>CM072815.1:81399882-82149882 GCA_036937905.1 Salvia rosmarinus | reverse complement strand
TATTTACTTTGTTTAACTTTCGAGTTTTTAAACTAATTATTGTAAAATATTAATATTATATTTAATACTTTGTAATGATTTGTTCTTATTGTATTACAATTTTGTGCGAAAAGGAATATAGCTAGAAAGCGATAATTAAAAAATCGACCATATCAAAGTGATTAAATATCGATCCCATAAATATAGGAACTACCATATTTAATAACACCTAATATTACAAAATTATCCTTACTAAAATCGAATAAAGATTAAATCATAGCACACAGTTTGAAAATTACAGCATTTATATAACTTAATCTAGACCATAGATCTAATTAATTAAAAGGTGAAATTCATTCTTATTTCTCACACAATATATATATTCTCATATGATCTCCATATATATATATATATATATATATATATATATATATATATATATATATATATATATATATATGTATGAGTTATAATACAAACCCCTTAAACTAAAAAATAAGAATTAATCTCCATCATCCATTTGTCATTAATAATGATTCAAAATTAAGTTATCACAATCCCTATAATTAAGGGACTGTTATTTTATAATATTCAATAATTACCATTATAGCCTTATTTGATTTAATCACAACCACACATCTTCAAAAATCAATGGTGAAAATTTGTTCTCATTTTTGAATATGTTTTTATTTGAACCAAATCCTATATATATATATATATATATATATATATATAATTGTAGAGAGAACTATCTCTTAGAATCATTAGATTGATTAAGATCGGACAATACATAATTATTTAATGATAAAATAATCAAATTCCTAAATTTTCGCTATTTTGATATTTCAAATTATATCATTCGTTGTTTGTGTAATTCATGTTTTTGTTTATATAATCATAGTTCTTATGCATGCTATCACATTCCAATTAATTATTATATTCATGTACTTAATGATGTTGTGCATGTAATCATAGCGATTGTGCATATGAGAGCAGTTGTTGTAAATGCATATATAAAATTCCTTAATTATGTGCCTAAACGGTTACCATTAAAATCTGAAAATAATAAACGAGTTATAATTAATCTTAACCGTTAGATTATAACAAATGGATGGAGCATATTAGTTCTTAATTCTAAAAAAAATTTAGAATTCACATTTGATCTAATATATATATAAATAAAATTTGTTTTGAAAATTTAAATAATTTTAACTTGTTCATTTTACTTCCTGATACGTCATATATTAAATTAAAGTTTTGTCGTGATCTTTAGTTCAATATGCATATTACATACGCTCATAAATGAAATAGCATTTTTTTAGAAATAATGAAATAATATGATAGAGAAAAAAGTGAGTAGGTAGTTACCAACTTACTGCACCAAATTTACAAAATGACCGAGATAATTGCATAATTAATTATCACAATTTTATCTATTTTTATTAGTTAGTATATCCACCAAATTTTGAAGAAACTACAAAATATCCATTAAAATCTATTCAAAATTGATTTCAAATAAGAGATTCATGCTTATATATAATACTTCATTCCTCCGTTACCAAGATGATATGTATTTCTTTTTGGGTTATCTCATTCAAGATGACATGTTTCCTTTTTAGGAAATAATTATTTCTTCAAAAGTTGTGAAACTTACATACTTTTTATCACTTTATACTATTCTCCTAAATAATCGTGTCGAAAAGAAATGAATCTTCTTGAATGGGACAAAGGGAGTATAGATTAACTAAAACATTTACTTATATAAATATTTTTTGACTCGCATTAAATATTTTTAAAAAAATCACACAAGGAATTTTATTTTATTTTTTTTGGAAAAAGAAAGAAAGAAACTATGGTACCAAAATAACTACCAACTGTCGACGTTTAATTTAGGGTTTTTGTCCCAAACCCAGCCCCCAATATAGGCGTAAAATCCCTAATTCTGCGAATCATGGACCCATCTGAGGCGCCGAAATGCGACGTCGCTCCGGCCACTGCTACAGCATACCTCGACCCTAACTACTGGTCAGCCTCAATAGTCCAATTTTCGCCGCGCGTGTGTTTGTGTGTGCACGTCTGTGTGTATATCTTGAAATGTATGTTTGTTTTTGTTTGTATGAACTTTCATGATTCAGGGATCAGAGGTTTCATCAAGAAGAGCATTACGAGTGGTTCAAAGATTACTCTCACTTTCGTCACCTCATTCTTGAATACGTTAAACCCAAGTCTGCTGTAAATCCAGCTTGTTTTGTTAAATACTTTTCTTTCTTTTTTCTTAGTTTTTGTGTGTTGGATTATATTCCAGTAATTATATGTATATCAGCATATGTAGTGGTAGCTCTCAGGGGAACTTGGATAACACAGATGCTTACAAATTACAATGTCGCTTTGTGTCAAACAGGTATTAGAGGTTGGATGTGGAAATTCTCAGCTGTGTGAAGAGCTGTATAAAGATAAAATTACTGATCTTACCTGCATCGATTTATCATCGGTCGCTGTTGAGAAGATGAAGCAGCGATTATTAACCAAGGGCTATGAAGGTGGTAACTTCTTAATTTATGTTTAATTTCTCATGTCGTACTGAAGCTCATATTTCTGTTGATGTCTCTGATGTAGTATGCGATGTGCGATTAATTAAACTGTTGGTTTTTAATGATCTAATCGTTTTGAAACTTATGCTACGTTGCAGATCTCATACCTCCTCTGCCCTGACATCCAACCTTCTATTGATGCTATATTTAACATTTGACGTTTATGGATCTCTTATATTGCTAAAAACAACGCATACTTGTCTGTTTCTGTTAAACACTTTTACTTGTTTCATGGTGAGCTTACTGTTGGGGGATCATTGTTAGTCTCTGAACCACATCTTCAAGGGGTTTTTTTTTCATTCCATTGTGATGATGGTCACATGGAATCATTTAAAACTAGGATGGCCCTATCAGTCATTTGTACAATAGACATTGTGACATTCAAATTGCCCATGAATTTTAAATAAAGGTTAATTAGATTATGCATATGTTCTTGGGATGAATCACGGGATATGATATGACACCATGTGTCTCAGTAATCATGACCGATTGGTTGATAAGGTGTGTGAATGTTTATCACAATAAGAAGCCAATTCTATTTATGATATAAATCACTAGCAAGAAAATATTACTTTGGAAAAATAAAGAAGTCCTGCACTTCACTAATTTAACTTTGTCTTCTCACTTCTCTCTTTGTTGGCATGCTTCTAACTCTTTTTTCAGTTAAAACAATTATTATGAGGGTTTTGTGTTTGCTTCTGCTGATATTTATGTTCACTAAGTAGGATGGGATAAAGAAAACCCGAAGTTTCAAGTGTTTCAATCGCTTTTCTTTAGCACTCTTTGATGCTTGCAGTGAAACACTTGAGATGCGACTCTTCTCATTTCCCTTTTCTGTTTGTCCATCTATCAGAAGTTAAAGTGCTGGAAGCTGATATGTTACAACTGCCTTTTGAAAATGAGTGTTTTGATGTGGTTATAGAGAAAGGAACCATGGTAAAGTCATGATGTATACACTTAATATTTAAATTGATTGTACATTAATTGAATTTCTCTCTTGCCTCTACTTTCTTTCAGTCTCGTCTCTCTACTGTTTGGTTCCTATACTGAGTTTTTCTTCCCTAGGAGAAGTGCATCATCCTCTACCCATCATCATTCTTTCTATTAATCCATATATCAAATAAAGGCCTATCTCTGTCTTCAGTAACCACTAACCAGCACTGTTTGAGTTTTCAAGTGCCTTTTTCCCGGGTAGACTTATACATGATACTTATCTGGAATATGAAGGATGTATTATTCGTGGACTCTGGAGATCCCTGGAATCCAGAACCTGTGACAGTGAGCAAAGTTATGGCAATGCTTGAAGGTGTTCATAGAGTTTTGAAACCCAGTGGTATCTTCATCTCAATCACCTTTGGCCAGGTAGAACGAAAACAAAATAATGATATGTTCTCTCTAAATTCTCTCTGAAGTATTTACTGTTTTTTTCTTCAGCCGCACTTCAGGCGACCTTTGTTCAATGCTCCCACATTTACCTGGTCAATTGAATGGAAAACATTTGGCGATGGGTTTCATTATTTCTTCTATATTTTAAAGAAGGTTCGCACTGTTAAGGCAGATAGCTATGTTCATCTTATATTTCGTCATGAATGCCAAATGAGGTCATGATTACTAACAGCTAGCACTTTGCAGGGCGAGAGATCATCAGTTGATGGTGACTATATTGAAAAGCCTGACATGCCGTGTCTCTCTCTTTACCACGAGGAATTGGAAAGTGAAGACTATCTATTTCGTACGAATCTGGATGGGATGTGAAGTCTGATTTCTTGACTCCTGGTAACCTTAGTCTTCCATGTTACAATGCATAATAGAGATTGGTAGTATTAATGTTTTACATCCTGAGATTTTCATTTTTCTAATCCTTGGATTATTTGCTTCATCTACTTGTGTAGCTCATGTCTCAAATGAAACTTCCAATTTCCAATCTTGCAGTTCACTCCATTTCCATATGAGCATCAAACTGTCCATAACATAAATGAGGTGGGTTTTTCCGAAGAATTTTTGGGATTGTGAGACGAAAAACTTTGGGGTCGAACTCGGCCGTGTCACTCATTTTTTGTGCGACTCATTTTTTTCTTTGCGCTTAGAGCTTCTGAAATGTCAGGGCCGGCCGTGTCACCGTGAATTGTGGTCACATGTCATTTTCTTGTATTTATAGTATTGTTAATTAATTTAGATGCCCTTGAATATTACTACTCTCGCTTTAAGTAACCCCTATGATATATATGTTCGTTTTTCTACAAGAAATTTTTTCTAACGAACTATTCTTTAGAGATTTTAATGAGGCTCCGGTACTTTTTTTGTTTGTGATCTCTTGGGGAGTTTTGACTCTCCTTGAACCATTTGTACTTTCTTTATCATTTTGTTTATTTTATTGTATAAATAATGAGAGAAAATGACGTCACACAAATGCATACAATTGAAGGTACTCGGGCGGGCCGCGCATGCTATATAAATTGCGCATCAGGCGCAAGGCAAACCCCCCTCCTCTAACATGCATATGGCGATCTATCTTCAATCCTGTCTCATATCAGTGCGCGATGAATTTCCGTTCCGCAACGACGGAAGGCTTCCTCCTTGATCTGTTGCTCTGCTGCCGGAGAAGCGGTTTCGTCTCTGCCGAACTCCGCCTCAAAGAAAAAAATGAGTCCCTTAAGAAATGAATTTCCAAAAATCTCGGTGCTAGTTATAGATAACACACAATTTTTATAATTTTTATATTTTCTATAAAATATAATGAATTGAATTAAGTAATTATTGAAATAACTTAGATATTCTACATTTTGATAAAGAAAATCAATAACTTCTTTAAGATCAAGTCTTTTTAATACCTCATTTCCAATACATAAAATTGCTAATCTATTTAATCTTTCTTGAGATGTAGTAGAATACATATATTATTTAATAAATTTTAGTTTTGGAAAAATTTCTTTCTACTGAAGCTATATTATCCAATTAAGGTAATAATATTCTATATACAATAGAAACATTAGGAAAATGTTTAAAGATTTAGCAAACTCAAGAAGTTCACAAATCGACTTCATTTTTGATAGTAAACATATTTGGAAGAACATAAAGCATGAGATTGTTCGAGGAGAAATATTTTTTTTTAATTTTAAAATTAATAAATTATAGATAATAAGCTTGTATTTTAGATTTGATAGCCCTAAGCCTTTGCCCCTTATGCTATGCATAAGGGCCGGCCCTGCACGGTGAAAGGTCTGGACAACAAGCGTATGAGATCTCCGATCCCACTTTTGGTGTTTCACTTTATATGTCACTTTCATTTTTGTTTAGTTTTTAATTATTTTTTAAAATTTATATTTTTTTATTTTTGAGTATAATTTTAAGATTATTTATTAGGATTCACTTATCCAATTAATTATATTTTTATAATTATTTTGCAATTATTTAATAGGGTTAATTAATTCATAATTAGTGTATAAATTTTTTAAATTATAATATATACTGATAAATATCTGTCATATCCCGTCTTTCTTAATAAGATTAGAAGGACTTTCGAACTTAGAATTTAAACGATTCGTGCCCAATGAAAGAAATTTTTAAATTCCAACAAAAAGAATTTATTTCACTAATTATTATAAAGTGATTACGAGAATTATTATATATAATATAATAATCGAGTACGATTTATATATATATTTATATATAAATCATTATATCAATAATGTCATGTCAATGTCTAATTATTAATTCATAGTCTTTAGGATTAAACTTGAAGCCCGTAAGAATAAATCGTATAATGGGCTCTGGTTTAACGAGACCCAAAATGAAAGCCCATGGGTAATAAAAACCCTATACTATATAAGCTTGCCTCCTCCCATTTTTGGAACCCTAGCCCCCATTTTCAGAAATTCACACTCTCATTTTGCAGCCCCAACAAGAGGAGACAAGGTTTAAAATTTTCTCTCAATTCATTTTAGTATGTTTATGTTGTATGTATATATGTGTGTGCTAAGTTTATGGTTTGGGTGTGTGCTTTGTACTTTGTACTTTGTGAGTGTATGTTGAGAGAGACCGAGAGAGGGAGAGGGAGGCGGCGATTGGCGGCGTCGGCAGCAGGCGCCGTGGTGGCTGCAGGCAGCAGAGCTCAGCGTGTGGGTGTGTTGCGTGGTGTGTGTGTGTGTGAGTAAAGAGACAGAGACAGAGACAGAGGCGAGAGGAGAAGAGACGGCGGTCGCCGGTGATGGTGTGTCGCCGGCGAAGACGCGTGGTCGGTCGTGCGTGTGCGTGCGTCACCGTGCGTCTGCGTGTGTGTTTCGCTGCTGCATCGTGTGCGTGTGTATGTGCGTGTGTGCGTGCGTTCGGCCGAGGGGAAGGACGAGGCCGCGGCGGTCGTCGTCGACCGACGACGTGGAGACGGCAGTCTCTGCCATACGTGAGTGTGTGTGAGTGGGCGAGAGGACGCGAGAGAGGGCGTGAAGAGAGAGAGATAGAAGAAGAGGAAAAAATATTTTTCAACCTCACGGAATCCGATCGCGACGTGCACACTTGAAAAGTTACTGAACATTAGGTTTAGGGTTTTGTGAGTGTTGGGTTGAATTGTGTGTTGGGCTCCTTTTTTTTAAAGTGTTGGGCTTTTCTTTTATTTAATTAAAGTTGGGCCCAATTTATAATATATGAAAATGGGCTGGTTTTACTTAAAAAAAAAAAGTGTTGGGCTTGTTTCATTTTAATTCGTAATGGCTGGATCTTTTAAATGCTAATGGGCTTAATTTCTATTTTGGGTTTGGGCCTTATTGTTTTGGACCGAGATTTATAAATGAAAGATGGGCCATTAATAAAAATGATATGGGCTCGAATTTGTTCTAAATTTTGGGCCAGAAGCATAATAAAGGAACATGGGCTATAAATTGTTTTAATAGTTGGACCTTATTAATTAAATAATAGTTGAGCTTAGATTTAATTAATGATTGGGTTTTAAATTTAATTAAGGATTTGACTTGCTTTAATTAATTAAATCCTTGGACTTTAATTAATTAAATAAATATGATTTAACCTTAAGACTTAATTAATTAAATTATATTAAGTCTAATTAATTAAATAATTAACTTAAACTTAATGATAAGTTTAAATTATTTAATTATGGTAAGTAAATTAATTAATTAATTAATTACTATTAAGTTTAACTAATTAATTGATTAAGTTAAGGTTAAGTTCAAGTTTAATTTACTTTTAATTATGATTAAGACCTACTTAATTAATGAAATAAATTTCTTTTAATGAAATTAATTAAGTTAGAATAATTAAATAAATTAAATTATGCTAGTCAAGTGCATAATTTGATAATTATATTATGTGTTATATTAAGCAAGAGTCCTTAATATATATATATATATATATATATGATTTTAGTATGCAATTTAATTGCATTATACTTTTGTAAAAAGTATTTAACAAAAGAAGATTATGAAATTAAATTGTTTTTCAACGAAAAGTCGAGCAAGGGTATTGTTGGTGCCTTAGCCGATATAAATTAGTTTTCAAATTTAATTATATTTTGAAAACTGAAGCTTAACGAATCATAAGCTAGTATCCTCTTTACTTGAATTTAAGGCTAGCTTTTGAGACCTATTAAGATTAGTGCTTCTTGTAGGTTTTATCGATCAAGAGGATTAGCGTTGCTTTTCCGAGACGCATATTATTGTGATTTCTTCAGGCTTTGTCCTATCAAGGTGGGCTTACTTTACAAAAGTATATTTGAGTTATATGCTCTGATATTTCATGAAATGCAAACTGTTTATCCAATAAAATGTTTTTGTGCGCCTACTGTTTAAGGCTCGTATATGAATCGATCGAGATTCTCTTTAATCTAATACATTAATTGAGAATTGTGTACACCGTTAGTTGTTTCGTGGGTTGATCTCCATCGGGCACTAACCAAGTCATGAGGCGTTATAAGGGTGCTTGTGCGGATGCGTCCGGAGTACATCATGTTATTATGGTGCTTGTCCGGATACGTTCAAGCACGTCATGAATTGTCCAAGTTACGTTCGATGAAAATAATGGGGCATGTGATCCGACGGTGGCTAGAGGTCCCGGATCAAAGCGAGTAATGTAAGAGTCGTGACAATGGGCCCAAACGAATGAAATATTTTTGCATGCTTAGAAGTGGTTTCTCTTTTAAAACCTTCTAAGTTATGTTATCATGATTGAATAAACCGCTTACAGATTTATGAAATGTTTATGAAAATGCATGCCCACCGAGTACATTAGTACTTAGCCCAAATATTTTCCAAATGTTTTCGGGTTGATCAATGGCGCCGACGGCGGAGGCGAGATTAGAGTTCACTCCGTATTTTGACTGGATTATTCGCATTTAGACTTCCGCTGATGAGCTAGCTCTAATTACATTTTCCTTCTTGTCTATGACTTGAATTATATCTTTTGATTGAGCTTAGACTCTAAACCATTGATGTTAGTATTTTTGATGTGTACTGGCTATCAGAAGCACGAAACTAAACTTGTGATCCTGAGGATAGATGTTGTTTTGTTTGGATTACATCATTCGATGTCTTCCATTTTCATTTAGGAAGCTAATCCCAAATCCTAAGGGTTTATTTGCCTTGACCATTCGAGTCAACTTATTTACTTCATATTTTCCATTATTTTTATTCGTCGCGCCTCGATTTACGAGCTTCCGTCATTTCTAGAAATCGGGGCGTGACAATATCAATTAGAATTTATTATTTAATAATAACTTTTATCTTTATAGTAAATCTTTACAAAATAGTAAAATTAATGGTGGAATATCAAAAAGAGTGATGCTATTCGGCCATAATGTGACAGGCCATAATCAACTTTATTAAATGAATAAATCATTTATTTAATTTTTGATCTATTAAAAAATTGGTTTTACATTAAATTAAACATCTTATGAAATTATAATTTTACACATATCGAATGAAAATTTTAAATTTAAATTTAAATTTAGTAATTTAATATTTTTCAGAATAGGTGGGAAAAGAGTGTGTGACCAGCCATAATGTGGCCGCATAGCTTTATTGTATCAAAAAATGTAGGATAGAGGATCCCATATATGGGACTAATAAAACAGTCTAAAACATCGTTTACTGATTTCACTATTTGTAAATGTGTGAAACTCCTAGTAGTAAATATGAAAATAACATGAGTAGAATTCATAAAGCTATTAACCCTAGTTATGAGATAATCACTCCAACGATTATTCAGCGAAACTGTAAAGCTAAAAGCAACAAACTATAAATTACTAAATCGTTATTGCGAAATAAACAATCCTAATTAAAAATTATTTAGTGCCTAAAACAAATTAAACCTGAAACTAGAAACCACGAGCACAAATAATTTTAATTTATTAAACCTGCCGGACAAAATGAAAAAAAAAAACTGAAAAAGAATGAGATTCCTTACTTTTTCTCTAAACATATTTAAACTCCAAACATCTTAATTATTATCTAATGCATAATTTTCGGGAAAAAAATCTGCCAAACAAATTTGTGAAAATTAATGACGAGCTCTTCGAGATGCTAGGAAGGGTACACAATTTATTTACAAAAACTAAACGCACACTTCATTTAAAAATTTAAAAAAAGAAAAAAACTTTAATTATGGATTAATCAACCTCAATAGTCAATTATTTATTTAAAAAAAATCAAAATTAACGTAAAAATATATTATAAATCCTAATTGAATTATTGAATCCTAATTAATAATCTTAAAACTAAACTAAACATAAGAGATTATAATTTAAGAAAAAATAATTGATAGTGGGTCACAAAATGAGACACTAAAAATGGGATAGAGAGGTGTATGCGTGTTGGTCTAGTGGTAGAGTGGTTAATGTCCGAGGTAAAAGGTCTTAAGTCCGAGTCTACAATGACGCGGCGGCCTTTGAATTTCTGTATTTAATGGACAAAAAAAATGGGATAGAGAATTCTGTGTGGATTTATGAGTCAAATTGTGCGAAACGTATTATGATAGTTAACTTGATATATTTTTTTCCTTGAGAAATAGTACTTATTTAGTTCTTGAAACTTGTTAATCTCAGTTGGATTTTCTAATACTCAACAAAGTATGAACATTAAGCAGAAAATCAATAGATTTTTCTGGATTTCTTTTTGTGCTAAAAGATATTAGGTGAAGTTCAGATTTTGTGCGTTTAAGTATATATAGTGACTTAAACTGAAACGTATTACTTTTCTTCTCTTCAATTCTTCTTATTTATTTCTTTTTTCTTTTATTTATTTTTTTGGTAAAAGTGAAACTATTTTCGTGATAAAATCATATCACAAAATCAAGTGTGGAAAACAGTCTCACAAAGAGACGTGCTCCAACTCATTTACTTGAAGTATTCTTCTTTGGTAACTAATTTATTTTACGTTCATTAGTTTCTGAGTTTTGCCAATTATAAATCAATGTTGAAGGGCCGTCGAAAAAAGGAAATCTAATTCAGTCCCATTCATAAGATTTTCCAGTTTAAAAGTTCATTCTTTTTATAAATTGATCATTGGTCCTTCAGTCACAAAAAGGAAAAGAATAATGAGTTAAGTGTAGGAGCAATTTATAAGGTAAACTATTCACTCTTACTGCGTATGCAACCCACAAACCACATATAAAGTAGAAAGAGTAAATTGACTCAGCAATCTTATGTGCTGAAACACTACCTAATTAAAAAATATTTATAAGAATTAATTTGAACTTGTGACCTTTAATCATAAATTCATCCACTATAAGGGCAAATGCATATTTTTTTTTAATGTATTCAAAAGATAGCAATGAGGCTCAGACAAAATCTGGAGAAAAAAAGAGAGGCTTGAATTAGATGCACAATCCAGTGCATTCGGATGCACACTACATTCACCTCTTAATTAATCATAGTTATTATTAATAAAAATTAATTATGAATCAATAAACTATAATTGAAAATTACTCCATGATTCCATTAAAGTGTCTCATTTTTTTTGGATACAGTTATTTAGGAAAAGGTGTAAAATGGTTATAGAGATAAAAAATGAATATGACCTACCCTTTTTGAAGAGATGATTATTTTATAAAATGGAATGAAACTTTTATAATGGGACGACCCAAAATGAAAAGTGAGACATTTTAAATGGAACGAAACGAGTAATAAACTCTAACTGAAACCTTAATTATCAATTCACTTAAACCCTAACTAGAAGTTACTAAACTTTAATTAAAACCTAATTAACCCCTAGATAATTATTAATTAATAATTCATTATTATTTGCGGATGTCCGCACATCATGGACAGACGCACGAAACTTTTTACCTTGAGTGAAATTAATTATCAATATCGCCAATAGACCAAAGCCAACCTATTGTGTGTGTGTGTTGGCCTAGTGGTAGAATGGTTAATGCCCGAAACCAAAGGTCTCGGGTTCGAGTCCACCGTGACGCAGTCTTTAAAATTTCTGTAATAAATTGTCAAAAAAAAAAAAATATCGCCGATAGATATTTTCAGCTGTATTAGAATTATGACAATACAATTATAACGTGGTGAGTGAGTCAAATTAATTATTAAAAGAGTTTAACTATATATAAGGTATTTTCTGGAACATTAAAAGTTTTGCATAGTTTTTGCATAATTATTCTAATAGCAATTCGAGTCATATACGTTACTTTGTGGCCTCCTCTACACTAACAAAGGGGCCTATAAAAATATATTTAAAAGCTACTATTATGTCTGGAAAGTTAGCCAATATTCATGAATATCTGTGAGCACCTAAATATAGACTAAGGTGGCCAAATTAGAATCATGTCAAATTTTAATAAATTTTCATTCTTCATAATCAAGTTGGTAAAAATGTATGTTACATTCAAAAGGAGAAAAATGTTAGTTACATTGTATACTGGCAAGTAAAAGTAATTGAATGCTGAATAAACATTTATTCCAGAAAGGCGATCTAATTATACAACGTGAAAAGAATTCTACATAAATTTAAGCTCCCCCAGCTCATTTTTTGGCATTTAAATTCAAACGTGCATTTATTTAGACTGTAATCAAATGAGCATCAGTGATTGCACATAATATATGCATTATTAAAATCAGTATATGCATGAACAAATATGTGCCTATTCGAGATTGTCAGAATACACAAACGTACGATATATGCACAAACGCAAAATTAAATTTCGACATAGAGCAAGAGAGTGTGTGCGATAGACTAAGATAGAATAAAGAGAGAACATGAGGGAGATAGAGAAAAAGTGAGAGAAGAGAAAATGTGAGAGGGAGAGAGAAGAGAAAAAATAATAATTACTTAAAATCCGAGATTGATATATGAAGAGATATTAAAATTATTAAAGCAACTTTAGAATATATATATTAATATAAAAACATGAATAAATCCTGCAAATATCAACCATCCAAAAAATCATTCTAATGGTCAATAACCTTTCTCACCTTTATATAGTAAGATTTGTATGTATATGAACAAATTCCTATATATATTATTTTTATTAATAATAAACATAATTAAAAGATACAAGGGCAGATATTTTTAAATATACATAGAATATTATTTATATACTTTAAATATTTGTATAACAAATTTTATTAAATTAATACCCATATACTATATTATTTTTACAAATATGTCAACCAATATGACATGATGAATTTTCTTAAAAGCTCAAGTGCGATTCCCGATCCCCACCCCTAACCAAAGAGAGAAATTTACTTGTTTCATAGTTATATTAGGCTAAACAGTAACGCCTTGCTAACGTTATTAGCATTACTACTCCTACACTAAACTCTTTTCACGTTTCAGTTTTACTCAACTGCACTATTTTCTAGGGTTGAGCAAAAAATTCGAAAATCGAATATTCGATCTGAATCAAACCGAAATTTAAAATTCGGTTTGGATCGGATTAAAATTTTTCAGAATTTTGGATTTTCGGATCGGATCGGATTGAATTTTTTAAATCCGAAAATCCAAATTATATATAATTTATATATAAAAATAATATTTTATTTAAATATTTTTAAATTTAATATAAATATATATAAGAATTAACAAAAATTGGTTTAGGATTTTCGGTTTTTTCATAATTTCGGATATTTCGGTTCAGTTTGGATTTTTTTATAAAAAGTTCGGATTTTCAGAATTGGATTTTCGAATATTCGATTCGGATCAGATTTTTTCTCTCTCAAAATTGATTTTGAATCGGTTCGGATTAGGTAAAATCCGAACCGAAACCGAATGCTCACGGGTACTATTTTCGACGATTGAGTACTAATTGAATGTTGAATTTTTCTATTTTTGTTCAAATAGAAAAATACAATTTTATCCTATTATGTCATAAATACCCAACATATGGGTGGTATATATATATATATATATATATATATATATATATATATATATAGGGAGGGTTAACGTGAGAACCATTTTATTGTGAGAACGTGAGAACCAAAATTGGTGAATTCATTAAGTTAAAGTTGATGAATCCATTGGGAAAATTAGTGAATCCAAAAAATAGAATTTTCGCCTCGTGGGATTCGAACCGGGTGAAAAATTACAATTTTGAATTCATTAACTTTCTCAACGGATTCATCAACTTTCATAACGAATTCATTTGGTTCTTAGTTTTAGGATAAGAATGGTTCTTATTTGAACTAAACTCTATATATATATATATATATATATATATATATATATATATATATATATATATATATATATAGGGTTGGGTTATAATACAAACCCCTTAAAATAAGAAATAAGAATTCATCTTGATCATCCATTTACCATTAATCAATGGTTAAAGATTAAGTTATCACATTCCCTATAATTAAGGGACGGTTATTTTCGTAATATTCGTAATTACCATTATACCCTAATTTTATTTAATCACAACCACACATCTTCAAAAATCAATGGTTCAAATTTGTTCCCATTTCTTATTTTTGAATATGCTTTATTTGAACCCAATCCTATATATATATATATATATATATATATATATATATATATATATATATATATGATAGATCGGTATGAATGATTTTTTTGTAAGAAATAAGAATGAATGTAAACCATATATTTTAGTAAATCAATGGACAAGATTTATTTTCGTTGTACTACAAATTATAACTATATGTGCTACAATTTTTTTTCTATATTTTCACCAAAGGTTAAATAAATAATTTTATCTTTTAAGAATCATTTTCACCCTTAATTTAAGGAAAAACACGGTTTTATACTTATTTTTAGGGATTTGTTGTAACTTATCCTTTAAATCATTATCTGCAACATTATTTTAGTTTCAATACTTAATATATACAAAATTATTTGTGATTCAAGCTAGCAAATCCATGGAAAACTTAGGTAAAATAATATATATATTGATTTATACGTGTGGTTCTATATAACAATGATATAACAGTTTCATAGTATTTTTTAATTATTCGTTGCACATACCATTAAAATTTCAGAAATTATTTTCAATTTATTTTATATGTTGTTCTATACATATGTTGTGCTCATTTTATTTTTTGTTCTGTACATATGTCGTTATACCAGTGGAATATTTTTAAAGCATTTTTAGCATTGTTTTGTATATACGCAGGTAAAAAAAAATTATGTATTCATTCATACGTGTTTTTCAGTACTTATTGCACTGGTAGAATATTTTCGTAGCATTTTTCTACTTATTCGTTGTACGTAAGGTTTAATCTTATAAGGACAATAATTTTCGAAATTTTAGTGGTATGTGCAACAAATAAGTAAAAAATGCTACGAAAATTTTACATTAGTGCTATAGTTTGAACTACACGTATGAATCAATATATAGATTATTTTACCTGAATTTTTCATCAATTTGCTAGCTTGAATCATAAATAAATTTGCATATATTAAGTATTGAAATTGGAATAATGTTGTAAATAATAAGTTAGATGATAAGTTACAGGAAATCCTAAAAAATAAGAATAAAATCGTGCTACCTTAAATTAAGGGGGAAAAAAAGATTATTATAAGATTAAATTACTTATATAACCTTGGTTGAAAACGCAGATAAAAATTCATTGCACATATAGTTATTATTTGTACCACAATAAATCATGTTAATTGATTTACTAAAATCAATGAATTAGATTTATTCTTATTTCTTACACTTATTTTCATTCTCATATGAACCACACCTATCATTGCACATATAATTATTATTTGTAGCACAACGAAAATAAATAATGTCAATTGATTTCTAAAATCAATGGATTAGATTTATCCTTATTTCTTACACTTATTTCCATTCTCATAAGAATCAAACACACACACACACACACACACACACACACATATATATATATATATATATGACTCAACAATATGTGAAGACGTGAGAATCTCATATTCTCCATCACAAACCAAGCGTCGATAGGAGACAAGGGACTCAACATCCGCATACCAGCAAGTTGTCAAAGGAAAAGCATCCGAGACAATTATTCAAACAATGATAAAGGGTATCAAACCTCTATATTAACTAAAGCAGAATGAAGCTTATATCATCGAGCATCATCCAAGTTTTCTTCAAACCCAAATCAAATAATTCTCTCTCTGTAATAGTGTTCTAGTTTTAGTTTCTTTTCAAATTTTTCTTTTTATTTTTAAGTTTTTAGTTTGTATATACGGAGAGCACCAAGCTACCATAGGTAGCTAAAGAGTCTGTCTCATTCCAAAAGGAGATACACGATATATTAAATATTTCTATAATTCCTCAACAAAAGTTAAAGGCTTTCAGTCCTACTATTCCGTATCTTGTTAAAATAATCTTCCATAGAAATCGCTCGAGTACTCGATAACTCTTATAAATGAGTTATTATATGACATTTTTGATGATAATATCCTTGGGTGTAATGGGTTTTGTTCGTTAGTTTGCTGTTTTGTTATATGTTTTTGTTATGTTTGCGTGTGTATGTGTGAAGGATTGAGTCAGGTGAAATCAAAGGGTTTTAATTGCATTTATGCGTTATTTAATTAGTTATGGCATGTAGCAGGAAGAACGGCAGAAAAGACAAGATTGAAGTCCGCTGAGTCAAAGTCAAGCTCCAAGTTGAACGCGCAAGCAAGGCCGAACTCGTGAATGAACCTGACTTTGATATACGAGGAAGGATCGAACGGAAAATGCTAAAAAATGCGGGAGCAGAGTCGAACTACAAGGACTAAGTCAAAGCTCAGGAAAAGTGAAAACCGAAGAGGCTGGAGCGAAGTCTGGAAGCCGAGCTCAAGACTACCGAGCTCATGAGCAGAACCGAACTCCGGAAAGAAAGAGAACAGAGCCGAGCTCGCAACCAGAGCCGAGCTCAAAGACAAGTTCACAAATGTGAAGGAGTTCGTGTTCATGGAAGGAAGGAGATAAGAACTCGTAAGCGAGGTCGAACTCGTAAGCGAGGACGGACTCATAAGTGAGGTCGGATTCTTAGCCGAGCTCGAGACTGATAACCACAAATGAGATCGGATTCATGAACGAGGTCAGGCCCGTTCAAAGGTTGAGTTCGGATGCGAGGTCTTCATCAGGAAGATGAGGTCGTACCTGTGCAAACCGAGTAGAGGAGAGCTCGTATTACCAAAGGAGGCCGCGCTTATGAACGAAACGAAGAAGAGATTTACAGGACCACAGCCACGTGGCGGCTGGCCACGACAGCATAAAGGACGCGCGTTTTGCCAGAGCCAACGGAAAAAGAAAGGATCAGTGGATGAAGGGTTTGCAGGTGCCTATTCTGCACACCTAAAAAATGTCAGAGTTTGTTATTAAAAGAGGGGGCGACAATCAGAACGAATTCATTATTCAGTATCTGGAAGGGGGAATCAGAGGGCAACGCCTTGGAGAAGAAGCTATCGGAAGAGGCGACGATCCAAGGAGGAGCACATGATTCCGGCGACGAGTGTTAACCTTGAATCTCGAATTCTCTTTGCTTTGCTATGGCATTTGTGTATCTGAATTTTGTTGCACAGCTCGTTATGAGCTAAATTTGTAGGACTTGATCTTTTGATGAAACCCATGCTCGCGTGACGAGCTTATTTCTACAATTATCTTGCTAAATTGCTATCGCTCTCTTGGAGATTATTTATCTGACTTGTGATTGATCACCATGGGTGAGATCGTAGCTCTTTAAGTGCTGGGAAGTTCTTATAGAGTGGGAAAACAAGAGAGTGACGCAAGAACATGATTTAAACATTATGTGTGTGAATAGCATAGGAATATGTGTTTACCTTGCGTGACATAAATGAATGGATTAGTAAAGATATTCTAAGAGCGGTTTTGATATAGGAATATATAAACTGACTTATAGGATATAGCTTAGATTTGGAAAAATACTAAGAATCAGAGAGTTCATGTCATGGTAGTAAGGCGATGATAATGTTGTAGCAATTTTAATACAGAGCATGGGTGAAATCGAGAGGTCAAGTCTATCTCTCATCCTTTTATCAACCGTTTAATCATACGTTTGTCTGAAAATCCACCTCGTCTCGGTGTGATATTTCTCTTTATTTGTTCCTCATCTCATAATCACAAACAAATTGTCTTCGACGTGGTTTAAAAAGTGTGTTCCCTGTCGATTCGATCTCGGAATATTTCCGTATATTACTTGTTGATTACGTGCACTTGCGTAACATTGTGTTGCATACACATACATCCAAC
Source organism: Salvia rosmarinus (assembly GCA_036937905.1). NCBI lineage: Eukaryota > Viridiplantae > Streptophyta > Magnoliopsida > Lamiales > Lamiaceae > Salvia > Salvia rosmarinus. The sequence continues at coordinate 82,131,646 of CM072815.1, read as the reverse complement.
AACAAGTTTTTGGCGCCGTTGCCGGGGAACGCCAATTATAAATTACGTTGATATTTCAATTTTTGTGTTTATTTAGTATTAGTGGTTAACTCTGTTATTTTCTTTTGCGTGAATCAGGCCTCTGGACTGTGGTATATGCGCAAAACCAAGGCGCGGGTATTGGACCCGCTAGATCCAGAGATTGAACGCACCTTCCGTCGAGGAAGACAACGTCAAAACATCCGTAGAGCACAAGCCAAAATGGCCGCACTAGGAGGTAATGAGAATAATGGAGGAAATGCCATAGTCATCGCTGATGACCGGGAAAGGGGTATACGTGACTACGCTAACCCCAAATTTAATGAGTTAAATCCGGGAATTACCCCACCCGAGGTGCAAGCAAACCAGTTCGAGCTGAAGCCAGTCATGTTCCAAATGCTCCAAACAGTGGGGCAGTTCAGTGGGCAAGCCACAGAGGATCCGCATCTCCATCTTCGGTCATTCCTGGAGGTCAGCGACTCATTCAAGTTGCCGGGTGTTTCGGTCGAAGCGCTGAGACTTCGGCTGTTCCCTTTCTCGCTACAAGATCGTGCAAAAACATGGCTGAACGGTCTTCCATCAGACTCTATCACTTCGTGGAACGAGCTCGGCAAAATTTTTTGATGAAGTATTTCCCGCCTACGAAGAATGCAAGATTCCGAAATGACATCATGTCGTTCCAACAGAATGATGATGAATCTGTATGCGAGGCATGGGAACGTTATAAGGAAATGCTACGGAAATGCCCTCACCACGGCATTCCGCACTGCATTCAACTGGAGACCTTTTATAATGGGTTAAACGCGTCCACACGCTTGGTGCTAGACGCCTCCGCAAATGGAGCTATTCTCTCTAAATCTTACAATGAGGCATATGAGATATTGGAAAAGATCGCTAATAACAATTGTCAATGGTCCAATTCTCGAGTTCCAATGGGGAAGAAATCTGTTGCCGGTGTTTTGGAAGTTGATGCCTTGACGCGCTAATCGCTCAGTGGCGTCTATGAGCAATATGTTGAAAGGCTTGCAAATAGCCAATCCACCGCTTTCAGCGACAAGTGTTCGATGGTAGCACCACAATGCAAGTAAACGAAGTGTCGTGTGTTTATTGTGGGAAAGGACATACTTCGATAGTTGCCCATCGAACCCGACTTGTGTGTTATATGGGAAATCGAGCGGCAAAGGAATAATCCTTACCACAAACATACAATCCGGGGTGGAGACAACACCCTAATTTTTAAATGGGAGGACAAGGAACTGGAACAAGTGGTGGTGGAAATTTTGAGAAAAACACATATCCACAAAATTTCCAACCGAAGCAGCAACAAGCCGCTCCACACTCAAGTCTATTGAAACTTTGATGAAGGAGTATATGGCTAAGACAGATGCGATAATCGAGGCGATCCACTTCGCTACGAATTTGGAAGTTCGGATCGGACAATTAGCCACCGAGATGAGGAATAGCCACTTGGTAATCCGCCAGTGACACGGAAAACCCTCGGAAGATAAAGAACATGTCGAGGCCGTTACCTTACGAAGTGGAAAGAAAATGCACGAAACCGAGCTGGCGAACCAAGAAGAAGGCGGAGTCCTCAAACACTAAAGCAATGTGGTAGAAGTGGAATCTCCAAAGAAACCTCTTACTGCTGAGAAGCCTTCCGAGGTGAAACCACTGCCGAAATCAATGGACGAGGTGGTTTATCGCCACCACCATCTTTCCCCGAAAGGTTGAAAAAGAAACAGCAAGATACTCAGTTTCGGAGATTCCTAGATGTCTTGAAACAGCTGCACATTAATATTCCATTGGTGGAAGCACTAGAACAAATGCCAAATTATGTGAAGTTCTTGAAGGATATCCTAACAAAGAAGAGACGCCTGGGGGAGTTCGAAACAGTGGCACTGACTGAGAGCAGTAGTACCATGTTAAAAAGCAAGATTCCACCCAAGTTGAAAGATCCAGGGAGTTTCACAATTCCATGCTCAATTGGAGGTCGCGACGTTGGTCGTGCTCTATGTGATCTAGGAGCAAGTATAAACTTAATGCCGCTCTCAATATTCAGGAAGCTCGGGATAGGAGAAGCTCGGCCCACAACAGTGACCCTGCAATTGGCAGATCGGTCTATGGCTCATCCCGAAGGAAAAATTGAAGATGTGCTAGTAAAGGTTGATACATTCATTTTTCCCGCGGACTTCATCATATTGGATTATGAAGCAGACCACGAAGTGCCTATTATTTTGGGACGTCCTTTCCTTGCAACAGGAAGAACTCTGATTGATGTCCAAAAAGGCGAACTCACAATGAGAGTAAATGATCAGAAGGTTACTTTCAATGTTTTCAATGCTATGAAGTACCCTGACGAAGTGGAAGAATGCTCGGTAATACAAGTATTAGAGCAGGTCGTCGCCGAAAAGATGCTAGAACACTCGGCTCAGTTCGAAGACAGTGAGAATGAATATGCCGACCTCCTGGAGTTAGAGCAAGAAACGGGGCTACCTCAGCAAGCATCCCTCTAACAAGAGATATCTTTATGCCCCATTCTTGTAACAGAGACATTACTAAAATCTTTATTTCTTTAACAATTATAGAATAATAATAACAATAATAATAATATTGGTAAATATTATATATAAGCAACGGAGGAAAAAATTGACGAACGGACGGCATATACCCTATAAATATGTATATGCCAATCTGAAACAACAATACCAACAATAAGAATAAAGCAACTAGGGACACAGCCCTCAACAAAATATATACATATCTATTAAGCGTCATAGTATATCAAACATAGTTTTTAACGAAAACCATTTAAGGTTGCTCTTAACACACTCGAGTATTAGCATAGTTTGAAACATATTTACATAAAACATGATCCTGAGAGAATGTATGTGTGGAGCTCATTCCCGTCAGCATCAACCGTCAACTTCTCAGCCTGTAAAACATATATGAAAATAGGGGATGTGAGCATGTAAACATACTCGATGGGAATACATCGCAAGCGATTATAACCAATTGCGTAATGCACACAACATAATGAACTCTTCTTTATGATTACCTTGCGGGTACTCATTATTTATCTCATTGGCATTACCCTTGCGGGTACTCATTATTTATCGCGTTGGTTAGCCCCTTGTGGGCCTCCTCGAGGGTAATTCTTTAACATTGAGCCCCTTGTGGGCCTCCTCGAGTGTAGATCGCTACACTAGACCCCTTGTGGGTCTCCTCGAGGGTACTTCTTTAACATTCTAGCTCACATGCATGCACAAAACACAACAATGATTATAACCATACAACGTACTTACAGATCGAGTAAACCCCACCTCGTGTAAACGTTTCAAAACTCTTTAGCCTTTGCTTGGTTGTCCGTCCTTGAGCTTCGGATGTTACGCCACCTAGCACTTTAACATTACTCTTAACTAAGTTTCATATGTCCAATTAAGTATATAAGACTCATCAACATGTACAAATTATCTAGTCTTAACCAAAAATCAACAATACCCTTTTTAACCTAACGTATGTTCAACTATTATCAAAGAACATAAATCAATCATCAAAATCCAAAATCAAAGCTTTAGCATTGAAAGCCCTAATTCGACGTCAAACTAAAATTTTCCAAATTTTGAATCGTCGGTAGAAAAATCGAATAAATCATTTTAAGCTTTAATCATACCATAGAATCCAAATATGAAGTCAAAATGATCAAATAAAATCAAAATCCAACATTACATGGTCTAGGGTTTTCGGCCAAAAGGGGTTTTCAACGACTTCGATTTCAAACGTTTTCTTGTTCAAAACATATTTATTTCAATCCAACAACACATATATGAACAAATATCAAGCATATAAACAACATAAATTCAAGATAAAGACCTCCAAAATTTGAAATTTACCAAATTCCAAAGAATGCACATATGTTCAAAATTTCAACGTTAAGCGATTCGTACGATTAACTTAACATAAGATCAAGAAATCATCAAACAACAACACATCCTCTTCATAATTCACAAAATGACCGAAAATACACCATGTTCATAAGTTCATATTTTTCTAAATTTCAAACCATAGATGTGTTCTAAGGATGGAATTATACCTGATTTCGAAGACCGATCGAAAATTTAACGGTTCGATCGTGAAATTTGGAGCATGAAGTTTTCAAAAATTTTAGTGTGTGTGTAGTGTGTGAAGCACGAAATTGGGGAAGAAAAATGATGAAAATGATGAATAGTAGCCTATTTATAGAAATTATCCACAAATTTTCTTTTATTTTTCAATTATTTTAATGGTGATTATTCACCATTCTAGAGAATTCTATAATTCTCTACACTTCTCCACACATTACCACATATTAGGCATCAAATATTCATATTTACACACATATCCATTTGTTATTTTCTTTTTAATTTATTACTCTAATGCATTACATGTAAACGTTTTAATCGATTCTTATGTCTAAATCACGTAATATCATGAATTAATGACCAATGCATAAAAATTAAACTTTCATTAAAAAAAATCATAATTATAAATTACTAAAGCATTAAAACTTATAATATCAAACTTTACATTTTCGCTAGGGCGCATCCTCGCTCTTGGCCGAACAACCTGTAAAAACGTTCAAAACTCAAATTTTCATTAGTTCACAATTTAAAGAAAAATAATTCATTCTTAAAATATAAATATATATATATATATATATATATATATATATCATACTTTATGAAAATTTCTAGGGGTATTACATACGCGAAGTGCCAGCAGATCGGCCCGAGCTCCGGAGTCACTTGGGCTCGCAGATCGGCCTGTCCAGGTATCCAAACCTTCGATAGACGAACCTCCAATACTTAGTCTGAAAACATTGCCCAACCACCTGAAATATGCTTATCTGGGCGAGGGACAAACTCTTCCAGTAATCATCTCAGCTGCGCTCGAGCTCGACAAAGAAGAATCTCCATTACGGTCTTTGCGCCAAATCAAGAGAGCTATTGGATGGTCAATTGCTGCCATCGAGGGGATCAGCCCGGCTCTATGTATGCACAAGATATTGTTGGAAGATTGCCATAGCACTTCCATAGAACACCAGCGCCGTCTTAATCCAACCATGAAAGAGGTGTTGAAAAATGAAGTTATTAAATGGCTAGATGCTGGAATCATTTATCCGATCTCGGACAGTTCTTGGGTGAGCCCGGTACAGTGTGTTCCTAAAAAAGGAGGAGTTACAGTGATTTCTAATGATCGGCAGGAGTTAATTCCAACTCGGGTGATAACGGGATGGCGTGTTTGTGTGGATTACAGGAAGTTAAACACGGCTACTTGGAAAGACCATTTTCCTCTGCCATTCATGGATCAAATGCTTGATAAACTCGCTGGCAAGGAGTTCTTCTGTTTCCTAGATGGGTATTCTGGTTATCATCAGATCGCCATTGCACCCGATGATCAACAGAAAAACCACCTTCACTTGTCCCTATGGCACTTTTGCCTTTAGAATGATGCCTTTTGGACTCTGTAATGCCCCAGCGACATTCCAACGTTGCATGATGGCCATCTTCTCGGATATGGTAGAAAAGTCAGTCGAAATCTTCATGGACGATTTCTCCGTATTTGGGGATACTTTCGAGGTATGCCTGGGTAACTTGGGAAAGGTCTTGGAGCGCTGTGAGGCGACGCACTTGGTCTTGAATTGGGAAAAATGCCATTTCATGGTACAAGAGGGCATAGTGCTAGGCCATCACATATCCAAGAGGGGATCGAAGTAGGCGAGCCAAGATCAGTGATAGATAAACTTCCACCCCTACTACCGTAAGGGGTGCGTAGTTTCTTGGGACATCAGGATTTCTGAAGGTTTATAAAGGATTTTTCTAAAATTTCTAAGCCACTGTGTGCCTTGCTGGAGAAAAATAGCCACTTCGAGCTCACCCCGGAATGTCTGAAAGCGTTTGACATTTTGAAACGAGCTCTAGTGACAGCTCCAGTAATCATTGGACCGAACTGGTCATTACCTTTCGAGGTTATGTGCGACGCTAGTGAAGTCGCCGTGGGGGCCGTGCTGGGTCAAAGAAAGGAGAAGATATTCCACTCCATCTATTACGCTAGCAAAACGTTGGTGGAAGCTCAAATAAATTACACCACTACGGAGAAGGAGCGCTAGCGAGTGTTCGCCAGAAAAATTTAGAGCCACCTCGTGGGTTCAAAGGTGATTGTTTACACGGATCACGCGCGCCATAAGATATCTTGTCGCCAAGAAAGATGCGAGCCGAGGTTAATCCGGTGGATCTTGCTGCTACAAGAATTTGATCCGAGATTAGAGGCGAAAGGGATTGAGAATCAAGTGGTGACCATTTATCTCGATTGCCTACAAGATCGGGCGATGAAACTCATGCCCAAATTCGGGACGCTTTCACGATGAACAATTGATGAGCATGCGGCACGAGAGTACACCTTGGTATGCAAACTTTGTCAACTTCCCAGTGCGTGAGTCTTGCAGCCGAACTCTCATTTCAACAGAGGAAAAGGTTCCTTTCCGAGGTCGACACAACACAGGATGAACCATTCTTGTATAAGCGCTGTGCCGATGGGTTGATGAGACGATCGTACCACATGAAGAGATGAAATCAATCCTAGAGGATGCCATGCTACTCCATATGGCGGTCATTTTGCGGGACAAAGAACGGCGGCCAAGGTACTACAGTCAGGTTATTTCTGGCCAACCCTGTTTAAAGACGCCCACGCCTTCGTGCAAAGATGTGACAGATGTCAAAGGATGGGGAATATATCTTCCCGGAATGAGATGCCAATGAATTTCATTCTGGAAATTGAACTCTTTGACGTGTGGGGCCTCGATTTCATGGGTCCGTTCCCACCCTCATTTGGCAACCTCTACATTCTGGTGGCGGTTGATTATGTATCTAAATGGGTAGAGGCCGTGGCTAGCCCACCAATGACGCGAAGGTTGTTATCAAGTTCTTGCAAAAGAACATATTCACGCGGTTTGGTACTCCTCGCGCGATTATTAGTGATGAGGGCACACATTTTGTCAACAGAGCTGTGGGTGCTGTTCTAGCAAAATACAATGTCAGACACAAGGTGGCTACTGCATATCATCCTCAAACAAATGGTCAAGCCGAGCTTTCAAATAGAGAGATAAAAAGTATACTGGAGAAGGTGGTGAACCCAGGTCGAAAGGATTGGTCCATACGCTTGGATGATGCTGTATGGGCCTACAGAACAGCTTTCAAGACACCTTTAGGGATGTCTCCGTATCGGATGGTTTATGGGAAAGCTTGTCATCTCCCTTTGGAACTTGAACATCGAGCCTATTGGGCGATAAAGAAACTGAATTTTGAGCATAAGGCTGCTGGAGAGGCCCGTTTGTTACAACTAAGTGAAATGGATGAATTCAGGTGGTTTGCTTATGAGAATGCCAAGTTGTACAAGGAAAAGACCAAGAGATGGCATGATAACAATATCTTGCGCCGTGAGTTCTTGCCGGGTCAGCAAGTGCTATTGTTCAATTCAAGGCTGAGGCTTTTTCCTGGAAAGCTGAAATCACGATGGTCGGGTCCTTCACAATTCTCGGGTAGCACCCGGTGCTATCACATTCTGAAGGAACATCAGCCGTGAATTCATGGTGAATGGACATGCGTGTCAAGCATATGGGGTGGCGAGGTCGTTCGTGATAAGACCTCTATAGCCCGAAGGGCGACGCTGACCGAGGTATCTTGGGCTGCCATGGCGAGCAGGCGCTTGGCAGCCCGTTGTTTTGTTTGTAAATATTTATTTTATTTCTCGTTTTGTCTCGTTGTTTGTGTGTGATAATAAATTGCCTTAGCTTTGTTAAAGAAGATGCAGGGTTTGTTCTAAAATGGTATGTGGTATTTGGACTGCAGGTGTGGTACATGCGTACCTCTGGGCGTAAATTCTGAGCATGGTGCTAGTTGTTGTTCCAGTAATGGGCTTGCAGAAAGAGCAAAAGTGAAATAGGCGTGCTATTTTGGTAAAAAGAGCGGGAAAAATTTGGTTGACATTTGGTTTTGGAAAACCGCACCTTTTTCCCTCCCTCTTTATATTCTGTCAATTTTCTTATTTTCCCCAATTTTGCTGCGCATTTGCTCTCACTTTTCACGTCCACCATCTGTTTCCTCAAAACTTTTGATCTCTGAAATTTAGTTGTTTTTATCTCATCTACCGTTAAATTCTGTTACTATGCGGAGATTTAGCAACAGGGTCAGGAGGCGGGTGGCACGTATAAGCAATGACTCTGCTGCGCCTATCGTCATATCAGACGCTGAGTTGTCATCGGAAGATTCACCGGGTTCTCCACAAGATGTCGTGCCTTCTTCTTCGAAAAGAAAAATCAGTCAGGGCGACAAGGGTAAGGCCAAAATAGTGGAAGCGGATGAGCCGGAGGATATTCAAGGCAAGAAGGCGAGGGTGGACAAACCCTCCTCACCAAAGGCAAGACGTTCAATCGACGCCATCCCTAAATTTCGAGCTCATGGAGGGTTCGAGAGTTTTAAGCGCCTGAAACCTAGGCACTTATGGATAGAGAAAGGTTTTTAGAAGTCGAAGGAAACCCCAGTGTTTGTGGTAGAGCTGATTTCTCTAAATGGATGGGCAACTTTTGCGGCAATTCCACCTCCACCCATTACACCATTGGTTAAGGAATTCTATGCAAATATCATGCCTTTACCTAATAAGGAAGGGTTATCTGCTGTGGTAAGGGGTAAGTTAGTGGTTTTCTCTCCGGAAACCATTAATGATTTTTATGAATTGGAGAATGAGGTGGATGATGCTTTCTCCGCCATGAAGAGGGCCCCTTCAGCTGATGATTTAGAAGAGGCACTTAGATTGACGGCTGTCGAAGGCACAGAATGGGCATTTTCCACACAGGGGTGTCGCTCCATTAAAGCTGCATCATTAAAATTGGAGGCTCATGTCTGGCTCCACTTCATTAAAAGCCGGATTTTGCCCACCACCCATGATACCACCGTGTCGGAAGAACGGATGCTGTTACTTCTCTGCATTTTCACTGGAAGGTCCGTAAATGTGGGCGCCCAAATCTGGCGCGAGGTGGACGAGTCTTAGAAAAGGAAGAAGGCCGATCGTTCTTCCTTCTCTGATTACTCAATTGTGCATAAAGGCCGGGGTGCCTTTCGGGGATGATGAGGATCGCCTCGTTGAGAAAGCTTTCATAGATATCAAGACTTTGACGCATCGTCATGGTACGTCCGAAGACCCAACCTCGCACGCCGCGCAAGCTGGTCTATCCCCATCAATGCCGACCTCATCCGAACCTACTGTTCTAGACATGCAGAAGTGCCTCTGCTTGCAAGTCCAAGCCCTCATGCTTCGATCCGCTGCACTAGAAGACGCTCTTAAGCACTTTTGGGCGTACTGTCGTAAACGAGATCGGATAGTGGAGGATAGCCTCAGGTCATTATCTACGGTAACTCTGCCAGCCTTCCCGGAATTCCCACATCGGGTATTCCAAGCTTGGCCTCTACCTTCGGATTTTGATTCTGTCACTGGGGCTGAGAAAGAGAAAAATGCAAGGCCGACCCGAGCTCAGTTCACAAAGAATGCTGGCCCAAGTCAGACTCAGCCAACTGAATCTGACCCTGCTGCCCCAAGCGAGGCTCGGGTACCAAGTGCCCCATCTGACGAAGTGCGCGCCTCGACCCGAGGCCGTTGTGTCTCCCGAAACCAAGTTATTTACCGCTACCACCCCATCTACACACGCTTCTCCTACTCCTTCGGGTTCTCCCGAGGCGTAGGCTAGGGGCGTTTTCTCTAACTCAATCCTTGTGTTTTTGTGTTGCGTTTTGTTTGTGTTCGGTTTTTAAGTTTTCTGGTCGGTGTTCTGTTGGTGTTTGTTCTGTTTGTTCAATAAAAGCATGTGATTATGTTTTCGATGATTTCTAAGGATGATGTTTGGCTGGCAAGGGATAGCTTTATGATGTCAATCTGTTTTGTTTATATTGTGATCTTTGGTACTCCTTATTGCTTGTCTGGTTTTTACCCTTATGTTGTGGGGGGTACCTCTATTAATTTTGGTATTAGCATATTAGTTCCTATAGGGATTGACCATGGCATCGGTAAATCTTAATTGGCCTACGATTTTGTATGAGTGCCTGTCTTTTATATTAGGTTGGGACTCCCCCTTGAGACAATATACATGAGTGTGTCAACATGGATAGGACGTAGGCCCTGTTTGGATCGATTGTGCCTTTCTAGCCTTCCCTAATATGATATTTTTCCTAGGGTCCCCCTTTGAGCTTACAAGCTTTTTCTTTCTTGCATCCACTAAATATTCTCCTGTATACCCACATATATTTTTCCTTACCTGTCACCTTGGGCATGCCTAATTGTGGTTCAGTTTCTCTCATATCTATAATAGTGTTAATCTCTATGTCAAGATAATGATGTCTCACCCCTCATTTTTGTATAAGTCTCAACATTGGGGACAATGTTATGTTCTAAGTTTGGGGGTGGGCGAGGTAATGTAACCTCGGAAGTCGAGGGTGAAAGTAAAATTACCTCGGAAGTTAAAAAAAAAATGTATATAGCGGAGAGGATAAGACGAAAAATGTGAAGATGCGGGGTCTCTATAAAAAGAAAAGAGAAATGGCAGGGTAATTGGAACCAAGAATGAGTTAGGTGCCCAGATGTTTTGAGCTACATTATCCCAAACAATCCTACCGTCACCCAAGCCTAACATTATAAGCTGTTAAAGACCTATTGATCCAGTATTGATGACACTCATGTTAGTGGAGAGGGGGTTGACCGAACTGAATTGTGGAGACATTTGTGCACTTGATAATCAAAGCATGGTCATATTAAGAAGAACTAAGCTATGGGAAGATTCATGTAGTGGCTAATGTGTTATATACCTGTTGATATCTGAAGGGCGACATCCTTGCAATACGAGGTGATTGACCAGACTTGCAATGAGAAGAATTGAATGATTCTTTTTCTTTGAAAGAACCATGACTGAAAGCGACATCCTTAGCTGATTAAGTTAGCATCGTGGCTATCGTCGGAGCTTTTTGAACATCGCTTCTTGTTTTTGTGGGTGTGTCTTTGTTGTGTAACAGAGCATCACTCGAGGACGAGTAATGGGCTAAGTTTGGGGGTGTGATAACTCTTATAAAAGAGTTATTATATGACATTTTTGATGATAATATCCTTGGGTGTAATGGGTTCTGTTCGTTAGTTTGCTGTTTTGTTATATGTTTTTGTTATGTTTGCGTGTGTATGTGTGAAGGATTGAGTCAGGTGAAATCAAAGGGTTTTAATTGCATTTATGCGTTATTTAATTAGTTATGGCATGTAGCAGGAAGAGCGGCAGAAAAGACAAGGCTGAAGTCCGCTGAGTCAAAGTCAAGCTCCAAGTTGAACGCGCAAGCAAGGCCGAACTCGTGAATGAACCTGACTTCGATGTACGAGGAAGGATCGAACGGAAAATGCTGAAAAATGCGGGAGCAGAGTCGAACTACAAGGACTAAGTCAAAGCTCAGGAAAAGTGAAAACCGAAGAGGCTGGAGCGAAGTCTGGAAGCCGAGCTCAAGACTACCGAGCTCATGAGCAGAACCGAACTCCGGAAAGATAGAGAACAGAGCCGAGCTCGCAACCAGAGCCGAGCTCAAAGACAAGTTCGCAAATGTGAAGGAGTTCGTGTTCATGGAAGGAAGAAGATAAGAACTCGTGGCGAGGTCGAACTCGTGGCGGTCGGACTCATAAGTGGTCGGATTCTTAGCGAGCTCGAGACCGATAACCGCAAATGAGATCGGATTCATGAACGAGGTCAGGCCCGTTCAAAGGTTGAGTTCGGATGCGAGGTCTTCATCAGGAAGATGAGGTCGTACCTGTGCAAACCGAGTAGAGGAGAGCTCGATTACTAAAGGAGGCCGCGCTATGAACAAGCGAAGAAGAGATTTCAGGGACCACGCCCACGTGGCGGTGGCCACGACGACATAAAGGACGCGCGTTTTGCGAGCCAGCGGAAAAGAAAGGATCGATGGATGAAGGGTTTGCGGTGCTATTCTCGCACACCTAAAAAGTGTCGAGTTTGTTATTAAAGAGGGCGACAATCGAGCAATTCATTATTCAAGATCAGAAGGGGAATCGAGGGCTACGCCTGGAGAAGAAGCTATCGGAAGAGGCGACGATCGAGGAGGAGCACGTGATTCCGGCGACGAGTGTTAACCTTGAATCTCGAATTCTCTTTGCTTTGCTATGGCATTTGTGTGTCGAATTTTGTTGCACAGCTCGTTATGAGCTAAATTTGTAGGACTTGATCTTTTGATGAAACCCATGCTCGCGTGACGAGCTTATTTCTACAATTATCTTGCTAAATTGCTATCGCTCTCTTGGAGATTATTTATCTGACTTGTGATTGATCACCATGGGTGAGATCGTAGCTCTTTAAGTGCTGGGAAGTTCTTATAGAGTGGGAAAACAAGAGAGTGACACAAGAACATGATTTAAACATTATGTGTGTGAATAGCATAGGAATATGTGTTTACCTTGCGTGACATAAATGAATGGATTAGTAAAGATATTCTAAGAGCGGTTTGATATAGGAATATATAAACTGACTTATAGGATATAGCTTAGATTTGGAAAAATACTAAGAATCAGAGAGTTCATGTCATGGTAGTAAGGCGATGATAATGTTGTAGCAATTTTAATACAGAGCATGGGTGGAATCGAGAGGTCAAGTCTATTTCTCATCCTTTTATCAGCCGTTTAATCATACGTTTGTCTGAAAATCCACCTCGCCTCGGTGTGATATTTCTCTTTATTTGTTCCTCATCTCATAATCACAAACAAATTGTCTTCGACGTGATTTAAAAAGTGATTTCCCTGTGGATTCGATCTCGAAATATTTCCGTATATTACTTGTTGATTACGTGCACTTGCGTAACATTGTGTTGCATACACATATATCTAACAACATACTCTACGCCCCGAATTGAAAGGATGAGGATTGTGCTGGGTGTTGCGAAAGGAGGTCCGACGGTAGGAGTTCATCGGTTTAGATCGTGTGGTTGGTATAAGCTCGGGAGGAGCTCAGAAGCCTGCAAAAATCCAACGATCCACAGGAGTCCCAACAGCAATGCGATCAAACAAGTATAATGACGAAAACTCAGTTGATTATTTTTAATTTGATGTACGAAAACATGTTAAGCCTGATTGTTGAGCATATTTAATCTCCATTAATGACGTGAAGTTATTGATTGTAATTTAGTGCATAAAGAAATTATGTTGGATTTGTTGAAATAATGGAATAGTGTAATAAATAGTGAGTGAAATAGTAAATAGGTATATAGTATAGATATTTTTGAAAAATGAGTATAGAAGGTAGATATTATGAGAATTTTGGATTTCTACTAATTTTCGGAATCCTAAAAAAGAAAATAATATACTATAAACTTCAAGGGCATGTTTGGCTGTAAAGTTTTGAACTCCGCAAAACACAATAATCTAATGTGAAAAGTTGTACCTGATTGGCTGTCGTTGGAAGAGGTTTTGAGTAATTTTACTTTATAATCATTAAATTAAATTTAATCAAGTTATAATTCTACCTCTAATTGACATTGTGCAACTAGTCAACTTCTTCACATTGCAACGGCGTCGTACTCTAAAAGCTTCGGCCGCACACTTGATCACACGACGCCAGAGCCTATATACTCCCAATAAGCCCTCAGAGACCCATTTTAAAGATTTTCTCGCTCCCATATTTCTCTCTCTTCAAAGTTTCCCGGGAGAGAGCCGCCGACTATCCGCCGATCTGATCGCGATCTTCGTTTAACTCAATTTTGTTTGTGGACAACTGCAGATATTTGTGTGCGCGTGTGTGTTTATGTGTATATAGAGTGAGATTAATTAAACTAATAGGAAGTAAATTATGGAGGAAGATTACTATATGAGCGACGGCAGCGAAGAGGAAGATGATAGATATTCGTCCGATCAAGACGCGGAACCGCTCGACGGATTCGAAAACAACGATTCCGATGCTCAGTGGGTCTCGCACAAAGCCCCTTCTTCGAAGGTATGGGCTGCTTTACGTGAGTTTTTGAGAATGCACGTTAAATAAATTAATTTAATAGTTGTCATTCGGAATTTGGTTAATTTTGTGAAAGGTACGATGCGAATTTTGCTGAGTGAATTTGAAGCATGTATTTTGCCATATACAAAACTGAATTTGAATACACTGATGCTTTTCAATGCTTCTCAAGGTTAAAAAGCTGATTTTTTTTAATAAATAGATTAATTTCATCTTTTTGTTTCTATTATACTGCGGTTTACTTTTGCTGTTTGAATTTAAGAAATATTTGTCGGATTTGTAGTACGGCATGTATATGGAATTCTGATTGATGCTATATGGCTTTTTAGGGTTTTGTGGTATCTAATCATCTTTGGTTTCGTTCATTATACTCACGTAGCTGTTCTGAACTTCTAATTATGGCTTTATGTTGCCTATTTGTTTGTTTGAAATGTTGCATTGGCTTATCAACCATGTTTATGGAGGTTCACTTTTATGTTATGATGCCTCTTCTGGGTTTTAGTACACCTGTTGAAATCTTCCATAGTAGTAGCAACCTTTTAGAACTATGCCTATTTTGGTTTGATGATTTAGAATCTTTTGCTGGCCTTTTGGGCTATTTGCAGGTAATCACAAAAGCGTCTCTGTTGGCTGCTCAGGTATGAAACTAAACATATTTCTTGATTCCCTTTCCCAATTAAAATATGCTTGTTGTACTTTCTGTATAGCTATTATTCCGGTAACAGGACTCTCTTGAAATTTGGATGTGCTTGAGTAAGAGATCCAAATGGCAAGTATGTAACTTGTCTGAAGATTGGAAAATTGTTGTCTGTGCAGAGAAAAGATCTGCGAACAGTAATGGACTTGCTATCAGTGAGGAACACCATGCCAGAACTCTTCTCATATACTACAGATGGGATGTTGAGAAACTAACTGCAGTTTATGTTGAGAAGGGAAGATCGTGCATGTTTTCTGAAGCAGGTGTTTCTGTGGTTGAGGTTGTTGACCTAGATCCAGCAGAACCTTCCTCTACGATGATGTGCAATATATGTATAGATGATGTGCCAGTGAAAGATATAACCAAAATGGACTGTGGCCACTATTTCTGCAATAACTGTAAGCACCTTTACTTTCATCTGCTTCTATCTAAGCCTCTGTTTCGCTCTTCGAAAAATGAGAGACATAACTTCAGCAGGTTCTGCTATTTCTTTTGCAGTATTATAAGTTTGTAATACCACAGTCTGGTTCCAATTTCTAGAAGAGACAATTCGTGCTTTCAGTTTTGTTTATTGTTTTATGTAGTTATATATATATATATATATATATATATATATATTATTTTGGCCGAAGGAAATTCTTGACTAGTTCGGTATTGACTATATGCACTCATATATGGCAAAATTTTCAGGTTGGACAGAGCACTTTATTGTCAAAATAAATGACGGTCAAAGTAAGAGGATCAGATGTATGGCCCATAAATGCAACGCTATCTGTGATGAAACTATAATTAGACATCTAGTTAGTATAAAGCACCCTGATTTAGCAGAGAAGTTTGACCGGTTCCTTCTTGAGTCATACATTGAAGACAACAGAATGGTTAAATGGTGTCCCAGTATACCCCATTGTGGGAATGCAATAAGGGTAGAAAATGATGAGTTTTGTGAGGTCGAGTGTTCTTGTGGTTTACAGTTCTGTTTTAGTTGCTCATCAGAAGCCCATTCCCCTTGTTCATGCTCTATATGGGAACTCTGGACAAAGAAATGCCGTGATGAATCTGAGACAGTGAATTGGATTACTGTGCATACAAAACCTTGTCCTAAGTGTCACAAACTTGTTGAAAAAAATGGTGGTTGCAACCTAGTTGGTTGCATATGTGGGCAAGCTTTCTGGTAAGATATGCTTTTGTTTCTGCAATTTAGTTTATGTTTACAGTACATGTGTGTTAAAATTGTTCTTTTACTGATTCTACTAAATGGTGCTTCTTAAATCTAATGCCTAAATGCTCTGTGGCTTGAAGTCAATGTCATGCTCTCATTGCTTCTACATTGGCTTATTTTGGCTCTTTTTTATATCCTAAAGCTGCAAGCTGCACAAAGGTGCAATTTGTTAATTAGTTGAGGAGTCCTGACTCCTGAGGTTAAAGGGTGTGCCTGATAGTAATTAAGTGCAAACAGTAAAGTAAATATTAGATAACAAAATGATAAATTGTGTTATTAGGATATATGCTAGCTTAAGCTATTATAGGCGTTTGGATTTGATTGGACTAAGAAATATTTTTAAAAATCACAGTTTTGGGGGGGGGGGGGTGATGAAGAAAGTAAACATCTGGAAAATTTCAAATCGTGTATTTTCTTCTTTGTACATAGGTTAACACGTTTGGTCTTTGGACTTGAATTAATGAATGTATAAAACAGTATCTGGTATCCTCGATTGATCTAAGTCTTGTCTGGTTTTTGTGTTTTTCATATTTGACTTCGTGATCACTCAAACTGATTACTCCTTCGCTGTCATTATACTTAGGTTGGGCCTTTTTCTTTCTTTTTAATGTAATTTGTATTTCAGATTTCTGAAACTGTTCTCAGAGTATATAATAGCAGTAAGCCAGTAACAATCTTAGTCTTCATTACTTTCCTTATGACTGCATACTATATTGTGCCATCGACATTCTCATGTATATAGTATTGCAGTTTCACAATTTAAATTATGTCTTCTAACTATTCTATTTCCTTCTTTAGTTGGTTGTGTGGCGGAGCTACTGGCCGAGACCACACGTGGTCCACTATTGCTAACCATAGCTGTGGCCGTTACAAAGAAGACGGTGAGCAGAAGGCTGAGCGTGCAAAGGAGACCTATACAGATACATGCATTATCATAATCGTTATAAAGCTCACACGGACTCCTTTAAGCAGGAATCTAGATTGAGGAAACTATTAAAATAAAAGTTTCACATTTGGAAGCAAGAGACTCAGTATTAAGAGATTTCAGCTGGGTTACAAATGGCATTCACAGGCTGTTTAGATCAAGCGAGCTCTTTCATATTCATATCCTTTTGCTTTCTACATGTTCGTAACGACTTCTTTACGGATGAGATGACAAAAAGGATAGGAATTAAAGCAACATTTATTTGAAGACCAGCAGCAGCAGCTCGAGTCACATGTTGAGAAGCTATCCAAATTTCTTGAGGAGCCATTTGATGAATATCCGGAGGAACAAGTCATGAAAATAAGGATGCAAGTTATTAATCTCTCTGTTATCACTGATAACCTCTGCAAAAAAATGTGAGTTAAGTCTTCCTGCCAGGAAGGGCTAAATTTTGCGAGAATGAAGAAACTTACTCTTGGTCACCATGCAGGTACGAATGCATTGAGAATGACCTATTGGGTTCGCTTCAATATACCGTTCACAGTATAGCTCCGCATCAGTCAAAAGGCATTGAGAAGGCAGAGGAGCTAACTGTTGGAGGAGCATTCTAGCAAATAGCAATACTAAATGTCAGGAGGCAGCTGGTCAGTCCACTGGTAAAGCGGTTTGAATTTACCTCTGGCTTCTTGTTTTGATGAAGTGATGTGGAATTGATATTGATTTATACTGCATCTTGTCTGCTAACGGTTTGACCTTTTGCTGTACTGTACATCTTTACCTGATCTGTTTGTTATTGCTGCATAGACTTACTTACTATGAATGCTGCAGGTTGTCAATAATGTGATAAATTCCCTTTTATCGGATCACTATCATTAAATGGGAGTAGCAATGCAGCTGCTTGCAACTAAGAAAATAGGGGTTGGAAATTTAGATTACATTGTGGATAAGTAATGAGAAACAGTTAAATAAATGACCAATGGATGTAGCCTAAGTATTTTTTAAGTTTCAACATCCTTAACACTGGTGTTTTAAGTTAGTTGTGGCTATAGAATTTTAGGTTGATCATATCCTTTCACTAAAAAAAGTATTTCTTGTTTAGAGATGCTAAGAATTTCCCAAATCGTTTCTTGAATTCAGGCAATGAAGATATAAGTTTTAAATTGTTCTGGACTTCTGGTAGCACAGCAATAAATTTTTTACCATTTTGAAGATAGAAGACTAAAACTTAAAAACATCTTTAGTCTTTACTAAAAAACATCTTTCCTTATATCAAGTACCATGGTCAATTTTCTATGATATTTAGGTCTATCTTGCTTATTGATCTGTGTTACAAGACCAAATTGGATTTGAAAAATCTATTTCCCAGTTTGTCACTCTCCATGTGTTCTGAAGACCTTATTGTCTATATTCTTCCCTTAATGTAGATCTTATCGAATCTGGATGTGCTGGAAACTTATCGTATCTCTTAGTAAATTTTCAGAATGAACTAGTGCCTGCATTCTGTTGACACTCTTCATGCATTTCTGCAGGGGACGTGATAGAAACTGGCCAGCCCTCGGCATCTGGAACTTCAAGCAAGTGCCCTCATTTGTCACGGAAGCGCCCTAGAGAAGAAAGTAACAGCGGTAGTGTCATTGATCTAAACCTGCCTGCACAAGCTCATCCAGTAAATGCTTGTAATTATAAATAGTAGAGTACGTCGTAAGATCATGGTGGCGACTTAGTTCTCTTGGAGACGACTCGGATCATCCTTGGGAGAATTTCATGGCCCTTTTGGGTGGTTATTTTTGTCGTATATGGTTCCTCGAGCATCCTAGATATGGTATGGAAGTAAACTAGCTTAACTGTGTACAGTTTTTTTGGGTTGGTATTGCTGATGTATAGGGAAATATTGGATGGTATATCTGGTGAATAGCTGGTGCTAATATTCCTCTTGTATTTCTAGTGAATTGGCCTATTATTTCTCGTTAGTGGTCGAAATGTTTCAAATATACTTTAATTCAAAGAAATGTTATACGAGTGTTATGCTAAAATTCCTCTATAAGCATCTTGGTGCCCGTCAGTATCAAGTGCCATAACATTTTGAAATTGCGGCTCACATAATATCTACAACAAATAAGTATTTACAAAAATGTTTGCATGAAGTATGTAAATTATTCATCCAGATTTTTTTGTTTTATTTATAATTCCGTCGCTCACATGTACTTGGGTTGGCTGGTCTCCAACAAATGATTCAATCGGGAATTGCTTATCTACCCATAATCAAGTGGTGACGGTGTTGGGAAAATCAATAACATCTACTTGTCTATCCATAATCAACTGGTGACGGTGTTGGGAAAATCAATTGGGAAAATCAAATAATTCCGTCGCTCCTCGCTCACATCTACTTGTCTACCCATAATCAACTGGTGACGGTGTTGGGAAAATCATTCACCACAATCACGATAGAATATAAAGAACATAAAAATTATTTATACATTAGTCTTATGACTACGTCTTGGGATGATATCAATGAGAGATTTCACTATGATATTTTGGATATTGATTACAACTATTAAATAGAATAATAATGAAGTCATAATCCTAAGCCCATTAGGATTCCGCTTAGGCCAAAAAAACATGGGTCCCAAAAAATTCGGCTCGGTGGCTACCGTCCTCGAACTCCACATCAGTTGGATCATTGAGATTGGGCTTTTGTGTACAGTCCATTCAGGCTCTATACTTCAATAATCTCCTACTTGGTGACTGAATTTCCAAGTAACCATACCTTCTTCTTTCCTTTCCCATTTCCGCTTAGCATCACCTAGCCTCATCTTCAAGTTCCAAAGCCAATTGAAGCTATGCATACCTTCAACTTATCTACGATTACCACCTTAGTAAATATGTCTGAAGGATTTTCACTTCTAATGATCTTCATTAACTGCAAGATCTTCTTCTCCAACAAGTGATGGATGTGGTAATACTTCAACTCAATATACTATGTCATCAAATGAAACGATGGATTCTTTGCCAAGAATATAACATTTTGACTATCATTGTAAAGAGGGCTCATTTCCAAACTTACCCAAGAGACTCGCAACCACACCATCTCTTTACTCGCCTCCTTTATACCGGATACTTAGCTTCGTTGTGTACAAAGCAACAACTTTACGTAACTTAGAAGCCCAAGAAATAACATTATCACCATAAGTAAAGACATACTCGGTTGTACTTTTCCTCCCATCGAGATCATTTGATGCCAATCCGATCAACATAATCTCGCCAAAGACGACACTCTTGTCATTGAAATATAAGGTTTGTCTGTGGTGCCCTCTCAAGTATCGTAGAATTTACTTGACTGTTTCCCAATATTGTTTGCCCGGATCTCCCATGAACCAGCTCACTACTCCCACTGCATGAGCAATATCTGGTCTTATACATACCATGACATACATGATGCTACCAATTGCTGAAGCATAAGGGACTTTCATCATTTGGGCACGTTTCTCTTTGCTCTTCGACGACTCATTCCTTGAAAACTTGAAGTGATTGTCCAACGACACACTTACAGGCTTCGATTCAATCATGTTGAATCTTTCTAGGACCTTCTGAATGTAATTCGCCTGTGAAAGATACACATTTCCTACCGTCTTGTCGCACTCGATTCTCATATCCAAAATCTGTTTTGCCTCTCCAAGATCCTTCATGGAAAACTATTCGAATAATTATTTCTTCAACTTATCCACCTCATTTGTGTCAGCTCCTGTGATCAACATATCATCAACATATAACAGAAGTATAATGTAGCTCTTGTCGAACCTCTTATAATAGCGGCAATGGATAGCGTGATATCTTTGGTAACCAATCTCCATCATTAAACTATCGAACTTCTTGTACCATCGCTTCAAAGCTTGTTTCAAGTCATACAAGCTCTTCTTCAACTTGCACACAAGTCACTCATTTCCTTTACTACGAACACCTCGGTTTGTGTCATGTATAATTCATCCTTCAAGTCACCATGAAGGAATGTTGTTTCATATCCATCCGATGTAGCAACAAGTCTTCTCAGTAGCAACTATACTAAAAACATTCGGATAGTGGTCAATTTCACAATGTAAAAACATCGATATAATCAATACCGTGTCGATGCTCAAATCCTTCGACAATAAATCGGACCTTGTAACGCCTACTACTACCGGTTTAGTCTTGATTCAGTAGACCCACTTATAGTGCATAGCCTTCTTGTCATTTAGAAGCTCAACGAGTTTCCAAGTACCATTTGACAGAAGAGAAGTCAACCCATCATTTATAGCAACTATTATCTTTCTTCTATCACCATCATGCTCTGTCTCTATATACATGTTCACTACCATCAGTAAGTAACAAATAATAGTTAGAAGGCGAATATCTATCGGGTGCACATCGTTCTGTAGTTGGACTTTATAGCGGATTGTCCGGTGGTGGGGTCTTTGGTTATTCGTCGAGAACCTTTTCTTCATTTTAAATCTCCTTACTCTCACTCGAGTTTGAGATATCTAACTCTAAATCTTGGAATTCGAAATTACCAGAATTCGACGCCTCCAATCTATCCTTGTACATAACTTGTTCATTGAAAATCACGTCTCTGTACGTATAATTTTTTCGTTTATGCTCATCCTAGAGCCTATAATCGAACTCACCACCTCCATAACCAATGAATGTACACTTAACATATTTAACATCCAACTTACTTATTTCAGTAGAATTAACATGAGCACAAGCAACACAACCAAAGATTCTTAGGTAAGATAGATTTACCTCTTTTTCTATCCATTCTTCATTGGGTATTTGACTTTCCAACGAAACTGTTGGACCTCTATTGATTAGGAATGCAATGTGTTGATGCGATCGCAAAACATTTTAGGCAACCCACTCTTCAGCCTCATGCACATTCCTCGCTCATTCAAGGTTTTGTTCATGCACTCTGCCACTCCGTTCTACTGAGGAGTTCCTATCACGATATTCTCCATGCGAATCACATTCTAAACACAATACTCTTTGAACTCATCGAGTTCATACTCTCCTCCATTATCGGAACGAAGACACTTCACTTTTAGCCATGTTTTATTTTCTACAAAGGTTAGCGTCGATTTATTCTTCAAAAATAAATCCATACATTTCGAGTGAAATCATCGATGAAAGTCATGTAGTACTACGAACCGAGAAAGGACTTTCTGGTGGCTTTTTTCCATAGATCACTATGGACCAACTCCATTCGCTTTTTCAAAGCTCGGCAAAGCCCCTCAAATCCAAAATCCCTACCAAAAAAAAAACCCCAAAAACCCCAAGGGGTGCTCCCGAAGGGCCCCGGGGCCCCTCCCCCCCTTTGATTTTCGGTTCCCCCCGGGGGGGCCCTTTTTTCCCTTTCCCCCCTTTTTTGCCCGGGGGAAAAAAAAACCCCCCCCCCCCGGATTCCCCCTGGCCCGGGAAACCCCCCCCAAAACCCCCCAAATTTTGGGGGTTCCCCCTTTTTCCCCCCCCAAAAGGCAAAAGGGGCCCAAAGGGAAGGGAAATTAAAAAACCCCCGCCCGGGAAAAGAACCCGCGAAAAGGGGGAAAACCCCAAACTTTTTTGGAAGGGCAGAATCAAATTAAAAACCCCGGGGAATTTGGCCCCCTTCGTACACCCGACTAGGGATAAAGGTCTAACCAACAAGGCCCAACATCCAATTAAGGCCCCAATAAGTCAAACCGGCAAAGGCCAAACAGGAAAAGACCCAGTATCCTAAAGATAAGACCCTACCTTGAAGTCGAACTTCATAACGGGGTCATTATCAAGAAGATATGAACCTCAAAGCCCAAGTTGATCCCGGTAAATCCAAACCCTTGAAACGTAATCAACAAATCGAACATAATCCTCGGCCACTTCGATTATCGAAATCAATTGAATGAAAGCTTCTCCAAAAAGGGTATACCATTAGGCTAACCGTTCCGGGTAAAAATTACTCGTTCAATAACGTCTATAAAAAATTTTCCTCAAGGTTTGATTAAAGTAAACATGTCACAATTTCACTGGTACTGCGAATCCAAAAGGGCAAGGGAAAATACTAGATGAAAAAAATGAAAAAAAAATTAAAAACCCGCCATTTAAGGGCAATAACCTCGGCTTACAATTCCCTTAAGTGGGATTTGATAGTTTTAACAAATCAAATAACAATTATTAACTTATTAATCAAAATTGTTCCATTATTCATTCCACTTTAAACCTAAATAAATTAAATTTAGATTATAATAAAATTATGAGAAGATAAAAAAATTTAATAATAAACAAACTTCTATGAAATAATGGAATAATTATTTCAAGAAACTAATAAATTTGAACATTAATTTATTTTTCCTTAAAATTATATTTCTGAGAAAACATCCCCAAATTGTGTTACTCTAATTAAATTTTTCCCTGTCATGATTTCAACTAACTTTGGTGGCAAATGATTGGTAACTAAATAAGCATCTTTTGGGAGCGAAAAGCATGCTTTAAATTGGATTTGAACCTTATTTTCAAAAGTTTAAAACTGTTAATTTTGAATTTTTATTTTCATCTTGATTTAAGAGATAAATGCCAAAAAACTTAATTTCAAAATGTTCTAAGTTTCGAAGACTTTTTCGAAATCAAAATCAAAAGGCCTTTTTGAAAACCGTTATAAATTTTCCCCAATTAAATGTACCCATTCAACCAACCTTATTTCAAAATTGGCTATAGTCATCAAACCCTAAAATAATTAAACCGTCCAATCAATTCTAATTAATTGTTAGGTTAATGTAATCATAGTGATTGTGCATATGTGAGCTGATAACGTAAATGAACAAATAAAATCCATTGATTATATGATTAAGCGGTTACCATTAAAATCCGACGATAAGAAACAATCTATAATTGATCTTGATTGTTGGATTATAAAAATGGATGGACCACATTAATTCATAGTTCTTAAAAAATTAGAGTTCTCATTTAATTCACTCCATATATATATATATATATGGGGTGGTTATAGAGGGAACCACCCCTATGTAGAGAAATAAGAACTAATCTACACCATCAAATTTAATAGATTAAATGGTGGAGATTAAAAGATTGAAAATTTTGAATTTGGTATTAATTAATGTAGAAAAAAAAGTATTTCAATTTTTACGTGTGTTTAAGGCTAAATTGGTAACTTTCAGATACAATAACCGTATCTCTCTCTCTCCTTTCCGAAAATTACTGCGTCCATTAGTCTCTCTCTCATCTGATATTGTTATGCATATCATAGACATTGTTATGCATATTCTATATTAAAATTATAGAACATGAATATTATGCATACTATATACTGTGTTATGCACATTATAATTCCTTAAAGCTAAAACAATAAAAATATATCCTGTTTTATGCATAACGTATTGTGTATTATGCACGTTATATTTAAAATCTTATAAATATAATCATTTTCGTAAATCTGAACAGGTCCTTGAACAATAAAAATTAATGACGTTAAAAACAAAACAAAAAAACAAAAAACGAACAAATACATGTTGCTTCCATTGTTAGGCTGGATAAGATGAAATATGAGGAAGAAAACGATAATAATAACTATACATAAACAAATCAAGAATACACTAGTTAAGCGATATGAAATCCCATAATTTAAGGAATACATACGTTAAGAAATATTAATCATTTGCTAAATTAGCCTTTTGACATTTTTGGTAATTAATATATATTTTAGATAGATATGTATTTTCAACCACAAGATCACATCAAATCAAATGTGAAGATTAGTTCTTAGTTCCTAAAATATATATGGTTCGATCAATCCCCTATATATATATATATAGGGGAGGTTAACGTAAAAATCATTTTTATTGTGCGACGTGAGAAGCGAATATCTTATGAAAGTAAATGAATCTGACTGAAGTTAATGAATAAAAAAATAGAATTTTCGCCTCATGGGATTGAACCACGGTGAAAATTTGAATTTTGGATTCATTAACTTCAGATTCATTAACTTTCATAGCATATTCATTTTTTTGATTCTTGGTTACCACGCTAAAATTGGTTCTTATTTGAACCAAATATATATATATATATATATATATATATATATATATATATATATAGGGGATGAATCACGTGAGAATCAAATATTGGTGAGAAATAAGAACGCGGCATTTAACGTATAAAGTTGTTGACTAAATGTATAAATTTGTTCATCAAATTTAACATATAAAGTGTAGACTTAATATAAAGTTATTCGCACAAAATGTGGTGCAATCCGCCTTTAGCGATAGTAAATTCTATTGTCGTCCTTATTACACATCACATAAGAAAATTCAAATTTTATTCTCCTCCTAAAATAGAAATTAATATTAAAATAAAAGTAAAAAAGAAAATGAACTACGATATTACCACTGCTTTAAACGAAGTCCTGTGTATGGATGTTCCGTATTTTTTTATTCTTGCATTAAATCCCCAACTTTTAACCACGAATTTTGAAAGTATTTAAAGCAATTTTGGGAACGTATAAATCACAATAGATGGGATGATGACAAATTATAACCTGTGAATTAGGCGCATCATGTGCTATTTAGTAGAAGTTTAAATGTTAAATAAAACAAAACTTAGTTTTACATTGACCGTCTGATTTCAAACACAAAAAAATCGTCTTGCAACATTGCTGACTACGGTTGCAGACTGACGGGTCCGAACCGTTGGGTCCGGATCCGGCTATGATCAACCGGGTAGAAACGTTACAACTTTATGCTAATTTTCAACGACACTTAACCCGTTTAACGTATTCTGGTGCTTCCATCCATTTTTGGACGGTGGAAAAAGTATGAAAAGTGAATCTGTGAGTGATCATATAGAATACCTATGGGTTGACTCCATGGACTTAGTCTCGATGCTGTACCATGGGTTTGAAGGTTTCTTATGCTATCTGATCATCTTTATTAAATTAAATTAAATGAGTTTAATTATCGCATTAATGTCATCTCTTTGCCTAAAACGTTGCTTTGAGTTTATCCGTATGTTGTGGATTTGAAAATGATAGAAGTCTTAGCTGGTGAAAGCTTAGAAGTTAAGTATGCCCGTTCCGGTTTGATGATTTGGTGTCTGTTTTTCGTAATATTTGCAGGTGATCACGAGAGAGTCCCTATGGGCAGCACAGGTTTGTAAAGTTTGCACATTTCTTGATTCTATTCTCGTGAAACTGCCTTTGTGTGTGTGTGAGAATATATGGTAGATAGTCTCTGTATCTAATATTTTGGGTGTCGCACCTACAAGAACTTGCTTTACTTGCTGTATACAGTTTTGTAATGCTATTTTTGCTTTAATTAAGTTTTCTTGATTTTCGAATGTGGAAGTTTTTGGGGTCCTATTGGGCCCCGTTAAACTATTTTGCTTGAAACTTTTTCTAGAAAATGTATTTAGTTCACTTCATATTGCATATACCTCAAGCTTTATATTTTAGGAAATTTGATTTCAAGAAAGTGAGATAAGACTTCTTTTGTTATTTTCTTATAAAAAGGATGAATGTAGTTTGATTGAAGATTGAGTTTTTGTGATCTTTGCAGAGGGAAGATTTGCAGACAGTGATGGACTTGCTGTCGGTGAGAGAACACCATGCCAGAACTCTTCTCATTCATTACAGATGGGATGTTGAGAAACTGATCACAGTCTACTTCGAGAAAGGGGAATCTCGTATGTTTTCTGAAGTAGGAGTTACTAGGTACGAACTTGTTATCACTCCGCCGGAATTTTCCTCTACAGTAGTACTGTGCAATATCTGTATGGATGATGTTTCTGCGAATGCCGTGTCTAGAATGGACTGTGGTCATTGCTTTTGCAATGCTTGTAAGCTTCATTTCCTTATTCTACTCCATTTTTTATGTTTCTAGTTTGGAAATGTGATAATATCCTAATTAACTGTCGTGGTTCCTCTAATCTTGGTGCAATATTTTATGGTGATGCTGCATTCTTGTTTATCCTGCAAACTACTAAAAATGTTGGATTTTCACAGTAATAATTAATTTTCAAAAGGATTTTTCTCAAGATAATCATACATGCTAAGATTTTCAGGTTGGACAGAGCACTTCATTGTCAAAATAAACGAGGGACAAAGCAAGAGGATCCAGTGTATGGCCGACAAATGCAACACTGTTTGTGATGAAGCTATTGTGAGAAGTTTAGTTAGTATGAGGCACCTTGATTTAGCAGAAAAATTCGATAGGTTTCTTCTTGAGTCATACATTGAAGACAATAAGTTGGTTAAATGGTGTCCTAGCATACCGCATTGTGGGAATGCAATACGGGTAGAAAATGATGAGTTCTGTGAGGTGGAATGCTCTTGTGGTTTGCAGTTCTGCTTCAGCTGTTTGTCAGAAGCCCATTCCCCGTGTTCTTGCTCCATGTGGCAGCTCTGGACACAGAAATGTCGAGATGAATCCGAGACAGTTAATTGGATCACTATAAATACAATGCCGTGTCCCAAGTGTCACAAAGCAGTTGAGAAAAACGGTGGCTGCAACCTAGTTCGTTGTGTATGTGGGCAATCATTTTGGTAAGATTGCTTTCTAGTTTCTGAAACTAAGTGCTTTTACTTGAAGTTCATATGGTTTTAATGCATAGGTTAAATCTTGAAATAATTAACCTTATAGTATTCCACTTTTTATTCAATCTGTGTTCTGTTATTTTCATTGAACATAAAGGATTATCTTTTGTAGTTTCCTTGTTCTTTTCCGTTTGTTTTTGTATTTGTTCAAGACGATATGTCTTTACAGTTCAATATATCAACTTATCTTGCATGTGAAAACTAAATATCTTACTCATGAAGATTAAATAGTCTTATCTCATCTGAAATTTATAATTACTGTAAGAATTTTTGCACTGTTCAAATATCTTCTATATGTGTTTATATAACACAATTTTTCTGTTAACTAATTGCTTTATGCCCATCTTTAGTTGGTTGTGTGGCGGAGCTACGGGCGAAACCATAGTTGGTCTAGTATTGCCGATCATAGCTGTGGTCGCTATAAAGAAGACTCTGACAAGAAGGCCGAGCATGCAAAAGATACCTATGCAGATACATGCATTACTATAACCGTTACAAGGCTCACACAGACTCCTTGAAGCAGGAGTCTCGACTGTGGGAGATGATCGAGGACAAAGTATCCAATCTGCAAGCAAGGGACTCAAAGTTAAGAGATTTCAGCTGGGTGGCAAATGGGTTTCACCGCTGCTTACATCAAGACGAGCTCTTTCATATTCATATCCTTTCGCATTCTATGCTTTTGGTGATGACTTCTGTAAGGATATTGAGATGACAGAGAAAGAAAGTGGGTTGAAGAGGCATTATTTTGAGGACCAGCAGCAGCAGCTTGAGTCAAATGTTGAGAAGCTATCTGAGATTCTTGAGGAACCGTTTGATGAGTATGCTGACGAACAAGCCAGGCAGATAAGGATTCAAGTGATAGATCTATCGGTGATTGCAGATAGCCTTTGTGAAAGAATGTAAGTTGAGCCAAGAAGGCCTAATCTTGTAGTCATTGAAGGAATTTTATGAAATTTGCTCGTTTTCCACAGGTACGAATGTATTGAGAATGACTTATTGGGTTCACTGCAAATTATTGCTCCGTACCAGTCAAAAGGCATTGAGAAGGCCGGAGAGCTCGTTGTTGGATGGCAGAAGGCAGCTGATCGGTCCTCTGGTAAAGCGTTTTGAACTCACGTCTAATCTGATTAGCTCCAAAATGTTGAATGATGATGGTGAGCCTGACATTGTTCGTGCATTTGCAGGAGACATGATGGAGATCAGCCAGGCATCGGCGTCTGGGACTTCAGATGAGACGGACCCTGCTGTTATCGTGAAAGCGCCGTAGGCATGAAAGTTCTGCAGGCAGTGTGAGTGAATTGTGCTCTCAACTTTCCGGCAGATGCTCATTTTGCTACTTAACACAGGTATGTGACACGAAACTAACTCAACCATGTGTAATATTTTCACTGATTTCTACCATTGAATGGTTCGGTATGTACATTATACATTATGTGGATTCAATTAAAGGATGGAGTTTTGTATATAGCATGCAATATCTTTGGCAAATTCTTGTTGCTCTTTGTTTTGTTGGTAATTTTCCTCTAATAATGCAATTTTGAGTTAGAGAGTTAGATTCAAATGAGAATCATTTTATCCTATAAACTAAGAATAAAAGAATTCGTTATGAAGGTTGATGAATCAATTAGGAAATTTATTGAATTCAAAAATTCAGAATTTTTCACCTAAGTTTGAATCCCATGAGAGACGAAAATTTATTTTTGGATTGATAACTTTTCGATTGATTCATCAACTTTCATAATAAATTCATTATTTTCACACACACACACACACACACACACATATATATATATATATATATATATATATATAAGGTTAGGTTCTTATAGTACCCAGTCCTTAGGTAATATATAGTACTTAATTTATACAACACATTTTGAATACATGAATACACCATGTTCGATACATGGAAGCCCCTTTTTTTTTTCGCAATGAGCAAATGGGGACAAAATTCAACCTTATTTTTTTCGTCTTCTTCTCATATCCTCCGTTCTTCTTCAATATTTTTAACAATGACGGACGTAAATCGTATGCAAACAACAACTAAATTAAAGGATTCTGGTTAAAACAAGCTCATGCATATAACAAAACAAGATGATGTATATAACAAAACAAGTTCATGTATACAACAAAGCATAAATTTGCATGTGTGGCCAACGAGCATTGTGGGTGCGCGAGCGCGCGTTGAGTGTGCGAACGTGCAGTATGTGTTGACGTGTCATGAAACATACTCATGTATATAACAAAACAAAACAAGTTAATGAATATAACAAAACAAAAACATGTATGTTGGCCAACTAATTTTCATAAATATTATTATTATTATTATTTTATTATTTATTATTGTTATTATTAATTTTATAAGATAAAAAATAAATAAGAATAATTTTGTTAGAAAAAATTAAAAAGTATGGTTATGCCCATATTCATAGGAATAACTCATAACATGGAGAGGGGAAGAATGATTAATCCCATGTTCATAAAAATAAGCATTTTTTGGGAATGATGATTTATACGGTAAAAATCTTACCAGCTATAGGATTAGGAATAAACGCATGAATCACTATTCCATTCTCATTTCATTCATACGGTACCATAGTGGTGTTAAATGAGAGAGAGAGAGAGAGAGAGAGAGATAACAAGAGATAATGTGTGTGTGTGAGAGAGAGAGAGAGAGAGGGGGAGAGAGAAAATAATACATTTTTATTTTTCATGTTTAAAATTAAAGGAAATTGATGATGTGTCATCAATTTACATAAATTTTAACTTTTGATCTTGACAATTCAAACATTAAGGTTGAAAATAATTGTTATTTTCACATTTTAAGAGGCGTATACAAGATAATCAGTGACTATACAACTCTTTTACCTACAATGCGTAATAAATATGTGTGGATTACATATATCTATATATATTAGCATTAAGTAAGTAAAACTCCAAATTGATAACAGAACCCGAGATCTCTCGAGCCATAAAATTATAAATTCACACGACTTTGTAAGTCATGGGAGAATATATCAATAGTATGTCGTCAATGAACACATTGATTAATGGTTACAGTCGGTAATGGATATGTTGTTCATATGAAAGTGAATAGCTTTGAAGAGCCCTTTAACTTCAAGCTAAATATTTAGTTGTTAATGATACATTTTTTACAAGAAATATATGCATGAAGTCCTATCTTTTACATTTATGAAGTAAATGTGCATCATTAATTTTCTATCCTATATAGTATTTCCATGAATTCTAATTCTTATTTTTCTTTATTTTTTAAATTGACTTTTTATGAGATTTAACCAAATAAAATCTTTTATTATAAAATAATATTTTGATTCTTCCAACCAAAAATACATATTTAGTTAGTTGAGATTAACGTCATTCAAATCTTGTCGTTAATTTAATTTAATTCAACCATAAAAGGATATTTATAATTTTTTAACAAGATTTGAATCTCAAAATCTAAATAAAAAATACTTGAATCTCATATTGATTTTTCATAAGACTTCACAAACTCAATACCTAAAAACACTACAAAAAAAATGTCTAATAGTTACTTATTTTTAGTGACGCCAAGAGAAGTGTTACAAAATTTATGACATCTTTAGATGTGGCAAAATTTAATTACACCAGTACATGCATCAATATATTTTTGTTACACATAAAAATATATGTAAATTTTGTTACACTTGAAAATATTGTAAAATTTGTCACATCTATCCATGTAATTAACCTTACTACATTTAAACATGTCACAATAATTTTTTGTTACATATAGGAATATAACTAAATTTTACTATAACTCAAGAGTTTCAAATTTTACTATATATATATATATATATATATATATATATATATATATATATATATATATATATATATATATTCAATTAGTTGTCCGATTTTGGTGTTCCAAATTGAGACATTTTTAGACTTAACATTTTTAAAATAACAGAGATAATTTAATTAATTTGTTAAATATAACAGACATCAAGGTCAAACAAAGAAAAAGTTCAAATATGAGAAACTAGGAACTATAAAAAATAGTTACACGTTCATATGTAACAAAAATAGCTACACTTATAAATTTCACTAAATTTTGTGACATACTTTTTTGTGACATGCATAATAGTTACACATCCACAAGATGTCACATATTTATTTAGTGACATCCATAAGTGTCACAATTCTTCAAAAATCATGTCACTATTGGAACATTTTGTTGTAGTGAAAATATATTTGAATCCCACATTGATTTTATATTAGACTTCACCAAATGAAAATCTATACAAAATGGTATATCTATTCTCCCAACAAAAAATCCATATTAAATTGGTGGAGTGGTTGCGATTAATATTATTTGAACTGTGCCATCAATTTAATTGGTCGAATAAATTTGGCTAGATATGAAGTTTATTTAATTTAAGTTTTCATTAGACTTACCAATTCATAACCTAAATAAAATGATATATGCTTGTACAACTAATTTTCTCAAACAGACTTTGAATACCACATTCATTTTTCACGATACTTATCAAATTAAAAATCTAAATAAAATGATACAATTTGAATATCACATTAACTTTTAATGATACTCCTTAAATTTAAAGTCTAAATAAAATGATATATTTTGTACTTCATTCGTCCATCAAATACGTTCATTTGATTCTATTTTGGTCCGTCCACAAAAAATATTCACTTTTTTTTTTTTTGGAAATATCAACTTCATATTTTTACCATAAACATATCCACTTATTTACAAAAAAACCACTCATGGCCCATATTTTTACACACACAATCCATTAATATATTCATTTATTATCCTCATGATCCACATTTTTACATCTACTTACTTTACACTCATTATAATTTATTAAAACTCGTGCCACTAAAATCAAGGAACGATTTTAGTGGACGGAGGAAGTACTATTTTTTCAAACAAATTTTGAATCCCACATCAATATTTCATGAAACTTTACAAGTTAAAAATATAAATAAAATGGTACGATTTGATCTCACATAAAATTTTCATGTAATTTTACCAATTTAAATTCTAAGCAAAATGATACAAAAACTATTACAACTCTAACAAGGGGGATTATTTAATTTCAAAGTATTTGAAACAAATGGTTTCTTTAATTCAATATTAAGTTTTATTTAAATAATTTTATTGAACTAAATTTTAAATAAATAATTTCTTCAATTTTTGGTCAAATAAAAAGCGTATTTAAACTACTTTTGAAACAAACAACTTCTTTAATTCAATATTAAGGTTTGATTAAATAATTTTGTTGAATTAAATTTAAAATAGATAATTTCTTCAATGTTTGGCCAAATAAGAAGTGTTTAAATATAAATAATATCAATTTAATTTGGTCAATTTTTTTTTTTCAAATAAATAATACTCCCTCTGTCTCAGTATTATTGGTTCCTTTATTTTGCACATAGAGTATAAATAATTTTTTGTATGTAAAGTAGTGTATGACACGAAATTCGATGCATTTTTTAGTATAAAATTGTTTCATTTTTTAAAAACGGACCAACAATAACGGGACAACCCAAAAAAGAAAGCGAGCCAACAATAATTAAACGAATGAAGTATATATTTAAAATTTTATTAAGAGGACAACCAATTATTACGTATTGCTCTGATATAAAGATTATTTTATTTATGATATTCATAAACACAAGTAAAATAGTTTCTTGTTTAAATTCGACAAATTATACACTAATTAATTGTATATTATCTCCGACGATTTCAAGAATGTCTCTCTCTTCGTGGTTTTTCTAATCCTGAAATAAAACTCTTAAATTTAGTGAGAAGGATGGCTTAGTCAGAGTTGAGTAATCTGGTTATCTGGGCGCAAAGATTCTGCTTCGCTTGTCTATGAATAGTGATTAAATTTTAGATGTCTTTGACCATTGAATTGTCAAAGCTTAGACCACGTTTATTATTTGCTAAAGTCAGATATCACATGATTCTGGTCTTTTTAGCCTTTTCGAATATTCAAAACTTGTGAAGTATGATTAGTGTGTGCGTGTGTGTGGCGATGCACTTCTAATTAACAAATTTAGAAAATTTTCTTGACTAATAAAATATTAATTGAAAATCAAAACTTCTTATATCCTTCTTTATCCATCTCCTTTCTCTTCTTCATCCACAAACTCTAGAATAATTGATTATTCATCAAAATAGTTGCTATAATTCTTGAACTATCTTCAACATTGATAGGATACTACCAACCACTTGCGCGGCAAGATCGCGCCCGATATAAATGGGCCCGACATTGCTCTACCATGAGTTCGGCCCAAAGAGACTCCTCGACCAACTACAACTCTAATCGCAATTGGAGCGTAGAAGATTCGGATGCATATCTAAAGAATCCTTATGAGAGAAGACTTTGAAGTAGAGTCAAACTCTACTTGTATTAGAGTCAAACTCAATTTGAATCGAGTCGAACTCAACTTGATGTCTTATAAATATAGGCTAGAATAGAAGAGAAATGGGAGCTACATCATCTACACTCTTTGTAATCGCTTCTTATACACTCAAATACACATACACTCTCTTGCTCCGTGGACGTAGATCTAATTCAAAGATCGAACCACGTAAATCCCTCGTGTTCATTGCGTATTTATTTCCCTAACGAAATTAAGATCGATCACTGGCGCCGTCTGTGGGAAACGAAATTCTTTGTTTTCGATCAACCTTTGTTTATAGGGAATCAATCACGACAATGTATACCAGAAGTCATGCATCCAGTCGTCGCCGGCAACAAAAAGCAACAACGGCGGCGGCACGCCGAGCTCATTTCGGGAAAACCCGTCAGAGAACCAACCCCGGGGTCATGTCCAAAACATCGACGAGCAAGGTAATCCCATCCCGTATGAAGAAGCGAATACCAAAGCGAAGGAGATCGCAAGACAACAAGGAGAACCTCGGCTCATAGATGAATCTTGACGACGCCGTCAAGGGGTTTCTTGAGAAAAATAAGGAGAGCTTCCTCCAATACCTCAGCCAAGCACAAGGTCGGCCGCATCCCGAAGAAAGGAACGCCGAAGCCTCGTCTAAACACGAGGCACCGCAACGAAGTGGATCCCCCAACATCCAAGTCATGGGCGCTCATACCTCTGCACAAGTTGGGGCCCAAACCAACCGCGCAAGGGACAAACAGCGCGGGAAAGGACGTCGTGACCGCCGCGAGGTCGGTCCTGGTCATCAAAACGAGTTCGATCGACGAACTCCGCCCCACTCTCCAGAGGGCGGCTTCGACGGGTATGGGAAGATCATTACCCCTTTCTCCAATGAGATACTCGACACCCCTCTCCCGGACAAGTACCGGGTGCCAAGTATAGCCCCCTATTACGGAATGCGAGATCCACAAAACTTCCTCTCTCAGTTCCAGTACAACATGATCAATCAACGTCTCAACACCATCCACATGTGCAAGCTGTTCCCGGAGCTACTGATCGACAACGCCCGCCGGTGGTTCGACAGTCTACCTCCCGGCAGCATTGGATCTTACCAAGATCTAATGGAAGCCTTTCATCGAAGGTTCTTCCAAAAAGCCGAGTCCAAGACCACATCGGCTCATCTCCTCACTGTAAGGCAAGGCCGAGGTGAGTCCATCAGCGACTTCATGACGAGGTTCAATAAGGAGAGCCTAAAAGTCGAGGTCGTAGACGACCTCCTCATTATCTCGGCTTTCCAGAACGGCATCTTGCCTGGGGCCCTATACAAGGAGATCGTCAAGTACGAGCCTCGCACTGCGTCGGAGCTAAGGCGCATAGCAGATCGGTTCGCCAAAGCGGACGAAGCAGATAGGAGAAAGCGAGAAGCTGACAAGGCAGAACCCTCTGACAAGAAGAAAGAGGATGATCGAAGGAACCGAGGTAGTAATCCCGGCAGAAATCGAAGAGAAGGGAGACCTCGCCTATATTAGAGAAGCTCGGTACAAAGTAGCTCGGTATTATGACCAGCGTGCCAAATCCCGATAATTCCAAGTAGGCGACCTCGTACTTCGGAGTTGAGGTACTTTTCTTTTGTTACGTCATTTTCATTAATAAAATCTTTTTCTTTACGTGCTTGAGTTGAGTCTTGCATATTTCATTTGTCACTTATGCATCTGCATCTCCCCAATATCTATATACCCTACGGAGGATGAACAATACCCTCTACGGAGGATGATAAATACCATCTACGGAGGATGAACAATACCCTCTTCGGAGGACGAACTATACCTTCTTCGGAGGACGAAGTATACCCTCTTCGGAGGACGAACTATACCTTCTTCGGAGGACGAACTATACCCTCTCCGGAGGACTAATTATACCCCTCTTGAGGATCTAACTATACCTCTCTGGAGATCGAACTATACCCCTACCGAGGATGAACTATACCTCTAATGAGGGCGAAATACCCCGACGGAGGACAGACTACCTTCGTTTAATACGAGGACGAACTCAAACGCGCGTGAGGGGACCACCCTAGCGATAAAACTTGCCAAATAAGGAACCTATACCTCCGTTTATTTCGGGAAGAGGGGACCACCCCGGGCGATAAAACTTGCCAAAAAATGAACCTATACCTCCGTTCATTTCGGGGAAGAGGGGACCACCCCTAGCAATATTTCTTGCCAAAAAAGGAACCTATACCTCCGTTCACTTCGGGGAAGAGGGGACCACCCCTAGCAATACTTCTTGCCAAAAAAGGAACCCCTACCTTCGTTTAATACGAGGTCGACCGCCGCCACCGGCCTCCCGATACATGGCGCCTCCGGCTCGCCTCGGCCTCGCCGTCTCGGCCTTCGCAGCCTCGCCTCGGCCTTCTCCGCCTCGGCCACGGCGCCTCCGTCTCGGCCTCCCAGCCTCGCCTCGGCATTCTCCGCCTCGCCCGACCGCCTCCGTCTCGGCCTCCGTAGGCCGACCTCGCTCGGCCTTCGCCGCCGCCTCGGCCTCCGCAGCCGACCTCGCCTCGGCATTCGTCGCCTCCACCTCAGCCTTCCGCAGGCCGATCTCGGCATTCGTCGCCTCGCCTCGGCTCGCGCAGCCTCACTCGGCCTCCACAGTCAACCGCCTCGGCCTCGCCCACCTCGGCCGCCGCCGCCTCGGCCGCCGTGAGCCCGGCCTCCTTCTTTGTCGCATCCCGAGCCGCCCGCCCGGCACGGTTACATATTCGACTTGGCAGGCGACGCAGATTCGACCGCCGGTGGAGCGAGCGACATTCGACCGGCGAACGCCTAGCAGGTGAAGCCCGGAGCAACATGCGACTTGGCATAACGCCCGACAAGGTGAAGCGAGCAACATGCGACTTCGGCATAACGCCTCGGCAAGGTGAAGCAAAGTAAATGCGACTTGCAAGGTAAAGACCAGCGACGTAAGACTCGGCATAACGCCCGTCGGTGAAGCGGTCAAAGACTACGGCATAACGCCCGTCGGTGAAGCCGGTCAAAGACTTCGGCATAACGCCGCCGTCGGTGAAGTCACCAAAGACCTCGGCATAACGCCTCGACAGGTGAAAGCTAGCCCAAAGACCTCGGCATAACGCCTCGTCAGGTGAAGCCAGCTTAAAGACCTCGGCATAACGCCTCGTCAGGTGAAGCCATCCAGAAGACTTCGGCATAACGCCTCATCAGGTGAAGCCAGCCAGAAGACCTCGGCATAACGCTCGTCGGTGAAGCCGACCAAAGACCTCGTCATGCGCCCGACGGTGAAAGCGACCCAAAGACTGGCATAACGCCTCGTCAGGTGAAGCCAGCTCAAAGACCTCGGCATAACGCCTCGTCAGGTGAAGCCAGCCAGAAGACTTCGGCATAACGCCTCGTCAGGTGAAGCCAGCCAAAGACCTCGGCATAACGCCTCGTCAGGTGAAGCCAGCCCAAAGACTTCGGCATAACGCCTCGTCAGGTGAAGCCAGCCCAAAGACCTCGGCATAACGCCTCGTCAGGTGAAGTCGAGCACCAAGACTTCGGCAAAACGCCTCGTCAAGATATAAAAATAGCAAGACATGACCTCGGCAGACGCCTCTACAGGCAAAGCCAGCGACATACGACGGCGAACGCCTCGGCGGGGCGAAGCCAGCGACATACGACTTGCGAACGCCCGGTAGGCGAAACCAAGCGACATTCAACTTCGACGATCAGACGCCTCCACCGCGCCGGACTACGATTCGCGAGGCGACGTCAACCACCGTTCCCTCCATCACGACCTCACTTACGTCTTTTGGGGGATATGATAGAGATACGGCCCAACTACTAGGCCCAACATCGGGCCCAATATAAATGGGCCCCGACATTAAGCTTCGGCCCATGTGAGTTCGCCCAAAGAGACTCGACCAACTACAACTCTAATCGCAATTGGAGCGTAGAAGATTCGGATGCATATCTAAAAGAATCCTTATGAGAGAAGACTTTGAAGTAGAGTCAAACTCTACTTGTATTAGAGTCAAACTCAATTTGAATCAGAGTCGAACTCAACTTGATGGCTTATAAATATAGGCTAGAATAGAAGATAAATGGGAGCTACATCATCTACACTCTTTGTAATCGCTTCTTATACACTCAAATACACATACACTCTCTTGCTCCGTGGACGTAGATCTAATTCAAAGATCGAACCACGTAAATCCCTCGTGTTCATTGCGTATTTATTTTCCTAACGAAATTAAGATCGAT
This sequence comes from Salvia rosmarinus, assembly GCA_036937905.1. Lineage (NCBI taxonomy): Eukaryota > Viridiplantae > Streptophyta > Magnoliopsida > Lamiales > Lamiaceae > Salvia > Salvia rosmarinus. The sequence goes on along the minus strand of CM072815.1, from coordinate 82,093,446 downwards.
CAAACATCTATGTGGCAACTACGTTCACGAAATCTTTTTACACAATTAAAATGATGGATAATCCGTTTATGGGCAAAACCAGCGATTAGCTTTCTGGAGAGTAATTCAATGTTTCTAACCTGTTATTTTTTCTAGTTTTACTTATAAACTTGAGTTTTATCTATTTATAATTTTTTCTTTTTCTTTTATTTGTTTAAGACTGAATTAAAAAAAGATAAAAAAAAAAAACATGTAGATTTCATCAAAATGGTATCGAAATGTAATCCGTCACTAGAAAGACCCAAATTTTAAAGTTTTCAGCTAAATTATCACAAAATGACTAAAATTGGCCATTTTTTTGAAAAAGTATAAAACTACTTTTCGCATTAAATATGAAAAATGATACCGTCGAAGTTACAAAACCAAACTTACTTTCTTCATTTTTTTGTGAAGTGTCATCGATAGTCAAATCACAAAAATCAAAGAAGTAGGTAAATTTGTATTTGTAACTTCATTAACTACCATGATAAATACATTCATACAACTTATTATCAAATTCCAAAAATATTAAATAAGGATAAATATAAAACATATCATAATTTTATTCTCAAATTATGAATTAAGACATTTATTATGTTAAAAGACAAGAAAAAAATATATTAATAAACACTTAAAAAAACGGAGGGAATACATTTTATGCAACGATAATGAGATCAATGGTGTTGATGCAAGGTTAAACCTTCCAGAGTTAAAATTTTGAATAACTAAATTAGAAAGTTATAAAATTTCGTCCACTTCGATCATTATGAAATTTTCTGAAGGTAGAAACGATCTCTAACCATCAAATATGATAGGCATTTAAGTTAAGGTCTCTTATGGAGAAGATAAATTTAGCTTTCTCCTCAATGCTTCTTTACAATAAACATGTTTTTCAAACGCATACATGAGTTTGAGTTTTACACCTAGTTTTCAAATGTAATTTACTTATCTTGTGTAGTTTGCGGACTATTGCACAAGAACTTGGATTTACCCTTAAGACTATAGGTAGCATTGCGGTGTTCTCATGATACCAAAAAATAAAATAAATAAATAAATTAAAATAAAACATGTTTTTTTTTTATTCATGGGAACTCGCAGCTGCTATTTTCGATGTGCACTGGATAAATTTCAAGTTCTTATGTATAACATGCAAAATAAAACATATTATTATTTTACAAAAAAATGTTTTTATGTTACAATAATACTTTTTTACAACCATCAAAAATCATAAAAAGATTTATACAGTTCCAATTAATTCTTAGCTCCCGCATTATAAAAAATTTATATAATCCACTTCATATATATATATGTGTACATTAATATTCATACCAAGATCTATATAATTCAAATTAATTCTTAGCTCCTGCTTTTTAAAAGTATATATATATATAATCCACTTCATATATATGTGTACATTAATTTTTTGTGTGCGCGAGAGGGTAGCTTTAGTGTGTGAAATTGATTGGGCAATGAATCTCGCTAATAACAGGCATTAATTGCAGACATGAAACACTGATTTAATGATTCTGGCCTTCAATAACTGTGGCTCACCAGTTTCAAAGACTTTGAAGTCTGTATAATCAAACTCATTTATTGATAATCTCCATGCAATCTTTAAGTATTTAATATTCTACTAAGTATGTCTGTAAGATTCTTTGGGAAAAATTGACTTACTAGAAGACTGTTTTTGCGAATAATATTCGGTTTGATACAATAATCAATTAATATTTTATACATCGGTATGCATACCTGTATTAAATAAATAAATAAAATAGTCAATCTTGTTTGAACCTCCTAGAAACTGACAAAATACTTGAATTTCTTAAATCATGCATTTCAATGTCGAACAAAATTCAAGACCTATATAAGTCAACAATTATTACAAAATTCTGCGACCAATTCGTTTAGTTTTGCCTTATGTCAGAGGAAAGTTTGTTTTATTCCTGGTTTAATACTACAAATTTTTGTCTTTTCTTTTGTTTCCACAATAAGCCATATAAGTAACAAAAATACAACTCGAGGTTCTCGAAATATCTACCTAACTAGTAAAACTAGGGATGACAATTGACCCACGGTACTAGGGATGTCAACAGGTGGTCTTTACCCGGACTGATCCGGAACCGTTCAAAGCCCATTAAATTTTAAAACAACGGTTCTGGTTCTAGAACCGCTTGGACCCGGACCAGTTCAGACCCAGCCCATTTTGTCCGGTTCCGATCCGACCCGGTCATTTTTTTTTTTTTTTTTTTTTTTTTAATTTGAGCATTACATATCCACTTTTTTTAGCATTATATTATCATTTTCCACATCCACTATATCTCGTTATTCAAATTCTTGATATATGCCTATGTTCAATATCAAATTCACGTGTTATAATTTCTAATAGTAAGATGTATGATATATAGAACAAGAAAGTATATTTTATTATTCTCTTCTTTCCACTTTGTTTGTAAGTAAGCAGTAATGATGTTTGAATTTTGTAACATAATCGAGGCTACTATAATTGAAAATATTATTGTCATATGTCATATTGAATTGCCCTATCATCTGGAGTCACAAGTTAAATAGTAAAAAAAAAATATGCCGGATCAACACAGCATATATAGATTTTAATAAAGATTGACTATTTTTTCACTTTCTTGTAATTTAGAATCAGCAAGAGATTGTTAATTAGAAATTAACTCTAATTGATATATTATTACGAAAAATGAAGTTGTCTTCTAAAAGTGGATATGTAATGCTCTAAAAAAGTGGATCAGTTTTTTTTTTAAATTTGAATTACAGATTTTTCTTATGGGCCAACGAAATACGATACGATACAAGGACGAAAATACGTTAATTTTTCAAAAATCAAAATACGACTATGTTCAAAATACGTTTATATTTATTTATAATATATTTTATATTTTAGTCCAATAAAGATTTTTCCTTTGTTGAAATTTGAAATATTAAATTGAAAATTTTGGGGATTTGGGTGTAGCGGCCCAACGGGTAACCAGTTAGCAATGGATAATACCCGATCCGGAACCATAACTTGATGGTCCGGATCCGGTCCGGATCCCATGTTTACTGGGCCGGTTCTAGAACCAGAACCAGTACTAATTTATTGGTTCTGGTCCGGGTAAAGCCCGCCCGTTGATAACCCTACACGGTACCCAATACCCGCGGGTATCCGTCCGATTATTCACGGGTTTGGTGTGTATTTCGTACCCGCGAATACGTTCGTGGTTAAAAACTAGGACCCGTTTACTTCGCGGGTACGGAAATGGTTTGATAATACCCGTACCCGCGAAACCCGTATACCCGTGAATTCTACCCGCAAAAATACCCGTGAATTACCCGCGAATTACCCACGAACCCTACCCACGAACCTGCGAAAAACTATTCGTATAATAATTATTTTATGACAAAATATTAATATTCTAATTTCTAATTTGTTAGTGATATTTTCGTGTTTTTTGAATTTGTTAGTGATATTTTCGTGTTTTTTGAAATGCTTGGTTTCGCGGGTCGTGGGTGGTCCACAGGTGAAGGTTTCGCGGGTAGTCCGCGGGTGGCAGGTGGTGGATACCGGTCGGATGGCCGGTTCGCGGGTATCCACCAACCCGCGGATACCCGCGGGTCGTGAGTATGGTGAGAATCTCCTATCCGTCGCGGGTCGCGGGCGGGGATCATTTTCGCGGGTACAGAAGTGGTTCGGCACTATCCGTGCCCGCCCGACCCGATTGCCATCCCTAAGTAAAACTGTCGTAGAATTTGAAATTACAAAACAAAAACTTATATAACAAATATTTTTGAGTTTCACCTACATTTAAATAGTAATCCGAAATACTGAAAATGCTGTATATAAATGCCAATTTAGACATTTATTACATGCACACGTGAGGATAGATCCTTGGAAAGTTTTTATGTCATATGTGATAAATTGTGAAAGACAAAAATTTGGGTGAGCTTCGTCTCACCGTGAGCTCACCTTTGGTTTTTGTTAAAATAATTATATACTTCATCCTTCCACCCAAATCGTTCATTGATTTTGGTGACACGAGTTTTAATAAATTGTAATGAGTGTAAAGTAAGTAAGTATAAAAAGGTATGTCATGAGGATAATAAATGAATATGTTAATGAATATTGAGTGTAAAAAGATGGACCATATGTGGTTTTTTTGTAAATAAATAGATAAGTTTATGGTAAAAATATAAAATTGATGTTTCCAAAAAAGGAAAGTGAACATTTTTCGTGGGCGGACCAAAACGGAATTAAATGTACGAATTTAGTGGACGGAGGGAGTATTAATTATGGAGAGTAAGGATAATTAAATTTATTAATTTTTAATTATAAATTAGAATTTATTAATTCATAATTATGGTTTATTAATTCATAATTGAGGTTTATTAATTCATAATTAGGGTTTATTATTTCATAATTATGGTTTATTAATTCAAAGTTAGAGTTTATTAATCCACAATTAGGATTTATTATTCAAAATTAAGGTTTATTATTTTCAATTAGGGGTTTATTAATTCAAAATTAGGATTTATTATTCAAAATTAGGGTTTATTAATTCCAAATATGATTTATTAATTCAACTTAGGATTTATTAATTCCAAATTAGGGTTTATTATTTCACAATTATAGTTTATTAATTTAAAATTAAGATATATTAATTCAAAATTAGTAGTTATTAATTTACAACTAAATTTTATTAAACTAATTAATTTTAATTAGAATTAATTTAATTAATTAATTAATCCAAATTAATCAAAATAATTAATTAATTAATTAGGGGTGGTCTCACTTCGCGCGCAGAGAGACCATCCCATTGTGAAATGATTTAGTTTTATTACAGATTTAATCAAAGGAAAGACTATTTATCTCAAAAATAGAGAAGTGAAGTTTGGATACTAGATTATGAAGAAAGAAGGAAAAAGAAGAATCACATTTTAGTGCATTTTTCTTATTAACCAACAAATTTTTAATTTGTAATATCATAACTTTGTTGCCATCTTTACCGTTATATGCGAGGTCCTCGAAAAGACCTATTATTTCCAAAATTTTGACAAACCCCAGAATAATAATCTTAAAAGATACCAAGCCTTTTGTAGGAATATTAATATTTTTTTATTTATTTAAAACGGAATCGCACGACATTCAATAAAAAAGTAGCATTTTCTTTTTTGTATCTGACTTTAAATGAGCTGTGACTCACAAATGCTACATCTTTTTGAGGTGGTGCGAATTGCGAAATATATGTGTATATATGTTAAGAGATAAGGGAAGAATTAGGCCATGCAAAATGCAAAAAAAGTTCTCTCTTTTTGGCCTTTTTGTTTAGACCTCCAAACTTTCAGCCCTTTTGAGGAATGGTAAAGCCACTCTTATACGATAGCCTTTTCCCCAAATTTTTGCTACCATGCATAATTGCATGATTGGTTCCATCGTTTTCTAATTAAAAATTCTTTTCAAGTTCTAAAAGTAGAAAGAGCGAAATTCGATAACCATTTATGTATTATTATTCTTTTAGGAAAGTAAAATCCATTGCTATTATTTACAGATACGTTTCTATAGAATAGCACGTAAATTATAGAGAAATAAGTAATACGTTTTATGATGCTCTTTGCACGTACTAATTAAGTTCTCACACGATTTCTCTTTAGCCCAAAAAATGATAAAATAACTAGAGGTGCAAATTAAAGATGAGATCAGTGTAAATCAATTAATCAATGCTTAGCGACATCATATCTTATTTTCTTACCGACATTCTTATCTTATTATCTTTCTATGTTTAGACGAGGAGCAAATCAGTTATTTCAATTATTCACCATATACATCATTAATTGTTCCGACATGTTTGTGGAGAGCTGCAGATTCTTAAAGGAGTAAGTTGCAAATACTATATTCCCCATTATATCTCATCAATCTTCACGACTTCACTTATTTATATATTTTTAGTTATAATTACTTGAATTTTGATTAGAATTTTATCTAATTTAATACATCAAAGATAATATCTGAAATGCTAAAGTATTTTCCAGTTTACGGGCTAATATAGCTAGAGCTTTTAACCCCCCTTTTTTTTATCAATCTAATACAAAAATTTAAAAATCGTGTCACGGTGGATTCGAACCCGAAATTTTTGGTTTCGTACATTAACCACTCTACTACTAGGCCAACATACACACACTTTTTTTTCTTCCTGTGATGCATAATGTATTTATAGGCATCTCTCTCTCTCACACACACATACTGGTGGTGATTCGGCCAAGTGAAAATCTTAAATAGAACAAATTGCTAAAAAATGGAGATCTTGAATCGAAAGGCCCCAACAAATTTGCTTCTTTTGATGCAAGAAAAAGTCTCAACAACTTAGCATAAAGCCAACACAAAGTTGGCGAGGCTTTTTTTTGAGAGAGAGAAAAAGTCACGAGTCAAAACATAAAATTGGTCAGCCCTTTCAATTTGAAGCCCCCACCCCGCATGTGTGCGTGAATAAGCATGATGTAATTCCAACTCTCATAATTTCATTATTGTAACCTTCTCAATCTTTTATTTTCCATTTATGTCCCATACAAAATATGATCAATTCTCAAGATTCTTCTAAGATAGGAGCAGACACCTAATGAGACTGTTCTATTTTAGAAATAAATAGTACAATTCATATATTTATGTGGAGTAATTGCATCTAACAATATAATTTTTATTCATTTTCTTATTTATAAGAAAACGATATTTGCAATTTGTGTAGCTTACTACAATAGTCTATTTCCTATCAAATTAAAGCTGACGTGATTGTCGGAAAATTATAGATAGACTAATCGTACATATGAAAAGGTTAAGTTGGTCGGCCGACTAGTTCACATCTACCTTTTTCAATCAGCCACGTCATCTTTAATTTGATCAGAAATAGATCGATGTTGTAAATATCATATTTTTGTAACAAAATTTCAAACTCATACTATAAACCACAAAATAAAGTAAAATTAACGTTACTATATGCAACTAATGTTATCATATGAATATAATTTGTATATCTTAGCTTCCCATCACTATTATAACAATCATAATACATTCACAACTTACTCACACTTATCATGGATATTTTGATCGTTCAACCGTCTGTAAACAAAAATAAATAAATAAAGAGAATTATCTCTAATAGGAAAAATCCTCCATGGCAAGACCTTTATTAATTTATATTATCATCTACATGCCATTATATATGTTAATATTTCACGTCACACTATTTTATACACACTGAATTGCTAAGTGGGAGTGGTGATAGGTCACTAAATGTGGACGTAGAGAGTTTGAAGTTTGAATCCATTTGGTCTCAGCAACAGTAGCTTTCCTTCTGAGGCAGATAGATTTCAAGACTCTGTGTGTGTGCGTGAGTAGTCTTTCTCTTTCAACAGGAGCAGAGAGAAATGCAGAACATACTTTGTTGTCACCGAATTTAATATTTCTTGGAGCTTTCTCACCTGGCGTTTTTCTCGCTTCTGTTTCTGTTTAGGGTGTTTTCGCTCTCCGCCGTGCTGTCGCTTCCAGCATTTATTGCTCTCTGCAAATAATGAACAATTATACATACATACATACCTGCAGATTTTCACCGTTGTGAGGAATCGGCATTGACTATCCTCTTGATGCATTAACTCTCTCTCTCTCTCTAAGGTATGTTGGTTTTATTCTCTGCTTTCTTCTTCATTGGTGTTAATTAATGATGAGAATCTTTAAATGGGAAGTTTTTCGTCATAGTGTTTTTGTTTTTCCACTGTGCTGGAGTTCTTTGTACATCATTACCTCAATTATGTTTTTTACAAATCTTGTTGAGACAACATAGGATTATAAGTTGCAACTATACTGCAAAAAATGCAGTTCTATGTGGTTTTGAAACTTTTTTGGTAGCCTGAAAAGTTTTACAAAGATGGGCGTTTTGACTGCGTTGCGTTGCAGGTGAAATAAATGAGGAAGTAGAGTTCTTATATCAAGAACTCTTAGCGCTTCGTGTGTTCGTAGATTATGGGGTACCTGAACAAGTTAGAACCCAAGAAGAGGCAGCTCTCCTCTGCCAGTTTGTTGAAAGAAGAGGTAAATGGTGTATTTTCATACTAATTTAGATTTAAATTTTTATGATGTAGTTGAACTAATAGTATAGTTTGATGTATTTCAAGGCTGAAACCAAGTTTGTGAACATAAATGAAATTGGAGATTATGGTGCTGGTTTATGTTACAATGCAACCTAAACGAAAAGGGATGTTCTATACTTGAACAAATATAGATGAAAAATATCATATCTATGCTCCCTAAAACTCAACTAAAAAAGAAGAGATAATCACACTTGTAAATGAGTTCTTCACAAATGCCATGTTGAAACCATGCAGATTTTACTGCTCCAGAAAGAACTAGAGGGCCAAACAGTAGTACGTTCCGCGCTAGAGAAGGCGCTGAATCATCGGCCTCTCTTGGATGATTTGACGTACAAATCACTTTCTCAGGTTGCTCACTTCTTGCTTTTTTTTTTTTTTTTGGTCAATTAATACAGAAATTTAAAGGCCGCGTCACGGTGGACTCGAACCCGAGACCTTTGGCCTCGGGCATTAACCACTCTACCACTAGGCCAACACACACACACCACTTCTTGCTTTTGTTGTGCCTAAAACTGGCTTAGCACATTGTTGTGTATTTCCTCTGTTCTCATTTATTTTGCCTACACTAATTTGGTATGTAAATCCAGCCTGCAGAAAATCTCATAAAAGAAATATCCCTTCTGGAGATGGAGGTTGTATATTTGGAGAAGTATCTTCTCTCAATGTACAGAACAAGTTTCTCTAAAAGGCTATCGCCTTTGCCTAAAACAGATGCTGCAACTCCTAGTTTAAGGTCTGTGGAAGTTGCCAAGACTAGTTTAGAATCAGTGAGCGAAGACTCCGTGATTAGGGTTGGTGATGATCCAAGCAGCTCGTTGCCCCTAAAATGCAACGACCTTCTTGGATCAGACGCTTTCGCAGATACTGGTATATACCGGAGCCACTCATCCCTCTCTCACTCGGCTTGCTCCTTCAGAGCCTCGCCTCCATATGGAGCTGTAGCCGAAGCCCTAGACTCCTACCATTCTCTACCTCTTTCAATGCTTGAGGTAATTAACATCCTTTGTTGACACTTCCTTGAAACATTCATTCTTATAAGATGGCCTAATATGCACAATATCTCGTGCTTGTTTCACTTCACCAGCACACGTCAGAAGATGCTAATCAAGCAGAGGACCCTCGTAGCTTCAGAGAAACTCCCAACTCGATATCCGAGGAGATGATCAAATGCATCTCAACAATCTATTCTCATCTGTCTGATCCTCCTCTCTCCACTCAAGGTGAAGAGAGCTCGTCGTGGCAGAATAATCCATTCCATGTCGAAGCACCAAAAGAACATTTCGGATCATTCTACACAATGGTGCAAGTGTGTCGCATTGCAAGAGATTCCCAGAGGCTAAATTCTGTTCAAGACCTACTGCACAAGTATAGGTAAAAATTAGATCCAAACTTTACTAAAAATAGAAACTGTGTGGATGTTAATGCACTGCTACTTTTGGTAGGTGCATCATTTCTAAACTGGCGCAAGTGGATCCAGGCAGATTGAATCATGAAGAGAAATTAGCATTCTGGATCAATGTACACAACGCGCTAGTAATGCATGTAAGAAAATTCACATCTATATATATATAAAAAAAAACTATCATATTACGCCATGAAAATCAAGTTTATATAAAACGATACAGGCGTTTATAGTATACGGTGTGCCACGAGGAAGTCTAAAGAGGATCTCCCTAGTCCTCAAGGTGCTAAAATCTCTGCTCCAAACTCGTCTCTTCTCAGCTCGACTCGACTCCATTTGATGACCTAATTAGACCATTTTGCAGGCAGCATACGACATTGGAGGCCACACAATTAGCGTTGACACTATACAAAGCTCGTTTTTAAGGTGCAGACTGCCTCGGCCAACTCAGGTAATTAAAACTTTTACAAATCACATACACATAAAGTTGAAAAACTCAACCATCAAAATTGACATAAAAAAATCACTTATGTTAGTGGCTGCACGCGTTGTTTTTCCCCAAGACGAAGTTTAAGGCAAGGGATCCGCTCAAATCATATGCAGTAAAGCATCAAGAGCCGCGGCTGCACTTTGCTCTCTGCTCAGGATGCCGGTCAGACCCAACAGTAAGCCAAGAAAATTTTCAAATTCTCCAAACAAACCAAGCAATGTGCGCGAATGCAGATTACTTATCCCGTGTTTGGTCTAGTGCAGGTTCGTCTCTACACGCCGAAAAGGGTGCACCAAGAGCTAGAGATGGCGAAAGAAGAGTACATACAAATGAGCATAAAGTTGCACAAGGAGCAGAAGAGATTGTTTGTGCCTAAGAATGTGGAGTATTTCGTAAAGGAGACGGGGTTGTCTCCGTTAGGAACTGCAGAGATGCTTGAGCACTCGATGCCTCACCCTCAGAGAGGAAAGCTATGGCGGAAAGTCGATTATGCCCCTCACGACTTCGCCTTCCGTTTCCTTCTCGCAGACGAGCTCATCAGATGATGCATGCATTTGTTTTGCAGCTTTGAATGACAAATGAATCACTACGTTATGAGGATTTGTGTGCAGTTGAAAGTGATTCACTTTTCATTCCAAAACTCTGGTTGATTTGTATGAGTTGTGAGGATTTGTAGTGTGGAATTAACCAATTCAAATAAAGGATTGATTTTGCGTTACATTCTCCTCTTATTCAATTTATTATTTGTGGATATGCATGTTTCAAACAATAACCTAAGTTATGAGAAAGTCACCATTCCAAATAGGAGTCTCAGAAAACAGAAAAAAAAATTAATAGTCACCTTAACATTTGGTGCTAGATTATCTTGGCGTGTCACCTGAGACGTTGACAATCTTGATTCACATTAATATCATTTAACTCAAATGAAGTTTTGAAAATTAATATGTTCGATAGTGAAAGGAGTGCTCAATAAATATCATCTTCATTATTCAAGTTACCAAAGTTATTTCACCTTGTGAAGAAGTTAGGTAGAATGAAACTCATAGATGCCCAATAAATTTTCTCAAAAACATGGCCTAATATTTTGAACAAATAGAGAACTTTAATGCGTTTATCAATGCTTCATTTGGTTGGAGTATAAAGTTCAACTACTCTAGTTTTGTATTTAGCTTCCTAATCCCAAGGAAGAGAAACTCAAGAGTAGAAATCTTAATTTCTTTATTTTGTTGAGGTCCCATTTTTTCATAAATAAAAACTAAAAAAGAATAAATTTCAAGAAATATATGGTCATCATATTAATGTTATGTAAGTTGCACTTTACATCCCAAACTATTTTAGGATTATTGAAAGTGCTCTAAATGAGGAATATTTACAAATTGGTCTTTAAATTCAAAATTCAACATCTAAAAATGGCATGGCTCGCCGAATGCTGAATTTTATTAAAAATGATATCGTTCTTGTACAAAATCTGAAAAAATAAAGATAGAAAATGCACCCTAATTTCTCTACAAATTGAAATAAAAATCCAGAACTCGAGTTTTTCGAAGTTCAATTCATAGTGCCAACTGAATCCACCATTCAAAAGCCCATGAGTCCATGACTCATCATTCACGTCCAAACTGATAATAGGAGGGAGCAGAATTGTCCATTTAGGACGATGTAAAGTTGGTTTATATGATCAAAAGATCACATGTGTAGTTTACCTATTGTATGTAGTTTGTAGTTTTTGCAAAAGAATATGAAATTTACACGATACGTATAAAAAATAGTGACTATGAATTCTCCATGAATTCAAAAAAAAGAGCAAAGAGCACAATTCTGTCATAATGGCTTATTGGTAGAGCTAGGTAAGATGAGCAAAATCAAACCGAAATTGAATAATCAAACAGAATCGTTGACTTTCGGTAGATTCAATTATTATTTTTAGGGATCAAATTATATTCAAATTTTAGACAAAAAATCACGATTCTAACCAAACTAACAAAACATTTTAAAATTTTGATTAATTTAATTTTGGATTTAAACTTTTTATCAAACCAACCGATTGCTTACTCCTATAGACATTTCCATCATATCTCAGGTTAAGTTTGGAGTATTATTTCTTCATATCTAGGAGGACAATAAAAAAAAGGAAAAAAGAAAAAAAAGGAAAATGGAACACCGAGTAATTGAGTAATTTCAGGAATCTCTAGGCTTCTCGGCTTTGCTAAATTCGTGTAATATAATAAAGTCAAAAAAGAAACAATATAGTCTTCGAAAGAAAAAACAATATAACTGGGCAGTTCAATATTTATAACCCTAAATTGATCTCGTGCACTATTTGCTGAAAGTAAGACAAGATCTTGACCTTTGGCACATGGAGCAATTTCTAAGGCTGTCTGCGGCTGGAAATATCTGGCGACTCTTAATTTTATTTTAAACCACAATTTCTTCGATTTTGGTAGTTCTTAGTTTGGCGCTTTCTCAAAACTGATTTTCGTGTTCTCTCCACGGTTCCTCCCCGCCCCAAGCCTAATAAAATTAACAATCCGAATTTCAAGAAAAAAAGGAATTTTTGCAACTCACGATGGATGAAGATAGAATAGTGCTCGTTTTGGCGAAGACCTCAGAGTTAAGGTCCAAGATTATCAACTGCATTCAGAAAACAGCTTCAAATTTAGACAGAAAAAGTGGAGATAGCGAGTCCAAGGACTCTGAAGCAAACCCAGATGCAGAAAATCAAGAAAACGATGTTGAAGAAGAAGCTGAGAGCCTCCTCAATATTAAAGATGCTCTTGAATCCCTTGAAGCTCAGCTGTCTTCTTTGCAGGTTCTATTTCTGTAACATTTCCCTAATTTTAGGTTTTGGTATATCGATTTTGGGGTTTACTAGTTGGGTCTTAATGTGGATTCTTCCTTTAAGGATGGCTAATTTTTCACTTTTATTATAGGGTAGTCATCGAGTTCGTGATTATTTGAACGGCTAATTATATTTACGATTTAGTTTATGGGTCTTGTAGATGGCTCTTGACCTTGAACTTTTGAGATGGGATTTTCCAATGAATTAGGATTCTGGTTATTCTAGGATTTTACTAGCGGATGGTATTGTCAAGGGTTAATATGTTCATGAATTAGGTGACGAGGTCTACTTTTGGTGGAAGTATCAGGCTGAATATGAAATCCCTCCATTAGATTCTCAAATATGTTGCGAGTCTCTCTCTCTCTCTCTCTAGACATGAAAGATTATGGTGCTTTATGCCTGTTGAGTGCTGCTGACTATAAATCGTTATTAACTACTTAGTAGTCTATGATTTAGAAGTAAGTTAAGCTTATTAATCATTTCCATGTACAATGAAGGTGTTCGTTTAGATTTACCTTTGATGTTAAGGTCTGGCTTGTTTTTTGCTAACCATGGATGTGCATCGTTGAGATTCTCTACATGAAGGTTTCAGAGGTTTTGTAACCTTATAACCCTCAATAGGAAAACTCAATTTGTGCAGAATATCTTTGTTCGGTGTCCGGGTAGCCTGCCCCAATCAAGTGTTGCGTTCACTGAACGATTGATTCAGCATAGGGCTTTCTGAGGAATCAGAGGAAAGGGGTTAATGGATTCTCTTTGCCTTGGCCTAACCATCACTCCGAGACCGTTAACCACCTTCTTTGCATTACCCGATGCCGACTGGGCTGGCTGCCCCTTTTCTAAAGGCTTATTAGCTAGTTGAGGCCTTAATAAGACCCCGCTCCGGCAGACTTTCATTAACAGACAGGCAGCAGAAGAGGACTCTGGAAGGAAGGTGTAACGGTAGGTGCCTTACTTTGGGCTTTAAATAGGTGTACTAGAGATGTTGTTGAAGCTAAGGCCCAGGCTAAGCAAGCAGGATCTGGGCTCATATACTTTTTGGTTCCCTTCTTTTTTAATCGACATTTGGTTGGCGATAGCTTGATTCTTATTCTATTTTATCTCTATAAGGGGAACCCTAACGCTGCTAACCTGGATTTTTGTGAAAAAGTTGCTGCAATCATTAAATACTATTTGATAGAAGTAGGGAGGACACTTGCACCACATAATGATAAGACAGAGGTACTAAGATAGGGGTGGACAAATGGTCATTTCGGTCAAAACCAACCCGGACTAGGAAAACCAAAACAACTGGAAACTTGAATTTTCTTGCAGTCAAGCCGAACCAAGATTTTTCAATTTGGTTGGATTGATTTATCAAGAACAATAGATATTCTCAAATGAAGTCCACAAGAAGAAATAAACACGAGTTCTTGGCGGCTAGCTTTTAGATATGAGAAGGCAGACAGCGGAGGAGACAAATTTAAGGTTTCAGCTAAGTCTGAGACATTGGAGGTTGGAGACTGTGATGTTGGATGGAGAGTGGTGGCTGCCTGGCTGGAGGTGAAACAAACATGATGCAAGTGACAAATGTCCAAAGTAAAAGTGACTACTAAGTTGATGACTGGTGAAAAACAATAGAACTGATGCAATCAATTTCTCTTGATGGCTAGGATATGGAGATTTGAGATAGAATGTTGGCTGATAGAGAGGACGTTCGGTTTCTTTGAACGGCACCGGCTTGGATATGGGAAGATGGAAGTGGCTAATTGAAAATTTAGTTATAGAGGATATTTGGTCATCATGTAAACTTGGAAGCAATTGTAAACTTGGAAGCAATAATAATGAAAAGAGCATCTGGCTGATAACAATTAGGTTTATTTGGTTTGACCAAAATTTGTGTTGAAACTAAAACCGAATCGAGCCTATTCGGAATAAACTTTGGTTTGTTAAAATAGTACCAAACTCAAACTGAAACTGAACATATTTACAAACTCAAGCGGATTGAACTAAATACATTTGGTTTATTTTTTCTGTCTCACTTTTCTTAGGTCGCCTCTATACTTAGGCAAGGAAGATTTACCTAGTGGCTTTTTTTAAATTTCTTTCTCCTCTGAAGTGTGTACTGAAGTGTTCATTTCTTTTTCACTTCCTTCATAGGAATATTATTATCGGAAAATTAGATGGGAAACTTCATGAATCTTGGAATTTAATGGTATTGTGTTTAAAATGATTCAATCCAATTTATATCCCCAACTAGGAGTTGTGGCTAATGAATACTTACAGATGTTTGCTTATCAGTTTTCTAGAACTTGCTCTCTTGAAATATGACTTCATTTATCTCTAACCTTGGATTCATTTCTTCTTTTCAAGTGCGAGGCTTTTGATGGCTTCCTATTTTTCTTCTCAGGCACTGCAGCAACAACAGTGGTACGAGAAAGAAGCAGCCTTGGCTGAAATCAAGTACAGCCAGAAGAAGTTGCTCAAGGAGCTGAAGGAATACAAAGGCAAGGACTTGGAAGTCATACACGAGGCCGTGGCTTTCGCCAGCGAAACAGAGGACAACAACGACCTCCTTCTCCCTCCGTATCCAAGCCGGCCCTCTCAATCCATCTTGTCCAAAATGGCTACCTCTCTACCTTCACCTCCTCCCGAAGATCCCTCTGAACGGGTTTACAACTAATGGCTCGAAAAATCTCCACAACGTCCCAAACAATGTGCACAAGTCGGAGGGCTGGGGGCCATTTAAGTCGGTCAGGGTCTTGTTAGGCACTGCCGCTAAGACAGCCATGACTGTAGTCGGGGTGATCACCATCTTGAGCTTGGCGGGCTTCGAGGCGCGAGTGGGGAAACGGGATAACCAGTTCAAGTTTTTGGATCTGTTTCAGCAGCGACGGAACGAGGAGAAGGGGAGTGGTGCGGAGTGCCCGCCGGGGAAGGTCCCCATAGTCGAGAACGGTGAGACGAGGTGCGTTGTGAAGGAGAGAGTTAAGGTTCCATTTGAATCTGTTGTTTCTGTTCCAGATGTGAGTTATGGTTGTGGCTGAATGTGTAATGTTCTTGATGTTCTGTTAATTATAAAAAGGAGCGGGAAAAAAATGGTAGGACTGCTCATTTTCTTACATTTTTGTTGTATATCCTAATCTCTGTTTTTTTGTCTGTCTTTGTGATTGACTTTGTCCAAAAAAATTTAGTTGCAATTTAGCCATGTGATTCCATTATCAGTTACTTGCAATTTTGTGCAAGACAGGTCAAGATTATTATAACTTATCTACATATTGTAAAATACAGTTACGCTGGAATTCATGTCTGACGGATAGACTTAAAATGGTCTCATATAAATTTTTTGCTAAACATTTTAATGTCATCTGTGAATCATTAAAGATGATTTGGACACTTCCACTTAACCCAACATAAATTCTTCCAGAATCTACATCTCCCTTTTCAATTTAAGATATCTTGATATACATATATATTTTTGTACAAAATTACGCAGATTCTCATAATTTTTATCGGACAAATTTGGGATCCACCTCTATAAGAGTGATGTGATACCTCTGTACTACAACGATGTAATATTACAATATTGAAAATAAGAGATCGGTCAAAGGGCGCAGCCGCCACCAATTGAAGGCCGCGGAAAACCATGTTCCGCCGCCGCGTACCGCTGCTTGTTTCGCCTTGAACTAAATTATTTAATCAATTCCATGCATGTTATCAACACCCAATTGGATTTTATTTCCTCAACTCAAAATATGGCTCTCCACACTTCTCAGGAGCCAACATTTTCCCACTATTTAAATAATCAAACTCACACCACCAACTTCAATTTTCCATACACATTCACAAATCTAACAACATTCACTGGTCTTCATTTCCCAACCAAATTGAACAATGAGCGCTGCCGATCAAAATGGTTAGTACATTAATCCTTTTTCTTCTTGTTCTATAAATTTTCCTTATATATATATATATATATATATATATATTTCGGTTTTTTTTTTTTAAATTTTCTGTTTATCTATTTATTTATTATTACTATATTTGAAGATGGGGAGTGTGGGGTGATTGCGTTTACGGAAGAAGAAGAAGGTCTGGTGGTGAAGTCGTGGAATTTGATGAAGAAGGATGCTGGCGAATGGGGTCTCAAGTTTTTTCTCAAGTGAAACCTACTTACCACTCATTTTCTTATTTTAATTTTTAGTTCAATTTATAATGATTTAACGTGATGTTTTTCAAATAAATTATTTATTTTTAAATCAGGGTATTTGAGATAGCACCATCAGCTCAAAAGATTTTCCCATTTCTGCGAGACTCAAATGTTCCGCTTGAGCAGAATCCTAAGCTTAAGCCTCATGCCAAATCTGTATTTGTCATGGTTAGTTTCCAATTTTCAATTCCTTTCATTTTATTTTTATTTTTGAGGTAGTACATAGAAATACAAAATTTGCAATTACTTGTTGGAAATTTGATTTTATGATAATTAGAGTAACTTGGGCCCAATTTATCGAATTATTTGGAGAGTGATGCGATTGGAGTAGAAGATTAACAGCAGTATTTGGCAGACGTGTGAAGCCGCAGTTCAGCTACGGAAAGCAGGAAAGTAGTGATCAGAGATTCAAGCCTAAAAAAATTGGGCACCGTCCACTCCAAATACGGCGTTGTCGACGAACATTTTGAGGTATCTGATATTATATTTTCAACTTGACTCGATTCTAAGTGTTTGTCTAAGCTTATAAGCTCCAACATCGTGTAAAATATAATATATCAAGAGTTTATAAGTTGTCAACGTGTTAAGATAATTGAGCTTATAAGTTAAGAATTATAAATTAGAGTGAGAATTATGAATTGTAGATGAAATCAGAAGAGTATATATTGAAAACAACAAAACATAATAGAATAATTTTTGTGGATTGAGTGTTGTTCATAAGATCATGAACAAATAAGTTACGGTTGATTTTTCTATTTTTTTATTTTTAGAGTTTATAAGTTGTTGCAACTTTTTTTACCGCTTAGGACTTATTTTGTCAAATATTTTATAAGAACTTATAAGCTTTTAAAAAAATTATAAAATATTAAGGAGTCGGTCAAACACTCAATTGCACCCCTAATAACTTATCCTAAAAAACAGGTGACGAAATATGCATTGTTGGAGACTATAAAAGATGCAATGGGAGAAATGTGGTCACCAGAAATGAAGAAGGCATGGAGTGTGGCATATGATCATTTGGTTGCTGCCATCAAGACACAAATGGAGCCACAACCATAATTTCTCTTTTATAAATCAAATATTTCAATGGAAATATTTTGTTAATTAATTCTTGTGTGTTTTGGGCGTACAATGCAAAATGGATCAATTTTAAGTACTTTCAAATTTGTGATTATATATGCAAGACATTGTAAAATAAAACACGTTATTTGAAATAAAGATGCATCTTTGGTCATGGTTCATTAATATTTCATTTGTGTTTATATGGACTTAGCAAAATAATGTAAAAGATATGGAATTAATATATATGTCATAGTATAGCGCTCAGACGACACTGTTTCACAATATATAGATAATAGATTGCCTAAATTGCTATCTACCACTCTTTACAGTCCAACCAATGGCATAAAATTATTGAAGAAAGCCCAAAAATAGGAGGATCTGAAATGTATGTAAGTCATAATTAGTAAGCCCAACTTATCTATTTATGTTTACGAATAATACAAATTTAGACAGCCTTATGCACTGTCATATGACATTCTTGAAAACAACACACATGCTGTTATATATGTTGGCCTCAGCTGTCACCCTATTTGATTTCAAGAGATTTTATGTAATCCCATAAATATTATTGGCGCCTTTTTTAAAATATTCCGAATATTTGAAATATGTAGAAGAATTCTTATTTTCACTTTTAACATTTTTTAAAAAGCATCACCAAATGTTTTTTAGGATATCTAAGCGGTGAATGATGTCTATATTAATAGAGAAGTAACCCCATCCCTCTCACGGTGAGACGGAGTTCACCCAAATTTTTGTCTAAAATATAATATCGGTTAGATGGCATTGTAGAGTACAAAATATACACCTACTTGCTCTCAACAAAATTTGCTTTTATCAGTCACATGCACCACACTTGGGCTACAATGGAAACATATTTGCCTCCCACCTTTCCTATTTACAAAATCCCATTATTCTCGCAAAAATATCTAACTTTCTTGCTAAAAGAAAATAAATTTGAATCCTACTATTCCGTCCAGCTACTAAAAAAGGGACATATATAATATATAGAAATTTGTACTTGGAAAAGAATAATGGTGGATTCGGTATTACCCGGCCTCCACTATTCCTGTCTATTTCTTTCACCTATTTTAAATATAGCAAAAGGTACTTAATGAATTAAGAAGTGACAACATTTCTGCAAATTCCATCTGAAGAAATTCTCAATTTTTACATCCATCGGGAAATTGGACAGAACCATTGTCGACAGCTCTGCTGGTTTTGATGGCGAGGTCGCACAAATCTTCGAGAGAGTGGCGTTAGTGATTTGGAGAGTGGTATTAGGAAGTAAATTTGGCCGAGCTGCAGCACGTCGTCTTTGGGGAGCTGGGGAGCGTTTGAGTTGACGAGCATGCTGTCTGAGCTGCAGAGGTAGCAGTTTGGGTGGCGTGAGAGCACCTCCTCCGACGTCACCGGCTGCCGGAACTCCTCCAGCCGCCCCTCGTGTTATCGGTTTCGGGTGGGGTACGTGAATTCCGGGTCGGGGGGGTACGGGGGATCCCGGGTCGCTGGCGGGTTGGGACCAAAATTGGGATTTGAACAAAACCTCGCGAAATTTAGGTAGAGAATTATCCTACAAAGCAAATTGCAATTTCAACAATTATACCTGGGACCGATTTATCTAATGTAAATATTAAAAATTTTGAAATCAAATTTAAAACTTATTTTAAAAATTATTTTAGTTTACCAATTTTATTTTGAAGATTAATAATTGTATTAAATGAAATTTTTTAAAATAAATACATTACAAGTTAGATTTGGTAAGTTTATGGTTGTAAAAATAAAAAAGGGAAATTAGTAGGAAGATATTTGGTTAAGAAACATATGGGTTTCAAAATGATGAGTTTTTATGAGGTTTGATAATTTAATTAAGTAATTTTAGAATTAAATTAAAATTAATATTATATTAAAATATTTTGAGGTTTTAATATAAATAAGTAATTAAATTATAAATTAATTAAAATTAAATTTTTAAATCCAATTAATTAAATTAATAATTAGGTTTTTAATTTAATTAGGGTTTATTAATTTAAATTATGGTTATTAATTTATTAGGTTTATTAATTCAAATTAGATTATTTTCAAATTAGGTTTATTATTCATTATTTATTTTTAATATTTAAAAATTGTTATTAATTAAAAGAATTATTATTAAAATTTTAAATTAATTATTTTAATTATTTAATTAATTATTATTTAAATTAATTAATCAAATATATTATTAATTTTCACTAATTTAAAATAAATTTAAAGTTTATTTATTAAATTAATAAAAATTATTTAAAAATATTTAAATAATATGGAAAAGAAAGAAATTTTTAGTTTTTAAATTTAAAAAATTTTAATTTAAAATTTTATTTTAAAAGAAAGTAATTAAATTATTAATTTCAAATTAACCAAAATTATAATTTAATTAACTTTTTATTTAATATATTTATTATTTATTAAAATTTCAAAAATATATTTAAAAAAATTTTAATTATGGTATTAATTATAAGAATAATTAAAAAAATTAGCATTTTATGCATCTATTTTTTAATCAAATTATTTTGAGATATTCAATATAGGTTATTTATCCAAAATTAGATAAATTTAAGTTCCAGTTTTTTTAATTTTCAAATTTATTTAATTTAAAAGGTAACCACTTTATAATTTCTTTTAAAAATTAGCATAAAATTCTTGAATCCATGTTTTTAATTAAATTTAAATTTTTTAAATTAAAATTTAATTAAAATGTAAAATGGAAATAAATATTGCATTATTTAACAATACATTTCATTTTAATTAAAGCTCAATTAGAACTATCCCATTAATTTTTGTCTATTGATTAATCTTCTTAAAGATTTTTTCAAAATAGAAAAATCTACATTTAATTATAAATTTAATATTAGGAATAATCATTTCTTATTTACATTTTCTATTAAAGACTTAAATTTTAATAAAATATTAACTTTTTCACTTTTATCGTTCTAAGGATTGCAAAATATAAATATTACCATCAATTTATGGTCACATTATAATTTTTAAATCTTAATTATTTTAGAATTTTTAATTTATTAAAAAATATTTTTTATTAATAAACAATAACGAATTCTAAAAAATTAAAATCCAATTTGTTAAAATCTACTTTATAACTACACTAATTAAACTTTTTAATTTGATTGAAAATTGTAGAATTCTTTAAACCAATTAAGGATGAATTGCCAATAAAATTTAAATTAACCAATTTTGGTTTTTTTAGCCTCAATTTCTTTAAAATTTAAATGAGCGATGGCAACCAAATTTTAAGTCTTTAAATTTTTGCACCATCAAAATATAATTATTTTCCCTTTCTTTTTAACCACAATCTTTTCCAAGTTTAAAATCAAAATAAATTCTAAATAACATTTAGGCCACATTATTCTCTTTTAGATAAAAGCCGCACTTAATAAAACGTTTTAAATTAAAATCGAAAACCGAACCGAACATATTTTTTGAACCGAACCGATTTATAGTTTCGGACTGACCGAAAATCGAATCGAAAAATCGATCGGACCGAAAAGTCGATCAAACATATATATATATATATATATATAAACATATTTTAATCCTAATTATTTAATTAAAATATTAATTAATTATTATATAAAATAATAAATGTATAAAAATAATATTTTCGGTTCGGCTCGATTACCGACCGAACCTAAAATATAAAATCAAAAATCGAACCAAAAATCGATTTTAATTCAAAATTTGAACCGAACAGAAAACCGACTTTTTCAAAAATCGAATCGAACCGAACCGATCGAAATCGATCGGTTCGATCGGTTTTTCGTTTCGGTTCGTGCACACCCCTACGAGTTTGGAACGAGAACGAGTAGTAAAAATATTTTTTAATCATATTTGAGATATATACGACCATATAAATTCTAAAGGGATCCTAACATCGATTTACATCTCTACATGATTTTTTTTCTATTTTTTGATATTTTGTTGTTTATATTATTAATGTTTACTTTGTAGTGTTTGATTTTTATCGATAATCAATCACTATAATAAATTATATTTATTTTTAAATAAATTCGGGCAAATAATCGGATTTAAGATGAGTACGGATATATACATTTTAGATGGGTACGATCAAGAATCAATATGCCTCGAATGTTTATATTTTTATTCATGAATTATATAATATAATGTGATTTTCCATCAGAATTCGATATAATATAACTTATACATATCAAATTAAAACATATTACGCTAATATAAAGATTATTTCATTTACAATGATCATAAATACAACATAAAATATTTTTCGTTGAAACTCGACGGGTTATACACTAGTTTTTATATATATAGGTTCGTTATAGAGGTAATTATCTCTTATATAAGAATTATAAAATAAAAATTATTCTTAAATTGAATAAGATCGGATAACTCATAATTATTTACTGATAAAAATATTAAAAAATCCCTAATTTTTGCTATTTGAAGTCCAAATTTCGAAAATCTCTCACATTTCATTTGGAGATCTTTATCTCGAAATTCTTTCACATTTGATTTTTCGTTGTACATGTAATTCATGATGTTATTCTTGTAATCGTAGTTCTTATGCATGCCATCACATTCTAATTCATTGTTATGTTCATATAATTCATGTTGTTGTGTATGTAATCATAGTGATTGTGCATGTAAGAACAGTTACTGTAAATGAATATATAAAATATCTTGATTGTAGGGTTGAAACGGTTATTATTAAAATCGAAGGATAATAAATGATTTAAATTAATCTTGATCGTTAGATTATAAAAAAATGGATGGACCACATTAGTTCTTAGTTCTCAATAAAGTTAGAGTTATCATTTGATCCAATTCTTATAATATAGGGGGCTAACGTGAGAACAATTTTTATCGTGAGAACCGTAAAATGATGAATTCAGAATTAAAGTTGATGAATCTGTTGGAAAAGTTACTGAATCCCAAAAAATAGAATTTTCGCTCCTCATGTGATTCAAACCCTTTGTGAAAATTTTAAATTTTGGATTCAACAGATTAACTATCTTAGTGAACCGATCATTTTGTTCACACCGATTTTTCGTGGTTTTAGTTCTCACATTAAAATGGTTATTATTTGAACATCACTTAATATATATATATATATGAGGATAGATCATATAGTACCCAAGCCCGTGATAGTATGTAGTACTCAATCTCATCCACTCATCTAATAGATCCTATGGTTGATTTTTCGGACTTTTTAAGCTTAATTTCGCTAATTTTCGCTTCATTAACGGTAGATTAGTAATTTGATTTGTTATGTGATTGCGAAAAACAAACAATGTATTTAGTTGAACATGATAATGCATTGAAATGAACAAAAATGCATGCGCTGAAGAGAATAATGCATGTGATTAGAGCTCGCGCCCGGTACTGCGTGCGCCTAACGTGCGTTCGCTCGCGCGAAACACACTCCAACGTGCGCCGTGCTCGCGTGCGTCGCCCGACGTTCGCCGCGCCGTTGGCCCGCATTTTACGCTTTGTTAAATACATTGGCATGTTTTGATCAATGCGTGGACGTGCTTTGTTGATGCATGGACATGCTTTGTTCAACGCATGTTTGTGTTTGTGCAAATTCGCTTTATGTTTTGTTTAATGCATTGTCATGTTTTGTTCAATGCGGTTTCATGTTTTGTTCAATGTATTTTTATGGTTTCGACGTAAAATCTCTCATTCATCCTTCTATGTCAATTCCGTCGTCTCTTTCGCTGATTACCGGCGAATTCGACGTGAACCACCGCCATAGCCATCATATTTCTCGATTCTTCAATCATCTATCAAATTTATCGTCTATTTTTTCTCAAAATCCATCAATTTTGTTCTCAAATTTTTTTCTTCTTTTCTTTCATTCAAAATCTATTGTTTGTTGTTGTTTGTTTATATTGTTGATGTTCGCGGTCTCGCCGCCCGCCGTCGTCCGCCGTGCCGTCCGACGCTGCCTCCGTCGTCCGTCTGCCACCAAGGAGGAGAAGAAGAAGGTTGATTTGATTTATTCCCATTTTGCCCTTGCGAAATTAAAAAGAAAAGAAAAGAAAGGAGTTGTCACGTGTCACAGCAGTACGGCCACGTGTTCAAATGTGGTCAGAATGAGATTACATACTATCCTGGGGATGGATACTACGGGAACCCAACCCTATATATATATATATATTGATTAAGTTGTTCTCGTGTTATATTTCCAATAGATTAGTATGATGATTAAGAGTAAAGTTTCCATAAAAGGAGTAGAAGTAGTATAACTAATTAATTTCAAAGTCATCAAGTTATCATTGCCGTAGACCTCATGCTTTTAATTTCAACTATGTTACGTTACCCCCTCTTTAATTAATTAAAGATCCATATATTATGCACTTAACCCTTAAGCTATTTACAGAATGCTAATTATTAGTCCCCTAGGGACGGCCAATGATTAAGGTGGGTTCGCATGGAGAGGTCACAGTGTCGAACACCACCAAACACCTCTATGGGTTTGAGTCATCACACCTGGTTTTTAAGTGTGGTTTACTTGTCTGTGTGGTTTGCGGTATTGCAGACAGACCGTGGTTTACTGGGTCTTGACCCAAGGTAATACATGGTTCCCATGATACCAAAAAAAAAAAAAAAAAAAAAAAGAATGCTAATTATTAGAGAAATGTGAGATACATTGCACCAAGATCAAGTCCCAAGTTTGGAAAATAATTGTCACTAAATAATCGTTTTGCAGTAGGTGCGCGCTTATTGATATAATAAGAGAGCTACTTATTTATACATTGTAAAGCGATTGAGCTATCTAAATACACTTGCAATATCGGTTGGGAAATTAGAGTTGTGGATAGCTAAAATAATAGACAGAATTTTAACTCAGGCACTATATCATCATAAAATTTCTCCACAACCATGTCATAAAGAGTGTTTTTCCTTAAAAAATTACTTTTTACTATTGGAGAGTTAGACAAAAACTTGGGTGTGTGCAACTATGCTCATTACAATTTATTAATTAAGATGATTAAATATTAATTGGGGTGATTAAAGATAATGAGAAAAGCTTATTAATTAAGATTATTAAATATTAATTAGGGTGATTAAAGATAATGAGAATTTATTAATTTGTAATTATAATTTAATTTTTAATTAGAATTTATTAATTCTAAATTAGGGTTTAATAATTTCAATTATATTTTATTAATTCATAATTAGGATTTATTGATTCAAGATTAGAGTTTATTAATTCATAATTAGAGTTTATTAACTCTAATTTGGGTTTATTAAAGGGGCATTGTTGGAGCACAAATCAATTGTAGAAAAGCGAGGGCCTGGGCCGCTATTACAAAGATCCCATTCAAGACAATCGTACTAGTCGTTGAATCTCATCCTAGAAATCCGAATACGAAGGAGTTTACCCCAAGATAAACAATTGTTCGCTAACATTTCTTCTATATATATATATAAATTGTTGTGTTTAACATTATGTACAACACAGCCTAAATGACATTTAACACACTATTTTATTTAACAATGCTAAAAATAACTTCAATCTTTGAAATTATGAGAATTGTTCATAGGCTCATCTAATTAGTTTTTTTCATTATTTTTGTAACACCTTAACTAGGTAGTTGGTACACTATTTGGACATCAAGTTACCGACAAGTGCAACAATGAGGGAGGTGGGATCCCCTAGAACGGCAGATATCACAAACTGCAACGCCAAACCAGCCACCTCGCAGCATTTCTCCGCTTTCCCTTTGCTGCTCCTCTTGTGATTGTGCGTCTGCAGCGTGGACCGCAAGCTGGGGATCCCGCCCCCTAGTTTTCTGGTATAGCTGCTCTCCCGTGCACCGTAGTAGATCTCGTGCCAGCTGTCCACCAGCATCTCCTTCACGCACGCCACGTGTAGGTTGTACTTCTTGCACGATGATCTGTAGCTCCAGCTCCTCCCTTTTCTCCCGCACCTACATATTTCAAATATTGCTCATTAGTTTTTTACTTAAGAAAGAACAATTATTTTCTTCTTCTGTTTTAGAAAGAATTGGTGATTCAACATCAATTACTCATCTATGAATTAACACTACTTCCGTGTTAATGGTCAATATAATGATGATTTCAAATATAATTGTGTGTGACCGTCTCTAAATAAGAATTTCCCCCAAAATAAATATATAATGAAAAACGATTTGTTACTTTCTTTCACCATCATTTTCTTTCTCTTAAAGAAAAGAACTCGTAAACATAATTACTTTAGCATTATACGATGGAACATAAGTTCTAGAATCAATTTAGTTTTCTGGTGTATTTTATATTTCAAGTCAACAACACGTTTTGTTTATATTATATGCTATTATAAAAAATATTGGTATGATAAATGTGACATACAGAATACTAATACATAAAATATAATTTATAATTTTGTAAAATCAATTGGGTTTTGCTGCTGTATTTTATATTTCAAGTCAACACACGTTTTTTATGTCATCATATTACAAAAAATTATTGGTTTGATAAATGTGAAATACAGAATACTAACACAAAAATAGAATTGAAAATTTGGGAACTTCGAAAATATAGTAGTTCATCCTACTTTTATTTAATCGATATTATGTGCATATATAAGTTATTTGACTGTTAATAAAAAGCTGATTTTCCTCCTCGCCAAAATAGGAAAAAGTTCTAGTTTTACTAGTGCAAGAGGAAAGTGAGAGAGAGTGCCTGTGACAAGCGGCGCTAACTTTCTTGTACAAATACAACTTGGTTTCGCCGTCATCGATCATCATGGGCAGCTTGGCGCAGCAGGGTGGAGGTCGAAGCCGCACGACCTGCAGTGGTACACGAACCCGGCCACATCCTTTGGCACGCGTTGCAGTAACGCGCCACCGGTCCCGGCGGCCGGCTCAGGAACTGGAAGGAGCACTTGGTGTAGAAAGGGTGGGTGATGGATGGCGACGGGACGGCGCAATGTGTGCAAGTCGAAGTTGCAGGCGCCGCCGCAGCACTTGTAGCGCGAGCCGATGCCAGCCTCCTTGCAGCCGTCGCATTTGAAGGGCGCCTCCGCGTACTCGAACTTGAGGTTGTGCGGGTGGCTGAAGTGGGAGATTTCGCTGTATTTCATGGCGGAGTGGAGGGAATATTTAAGAGAAGATTAAAATAGCATTGTAATGAGGATGCTGTATTTATGGTGAAGTGAATTAAGGTTTTTTTTGAGTGGCTTCAAATAGAAGCAAAATGCGTATTTATGCTTGTAGATACATTGGTGATGGTGGGAATTTTTCGCTTTACTAGACTTGTCAAAATATATGTTTCTTCTCATTACTTCCAACCTCCAAATATGTGTCCATATCATTTTTAATCTTCTTTGTGAATTAAGATTGTGTTGTTGCTTTACAAAAATTCTGAAAATTAATATACGTAATAGTAGTAGTAGTATTTTCTCTTACGTTATTTAATTTGGAATATTTTCGGTCTTTGACAGAGAAAAGTAGTAACTTGCTAAGAGGTTAGAGATAGAAAACTATTTTAATTAAAGTATTTAAGCAAAGCTATTATTACTAAATAAATAAGTTTTAAACGAATACAAGTTTCAAGTCACATTCATCGGACAGTTATATAAAACACTATTATTATTATTATTATTATTATTATTATTATTATTATTATTATTATTATTATTATTATTATTATTATTATTATTATTATTATTATTATTATTATGCATTTTCTCAAATGCAAATCTTGCGAAGATATATTGTATTCCATATAGTGTTCTCCTTCACGAGATTGACAATTATTTTCTGGGTGTTAATTTACACCTTTTGTGCAGACATAATAACAATTTAGAATTAGTCAAGGATCTTATGACGAGATCATAGGTGTGTAGAATATTAGGAGACAGAATAAGAATTTGACAAGTTGGATTAAATGGATAAATGAGAACATCATGGGACTGGCTTAAATTATTTTGGTCATATCGAGAGAAAGAGAATAGCATATTTCATAACATGACGATTACTTAGACATATATTAATTAGTTGTAGGACTATGTATCAAATTTTATTTATCAATACACTTATTGTATATATAATAAAATCAATATAAAGTTGAAATACGACGAAATTAGGATTCTTGCACACTAAACCACCAAGATTAGTTGGCACATATTACAAATATTAAAATAGATTTTTGAACTCTAGTCTCGTGAAGTCTAAGGAACTCTAAAGAAAATCCCAATTAATTAAGCATCTGATGAGAACCATACACATGACGTATAAAGTTGATGTACAAAATCTATAAAATTGTACATAATGAAAACATTCTAAAATTGTTGCACATCATAAAAAATTTAAAATATTTTCGTTGTGCATAACTTTATACGTCATGTGTGTCAACTTTACATGTCTTATGCATAGTTCTCAAAATCTCAAAAAAGATGTAGTTCTTATTTGATTCATTCCTTATATATGATAACCATTTTCTCCTAAAAACTAAGAACCAAATGAATTCGCTATGAAAGTTGATGAATTCGTTTGGAAAGTTATTGAATGCAAAAATTTAGAATTTTTCACCTAGTTTCGAATCCAATGAGGGGTGAAAATTCTATTTTTTTTGATTCAGTAACTTTTTTGACGGATTCATCATTTCTTGGTTCTCACATTTTCACGATATAAATGATTTTTACGTTAACTCTCCTCTATATATATATATAAATCTATTTTTTCATTAGAAGTTAAAAACCAACTTACTTTACATACAAAGTTAATATATTTTACATATAAAGCTGATGGACCCTTGAGTTCTGGTAAAAGACAACACGATTCATCAGTATTTCGTAATGCAATAAATTTGTATATAAAATACATTAACTTTGTACGTAAGATACATTGGTTTTTAGATTTTTATTGAAAATAGGTTTTTATTTGATTTCTTTTATATATATATATATTGCTTTTTACTGTAATAATATCTACCTTTAGTGTTATGTAATACACTAAACGGTTTTTGAATTATAAAAATAACCGTTGAAATAAAAATGCAAAAAATGTTGTTTTTTACTTTTAGGTGGTCGCTAGTAAGCAGAAATGAAATTAGATAGGAATGAAATGAAATGAAATATGTGATTTCTATGACTGGTGTATGCAAAGAATGAACAAATATGAATGAAATAAAATAAATAGAATAACCATTATTTTTATAATTTATGTTATTACTATTGTAATAATAAAATAATAATAATAATAATAATACTAATAATAATAATAATAATAATTTATTATTATTGATGAATATTTTTTTATTATTATTATATAACTTTTATTGCTATTACTTATTATTTGTTATGTTAATATTATTATTAATTGTACTAATAATAATATTTATTATTTAATAATAATATTTATTATTAATTAATTGATATATATAATAATAATTATTATTATTATTATCATTTTACTATTTTTCTTGTTACTATTATTACTAATTAATATCAATACTATTATTTTAATATAATTATTTATTATATTAATATTATTAATTATTACTACCTCCGTCCCATCCAAGATGACTCGTTTTTTGATATGGTTATTTATGAGAATAGTGTGAAGGGGTTAAAGTGATAAAAAGCAATGTATGACCCACAACTTTTAAAGAAATCATTATTTCGAAAAGGAAGCAGTCATCTTGGTTGGAACAATCCAAAGGAATACATGTCATCTTGAATGGACGGATGAAGTATTATTCTTTATCACAACATTATATTAAAATTATTTATTGGTAATAATTACTATTTATTTATTATTATGAATACTACTATTTTTATTATTATTTATTATTATCATTATTATTCATTTTATAAGATAAAAATAAATCGAACACAATTTTGTTAGAAAAAATAATTTTGACTAATCCTATGTTCGTGGGAATAGCGAATTTCATGGGGGAGAGGATGAATGATTAATCTCATGTTCATGGCAATAAGCATTTATTTGGGAATAGTAATTCATGTTTAAAAGACGTTGTGCATTATTGCTTGCATGAAAAAATCCATTATCATGTACAGTCATATTCCTGACATTTTATTAGCCCTAGGCAAAAAAAGAAATATAAGGCACCTTATATTATACTTATAAAATCAATCGAATTTGTAAATTTACGTAAAATTCAAGTAATCTACAAACAAAAACGAATAATAAAAAATTGTCTTTCTTTATATTTGTATATCTCAATTCTTATCTATAAAAAACTACAAACAATATAATATCATAAAAAATAATTTCTTAGAGTATTTGTAGATGCAAAATCATTAATAATCATATCAACATACATAACATATTTTGGGCTCAAGTTAAGACATATATCTATAAGTAAAATGTAAAAAGATTTAGTACTTTGAGGCTTTAAAGAAAGGTACTTTATTTAAGCCATACAATATTTTGGACACAAATGAAACCACATATCTATAAATAAAAACAATTTTTTAAATCCAAATAATTATATATATATATAAAATTATATGGGTCTCCTAAAATGATGGGACATGGGCAAGGTGGAGTATCCTCCTTTCTTTCTTCGGAATCGCTTCTATAAATTGGAACTTATCCTAGATTATGGAACCAAATGTTACTTTACTTAGAAAATGAGTCTAAAGAAGGCAAACTTGCAAGAAATATAAAGCTTTTTATGTATGTGTTTCTTCATACACATGCTACAAGCGTCACCAATCGTTAAGATATCACAAATATTTGAAATCAGGATTATTCATATGGTCAACATATGCTCAATTGTTGGATAAATAAGGTTTCGCAAAATTAAGCTTAATTTTGTGCCTCAATATTGCAAGAGATGACTTCCATTATCCTTCCACATTTTGTTTCTCTCACTAGACTACAATAAAAGAACATTCGAAATACTTTAGGGAACTCAAGTGATAATATTGGCAATCGGCATCCATTGATTTGAAACTTGTCGCTTGTAAAGAATGGTGAAAAGGGCCAATATGAATCTGATTCTATAGTCAATTTTCATTAAGAGTTCTAATCTCACTGTAAAATATGCAATCGTTTTTATTAAAACAGCCACTTAACAAAAATAAAGAATCTCACACGACTCAGCATGTGTTTTATATCTCATTTTATTAGTACATGTCACATATGTAGTGCAACACCATAACTATACACATCATTGTGTTGGTAACACGAAATACGTTATCTGAAGTAGGGAAAATATCTTGGGAACCTTACTCGTCACTATTACTCATATGTTCACTATATTAATATACAAGTGTTCCTAATTTTAGATTCTAAAGCATTATTAGGTTATCCACAATACTTATTCGCGCAACACTGCATTATTGCTAATGGCATATGCCAAAAACTGTTGTCTTTTGTCATACATTTTGTTGCCACTTTTGGTATAATACCAAGACATATTTTACGCGCAACTTTTTAAATTAAAAATATATTTAGATCAACCAAATCCCTCAAGAACACGTCAATTTGACGCTAGTGGACCTGATTTTATTCTCATGATATTTTAGTTCGATTTGTACGTCAATTTGACGCTACTGGACCCTCAAAAAGTTGACCCTCAAAAAGTTGATTTTATTCTCATGATATTTTAGAAGGCACGACCGTCTTTCATACAATACTCTTGTATACGGATGAACAAAAATCGAACCGAATCGAAAGTAACGGTTTAGTTCGATTTGTAAAGTAAGATTCGATTTCAAAATTTTGAAACCGAAATTAATTCGTTTCAATTTCGGTTTGGGGGAAAAAATTCGATTTTCAAACCGAACCGTCCGAATTTTTATATTATTATTATTATTATTATATATATTATGTTATTTATATTAATTATAATTTAAATTTGATTAAAACCAAACCGAACCGAATATTTCAGTTCAATTTCGATTCGATTTGGATATATAAAACAATGCGGTTTGATTTGGGTTTCAAAAAAATTGGTTTTTCGATTTTTCAGGTTCGTTTCGGTTCGATTTTGAACCAAACCGCCCGAATGCTCACCCCTAGTATAGTAGACGCAAATAATCCTCACCACACAATCTCATGTTAAAGTACAATACTTATTTTTTTATGCATTTATTTTCTTTTCCTGCATTCAGTTACTGTCCTAACGAACTCAAAAGTAAGAACCTGAAACAAAATCCTATACAAAATAGTTCACATACTTCAAAATCAACTAAAGAACCATAATATATTGAAAATAATATCATCACCATGGGCATATTAATATAACATGCACTCATAAGATTAAGACTATTATAGAAGACAATAAAACTGCTGCAAATATTACATAAAAGCACTCTTTTCACATAAACTACCGAAATCTTTTGCAAACAAACTTGTACTCCTTTCCCCAAAAGTAACTTTTAAGGTCGCATATTCTTCTGATATAATGAGTATTTGTTTGCAGAACGTAAAGAAATGATGAAACTAGGAACACACGAGAAAAGCATCCTGTGTCTCTCTGCTCTTTCCAGGTCCACTTAGCAGCTGCACAAGAACATCAAAATAACGTACAAATTGAAATTAGGAGGGAGAAACTGAAATTGAAATTGAAATTAGCAGAGTTCAAATCACAAACAGTAAGAATAACAGGAAAGAGCGAGAAACCACTTGTACAAAGATATGAGTTTCTAGATTAGTCAGAGCGGTTAAATCAGATCCAGTCTTAATCGTTTATTTCAAAAGGCTTTGAAGCGCAACTCTGAAGCACTAGATAACATCCCAGATTATTTTCTCAGCTCAAGAAATGCCTAAGGTTATTCATTATATTATAACCCCGCCCCCACAAAAAAAAACTCTCTGAATTTTACCACTAATGACCATTACAAAGCTAACAGGGAGCCAGATTGGTCAACACAAACACAACCAAAAAGCGGGAGCCATGTCTTGTTGTTGGATAGTTCCCTTCCATTTCTTTCCTTGAAGTTTCAAATACGAAAATGATAAGTAGTAAGTCGTTGATAGCGAAATAGTTAGAAAAACGCTGTGGGAAAAGTTTGATAGGCAGGAATAGAATTAAATTCAGAATCAAACTGAGATAAAACAAACTAGACTCTATCAAAAGAGTAACAACTAAATCACAGGAATTCTCGATATATTCTCCCATATCAGAAATATGGTGGATGGCGTCTACTAAAAAGTCGTGTCTTTTTGACGCAGCGAGGCGTATTAGATACGCGGAAACCTGTTAATCATTGAGATGCAAGAGCAAATACCGAAGAACAAGATATATTGGGAAACTTCCCAAACGATTTTTCTCATCCAATTTCTTCTCCAAAAACGTTCAACCATGGGTATAAATAGATCTACCCATGCTAATCAACAAGCAAGAAAATAGGAATCCAAACACGTAGGGAGGAATCCAACTTAAACTAGGAAACTAAAAGCATAAATAAATAAATAAATAAATAAATAAAAACATAAGAGATATCTTTGAAATTCTTTTCCTAATCTTCACTTCGCAGCTTCATCTCCATCACTTTTCCTTATCCAGTCTTCAGAAACAGCTGAAGAGACAGCCGTCTCAAAGATAGTTTTGTAAACTTCAAATTTCTCCCCCTGAAAACGACCAGCCGGAATACCACCTGTGAGCTGTCCAAATCGAACTCCATACTTCGGAATCTAAAACACATTATACGTAACACCAATTGCTTTAAGGGATAACTGTGCTTCTATCCCCTTTCATTAATTTCCTTTCTGTCAGGCCTCGACATGAATGTGCCAAAGTACACTTTTACCAATAGAAGGAGTGAATATGGCTTGAGAAATCTAAATGCACCCGTATCATAATGGTCAAGAAATAAAACTCATAAACATAGCACATGGTCACCCTAAAGGTTTGATAATCGTAACCCTCAAGAGTCAATGCAATCCTGAGATAGTGAGATTCAAGCTTTAAATGGAACATCTTCCGGAGCGTTAATTCATCGTGTAGCACGGCTAGACCATACGGCAACAATACAAGCAACAAAACGTGGCGTATTTTGAAAATCACAAAAAAAAAAAAAAATTACGGGTAAAGCAACTAAGTTTCAAACATTATCGGAAACAACTGGAACAGAAAATTTACACATACAGCTAGTGATTCGGTGGTTTCTCGAAATAAACATCCATACATAGATGAATCACAATACCTGAGATAAATGCGAGAAATCAGAGTTCGATCTTCAGCTCCTCGTTGTGATCGGAAAAGTAGTGAAGAACGTAGGGGGTCACCCGAATTACCACCACCCAAGCTCCGAACATCGCGACGTGGCTCTTGAGCTGCTTCAGCGCCGCCGCTTTGTCCGGCTTCCGCATAAACATTCCTGGAAACATCTTCGCAGATTTTATTTCGAACTTTTGTTTTTGTTTCGTCTAAGAATTGTGAAAGATAACCACTCTAAAACCCTAACTCCCCTTCTTACTCCTTTTATATATGTATGTGCGTGTGTAATGTTTGTGTATGTAAATCCTTACCAGTCTTTTCAGACGGCCCATTAAGAGAATACTGGGCCTAAAGCCCAACTACTTCAGGGAAAGCCAGTGGGCCTAACTGCTTTTCATAATGCTGATTTTTTTTTCAGATAAATACTCCTAATTGTTACTCCTTTCGTCCCATTTCTTTTGGGCACGCGTGTTAGGAGAAACATATAAAGTGGTTAAAGAGATAAAAAGTAAGTATGACTTACATTTTTTGAAGGATTAATTATTTTCTTAAAATGAAAAATGGACATTTCGAATAGGACAAAAAAATGGGACGGATACAATCATACAATATTTGTTATCATGGATTCGCTGCGAGATCTAAAGATACTATTTAAGGAATTTAGTTTGTTATCAACCACGACAAATTCACCTACTCCACCAACTACTGAATATCCCCAAACACTAGGAATTTTTTCTTTTTGAGTTTTTATCTTATTTATATTTTTGGGGGGATAATATTGAGGTATTTAATAGGATAGAAGCTGGTGAGCTACGATCTGGTCAGCCACATAAATTTAATTATTCTGCTGGTCAAAGATTTTTATTATAATGAGATGAGATGAGATGATGTGAACTGGATTTGATTGAAATTTATCTAAAATTATATATTTGTTTATAACATTGATGTGAAATAATGTTGGTCTATTTAGCCATTCAGTTACGGAGTTTAATTTTAAAATAAGAAGAGACTTTATCTCACCTAAATCTCTATTATCAGCAATGCTTGAGATATAATCTTCATGTTTGTTGGCGTCCTATGGTTGTAATTTTTTTGTATACAACCTCAAAGGCTTGAGAAGTAAAAGTTCTTATGCATTTAATGTAGCTATTTTTCAGTTAATTATTGACATTTCTCTTTAATTAGTATATATCCATATTCCACTCACAAGTAATTTTAATCGCGTCTTGTATTTGTTAAAAATTAATGGTCTCCTCCAATGAAAAGGATTTATTGTTTGGACGTGGATTGGATAGATGAAAGGTATAAACCAATTGATAAGTTTATAATTTTTAATGTGAGAGAAGAAGTTTAGAGCTGCTGGTCAAATCCATTTCTCAATTTCTCTATAGTTCTTAGTGGTGAAATTTTGATTGCACTTCATGAGATTATTATCTGCAAAATGTACATATAGCACCTATTGATATAATGATATGTACACGAACTCAATCTTACCATTAAACAAAGGTCGTTTTTCACGATAACAAATAAAACTAATCTTAATTTACGATTAAACACGAGTAATTAATTCTTTCACGAGTCTCACTCGTTGTACAGAATTTTGAATATCACATTATTACCAAATACCCAACTCATTTAATTTCCGACATGAACCTAATAATAAAATAGAAAGTAAAATGAAAACATTATTTTACAATATAAAGTCTAAATAATTACCAAAACCAAGAAATGAAGTGCTTGTTGAGAATCGGAAAATATATTTTGAACTCAGACGCGATCAAATCTCATAACAGATTTTATACATAATTAGACACCTGTAGCTAGAGGTGGCAAAGTAGCGGGCTGGGCCGGGTCGGATCCACCCAAAAATTTTTTGGGCCTAGAAATAAGAAGCCCAAACTAACCTCAGGCGAGCTTTCGGGCGGACAGCCTTTTTTAGATTATTTTTTAATTTTTTAATGTATAAAATTAATATTTTAAATTTTAAAATAAATAAATAAATTAAATACATAATTAAAATATCATAACTCCAACTTAAATAAAGAATCGTTGATAAGAACATATTAAACTTACTTATTCTTATGATAATGCTTCTTGTATATTTTGATATATTTATGTATTCATACGATGATATTGTAATGCAGTATAATTTTAATTCTTTAATTTCAGGAGAAATAAATTAGTAATTACAAATCAAAGGTAAATGATATTATTAAACGTCAATTCCACTTATACGCCTAAAATAATAGAAAAAATAAATTAATTATACAATATATAATTAAGATCAATGATTCAAAATAGTTTTTACTTATTATAAGGTCATTAATCATCAGCCTATATATTTTTGGAGATAATTTCTTTTATGAATTATTTTTGAATGATTTATGAAGTTATTATTTTTTTCAAAATTTTGATGTTTTACAATTCAAAAAAATATATTTTCCTGACCAGTATGTGAATTAGTAAGAAACTTTTACTATAAATATAATTAATATTATTAAAAAATTATAGATATGTATATTAAATAATTATAAAATATATATATTTAATAAAATATTGGACGGGCTTTTTTAGCCCAAAACCTGAGCTTTGGCCGAAACCGATAGGGCCGGGTTTTGACGGACTTTTAGGTCCGATTTTTCGGATCTTTAATTTTTAAGCCCAAACCAACCCAAACCCCGGGTATCCCGGGCCGGGCTCATTTTGCCGGCTCTACCTTTAGCCATTACCAATATTCTATTCCCTAATTCTACAAAGAAAGACTAATTTTAACTATTACACGACTCTCTCTGTAAAAATTATAATTATTCAAATATTTAGGCCCAAACACTCGAATAAATTTACACACGAGAAATTATGATCCACATGGTGGTGCAGTGTGAAGATGTAGTGAAGCAAAAGATGAAAAATGTTCAACTACCAAAATTAATGAAGCATGTCGGCTTCTCATCCAAATTACTCTTATTCATAAAGGCTGCCATTATTTAGTTTAGACGTCTTCCCCAAATTTATTATTGCTCTATCCCCATCACCCTCCAATCTTGAATTCTGTCTTTTAAAAATATAAATAGAAAATAGGTGGAGAATGGGGGAATATGTTGTGAAGTTTGAGGAAGGGCGGCCGGCAGCGGCGGCGCCGATGTTGGTCTCATGTATTCTTAGTGACGAGATGAATGACAAGGATGGAGGCAAGGCTTGAATCGGTGGAGAAACAGACACCTTCTTATTCTCCCACTACAACAAATCCGACGTGGCAAACGCCCACAAAACTCTTAACAAACTCGCACCTTCCTCATTTATTTCCACATTCCATTAAAACCCTCACCACCATGCGCTACCACTCTCCGCCCCCTGCACCGGCGCCCCACCCATGGCACCCGCCGTCTCCTTCTCCCAAACCTTCCACAGCCTCTCAGACTCCGCCTTCTTCCACGTCGGACTTCGCCTCCCCCCCGCCGTCCAAACTGCCGGTCGACTTCAGCCCGCCGCTGATCGCCATGGTTGTCATAATCGCCACCGCCTTCGTAATCATCACCTACTCGCGCCTCCTCTCGCGCCACTTCATCCACGCCTACCGCCGCTACCGCCGGTGGCAGCGGCGCCGGCGCCGGTACGTCCCGTCGTCCTCCGCCGGCGACATTGAGTCGCCGCCGTATGTGTACGACCCGACCGACGCCTTCCACGTGCTCTCGCCGTACGGCCTCGACGAATCGATCATCAAAGGCATTCCTCTATCTGTGTACAATCGGAAAAGCGGCTTCTACGACTGCTCGGTGTGCTTGCTGGAGTTCGAAGATAACGATTACGTCCGTACGCTGCCGGTTTGCTCCCACGCCTTCCACGTCGACTGCATCGATATATGGTTACGGTCGCACGCCAACTGCCCGCTCTGCCGCGCAGGAATATTCCGTCCGGACTCGCCGTTCACGCCGCTGATGGCGGCGAGGATCCGACCGAGCCTCGACGACATGATAATCGAGAGCACAATTTTGGAGCCTCTCACTGAAATTTCGGCTGAATCGGAGGCGGTGACGGAGGGAGAAATCACTCAGGAGCCTTCGCCGCGGCGGAACAATCAATCGGAGGACAGATTCAGCCGCCGCGATTTCCTACTGAAGCGATCGTATTCGTTCGGATTCGAGCGGAATTTAGGATCGGAGCGATTAGTGCTAGAGCCGGTGACGTCCTCTCCGTGGCGGTACCGGAGAAGCGGCGGCGGAGGAAGCGTGTGGAGCAAACGTCAGTCGCCGTTCAGCTCGCTGACAAAACCTAGGGTTTCTCATTCCGCTACTACAGAGGCATGAAATCCCATTCTTCCGGCGACGGAGCATCGGCAGCTTCCACCCCCTGTCCGAGTCGAGCGCGCGGGCCGGCCTCTCGAGCGGCGGCGGCGGGGGCAGCTCGTCGCGGCGCACGAAATCGTTCGCCAGCCCGATGTTCATGCGGACGTCGGCGGCGGCGCTGTTCTCGTCGAGCCGGCTGCGGAGCGGTGACCCGGAGGCGCTTTTGTCACCGGAGAGATTCAGCAGACGGTGAGATGCGAGACACGTGGATGGCTGAGAATCAAAGCGCAAAAATTGATGTGGAAAACAAAGGGGAAAATAGTCTCTCATGTGGGAAT
Source organism: Salvia rosmarinus (assembly GCA_036937905.1). Lineage (NCBI taxonomy): Eukaryota > Viridiplantae > Streptophyta > Magnoliopsida > Lamiales > Lamiaceae > Salvia > Salvia rosmarinus. The sequence goes on along the minus strand of CM072815.1, from coordinate 82,054,513 downwards.
TTAATAGCGTCTGGAATTTCTGAAGACGGCATTAAATGGAGGGCGCATTTAAACAATCGGGCTGTCTCTCCATTTCTGTATGTATTTGTACAAGTAGGTTTGTAGTGTACATTTATTAGTTCTAGTCATGAGATTCTTTTTCGTGATAGGTGGGGGAGAGATTACCGAGAAATATTAATCTTGGAGAGGGATGAGAATCGAAAGTGGGGAAATTCTCTCACTGCGCCGATGGTTCCCCGGCGGCGGCGGAGGAGGAGGTGGTGGAAATCCGACAAATGGAAGTGGAGCACTAAAAATGGGTGTGTTTGAACGTTGAAAGAAATGGGGCATGTTAGATATGCTTTTTGGGGTCAAATCTTTGGTGAGTAAATTGGATTGTGAAATTGGGGTTTTTGTGTATGGTAGGAGTATTATTCAATAGTGGTGAGGCCATAGCTTTGGTGCTCAATTTTGATGATAATGTAATCATGGTTCAAATGACAAGTGACCACTTTTCTTTGTTTTCTCTTAGTTAATGGTTGATGTAATGATTCCAGATGTTGATATATTTGTACTTTTACATGCAAAAGCTAACATGTCAAATTGATAAAGGATTACATGAACAACATAAGCGAAAAAATAAATTCTTTTATGATTTGCTTTCTTTCATGGAGCCAAAAAGCATGAAAAAAATTTAATTCTAAAATCTTCTTTCCCGCATCAAATCTTTAAAATTCTATAATTTTCTAAAATGTATATAAATGACACATAGGATTGGAAGTTTTTTTCTTGTGACTGAACTTAAAGTTTCAAATGGAGGTCGAGAGTTGGTCAAGAAGATGGTTCCAAGTATTTGCATTATTTTAAATAAAATCAATATTTGGTACGTCAAACGTTTTAACTTGGCACCCATTTGTTGAATTGAGTAGCGTCTGGAATTAAATCTCATTCCCAATCACGATAAATAAATAAAATAAATGTTGAAGATTTTGATGAATTGGCATAGTAGCGCCTACGTGGCACTTGTATTGAAGTTGCTGGTGCTTTTATAGACAGGCTAATGAGGTAGGAAGTACAGCCTTAACAAAAAAAATTCTCGCATAATATCAATTTTTAGAGTTACACCCACGCACACTATCTTTTCCATATCACTTAATTTCTTGTCCCAAATCTTCTCACTATTCAATTTCTTAATCTAAATATGTTAATTCTTAACTAATTAAATTAAATCTGTAAAAGTATATGACTCAACTCCTGACAAATAATTGGAGGAGAAAAGAAAATAATCGAATTGCACTTTATTGTTAGCAATGATGTATTTATTCACTTATAAAAATTATCATTATTTCCAAGATATGAAATATTCCAATTTTACAATTCTTTGGCTATATGATACACTGGTCACATGTACATTGAATGTAATAAAATATACCTCATTTTCCTTGATTTTGATGGCACAGATTATAACAAATTATAATGAATATCAAATGAGTGAAAATAATAAATGAATAGATTAGTAGATAATAAGATTAAAAAATGTATCATAAAGAGAATAAATGAATAAAAAAGAAAAGCCTATCTTGCCGAAAGCGTCCAAATCTCTTCATCGACTTTACAAAAAATCTTGTAAATTTTGTCCGATTACCTATTCGAGCTCGAAACTAGAGACGCATCTAATCATTAACTTAGTACAAAAACACTTCCACTAATTGTAGCGAGTATAGTTGGGGTTAAATTAATAGTGTGGCATTTCCAAACTCCAGTTCATAAAATAAAATAATTTACAAAATCTCAATTTAATTTTTTTATTCAACATCATCGACAATAAGGGGCATAGCCAAGCGAACCCACAAAACGCGCATATCTTTTTCCTCAAAATTATAATTTAATAAATTATCATAATTAGATATGTCAATTTAATTCTAAACTCATGTATTGGTTCGAGTAGATCAACAATCCTATAAGACTATGTTTGACATATTCCAGTCCAAAAAAATTAGCCTGAATGACCATAACATAATAGCCCAACAATCTGATAAAATTGATTCGAGAATAGCCCGAATTCGAATGGATTGACTCGAAAACTGAGTGGGTTGATCAGATTAACTAAAATTTTCTTTCTTACATGATTTTCAGTAATATTAGATTTTTTTCAGATACATGTGGAATGTGTTTTGGTTTAATTATCGAAAGTCATACTTATAATTTCACTTCCTTTTCTTTTTACTCCAATGTTTAATACAAAATATTTGTTATAAATATATAATTATCAATATATATATATATATATATATATATATATTATTTTCATTATTGCTTTTGGCCCGATCAGTCCAATGAGTTAGCTCGTAATTTGAGAGTTTAAAAAAATATCAATTTAGATTATCCGAACCGGATAACTTGTCAATTCAAATGTGTTGCTCGGATTGCATCCCTAATCATAATATTCAACATTTATGTGAATTAGACAAACGATTAACAACTTTCAACTACTCATAAGAGTACAATAGTAACTAATTAAAACATAAGAATTCGGTTTTCAATATTGTTATGGAGCACAAATTTTAAAGTGGGCCAAAAAACGATATGGCCAATATAGTTAATATCCGCTATGGATGTACTTAAAAATCATTAATAATATTTCAATGTCAATAATAATGAAATGCACAATATTTTAGTTGCAACCGAGATATTAGTCGCATTCGGGTATTAACATAAAAGGCACAATTATGAATCTCATTTGTTATAAAATCATGATGTTTGATCCTTTCAATGATGCATGCTAATTAAGTCTATAACTATGACATTATCACTATATACAAATATGTGTATACAATAAAATCTAACTTGAAACTCATGATATCTATATACGATTAGTAAAAAATATATCACATCAATCCTTGATATTATACGGCATCCCCATATTTTTATTTCTTATTTATCTAAATTCTTCATTTACTTACATTTTCATACTTTTTAAAATAATAATAATAATAATAATAATAATAATAATAATAATAATATTATTATTATTATTATTATTATTATTATTATTATTATTATTATTATCATCATCATCATCATCATCATCATCATCCCTACCAATCTCACTTAGAGTTTTATGAGATTTCACCAAATAAAACCTATATGAAAGGATATTTATATTATCCCAACCAAAAATTACATTTAATTGGCGGAGTTGTTGGGATTAATGTCATTCAAACTGCAATATCAATTGAATCTGGCCAAATAAAAAATTTATATAATTTAATTGACCAAATAAATAGTTTTGGCTACATAAATTGTTCCCTCAATTTAATATGGTCGTAAAAGTATATATTGTTTTATTTTTTTAAATAAAATTTGAATTTCACATTGATTTTTCATGAGACTTCGCCAATTGACATTATAAATAAAATGATAAAATTTGAATTCCATATCTATTTTTTGTGATACTTCACAAATATAAAATTTAAATAAAAAAATTGAATCCCTTTATTGAGACGAATAACCAATTACTATTACAACTTATATTTATAAGTTTAAACGGGTTCTTGGGATGGGTACGAGTATATATATTTTGGACGGGGATGACATTTATCAACATGTCTACGTGAATTTTTCTCTATTTTTTTTATAAAACTTTTATTATTTTACTATATATTATATATGTTTACTTTATAATTGCAATGTATAATCAATTATTGCGATTACTTGATATTACTACATGAATTTGAGACAAGAACATATAATTAGAATAAATTTAGAGTACTTATACTATTTCTTATTAATTTTTATTCTATAACGAATTTATTGAGACTGATAACCAATTATTTTAACTACTTATATCTAATATTTAAATATTTTATAAACTAAAATTAGTTTGGATATGGTATTAGTATACCTATTTGGGACGGAAACGAGTAGTAAAATTACTTTTTAATCTGATTTGGTATGAGTACGAATATATAAATTCTAAACGAGTCCGAACATTAATCGACATGCCTATGTGAAAATTTCTCAATTTTCTATCTTTTATTATTTATTCTATTAATTATTAATATTTACTTTGTAATATCCATGTTGTTATTGCATGGATAACCTATTATTGTAGCAATTTATACATGTTTGAGATGATAATTATAATTACTTTTTAATCGAGTTCATGATAAATACATGTATATATATTTTAGATGAGTTTCGGTGGATGAATCATAATCTCATTATTTTGGTTCATCACCGTTTTATGCCAAGATCAGTGATTCCCAACTTCTGAACCCTAGTCTCATCCTTTCACTTCCTCAGGATACTCTGTCACAGTCAACAACTCAAGGTGATTGAATCATAGCTAAATATAAGTTACCTTTTAAATTTCTACTTTCAAATTACAACTTAAAATGATTATCCAGTAAATTTTGAATAAATATAATTCACATGTATCAGATTTAGATACATCGTCATAATATAAAAACTATTTCATTTACGTACTATGACCATAAATAAAATGTAAAAAATTCTCGGTCGAATTTGACAAGTTAAATGCTAGTTTATATATTAAAACGATTTAAAGTACTACATATAGTACCATAGTACTCCTATTATTGGTTTCATCTAATTTGCGCACTCATAAATGAACGATATATTTTGTTGAGCTAAATAATTCAAACCGATGTCCGACAATAATAATTCAAACTACGAGACAGTAATACACGTAAACCAGTATGTGTGTTGATCTAGTGGTACAGTGGTTAATGTTCGAGGTCAAAGGTCTCGGGTTCTAGTCCACCGTGACACAACCTTTAAAAATTCTGTATTAATTGACCAAAAAAAAAAATACGATTAAACCAATTTTAGGGGGAAGGAGCTAGGAAAGATAGAAGTAGAATGAAAGCAAAATTGCAAAAATATTTTGTCAAGACATTTTAATATTTCGAAGTGAGAAATTTTGGTATAAAATTAAGCTTCAAAGTTTTTTTTAAAAAAAACCTCAGATATGAAGTCATTGTGATTATTTGTACCATCCATAGTGAACTTATTCACAGACCCAAGCCAGAAAAAATCAGAAGGGCGTAATTCACCCAAAAATAAAAAGAATAATACAAATATAATATAAAAACCATTAATTAAATTACGGTGTTAAATTTGTCTCTTGAAAATAATCCCTTGGAAATAGTTCTCCAAATTCGACCACTTTCCAGACACGACCCACCTCTCGTAAATCGTAATAAAGTTTATATATGATTTGACACGAGTAGTCGAAATTATATTCCTAATTCTACGGACGAACAAATAAAGTTATATATAACAAAAAAAGAGATAATTCACAAATCTAATATGCTAGATAAAATTAATCCAACCTAATCAAGTATTTACTTTTAAGGATTAATATTTGAAGATATCCCAAAGTTCGAGATTATTTTAATAATTTGAATTATATTTCATTAATTTTAGTCCAACCAATAAAGGTAGGATTGAAATTATCCTCCAAATAAAGGGAGAATTATTTATCTCAGTTTTAATCATTCACTAATCCTTTATAGTGAATAAATGATTGATAGATAAAAAATATCTTATCAAATACTTAATCTATCAAATAGTCAATCTTTGTTACAGTATAGGAGTAGAGATGGTTAAAGGTGGTTAGGAGGTTAGGCGGGTGAAACCAACTGGAGTAGGAGTTGAGGTTGTTAGTAACTAACTAAAGGAGAGGCCAATGAAGGCGTGACACGTGGCGAGGGAGCTGGAGTATAAAGAAGAGAAACATCCAATTGTAATGCACACTCGATTATATCTGTAAAAATCCTATTATCAATAAAAATTCAATTTTGTTATTCACTATTGTCTCCCAAAAATCTGAATTCAATTCCTTTTTTGAGATTTGATATTGTGAATTGAGCTTGTTCATGCATGGTATTCATCTTCCCGCATAACAATCCTTCAAAATGTTAATCATGAAAATAAATCTTCACTAACAGAGCATAAAGACGTAGACTCAAGTACCGAGCTTCTTTAAAATTTCTCTGTAAATATCCAGTTGGAAAACTCCAAAGTATGAATGCGAGAAGAACAAGAAATACAAGATTAATGATTAAGAAGATATTTAATACTTAGGATAATATGAGGCCTCCAACCCTTGAGGTAGCGTGAGCTTAAACATCCTCTAAGCAAAATTATTCTTTTAATATTATAATTATAGATTTTTTTTTCTATTTTTGTTTGCATATATTAATTTTTTTTTGATTGATTTTTTTCAACTTTAATACTTTCCAAGCCATATTTTTGGTTCCACCCTGACCAGTGACCACTACTCATCTGACACTGGTCAGTGCACTAGTTGACTAGCCATCCTATCCGCCACAACATTCTCCTCTTTGTAAATATGTGAGACCCTGAATTCCATGGACGAAATATAGCCCATAGTCAGCGGTTGCGAAACTTCTATTATATTGAGTACTATGCATACTATGAAAGTTGGAAATTTTACTCCTTTACATCCTAGCTAATTCCATGTGAGGAATATGAAAAGTTTGCAAAGCTATAATAGTATTAAAAGATTGAAATAGAATCAACTTAGTAATATGATATCATTCTTGCATAAAATTATGAACTAAATACTCATACGAGAATAAAGCTATTTTTTTAATAAAAAAATCACTTTTTCAGGAAAACATCCTACTAATTTTCAATATTTCACGATTCTCCCAAAACAAATTATTAGGATGCCAAAACTCTGATTCACCAAACGTAAAACACTCCCATAGAGTAGTAACTAGTAACACAAGAAATTAAGATCCACATGCAGTGGGAAATGTAGTGAAGCAAAGAAAAATTCAAAATGTTCAACTACCAACATAAATGAATTCTCTTGGCTTCTTATCTGTAAAAGCATCGTATTACTCTCATTCATAAAGGCTGCCATTATTTTAGTTGGGATGTCTTCCACCAAATTTATTATTGCAATTTCCTCATCGCTCTCTCACGCTCCTCCAATTCTCAACTCTGTTTTTCCCACTTTTTCTCTGCTTTTTTTTAGTTGTTTTTTTGTTAAAAAAAGAAATCGACAAGAGGTAGAAAATGGGGGATTATGTGGTGAAGGTTGAGGAAGGGCGACCGGCGGCGGACGGGAAGCCTTCGGCGGGGCCGGTGTATCGCTGCATTTATGCCAAGGATGGGCTGATGGAAATTCCAACTGCAATCAACTCTCCATGGGATTTCTTCAGGTCTGCATGTTTGTCTATCATCTTTACACACTCAATTTCTGTTTTGCAAATAAGGAACATTAATTGTATTATGACGATTTGTTTATGTGAGTTTTCTGTTTTGTTATTTCATTACGTTTTGGTGACAAAATATATGGGTTAGTTATAGATCATAGGATGATATTTGGATCTAGTTGTAAAAATAGTCTGATCTTCGAGAATGCAAATAGCCTGACTTTTGACCGCTAGTTGCAAATATGATCCGGTCCTATATTTTCGAACGACAAACTCTGATGTTAAAGGCCCAAACCCGATGTGAATATTGTGATTTATTTTGTTAATTACATGGATGTATATTTCCCACTCAAGTATCAAAATGACGTCGATTTGATACTCAAAAATATATTTGCGGATATATTTTCGACGTCGGTTTGATGACCAAAATATATTTTCGAACATCAAAACGACGTCATTTTGATGTTTAAGTGGAAAATATATTTTTACATAATTTATAAAATAAATCATAACATTCACGCCGGATTCGAGCCTTCCACTCGACCCAAAAATTTAAGCATGTGCCATATTTACAACTCGTGCCTAAAAGTCGCACTATTTTTACAACTTTTCAAAGGTCGGACTATCTTTGCAATTTGATCGAAAGTTCGAGCTATAAACTATAATTAATTCTAGAAAAAAATGTAAGAAGTGCGGGCACTTTATTTTCTCTTTCCTGATTAAATGTTGAGGATTATGTTACACAATTTAAGAAGTAATTGTGTTTTGCTACTTCATTACGGTTTGGCGTTATGTAGGAAGGGCCGGGACTTTATTTCTATTTTCTAATTCATTGTTGAGGATTATGTCACACAACAAATCTCGTAAGATACATTTACCAAAAAAGAGAAATGCGTGATTGATTAAAATTAAGGGTAAATACTACTTTAAATTCTAAACTACGGTCATTTTATAAAACATATCTTAAATTTTAAGAAATTTCAATTTAAACTCAGAAAATACTCATTTTATCAAAATATTTTGAACTTTAAGAAATATTTATTTAACTCTAAACTATTAATTTTGTATAAAAATATCTCGCTTTAATGCTGATCCTTTGAGCAAGGCTTTGTGCAAGGTCGAACCAGGTGTATTGATCACAAATAGGTAGGGCATTTCCCATTTTTATAGGAACTTCGCCTCACGATAGGAGACCATTAGAGGGGGTCAGATTGCGCGATTCGAATAAGGCATTCTGCCACAGGTCGAGGAGCAAAGCGTGCTTTCTTACTTTCAAACTCTGAAATTCTTATGTGGCTTATCGGATGAAAAAAAGATATCCCGCATCTAATTTACAGAAGCTGGAAAATGAACGCGGAATATTTTTGATACAAACAATTTGGAGGTTTAAATTAGTATTTTTAAATTTCATGATATTTTTGATAAAATGGATATAGTATGAGATTTAAAGTGATATTTCTTAAAGTTCATGATATTTTTAGTAAAATGGAATAGTTTAGGATTTAAAATAAAATTATAATATAGACCAAAAAAGAAAAAAAAAATGCGTGATTGATTGAACTTTAAAAATAGGTAAAAAAAAAATACCAAAAAAGAAAAAAACACATGATTGATTAAAATTAAAAAATAGATCTTAAAAAATAGCCTTTTGAACCTACGACCTTTGAATTATTAGCATAACGCTCTAACCAACTAAGCTATAACCCATGATGTTTCATTCTAATATTATTAGTATTAATTTACAGTGAATCCGTGAAGAAGTACCCAAAGAAGCAGATGCTAGGCCGCCGTCAAGTGAAGGATGGAAAGGTACCCTCATTTCTCTTGTGTTTCATTTACAACAACATTATCATACTCAAAATTCATATTATTCAAATGTATGTCAGAAATGAAACAACAAATGCAATAATCAAACAAAATCAGTAACACTTTAAAATTTTTGCAGGCGGGTGGATACATACAGTTGGCTAACTTACCAGCAAGTTTACGATGCAACTATTACAATTGGTTCTGCTATGCGATGCCGTGGCGTCAATCCTGTTAATACTTCTTCAATTCACGCTTCCTAAATAAATATGTTACGAAAAACTAGCACATATGTATCATAATATAAGATTAATGATAGAAAAATGAAGTGGTATTATTACATTTCCATTTTAATAATGTCTCAAGTTCTTGTATGTAGGGCGACACATGCGGCATATATGGGGTTAACTGCCCTGAATGGATCATGGCAATGGAGGTAAAGCTCGAGAAATTTGATGGTGTTATTTTCTTATTAATACCACATTACCTATCTCATTTCATTATCTGCAGGCTTGTAATAGTCAAGCTATTACATATGTACCACTATATGATTCACTTGGTACGTTACATTTATTGATTTTCAGAAATTTAGTAGGGAATGAATTGGTAATATGTTGAGTTTGTATTTTCGTGTTTGCAGGTGCAAATGCAGTGGAGTTCATTATCAACCATGCTGAAGTTTCCATAGCATTTGTCCATCAAAACAAGTTACCTGCTGTGAGCTCTCTTATGTATCTTCAATTGTTTTGGTGTGTCACTACAAAAATGCAGTCGAGCGACGGAAAATTCCGCCGCAAAACCTGTCTGATCCGTCGCTAAAATGGATTAGCGACGGTTTGCGAAGAATAAGGGGTCGCCGGAAACACGGTAGGCAAAGGTCTAGCGACGGAATTACGTCCATCGCTAATTTATAGCGACGGAACAGCGACGGAAAATTCAGTCGTTAATCCACGACCTCCCGAACGGTCGTCTGATATTTAATCCGTCGTTAATGAGATGCTAATCCGTCGTAGTTAGCGACGGATTAACGACGCACATAGGCCGTAGCTAAATAATACCGTCACAACTCCGTCGTTATTCTGACGCCAATCCGCCTCTGATCCGTCGCTAATTAGCGACGGAAATTGTCCGTCACTAAAGTTATAATTTTTTTTTTAATTTTACGTAACAAGACCGTCGTTAATCCGTCGTAAATCCGTCGCAAGTCTGTCGCAGGTCCGTCGCTAGTTATAGTTGGTTCAGTTATTTCACGTTGTTAATCCGTCGTAGGTCCGTCTCTGATCCGTCGTAGGTCCGTCGCAAGTCCGTCGCTAGATAAGAAATATCTGGACAGTTTCAATTTGTATTTTGGACAGCCACCTGTTTTCAAACAACCCAAACAAACCAATTCCATCCAATTCAATCTATACAATCCAAACTATCCAAACAACCAATTCCATCCAATTCAATCCATACAAAGCAATTCAATCCAAACAAATCAATTCAATCCAAAATAAACCAATTCAATCCATACAATACAAACTATCAAAATAAACCAATTCAGTCCAAACAAAGCAATTCAATCCAAAATACTGTAATATCCAAACAATCCCATAAAGAAACAATTCTAAATCATGCGATAAGTTAACAAATTCATAATACAACACGAATATGTCGGGGTGAGGAAACAAGAGCTCATATCACGGTGGGGAAGCGAGGTGGCCATGAAGCGCTCTAGGGCCTCACTGCGGCCTTTGAGCTGAATCTGTTCTTGCACGCTATCTCGCGCTCTCAGCTCAGCTTGCATTCTGGCCTCGTATGCCAGGCGCTGCTGCTGCTCAGCTTCCAATCGGGCCTCGTATGCCTCGCGCTCAGATTTCCATCTGGCCTCCAGATCCAATAGCTGTTGTTGATAAGCTATGGAATCAACAGGCTGGGCACTCTCCACCGAATGAGACGACGCTTCGCTCTGCATGTATGTCCGTGATAGAGAACCAGCTCCAAACATCCTATTCTTTTTCTTTGAGGAGCTCCCAAGGACATTTTTGAGAATTTGAGTCCTATCAATTTCTGGCGGCGTCTCATCACTCCCCCCAGATTGGCTCAACTGGGTCACATGTTCCTCAACCTGCCTCTGTAATATAATTTCATACAATTATTATTTAATTAAATGTTCGTTGTTGCGCTAACGAATATACTTACCGCGATACTCCGAGCTTTCCCGTCTGTATAGCTCCCGTCGTCGGTGGCATGATACTTCTGGAATACATCCCACTGGACATCTTCTATGGCTACTCCACGCTCTCTTGCCTATAAATAAGTCAAACAAATTAAATAATTAACAAGTATCACGATTCTTAAATAAATTTACTATATCTAAAATCTCAAAGTACTTACAATCTCTCGATACTCGAATGCAGAGCGTGAGCCACCCCGATGCTTGACTATCCCAGTACCCTCGCCATCTGGCTCGGACATCCTGTTGCTGCGGGCCTTTGCCGCCTTCTCTTGGACGTCTGTCCGAGCCCAATATGCCTTCCAATTATCCCAATCTCGCTCAGGGATAAATGGAGGTGGGTTGGCGAGTCCTTCGCCGCTTGATCTTGTGAACAAGATCTTTATAGCGCTTCGACGACCTTTTTGCACCAAGAGGAATAGACCGGGACATCATCCATCGTATCATCCCAATAAAAATATTTCGCAAAAATATATGATTAGAATATGCAAAGGTCAAATCATAAATGACTTCAGTATAAACAACACGAACCTTGAATTCATCGAAATAAATCGCTTGAACTCTTGAGGCACCAATTTCCAATTGAAGCCGTTGTGATTCGTGAATCTACGGAATGACTCGTAATCACGCGGGCTATATCATTGCTCGGACACAAAATGCTACGATTCTGTAAAATAAAGACATTAGAATGCTACAATTTATTTAAACTGAGACATACAAGAGATAACGGCATACCCATTCACAATGGCTATCTTCTTCATCCCCTCTCTAGATGGCACTCCACTACTGCTCGAGGGGGCGGGGCTGTGAGACAATGCCTCCATGTCTTCTAGGCTGCCAGGTGTAGGCGACGGCGTGTATGATCCTGAGTGCCTCCTACGTGACGACATCTGCAAACAAAGGTAAAAAATGTTGTATTAAAAATTCACAAATAATACATATCATAACGTTTTGTGTGCATACTAGTGACAATTATCGTCGTCATTTGAACTCTAGTGTGCATACTTAAAATGCTATAAATTCACAAATAATGCATATCATAACGTTTTGTGTGCATACAAAAAAATGCTATAAATTCAAACCCTATTCATCGTCGTCGTCATCATCATCATCCAATGTATGATTGTCTTCGACTCGACAATTCAACTTCATCATCCTCATTATCAGATGTCTCTTCAATGTCTATGAGTGTACCGTCATGATGAACTAATGTCGTGTCCTCATCCACAACGACATTAGTAATCGAACCTAATGCATCCTCTTGAAAAGGGGGAGGTACTATCGATGCGGAACTCTCATCTGAGACTTCCACATTAGATCGGGCTTTAATTTTGCATACTTCCCACCACTCTTTCATAGATTGTTTTAAACTTGGATATGCACAATAGTATACTTGAATGGCTTGATTGGCGAGGATAAACGGTTCGAACTTGTTATATCTTCTCGTATGATTTACCAAAACCAACTTGTACTCGGAATGAATTGATAACCCCAATCGTGAAGGATCAAACCACTCGCATCTAAACAATGTTGTGGTCTTCGTTGGTAGCCCAGGATATTCCAACTCACAAACCTCCAATAATCGACCATAAAAATCGAGTTCTTGCGTGTCTGTACCATAAGTTTCACCTTTAATGCACACTCCACTATTCATAGTTGATCTTTGTGACCCATGTTCTAAAGTGTGAAATTTGTAACCATTTATATAATACCCTGTGTACGTCTTAATTAGAGCTGAAGGCCCTTTGGCAAGAGACAATATGAACGGATTCACAATGTTGTTATTATGATCTTTGACCTATTATTAGTAAAAAAAACGATTAGAATGACTAAACGTACATATTAAATATTTTCTACTAATAATCATCAGAACACTCACATATGCCTCAAACCAAAACGGGAAGCCTCTTTCAATCGACCTTTGAATATCTGAGCTAGAGATAAGTGGATTTCATCTTTTCACATCTTCGATGAATAAACTACATCAACATATATTTACGATCCTAGTTAATAATAACAACAACAACAATAATAATAATAATAATAATAATAATAATAATAATAATAATAATAATTAACAATGAATTCTAAGAAAACACGATACTTACGCCATGTAAATGTCGCAACTTCAACACGGTTGAGCAACACGTATAAACGAAAAGATCATATTCTCTACTATCCAAATATCTCGTTGACATATTTCCAAAAGGTCCGCCATCTTGCTTGAAGATTTGAAGCATATCCGGATAGTCTTCGTGCCTAATCTCCGCTTGACCATGATGCAAATCTCGAACTTCGTTCTTACGTGATCATCAAAATAATACGAGCAAAATGTCGATGCTTCTTCTACTAAGTAAGCATTGCGAGATAGAACCTCAACCACGGCTTTATTTCATGACGTTGTTCTTCAACTTACGTAAGTATCTACAAAATTTAGAACGTTGTTCTTCAATATATATATATATGTATATATATGTGTGATAATGTCTGAGCAAGACCTTTCAAATGGATACATCCATCGGTATTGAAGCAGGCCTCGCAATATGGGCTTCATCGCCTAGATGAACCGGAAGATGTTCCATGGAGTCAAGAAACTAGGGGAAAAATGCGCTCAAGCTTGCATAAAATCACCGGAATATTTTCTTGGAGCTGCACGCATCATCAAGCCCTATATTTAGAAGTTAAATCTTTGAAGAATAAAGATAATTCATTATGACTTTCCAAACATTTGGTGGGAGAAGTTCGCGAAATGCAATCAGTGAGAATTATTGCATGAAAATGTGATATCATGACTCTTCATCCCAAACATCTTCGTTTTGTCATGTCTACACATCTACCCATGTTCAAACGTACCCATCGAAAATCTTAAACCTCTTACCCACTCACATAAGACTTTTTTCTCACGATTGTCAAGTGTATAAGAAGCGCTTTGGATATTTTCTGTTGATTCATTCATCGTCAACTCACAGTGTAGCAAGATAAATTAAGTTCTTCTCTAGATTTGCTCGTATCTTTGTCTTCCCTCGACATTCATGATGTGTTGAAGTCATTATCGAACACATTCTTTTCTATGTGCATGACATCCAAATTATGCGAATCAAGAGAACTCCAATAAGGTAGATCCCGAAAATACTTCATTTCTTCCATCCGGCCCAAACTGTTTGGATATTCGCTATTTATTTCATCATCGCCAATCTACATTACGGAGACTAGTCCCATACCCATAATTAGTGATGTGAGCTCATCTCCGATCGCGCTTACGGTGGATCGTTAGTAATCACCGTGTTCTTTTCGAAACCTCTTGATCCCTTCGAAATGGGTGATTAGGAGCTAGAAATTTACGATGGTTATCAAACCATGACCGCTACCACTTTTAGCTAAAGTAAAAGCATCGGTATACTCCATGCAAGGCGGACAAGCTAATCTTCCATTGTACTCCATCCGACAAAATAGAGTATGCAGGAAGTCACTAATTGTCCAAAGTAATGCAATGCATTTGAAAATTTCACTTCAATGATACATCATAAGTAAGAACGCCGTCATCCCACAAATCTATTAACTCGCTATCAATGGTTGCGAGAACACATCAATCTTCTCCGGATTACGCGTGCGGGCACTAAGATCGTAGAAACATGTATTGCTCCTTCATACACGCCACGGGAGAAGATTATAAGGGTCGATATAACGGGCCATGATGAATATTGCTTTCTTGATTGACGAATGGTGAAAACCTTGATTGAGAGTCTCAATCGCACGTTACAATTTCGATGCAAATAAGGAAACTTCGTGTTCAAATGTTTCCATGCAATTGAGTCTCACGGATGACGATGACCCCATCATCGACCGACGATGCATGCCAACGCATATTTTCATTGTAGCATTGGATGCATACAATCTCGTAGTCGAGGAGTTAGAGGAAAATAATACATCTTTTATATGCTACTTGTGCTTTCCGTCGACTTCCACCATTTCGAGTATTGCTCTTGAAACGAGGATGGTTACTGAAATTTGTGCTCGTCAATTCGTAATCTTCGCGCCAATAAATCATGCAATTAAATGGACAACAATCAATTTTGTGTACGGCAACCTCATGCCACGCAACAATCTCTTCATCTTGTAGAAGTCATCGAGCACGCAATTTCCATCCGGATGCGACTCTTTCATCGATTCGATATTTGATCAAAACCCTTCTCGATAATGTTGTTCTCGCTTTCCAACTCGAAGTCGAGCCACAAATGACAAGCGTGTGATCCGAGCAACCCGCCACAAAGGTTTATCGGCAAGATTCAACATATCGTAAATTTTTTTGCATCGAATTTGGCTCCTCTTCGATCTCGTCAAAGTTGAACTGTGGACCAGCAGCATCCACTAGCATCGTATGATACATATTTGGTTGACGGTTAACATCTGAATCCACAACATTGTCCCTACTTGTGGTTGTCTCTCATTGAAATATCCATGTGTGATAATATGGAACAAATCCAAATTTTGATAAGTGATATCGCATGATCTATCTTCTTCGATAATGTATATTCTTACACTTCTTACACGGACACTGATTTTCTCTCCATCCGCGAATAAAAAGCGAGCACTAGTGAATTCAATAAAACTTTCAAGTCCATCTAGAAATTCAATATTTAATCCACCAACCGAACTAAACCTCTTATACATCCACTCACGATTGTCATTCATTCTTCAAGCTCCTAATTATAAATAATTAATTAAACATGTTCAACATAAGTTGTACAATATAAACTAATTATATACTCATAAGTTAGGAATATGTTAATTCATCTATGAAGTAGTTCGATGCTATTGATTAGTTTGTTTGCTACAATTGACTATTCAATATTTGATATATTTGTATGTTATTGTTAGGTTTTGTATCGCTAAGATGTTGATAGACCTTTGATTGTTGAATAATGATTAATTTTATTATTAAATTGAAAATTAATAAAAAAAAATGAAAACATCAATTGAGTTAACCCTAATTACATAATACGGTTCACGTTTGATAGACGACTATATTATTTCGATTCTGTAGTCGTCATTATAGAAAACATCAATTGAGTTAACCCTAATGTCAAATTCAATGTATTACTTGAATACGTATATGTCAAGATTCATGCATAAATATTGAATTATCTATAAGATAAGATAATTAAATTAAATTTCTATCATTATAAATATATTTAAAAAATTAAACTAGTGTATGGATTAAATTTTAATTTCTGTAAGTAAGTGCAGTCCGACTATAACTAGAATTTGATAGATATATTAATGAAACGTGCAACCTTCCCAATTCAATACAATTATGTTGGACGATAGGTGATTTAAATTTGTAAGTAAGTGCAGTCCGACTATAACTACAATTATGCTGGACGATAGGTGATTTAAATTTGTTTATGTTAGAATAAGTGTTTCGATTAACAAATTGAGATTTAAATTTCGTAATTCATATTATAGGAATCAACAATTTTTTTATATTAATTTCGGCAGAGTAAGTTTTATAAAATTAATCGCCTGATTTAGTTTTATAAAATTAATCGCCTGATTCCCAATTCAATCAAACTCATTCAAATTTCACCAAATCATCACCATATGCCTAATTATACACTTAACAACTCAAAACATCTCACAAAATGATGAATTTATCATCCCAATTCACATCCAAGCTTATCAATTTCACAAGCCCAAATCACAAGACTAACATTCAATGTATCATTTTCACTATCAATTCGGTAAACTCAATTCAATTTTCACTATCAATTCAATGCATCATATATAATATTTTTCACTATCAATTCAATACATCATATAATAATTTTCACTAATCAATTCAATGCATCATATACAATATTTTCAATAAAATCAACAAATATATAACAAAAATAAATAAATTTAAATATAAATAAAAACCCAAACAAACCAACACGAAGCACGACGGGGGATGCGGGTAACGGTGAGGCAGCGAGGAGGCGGCGGGGCGGCGGGCGGTGGGGTGGGAGGGTGGGGTGGGGTGGGGCGGGGGCTAGTAGGGGCGGGGGGCGGGGCTAGGGCACGGGTCGGGGGTGGCGGCGGGCGAGGATGAGGCACAGCAGTGGCAGGGGTGGGGTGGGGTGGGTGGGGTGGGGTGGGGTTGGTTGGGGTGGGTGTCGCGCGAGGGCTAGGGAGGAGAGGTCGGGCACGGGGGCGGGGAGATCGGCGGCGGGCGGTCGGGTCGGGCACGACGGCGGCAAGGTTGGGTTGGGGAGGGAGGGGGGGAAGGTTTCAGAGATCTGATATGAAATTGGGGAAGAAATCCCGTCTGTAATTAAACTTTTTAGCGGCGGATTACCGACGGAATTGTCCGTCGTTATATTTAAAACACTGTAACGACGGATTAACGACGGAATAATGGATTTAACGACGGAATAATTTAACGACGGACCCGTATCCATCGTTAATTTACGTACAGAATATAAAAAAATAAAAAAGATTTAATTTAACGACGGAATTCATTCCGTCGTTAAATTAGAGACTATTTTACAACGGACATTCCGTCGCTATTATTATTGGGAATAAATAAAATCAGAATTAAAATTAACGACGGATTATATCCGTCGTTAAAATAAATTAAAAAAATTTAGAAATAATCCGATTTTTTAACGACGGTTTAGCGACGGAATTGGTTAATTCAATTAAAAAATAACAAAAAAATTAATTTTAACGACGGATAGTGTCCGTCGTTAAATTTAACGACGGAATAGAGACGAAAATGCCGTCGTTAAAACTTCGTGCGAGAATTCCCCGCCATGATACGTCGCTGATCCGTCGTAAAAAAAATTCCTATTTAATCCGTCGCTGATTCACGACCCGCATTATGTCCGTCTCTAATCCGTCGCTGATTCACGACCCGCATTTTATCCGTCGCTAATCCGTCGCTGATCGGCTGTATTTTTGTAGTGTGTGTTGTATTTGTTTTTCATACCCTAATGATATATTTAATGCATATTAGTTATGCCATTTTCCAGCCTAATCCGAAAGCTTAGTTTTCCCATCACCATTTTTATTGATCAATAGTCTTCCTTACCTTTGCATTATCTATCTTTTCTTGCTTTACTTTGTCTACTTATAGAACCACTTGAGCGATATTCAAGCATTGTAGTTTGACTAAATGTTGTAACGGCCTCTCCGTATCATGGTAGCCTAAAGGCTATTGATAGTAAAACATAATCATTATGCAAATGTAAGTTACCCTTTCAATTCTCAAATCTGAATGCAAAGAAAGAAAGAATGGATTTTGTATGAAATTGTCTTATTCCTGTATTTTTGTATCTCTCTGCAGATACTAACATGTCTCTCCAAATGTGCTTCAAATCTAAAAAGTAGGTGAATTTATGCCTTAGATACATATTTAACTAATTTTCTGATTCCCTTCTCGTAAAATTGAATCTAACTGAGATATATTCGTGAAGTGAAGCTATTGTCAGCTTTGGAAATATTTCTGATAAGCAAAAGGACGCAGCTGAAGAGCTAGGCGTAGCTTGTTTCTCTTGGGAAGAGTTCTCTCTATTGGTTAGTATGCATCACAAAGAAATGTTAGCATATGTATTATTACCTTATTTTAGACCTTGTGCAACTTCTTCTTGCATTTTCACATCTGCTCTATTTTGTAGGGAAATTCAGATGGCGATCTTCCTCCAAAGAAGAAGACGGATACATTGACGATAATGTACACCAGTGGCACGACTGGGGAACCAAAGGGTGTCATTCTATCTAACGGTGCTTTTATGTCTGAAGTCATGTCGATGGATCAACTTCTCCGAGAGACAGACAAAGCTGTATTTTATTTTTATTTTATTTTTTATTTCTTTACTTTCTTATTGATGGTTTTTAACCTTCTTGTGTAGTATTTGTATACTAAAAGCATGAACTCTGCAGGGCACTGAAGAGGATGTATACTTTTCCTTCCTTCCTCTAGCATATATATTCGATCAAATCATCGAGACCTACTGCATTTACTCAGGCTCATCCATTGGATTTTGGCAAGGGGTACATGATCAAGATTAGTGCTACTCAATTTGTACACAATGGTTTTGTACATTTGATGTCTCGGCTAAAGGTGAATTGTGTTGAACTCACAGGATATTCGTTTCTTGATTGAGGATCTTCTTGTCTTAAAGCCAACTATATTCTGTGGTGTTCCTAGAGTTTTTGATAGAATATACACAGGTAACGTCTCCTTTTCCTATTCGCTGTTGAATGAAGATCGAGGAAGCATATTTTTTACACAATGTTTTTCATTCTCTGTGTGTGCATCAGGCATAATGGACAGAATTTCAGACGGTGGTTCACTGAAGAAGTCACTTTTCCAGATTGTATACAACTAGTAGGTGTTATTTGCATGCATAAATATTTCATTTTCCTTTTCCATATCTAAGCATGTTAAAGAAATGATTCACAGTAAACTGAGGAATCTTGAGAAGGGCCTCAAACAAGAGGAGGCGTCTCCGCTTATGGATAAGCTTGTTTTCGATAAGGTTAGTTAAACCCACCTACATTACAAGTTCATTTGCCTTGTCCTCAAATCTGGTCTGGTTTTTCAGATCAGACAAGGATTTGGCGGACACGTTCGTCTCATGCTATCCGGGGCTGCACCTTTGCCTAAGCACATTGAGGAATTCTTGAGGGTGACATGCTGCTGTGTGCTATCACAAGGCTATGGTATGTTTTTGCTAACATCACAACATTTTTGCCTTTCCTCTCCTCTTCTCAGATGATGAAACAGTGCTTGATTTTCATATATTTCGTAGGCCTCACAGAGAGCTGTGGAGGATGTTTCACATCTATAGCCAATGTGTTCCCTATGATAGGCTCGGTGGGGGTGCCTATGACCACGATCGAGGCAAGGCTTGAATCAGTGCCCGAGATGGGATATGATGCGCTCTCTGCCCTTCCAAGAGGCTAAATATGTCTTCGGGGAAACACATTATTCTCCGGCTATCATAAACGCCAAGATCTCACGAATGAGGTGGTCGTGGATGGCTGGTTCCATACGGGTACGCTTCTTCAACAATATGTATATGCCTCGTGCGCTGACATAGCGCAATCAGCGTCCACGACACTAAAGAAAGCCGAGCTATGAAAATGCAGGTGATGTTGGGGAGTGGCAGCCAAATGGAGCCATGAAGATCATAGACAGAAAGAAGAATATATTCAAGCTGTCACAAGGCGAATACGTTGCTGTGGAAAGTCTCGAAAGCATATATTCACGATGCCCTCTTATTACATCGGTAAGTCAAAACATCCCCTTTTTCAACAATGTTTTACTCAGGGTTTGGTTTGGGATGTTGAAGCTCCCTCAAGCACCCCCTGAACCTGCCCATACTGTTACTTGTTGTTCATTGAACTAACTGCTGAGGCCGTAGATTTGGGTATACGGGAACAGTTTCGAGTCGTTTCGAGTCGCTGTGGTGGTGCCAGAGAGATTGGGCGACGAATAGTCAACAGAAAGGGGATTTCCCGCTCCTGTGCAATAACCCGAAAGCCAGAAAATACGTTCTGGACGAGCTCAACAACACCGCAAAACAATATAGTGTCTGCTTCATGAAATCCGATTCACTCTCTGATTATAACGCGTCCACACTGCTTACTTATATACGCTCCTTATGTTTTTTCAGCTCCGCGGCTTTGAGATGTTGAGGGCTGTTCGCCTAGAGCCTGTTCCTTTCGACATTGACCGGGATCTCATCACTCCCACGTTCAAGCTTAAGAGGCCGCAATTGCAGAAGCGTTACAAGGTATATCTGTTTCGATTGCTGAATTGTTTCGTCGCATGTTGTGAATGACAAAGCTGATTCTGATTCAACAATCACATCTTGCAACTATGCAGGACTGCATTGACCAGTTGTACATTGAAGCTAAAGGTACAACTAAAACATAGGGACGGCATCAACTTGCTGAGGGTTTGAGTTCTGTTCGAGGAAGAAATGAAGCAATTTCCCCAGCATTTTCGTATAAGCTCGTTATAGTATATGTTAATATGAAGATAAACTTGTTGGATTCTCTTTCTTGCATATATGTGAATGCTAAGAATAAATGGTTTCATGAATTGTGGACGATGTGCAAACTTCTTCATGAACTATGTACAAACTTATCTTTTCTCTACATTCTGTGACCTACTGATCTCCTTCAACGTGCAACTAATCAAACTTGATCGATGGTTCTAGTTACCTACGACACGACACCGGAGGAGATCGATCGGGTCGAGGAAAACAAGGCTCACTCTTGCACCCATGGAATTCGTACCCAGATCACTCACTCATACAAAAAGAAAGAGTATACCAGTGAGTTACAATGCTCGTGGTACTTTACTCTTTAGTTTTTTATTTACCTTTTCATGGAGCAATTCAAAATGCATTCAAACTTTGTTAATTTCTGGAAAAAAATCCCTGAAATCCGAACATAACAAGAGAGTGATAACAATGACAACTTGTGCACAAATTTTATTTCTTTTACAGACAATGTTCCACTGATGCAGACTTGGTTTCTCATTGTGCAATAATCAAGAATAGATACACGAGCAATCAAGACAGCAACAGTTGTTTCCAAACACTGAGACACATCTCACACTGTCTGAACTGAAAACTGAAGCATGACACTGTCTGAACTGAAAACTGAAGCATGACACTGTCTG
Source organism: Salvia rosmarinus (assembly GCA_036937905.1). NCBI lineage: Eukaryota > Viridiplantae > Streptophyta > Magnoliopsida > Lamiales > Lamiaceae > Salvia > Salvia rosmarinus. The sequence goes on along the minus strand of CM072815.1, from coordinate 82,032,621 downwards.
AACTGAAAACTGAAGCATGACATTAAGCTTTTTAAATGGTCTATAGAATGGCAAGCACGAGCGCCCAAACAGGGTATACGAAGAGGAGGAGTATCCCGATAGAGTTGGAGATGCCATTGCTCTTGGTGAAGGAGTTCCTGAACCCTCCAGATGCTCGGATGTGTTCTTGCAGCAAGTAACATCCGATCACCAGGCAAATGAATAGGCCGATAACACCACCCCTCACCGTACCTGAGAGGAAGCTTGGAGCCACCACTAGGAGCAAGATCAGAGATCCAGGCATTTCCAACCAGTCTGCAGCAATGAGAGAGGGGTGTCAAAAATCATATCAAGAATTCAAGGATTCTGAGTGTTGGAAAAGATTGGTGATCATACCGGGAAAATGCTTGGGGAAGAAGAGGCGTAAGACAACTGCTATAAAAGCAATCCATTTCCCAATCTCACCGCTGCATTGTTATTAGCAATAGAATAGCAAATTATACATCCAATTTGTTAAAAGCAGAAATAGGTTGGTAAGATGTGAGTGAGTGAAAAAGAAGCAAGTTGTATAGGGCGAGGACAAGTACCTTAGTATGCTGAACAACCATGAAGGAAGGCTCAGGTAAATGTATGGGACTAAGAGGGATGTCAGCATGTTGGTTTTCCAGTTTGTACGATCCAAGACCAGTAAATAACTGCATATGAAATTCATACAAGAAGCTTACAAGCTCGAAAAATTATACAAAAATCTCGTCTGAAGCATAGTAGTATTGTTGAATAACTTCATTGTTGTATTTCACATTTTCAAATGTTATTGTGTTCACGGATCTAAGGTGTATATTCATGCAACCACTACTAAAACCAACACAATCGAAAAATCACAACTTTGGTCGAACACATCTCATTACATCTAAATATAACCAATCACAAGCACAAACTGCAATCTTCAGGTAAGAGAGGAAACATGAAACCAGAAATTTATAGTTGATCCATATGTGAGATGATGAAAACATGAAGCTAAATATACATATATAACACTCACTAAATCTACCTGCAACATACAAGAACACCAACCAATAAGTAAAAGTTTAAAACCTAAATCAACACCCCAATCATTTTTTCCTCAATGTTTCCCCAAATCACCACTTGTTCAACACATCACACTAAAACATGTCATGGATTCTCAATATATCTCAAGAAATAATTCCACAACCCAGTCCATTGTAATCGATTCAATAAACAAAAGATAAAGAAAGCACTAACATTGCAGCAAAACAAGCAACCCATTTGAGAAACGAAGTCCCAAATCCAAGGCCACCTAGCTTGATCGCATGACTAGCAAACTTCTTCATTGCGCTCCCAACATCCTTCAGATCAGAACTTAGCAACTCACTCGCTGCTCCGTAATCAGAATCAGTCTTCATTTTCAAATAATTTGTCTTCCCACCCACCATTCTCTCCATCTCTTTCGACCAGAAATTCCCTTGCTATTTGAAGAAACTAATCAGATGGAATTTATACTTCCTTGATGCGTTCAGTATTTATAAAAGGGAATAAAAAGTTGGAAGATGTGCGCAGGCATAAACAATGAGAGGCTGTTATTTTTTTTTTCATAGGTGGCAACGAGTGATTGGGCATCGACTGCGGAAGCCGCCACGTGGAGCTCTATAATTTGGTTAGGATGAGTTCGGCGAGATTAGCCGACAACTTTTGCCAGCTGCACATGTTCTCTCTCTCTCTCCCCCCCCTCTCTCTCTCTCATCTCTGCCGACTCACTTCACGATACAGCAAATTGTACCCTAAATTATGGGTAAATTATACTTTGGCACCTAAAAAATATGGTCCATTTTCATAAATATCTTACATTTTCGATAATAACAATAACATAGAAGTGTCTAATAAACGAGTAGGTGCAAACGCCGCAATCCAATTTTCTTCATTAATTATTTTGAATTGGAGTTTACTAATCTATGATTAGGATTTAGGAGTTGAGTAATTTGTAATTAGAATTTAACTTTTATAGCGTGCCTTCTAATACATTGATTTTGATTTGGCTTTCTTTTTGGAGGATCCACTTTTTCAGTTCGGGTGGTCGCGCTGGAATTTGGAAATCGAGATTCAATATGAAAACGAAATTAATTTATCGGATAATAATATGTCACTATCACTATTTCTTAAATAAGTATATCTGGATTTGCTAAACCGTAATTTGCACATGTATTATTTGTTATATATATGACATGTAGAAGATATAGTAGCTTACGTGCACGCGAAAACTTGAAGATTTTGATTAATCATCACTACTTGATAACAAAATTAGACCGGTTCCTGTGTGTGTGTTGGCCTAATGGTAGAGTGGTTAATGTCCGATGCCAAAGGTCTCGGGTTCGAGTCCACCGTGACGCGACCTTTAAATTTATGTATTAATTTACCAAAAAAATAAAATAAAATTAGACCGGTTCCTCATAACCGATTTTAGAAATTTATTTTAGTCAATGTATAGGCAGTTGAACATTGGCAAGTGGCAAGCAGTCCCTTTCAAAAATAAAATAATACAAGGGCCATGGCTCTCCTCATTGAAACTTGGGTTAGACTAAAAATGATATAGCACGCTTATGATTCAGTGTCTGGAGTGCATTGGTATTGGGCCTTGACACGCTTTCAGTCCATTTCTTGTCATTAGTTGGGCCACCCTCTTAAAATTAGCATTTATTTGTTATTTGTGACACACTACTTTAGACAATAGGTCTGTGTTTTTGTGCACTACTATCATTTATAGATCTTATATTTAGAGTTGCCAATTTCAGGTTAAAATCTTAATTGTGATCTCAATCATTTCGGGAACCTCTACTTATTGAAATTTCGAAACTCATACTTTATAACTTATTACAAAGGATTACCCAGCCCTATAGGATTAAATGCGTATTGATTGATGAATTTTAGCTTCAATCTATGGGCTCACAAGAGAAAAGTTTTGGAGCCTATATTAATTAGATTGATTATGGGGCTTCGCTCAAACGAATCGAGTCCGTTACTTGTCAGTAATTGGGCCATTTTCTGAAAATCCCTTTTTATTATAATTATTTGGGCGAGTACTATTGTTTATTGGGTAATTCTATACATAGCCTTCTTTTTACTCATTATACCCACTTACTTTAATAATAGTAATAATAAATTTACTATATTAGGCCCATAACACCTGTCTTAAAATTATAATTAGATAATAATTTTATGCCATACCCAAAAAACAGTCGTTGTAGCACCTGGCCTTGTTGCTAGAGGACTCATAGGCTCTTGAGATTGAGGTTGGTTTCGAAATCATGTCGTTCTTTGATCGATAGCGAATAGTTCATCAAAAGTCATATTGAATATTCAACAAAAATACAGACATTTCCCACAACAGGAGCCTTCTTAATATTCTTGGTTTGAAGTAATGTTTTCTGCACTCATTGTTGATCCAACAAACCAAAAACTGATTAGTTCAATTCCCTTTCAACGACACAATTTCTGTTGTTTTTTGTTGCACAATTTATGCTGTTTTTTCTTGGATAGAACCAATCTTATCCCTAAACCACAACAAACTAATGAAGAACAAGCATGGAAAGTCTGTCGCGCAGATTCACGTACAACTCTCTTCATATCCTAAAGTCAGAGTAGCAGATGAGAATGGATGCACAAAATTCTTCTTCATCATTCAGTTTTGCATAATATTCAACAGATTTCTAAAAAGAGTGTTTTGAAAATTGCTAATTAAATAAGTTAAAAATGAACCTGGATTTCATTTAATCTCATTGAGACAATAGATCAAGTAATTGAGATGGTGAATCATTAGGTCTGTTTATGTCTTCCACCATGTCCAGTAGATTTGCAAGACTATTTATTAGATTTAGATGCAGACGATGCCATAGGGCCCTACAACATATACCGACGAGGTTATATTTTTCTAGGGTTTATTTTGATTAATTGGATATAATTATTATTTCTTTAGAACTTAGAATTAGGGTATGTAAGGAAAAATTAGTAAATTTATTAATATTCGTTTATTCTATTTTTCATATAAGGGGCTTTAGTAAGAAAAAAGGAGCTATGAACAGAGTTATCTTTGTTTATTCAAAAGCTGGTAGTCCTATGCATAACCTTAAATTTTCACTTTATAGCCCCATAATTCCATAAATTATAAATATTAATAAGTTGTGCTTTTTTATTTTATTTTTTCCATTTATCGTAACACATAATAGAGAAAATGATATAGGTTTAGACAGTTAAAATTTATCAACCGATAATATTACGTCATGTGTAAATAATGAATTAAATATTTAATATATTTTTATGTTATTATTGGATTAATTTTAAAATTAAATAGAGATAAAATTAATATTGAATACATGGAGTTTATTGGTCAATGGAGGAATGACATGTAATAATGACATTTTGGAAAAGAAGAATCGTTCAAATTGGTCCACCTAAACCCTAAAAGCCACTTATGCCTTAGATGCCACCTAAACACTAAACGCCCATGACATGGTGGCCCAAAGTCCACAAGTCCATTCTCTACATCTATAAATAAGGGCATTGAGGACAAGAAAAAACCACAAGCGAAGAAGGTGAAAGATTGAAGAGCTCAAGTAGTTGAAGGAATTCTCTACAAAGTCTTCTCCAATAGACAAAGTGTTCTTCAATATTCAAGGCGTTATCTTCGTCAAAATGAAGTCAAATCAAATCAAAGATGAAGTTCAATATGAAAACAACGTGAAAATCTTCCGCATTAACATTATAAACTCAAAGATTTTCAAGGTGTTCTTATAAGTTCCAAGAACGTTTTTCAACAAATTAAATCAAATCAAATCAAATGTTTAATACAAAAACAAGACAAAGTCCTTCTAATTATCATTATAAAATCCAAACTTCAAGTTCAGAAGATCAAGGAGACATATTTTCTCCAAAATCTTGAAGAAGATTCAAAGATTGTTCAAGGATTCCAATCGAAGAGAATAACTCATACAAATGTATTTTGATAAAAAAATATATATCAATTTTATATGTAATTACATATTTATTGAATTAAAAAAAAAGATATGTATTACAACAGTAATCGATTTTTTCAGACCCAAGCCAAAGTTGTTTGGATTTTTTCAATTAAAGGAGTATATGTAGTCATTGATACTTTTCTTCAGTGTTGATACTTTTTCAATAATGATATCTTCTAATTACATAGTAAAAAATAAATGATACTTTTATTCAATGTAAATGATATTTTTCATAAGAACAAATGATACTTTTATCTATAAATACCCGGCCGACATACGAATGTACAAGAGTTTTTGTGATATGATATCAGGTCCATGTTTCTGTACACCAAAGTATCAACAACTACACACACAAATACACTTAATTTTACCTAAAAGAACTCAATTTGCTTGTGTAAGATTTAATTCCTTTCTTGTTCAAAAAAAAAGATTTAATGTCTTTCACTCTATATATATGTAATTATGTGTTCAATGATCAAATATAAATTATCCTAATTATTTTGTCAACTAAAAAAAATCCAGGCGATAGATTTTGATTGATGGGTCAATATTGATTTTAAGAATTATATTTTTGTATGTATAAAATAAAATTTTATTTTATGATGACATTTTTTGACATAAGATAATATTTGCTCTATGATTACACTTTTTACGCATATATAAAACAATTTTTATGTATTACATTAATGCTTCATTCTCGGTTAATATAATAAGGTTGATTTTTACGGGAGCTTGACTCTTTTCTTACATATATGTACCGTCAATTGGACCAACCCGCTCGCATTCGGGCCAATCCACTCGGATTGTCGTACTATTCAGATTAATATTTTTTTCGGGTTAGAAATGTTCAACCATAACCCTAAACTCTCGAGTTTCGGACTAACTCATCGGGTCAATCGAGCCAAAAAACTTACGGAAAAAAATAAACTATACATATTTTTTCTTGATAATGATATATTTATGAAAAATATTTAATATAAAGCGTTAAAGTAAAAAGAAAAAAAAGTGAAATAATAAGTACAACTTTTGAATATTAAACCAAAATATATTTCGTAAGCATTCTTTTTAAAATCTTATTATACTAACTTTCAAGAGTAAATAATGAAGTTTGAAAAATCATTTAATGTAAAAAAAATTCAATTAATGAGGAAACCTACTCGATTTTTGGGTCAGTCCATTCGAGTTCGAACTATTTTAGTGTCAATCCACTCGGGTTATCAGATTATTTGATTCGGACTATTCGAGTTGATATTTTTTCGGTTAGAAATTATCAACCCTAACCTTATCGGATTGTCGATCTATTCAGACCAACCCATGAGTTTTGGGCTAGGTTGACATCCATATATATATATATATATATATATATATATATATAGGGGTTGGATCGATGAGAACCCATCTTTTTGAAATTGAGAACCATGCATAAGATGTTGAAGATAATGCACAAAGCAGTATAAAGTTGTGCATAAAACTTTCTAAAATTGTTGCACAACAAAATAATTTTAGAAAGTTGTCGTTATGCACAACTTTATACCGCTTTTGTATCATCTTCAACGTCTTATCATGATTCTGAGTTCGCAAAAAAGATATGGTTCTCATTTAATCCACTCCCTATATATATATATATTTGTTCATGTATATATAATCTTTAATATACATAATGAGAACAAATCATACCCATTAGATTTGAAAATCTAATGATTATTTTTAAATGTGCATCTGAATTAGTTATATGCACATTTCTGCATATAATTGTACATTAAATCTGAAGCATCCATATTGATTTATCAAGGGTTGATATTTATATTCATAAAAAGTATTTCAGTTTTTATGTGTGTTTAAGGGCTAAATTGATAACTTTCGGATACAATAACCGTATCTCTCTCTCTCCTTTTCGAAAATCACGGCGTCCATTAGTCTCTCTCTCATCTGACATTGTTATGCATATCATAGACATTGTTATGCATATTCTATATTAAAATTATAGAACATGAATATTATGCATATTATATACTGTGTTATGCACATTATAATTCCTTAAAGCTGAAACAATAAAAATATATACTGTGTTATGCATAACGTATTGTGTATTATGCACGTTATATTTACAATCGTATAAATATAATCATTTTCGTAAATCTGAACAGGTCATTGAACAATAAAATATGTTGGCTTTAAAAACAAAACAAAACAAAAACGAATAAATACATGTTGCTTCCATTGTTAGGCTGGATAAGTATGAAATATGAGGAAGAAAACGATAATAATAACTATACATAAACAAATCAAGAATACACTAGTTAAGAGATATGAAATCCCATAATTTAAGGAATACATATGTTAAGAAATATTAATCATTTACTAAATTAGCCTTTTGACATTTTCGATAATTAATATATATTTTAGATAGATATGTATTGTCAACCACAAGATCACATCAAATCAAAGGTGAGGATTAGTTCTTAGTTTCTAATATATATATATATAAGTTCTTGAATCCAAAAAATAATTTTTTCGCCTCATGAGATTCGGACCGGGAAAAATTCCAAATGTTATGGATTTAGTAGCTTTCCGATAAATTCATCAACTTTCACAATAAATTCATTTGATTCTCACGTTCACACTTTAAAATAGATCTTGTTTGAACCTCACTTTATATATATATATATATATATATATATATATATATATATATATATATATAGGGTGTGGATCAAATGAGAACTCCAATTTTTTAGAACTAAGAACTAATGTGGTTCATCCATTTTTATAATCTAACGGTCAAGTTTAGTTATAAATCATTTATTAATTAATAAATTTTAATGATAACCGTTTAGCCTTATAATAATAAAAAATTATATTCATTTATGTAATCGTTCTCATATGCATAATCATTACGATTACATACACAACGATATGAATTATATGAACATAACAATGAACTAGAATGTGATAGCATGCACACGAGTTACGATTACATGAACAACAACATGAATTACACGAATAACGAAGAATAAATTGTAAAAAATCCAAATAACGAAAATTTAAGGTTTTGACTATTTTTATTATTAAATAATTATGTATCGTCCGATCTTATTTAATCTAATGGTGGTTATTGGCTCTTAGTTCTTATCTAAGAGGTAGTTCCATCTATAATCAACACACACACACACACACACACACACACACATATATATAGGGGTTGGATCGGTGAGAACTCATCTTTTTGAGAACTTGAGAACTATGCACGACGTATATATATATATATATATATATATATATATATATATATATATATATATATAATTGATCAAATGAGAACTCCAATGAATTAAGAACTAATGTAGTTCATCCATTTTTATAATCTAACGGTCAAGATTACTTATAAATTATTTATTATCCTTAGATTTTAATGGGTAACCATTTAGTCCTATAATTAAGGGATTTTATTATTCATTTACGGTAATTGTTTTCATATGCACAAGCCACTACAATTGCATGTCACAACAGTATGAATTATATGAACATAACAATTAATTTGAATGAGATGACATGCACAAGAACTACGATTACATGTCATGGATTATACGAATAACGAAGAATAGAATGTAAAAGATCCAAATAATGGAAATTTAGATATTTGACTATTTTTATCATTAAATAATTATGAGTCGTCCGATCTTATTCAATCTAACGATAGTTATTGATTTTTAGTTCTTATCTAAGAGGTACTTCTCTCTATAATCAACCCATATATATACTTTTAGACTATGATAAATAAAAATAGCATATGCAAGAATAGCATTGAAATTTCGACCAAATTATGTGATATAGACGAGATTCTCTATTTAAAAATCTAATTCTATCTTTTACTCGATAACACGATTGTTGTGATGTGTATTTAAAGAGTTTTACTGCACACAAATTAAAAATTCGAATGCACAAACAACTATCTTACGATCGTAGTTAATTAAATAGAAGATAAAATGTGATTTGAGAAGAGATTATGTAACCTGACAAACCCATTTGGCGGTCTGTCAGATCCATGTGTTCTCCAACGCATTATATGTTTAATATATATGTGATGCAGATTAATACGAAAATTTGTCAACACAAACATTAGCGATATCATACAAATATGAAACTCAGTGTACTAATTTCCCCTTTTATATATAGAGAAGAATTTCATAAAGGTAAGCAATTAAATAAAATAATTTAAAATTTTAATATTTTTATATACAATTATTTTTAGTAAAAAATCACATCACTAAGAATACAAATCATTATCTAATACACACATAACATAATCATATAATGAAGTTGTTAGTTAACAACGGTATAATTTGTTAGATTTGCTTCTATAGTATGATATATTGACACATGATAGGATATGGCCCAACCTCTCAGGCCCAACAGAGCTGGACCTAACCTACTGTTGCCCTACTCGGTTACGCCTAAATGACGATCCTTAAACCCTAATTATGGGTAGCAGTAATGAGGTATGGCGGTAATCATGGGTAATAATGGTGGAGATCATGGTCAGTTATGGGAGAATTATGGCCCGCCAATCAAGGGATTCGTGGGACATGATTTACGTTTGTGTATAAATAGGAGTTAGATTGAAGGTAAAAGGGTTAGCAAATTACTGAATACTAGAGCCCTTGGAGATACTTGCTGTAATCGAATTATAGTAAACATCTTGAGGATCATCTCCTCCGTGGACGTAGATCTGATTCTTGATCGAACCACGTAAAAGTCTCTTGTGTTCTTTACTGTTTTCATAAATCTCTCATACTAGATTTATCATTGGCGCCGTCTGTGGGAAACTTCTTGAACAAAAAGCTGTGTTTTCTACAATCTAATGGCAAGGACACGTGCAAACGCTAGTACTGTCGGCGATGTCGGTAACAACCGTGCGGAGGACGATCAGGTGGTCACACAACGCCGGGAAAGGGGTGCGGACGCCACCAGTGGTCACACACTGATGGTCACATGGAAAATGCTTCCATACACCTCGGGGTCGCCACCCCAACGAAGAGGAAGACACCGACCTCGATGCGGTGAGCAGGAGGTTCGCGCTCCCACGAGGTCCTCGGTCGGCGATGTCCGAATTCCTCAACGTCAATTTCAATCAATTCCAGTTTCCTCAACGGAGGACAAGCGGGCGGGCCCTCAAGAGTGCCCGAAGTGGTGGTTCTGAGCGATCGAGGTCGCTTACCTCTCGAAACAATCAACGTTCATCACGACATAATGATCGCCCGATACGGGGTTCATTCATCCTCATACCGCAGCGGAGTCATTCTCCACCTCGACATGATACCCATGAAAATAGGCGGGAAAGAAGGGAGGAAGGGCAGTCGAACTCCCACGAAGAGATGACGGGCGTCGTTATCGATCTCCTACTCCCGGAGAGGATGGTAGCGAACTCCCGGATTCGACCGACACGGACGAATTATCTCTCCTTTTGAGGAGATTGGATACACCCTTGCCACAGCGATATCGGGCTCCGAATATTCTTTGCATCGATGGCTTGGAGATCGCCCGACTTCCTATTTGCTATACCACCAATATGGCAAACCGAGGATGGAAGATTTCCATATGTGTAAGGTCTTTCCGGTGCTAATCTCCAGCGCTCGGCGTTGGTTCACCTCGCTTCCGCGAACAGCATCCATTGCTTCAAAGACCTCATGGATCGGTTCAAATGGCGTTTTACCGAAGATGCCGCCTCGACAACCTTCGTCCGATCGCGCACAATCCGCCAGGGCGGGGACGAAACAATGTCGAATTTGTCTCAGTTCATCATGGAATCCTTAAAATAGATGAGAGTAACGATCTCTACATCATCAACGCATTCAAGCGGGATCCGACACGGAGCTCGAATAAAGAGATCACCGTGAGCGACCAAAAGCGACTAGTCGTCTTTGGACCACAGTTGATAACTTTGTCGAAGGGACGAGTCGGACCGGGGAAGAGAGAGATGCGGGATGAGCGGATGAGAGAAGAAAGCCGGAGGATCGGGGCGAGTCTTTGAGCAGCAGTGCGTTCGAAAGAATAAAGAAGGGACCGGTAGAATCAAGGTGGGACCTCGACCAAACCCAGTAATAACGATCGCCCTTTATTCAAATCCGGCGGAAATATTTGAGCTTCGCGAGCTCTTTCCAAAACCTCCTCCTATGAAAGGAGGATCGAAAAAAAGTCAGCGGGAAAGTATTGTGACTACCACCAAAGTGCGGTCACGATCTGAAGATTGCAAGTCTTTGGGCTCACAGTTGACGAGCTCGTGAAAGAAGGAGCCTTGAAGAAGTACACCGGCCGACTGGGCGGGTAATAAAAGCGAGAGGGAAAAATGGAGGTGGTAACAGCGTGGACCGACCTCAGCGACAACCCGACACGAAGATGGCGAGGCGAAGGTCCCAATGCAATGGAGCGGGTTTACGCTATAACCGGGCTGCCGGTTAGTGCAGCGAGGTCGTCGCTTAGAAATGAAGCTCGGAGGCCGACCCGAAGAGCGAAAAACAAGCGACTCGGGATGGAGAAAATATCGTGTTCTCCAAAGGCGACCCGATACCTAAGATCATGCCCACCGGGATGCCATTACAATACAAGCCGTGGTGGGTAACAAGAATGTACATCGGGTCTACATTGACGCCGGACCTCCGTTAGCATCATATTCGAGGCTGCTGGATAAACTTGATGTTGGAGGAATTGGTACACCGCACCTTCGATTGCGGAGCTTTACTCAGGCGGTTCGACTGAAGAGTCATTACCCTTCCGGTCACCGTAGGGCGCGCTCCCAGGTCGGTCACCAAAGCCATTCAATTTTTCTGGTCCGAGCTCCTCTCCATACAACATTATCCTGGGAAGAGATTGGCTGTATGCAACCAGAGCCGTCTGCTCCGTGTACCACCTCACCATTAAGATACCTACCCCGTGGGAGTGTTAAGCATTCGGGGTGACCAAGCGGCTAAAGAATGCCTACGAGTCTCAACCAAGATGCGGCCTTACCACAGGCCTAGCAATTCTGAGAACCCTCGAAGTTGCCACCTCGGGATGATCGTGAGAATCTTGACTATCTGACGACGACCCTTCCAAAGTTGTCAAGGTTGGTACCGAGTTCGATCGATATTCGTCGGCGGTCATGCGACTTCTAAGGGAATATAGAGATGTATTTGCATGGTCTCCATTGGATATGTTGGGGTCTCGCCCGAGCTCATAACTCATCGTCTTAACATTGATCCGGCTACTAAACCGGTTCGGCGAGAAGAAAAAAGTTTTGCGGCGAATGGCGGTCATAAGAGGCGAGGTAACCTGACTCAGGAGGCTAAAATCACATGCGAGGTTAAATACCCAACTTGGATGGCTAATCCGTTGTAGTTCGAAAGCCGGGAGGGATGGCGCGTGTGTGTCGACTATACCGACCTCAATAAACAACGCCCAAAGGGCATTACCTCTCCACGACATTGACAAGAAGGTGGAAGCATTGGTGGGACATGAGGTCTTGGTTTCTGGATTTATACTGAGGATACCACCAAGTCTTGATGAGCCGGAAGGCGCCCAAAAGCAGCGTTCATTCTTCGACTTGGTGTCTTTGCATACGAAAGATGCCTTCGGTCTAAAAAACGCTAGAGCTACCTACCAAAGAATGGTGGGCGCGATCTTCAAGGATCACATAGGAGAAATTGTTGAGGTCTATGTCGATGATATAGTAGTCAAAGCAAAAAGGCGAGAGGCTGCGCCATTGACCTCGAAACTATTCTTGACTCCTCGGTCGGCCAACCTCAAGCTCAATCCCAGTGCACATTTGTGGTGAGGACGGGTAAATTTAAGGGTCTTGGGTTTCTCAAGAAGGCACAGCCAATCCTACCAAAGTGAAAGCGGTGCTCGACATGCGGATCCCAAAACCATCCGTGAAATACACAAACTCACGGATGTCTGGCCGCCTATAGCGATTCCTATCTCGAGCTGCCGAGAAGCGGCTTCCTTCTTCAAGATCCCGAGGAGGCTCAGTTTCACTGGCAGGAAGAACATCAGGTCGCCTTCGCGCAGCTGAAGGAATATCTCGCCGACCTGCCGACACTATCCGCCCCAAAGCAAGGTGAAACTCTATCATTATATCTGGCCACCTCGGACGAGGCGATTAGTCTTTGTCTTGGTGCGAGATGAGGTGGGACGACAACTCCCATCTACTTCATTAGCCGAGCTCTCAAAGGACCGGAAGCGAGGTACACCAACCTCGAGAAGGTAGCTCGGCCTTGGTGAGCATGCGGCGCCTCGGCCTTACTTTCAAGCTCATTCTATCCGGTGTTAACGGACTTGCCTCTAAGACAAGTCTTATCAAAACCGAGTCATCGGGCGAATAGCTAAGTGGGCCTTTGGAACTCGGCGAGCACGACATTTCATACTCCCAGGCCGGCTATAAAGGGCAAGCCCTTGCAGTTTCTGGTGGAAGTCAAATTCGAGGTCGCCTCTACCGGCGAGGTCACTCCCACCCTCACGGCGGAAGAACGACTTTGCACCACCCGCGGATGTTGGCGGATGTGCGTGGATGGAGCTTCATGCAAGGCGGGTAGCGGAGCGGGTATCCTTCTCCCGGCCCGGATAAGCGAAGTGACATCGCCTGCGGTTTACCTTCCGACCACCAACAACGAAGTGGAATCTGAGCATTGATCTCGGACTCCGCCTAGCAAAGGAATTGAAAGTGGACAAAGTCCGGATATTTGGAGATTCAGTCGTGGTAAACCGGTATTAGGTACATCGAGGCTAAGGAGGATCGAATGAAGCGATACTTGAGAAAGCGAAAGAGATCTTGGCCTCATTCGGATACTTGATATTAATCAAATCCACGAGGGAAAAGCAGCCGGTGACATCCTTAGTAAATTGGCTTCGTCATCGGCAAATCCGCCGATGAGGAAGTTCATTCGGAAGCATTGAGGCGCCTCATATCGGCGTTATCTCGGTGAACCGAGGCGGATGGCGCCTAAAAGCATATCGGAAGGGGCACACTACCTCGGGATCATTGGAGGCCAAAAGATGATGGCGAAATCCCAAAAGTATCTTATGCATGAGGCGCTCTATCTGGAAGTCTTACCTTCAACCCTCACGAGGTGCCTCGGGCGGAAGAAGCCGACTACGTGCTCAATGAAATTCACCGAGGGTCTTGTGGAAGCCACATCGGGTGTGAGCTCTCTCAAAGAAGGCGAGGTCGGGATACTCTTGGCCCCCCTCGTGCAAGATTCGGCCGAACTCGTCAAAAGTGCCGAAGTGCGATTCATTCCACGGTCAGGCGCCTCGGGCCGATCTAAGCGATCTGCGAGTCCATGGCCTTTCATGCGGTGGGGATTGACATTGTTGGTCCGTTCGACCGAGCACCGGTCGGCCGATGCTTAGTCGTAGCCATAGACTACTTCACAAAGTGGGTCGAGGCGAACCACTATCAAGCCTCACGACCGGAGAATTGAGACCCGTGTGGAAAAATATAGTCTGCCGCTTGGCATACCGCGCGTTCGGTCTCGGACAACGGCACTGATTCGTGAGACAAAACTTGAGGTGGTGCGAAGAACTTGGATCGATCAACGTTTCACCTCGGTCGCACACCCTGGCGAATGGCGGACCGAGGTCACCAACCGCGCGATCGTACAAGGATTAAAGAAGAGGTTGGACCGAGCTAAAGCGTGGGCTGAAAATCTCCCTCAAGTCCTTTGGTCCTGAGGACCACACCTCGGACGTCGCGCGGAAACCCCTTTCGGCTGGTCACGGTGCCGAGGGTGTCATACCGGCCGAGATCGGCGCAAGCCAGCGCACTCTTCACTTCGATCGGGCCGGGAGCGAGGAAGACTGCGAGCAAACCTTGCGCCCTCGAGAGAAGCGCGAGCTAGCCTTCATAAGCGAAGCCAGTATAAAGCCCGGTGCGCGGTACTACAACAAAGGGTCAAAACTTCCGCGTTCCAAGTAGGCGACCTCGTCCTCGAAATAATGAAGCCGATGGGTGGCGTCTTAACAAGCTGGATCCAACATGGGAAGGCCCATACCGTGTTCACGAGAACCTTGGTAAGGGGCTTACAAGCTATCTCACTTATCCGGTGCGCTTATCCCCGACACGGCATATTTCTCATTTAAGGAGGTACTTTACATAGTTTTGATTTGGATCGACTTTATGTTAGTCTCCTTACTTGCCTTGTCGAAGTGCGATGTCATATATTTGTTGAATAAAATATTTATTTTCCAATGAATATTTCATTTAAACTTCATTTTATTAGTATCACGAACATCTATTTGGATATACCGCATTTAACCTTCACGAGGGGCGCCTCACGAAGAAAAAAAAAAAACCCACTAAGTAGGGTACTCACTAGCTAAGCGCCGCACTCGTAGATTACTCATTGAATTGAGCGTCTCGGTGCTGCGCATCGGACTACTCACTAGTTTGAAAGTCTACATGCATACATCTGATTACTCATTAAGTTGAAAAAATCTACATGTATAAGACATCCAAAATTGGATCTCACCAAATTATGGCAAAGTATACGGTATAAATACATTTACGACCAAGCGAAGTCCTAAGCTATGTTTATACCTCTCAAGAGGAAAAGCGTACACTTGAACGAGTCTAAATACATTTATACCTACATACAAAGTCTACACTATATACGCTCATTCGGGTTTCGGGCTCCGCCTCGCCGAGACTCACCAAGGTGAGATAATTTTGAGCAGAAGTCCCAGTCGTGATGGATACCGGAATAAACTCTGTGCCTTCCACCCAATCTCGGTGGCCCACCTCGACTGTTCGGAGTAGTTTGACTCGGCGGCGGATTCGGCTGGGAATTCAATCGCACCCGAGGCCACATCTTGACCCGTGAACTGACGTCGGACCGGACTATGCCCTTGTCCCGAGCTCTAGCCCTTCCACGTCGATTGGCGTCCGCGCGTCCTCTCCTCCGAGCGCGGCGCCGTCCTCTCTCGCTCCATTGTCGGATGGACCCATTTGGCCGAGCACTTGGCGTGATCAGCGTAGCCGCCCTCCTCTTCGAGCTCTTCAATTATGGGATCGGCGTTGCCCACTGTAGATCTTGCGGTGAGGCGGGGCATGCGTCGTTCGCGGACGATCTCATACATCGCATGTATTCGGGGACAGTCGGCGGTCTTTAAAATTCTTGCTATTGGGACCTCCTCATCCCTCAATACCATGCCTCCGCCAACAAGCTCGAACTCGATCGTCGGCTTGAGATATAGTCGTTCCCCAGTCCGTGGATGACCTTTTCGTACTCTTCATGCTCTTGAGATCCGAGCGAGCTTCTCATTGTTAGCTCAATTTGTTCCTCATGATGCATCGATCGTCCGTGGATCACATCTGCGGATAAATCACCCCCGGACTTGAGATGTGTAATCCTTAACTTTAACACCTCATTTTCAGCAGGAGGCGGGCCACCTCGCGGTCGACTTCATGCAACTTTTGTTTGATTCGGTGACAATGCGGTGACATCCATCTTGGCGATACACGAGTCGGCTCGGCGGACCGACTCCTCCAGTGTGCCACCTCTTCGTCCTTCTCGGCTAGAGCACCTCGGACTTCTTTCGGTTTTGTTAGCGATTCATGATCGGTCCAAGTATTGAGGTGAAAACGCTAGAAATAAGACAACAGACAAGGCATTTTAAAAGATATGTCTATTATTATTCAAAATGGAAGTTTGTACAACACGGGTCCTATCGATCCCGCAAATCATCTATTACATTGGGTCCCCGACCTCGGGCTCATTAGGTGATTGCCGACCCTCCGACCTCTGCTTTGGGCTGCTGCTGCTTGCTTTCTTCCGCTGGTTGCCGATCTGCGGAAGAGCGTCCGAGCTTGGACTGCCGCCCGGTTTGGTCCTCAACTCGGCAAGGAAGGCTTGAAGCTCTAAGTCTTCATCTTCCTTGCCTTTGAGTTCGGCCTCCGCCGTCGGGGTGAGAGAGAAGGCAAGGCATCCACCACGGGAAAGGAGGTCGCCCGGCGATTATCGAGCATAATTCTTGCATACCTCGGTGGTCGACCTCAACCCAACCGTGTTGGGCCTTGTCAAAATCTGGTCTCTCGGCGCCAACTTCTCGGTGGGCACAAA
The DNA here is from genome assembly GCA_036937905.1 of Salvia rosmarinus. Lineage (NCBI taxonomy): Eukaryota > Viridiplantae > Streptophyta > Magnoliopsida > Lamiales > Lamiaceae > Salvia > Salvia rosmarinus. The sequence continues at coordinate 82,015,520 of CM072815.1, read as the reverse complement.
TCACCTCGGCCTCATCACGGCGGCCGGTCGGAGATGAAGAGGAAAAACTCTCCGACTCGATAAGCTTCTTGGCGAAGGCCCTCGGCATAGGTCCTTGCCCTTGACAAAGGCGCTTGTTCTTGTGACCGACCTCTCTCGACCTCGGCAGCCTCCTCTTGGGGCTCTCCACTTGGCACGGGCCACTCGCAAGGCCGATCCTTTCTTGAGGGCACTCTCCGCGGCCATCTTTGCCGCCGGCTCCGTCGGCTTCGCCTTAGCAAGTTCGGCGTCCATACAGCGGCATCTAGCGGATTCGGCCGCGGCCCTCGATCTGTCGCGTGACGACTTCCTCTCCATGGCCTCGTATTGCGAGGCACCCTCAACAATAAGCCCGGCCATGCGGTGCATCTCACCGCCATCGAGGCGCGTCACGAATATGAAACAATTAGCAACAAGTAACAACAAATTTACAAGGAGAAGGGTAGCGGCGTATACCTTTGGGAAGGATAAGGAAGTCTTTGGAAGTCGGCACCTCGGATGAGGTGACCATGGACCTCGATCTCAGCGTCGGGCCGAGGGTGTCGAGGACCGATCACAAGGTCTTCAGGCGTCCACTACCACGGTGTTGGGTGGATTCGCCGTCTCGCCTTCTTCCTCGCGGGTTCCCTTGATCGAGGAAGCGGTGGCGGCGAGATCGGCACATTGACTTCTCGGTCGGGTCAACCTTCACTTGCATTCAACATGAGAATTTCATTAGCACAAAGCAAAATCAAGCGAGGAAATAAAGATAAGAAGGTTGTCCTCACCCAAATCGGACCACGACACGGAGCTTGACCTATAGACACTCATTGACATCGTTCAAGTCATCCTCGGTATAGTTGATCGATAGGATCTCACCCATATCGTTCAACGACTTCTCCATAGGGCCGGGGATTAATTTTCCGTCCTTTATCGACCGAGGCCCCACTCATACCTCGGATACCCTCGACCGCAAAAGAAGTATCTATTTTGCGGTGGGATACCTTCGACGGGAAGCAATTTTAAACTTGAGGCGGTGGCGGGTAATATCTCCCTATAGACTTGATGCTAAAAAGCATCAAGACTTGAAAAGAACCCTCGCCTATGCTATAACAGCCAACCCTAGCCCCGCGCCGACCTAATAAAATTGGAGGTCGGTTGGCATATAGGGATCGAAAATACTCACGAAAGCTAAGGAAAATGGGGCAAAAGGAAATCTAAGCCCGGCTATTAAGCTATCTACAAAATGGTGATAAATCCTCGGAGGCCATCGCCCTATCGTTGGGTTTTGCAAGCACCACCATGCATCCTCACGGGATGTGGTATTTCTCGGCGACCACCGAAGCTCCTCCATCGTCGAGGTTGATTTCGCCCACCAATCACGAGGCCATCCCATACCGAAGACACCTTTGGTGAAACCCTAGAACTAAGTCCTATGGATTTACCTGGCGGTTATGGCATATATAATCCCTTATATTGGGGTCTTGACGACCGAACCAGAGGTGAACCGAGTTATCGAGGCGAGAAGAGGGTGAGAAGGTGAAGAATACATACTTACTTTTTACGGGCGGGATTTCGATTTCTTCAACAAAGTGTGAAAGAGGAATTGGGGATTTCTAAGGTTGTATTCTCTCGGATTCAAGCGTCGAAGGAGAAAATGAGCAGTTGACTCTTTTAGACCTATTTATAGGATAAATGGCGCCTAAAAATCTGCCGTTTCGTTTATTACACGTGCTATTTACGGTTGGATGTGTGAAAGGCGCGCGCTTTTGAAGTGCCCAACTACCGCTGGCGCGTATGGCGTACCTACGGAAAGCAGACCGCCGATCGATCACGTGATGATTACTACGAGTACGGACATCGGACTACGCCCGTGTCCTAATACGAAGTAGTTGGTCGGACCTCGACCTCCTCCTAACGTCGGATCTCGACTTCAGCTAATGATTTGAGTTCGGGCATCGGGCTGTGCCCCCATGTCCACCTCGGATCAGCAGAAGTATTTCAGTCGGATATGTCCACCTCGGACCGCAGAAATATTTTCGGTGGGACATGTCCACCTCGGATCGTGATATTTCGGTCGGATATGACCACCTCGGACCAACAGAAGTGTTTTAGGTCATACAGCGAATGACAAACCTTCAACGAAAACTTCAGCCAAGCAATATTCCGCCTCGGCAAAGCACATTCTCCGCTTCACCTCGGCAAGGCTATTCCTTGACTTTTCGGGGGGGGCTATGATAGGATATGGCCCAACCTCTCAGGCCCAACCTCTCAGGCCCAACAGAGCTGGACCTAACCTACTGTTGCCCTACTCGGTTACGCCTAAATGACGATCCTAAACCACAATTATGGGTAGCGGTAATGAGGTGTGGCGGTAATCATGGGTAATAATGGTGGAGATCATGGTCAGTTATGGGAGAATTATGGCCCGCCAATCAAGGGATTCGTGGGACATGATTTACGTTTGTGTATAAATAGGAGTTAGATTGAAGGTAAAAGGGTTAGCAAATTACTGAATACTAGAACCCTTGGAGATACTTGCTGTAATCGAATTATAGTAAACATCTTGAGGATCATCTCCTCCGTGGACGTAGATCTGATTCTTGATCGAACCACGTAAAAGTCTCTTGTGTTCTTTACTGTTTTCATAAATCTCTCATACTAGATTTATCAACACAATAAATCTAAACACAAATCTATTATCTATTTGTGTATAAATAGAGCAACGAAAATGCTTGAAGAAGAGATGATTTGCTCATATTTAACGGTAATCTTACCTTCATCCTCAACAAATTAAAAAAATCAAAAGTAGTTGTTTCTTTAGAGATGAGCTTCTTCCAGCTAGCTAGTCAAATTAAACGATGAAAACGAGGCTTCTGCATATAAATAATATATATCGTTAATGTGCCTTTTTCATATATGGGATGAACTCGAGAATCTCGACAAAGTTATCTCACTTTTCTTATTCAGAATATGAAATCAGTTTCACGTGTTTTTTGGGTTTTTCTGTGGCTGGATATACTACTTTTTTGAATCATGTCAGTTCCTGCTTCCAACTAGTCATTTTCCAATCTACATTTCCCATTAAACTTACTTACTATTTACACATAATATTTTGGTATTTAATGTTTGGATACTATTACAAAAATGTTCCAAACTACAAAGTTTTGGTCTCAGTAAATCGATGTGTTGTTATAATTAATTCTTTCCCAATTACGTCTCAGATCTGTGATCTCGTTCGCCCATTGGTGCGATACGTCGAGTTTTGAGACCACACAAATGTGCACTAAGTTATTTTTATGACAATAGTTTAATGTTAGGAACCAAAAATGTTATGTTCTAGATGTTATAAAATTTGAAATATATTTAAATATTAGGATAATACATGATATTTTCTAATTTATGCATCAAACATAATTATGTAATAACATTCGAGTCCTACCAAGTAGGTAGGAGCCTTTCTTGATAAAGAGGTGTGGGAAATAGAAATTAGAAATAGTCCAGCCCATACAAGATAGTAAAATATATGATAAAGGTAGAACACTTTAATTAATTTCTAAACAGAGGTAATGAAAAATGTGCGAAGAGATTTTTGTGCTCGAGTTCAACCAAATTTCTTTGACCCTATTTGATATTTTATCTTAATTAGGACTCAGGCAACTGACCTTTACTTTGAAAGGCTCAAACTTTGACAAAATTTATAGTCAATTAAAAGATGTTCTTCCAGCCGTTATGATAAACAAGAGCTTTTACAATGGTAATTATTAAAAATAATAAAATATCTTTGGGTTCGAATTTCTCTCTCTTGGGGTTTTTTAGTTTTTTGGTTTACAAACTCATAAAGGGGAAAATTTTAACACAAAGTTGGTTTTCGAGACGCGTGATATCAATCGTATCTTGTTGCATAGGTAATTTGTTATAATCGATTTTCGATTAAATTGGTGGGAACATTAATGTTCCATTGAAGTGTTGTAGTTATATAAAGTTGAAGATCATATTAAGAAAAGATAACTATACTTAGAATTAGCAGAATAGTTTAAGCACCTCATAGTAATGAATTTTAAAATACAAGAAAATTATTAGAATGCCATATTATACTTAAATAAAATATTACCTTAATGTATGATCTTACGCAACGATGGAGAATTTTTAATAGTATTTACAGAGCTTTCAGAATAATTGACCAAGTATATGTAAGGGTAATTTCTGTACTAGTTATGAATTTTGATTATATTAAATATTAATAAATTCACATGACCAACCTTTTTTTTTACAGTTAAAATATACCAATCAAATGAATCCAACATGTAAAATAACGCCGTATAGGCCAAGTTCGCCGGACATGTTGTATCTGTTTTACTGAAAATTGGATTCATGATTTGATTGCCGAAATATAATTTTGTATTGTACTTGCTCTATATTTTTCTTTTTTAGTTTTAAGACAACTAACCATATACTAAATAATTGTAATCTTACCAAGTGTCACACCTGGTTTTCAGTGTGGTTTACATGTCTGTGTAGTTTGCGGTATTATTGCACAGGAAGTGGTACCGGTCTACAGCACCTAAGGTAGCGGTGCATGGGTTCCCATGATATCAAAATAAAAAAAAAAAAAAAATAAAAAATAAAATAAAAATAAAAATAATTGTAATCTTAGTATTTTCTTAATCTGGGATTTATACTTTTTACTTATAAACATCAAGTCCTTTTACTTAATTTTAAAATTGAATTTGATCCTTTTAAGTTTTCACTTTATTGTGTGAATTGCATCCGCTCCCAACTTTGGTTTGGTTACATCAAAATTAGGTTTATGCTTGGCAGCACACGGAGTTAAATTCTACATAGACTCAAGTAATATAACACAATTCTTAACAGTATAGGGACTCAGATTTTACAATAATAACCCATCTAATTAAATTATATGGATACTCCATTTGAAGAAATAAAAAGTACGATAACCAAAACGTTCAAAAAACTTAAATTATATACTTTATTTTGTACGATATATCAACCATTATTAATAACGAGACCAAACAATGTACGTGATTCAGCTACCCTATATTATGTAAATATTATGCCGTTAATGTCAACCATATTTTACTTTATTAGAATAGGTGACGAAGTAGTCCTCAGGACAAAGTACTGGTTAATGTGGGTTCACGTGGTCGAGAGGTCACAGAGTTCAACCCCACCAAACGCCTCTATGGGTTTGGCCTATCACACCTGGTTTCCAAGTGTGGTTTACATGTCTGTGTAGTTTGCGGCTATTGCATTGCGAACGATGGGGTTTACCAAAAAGTACACATAAAGAAGCGATTACTGGGTTTCCCATGATACAAAAAAAAAAAAAAAAGTGACGAAGTAAAGTTATGCTATAATATCATTTACGACTATACATACCTTATCTCATAAATTAATCGAAACATGGTTTCACGAGGCATTATATATATGTCCTAATATTTTTTAATTTCTTAATTATAACTAGTTGCAGAAGACTCTAAATATTATTTATTAATATAATCAATAGCATGGTATTAGGAACCCAGAGTGCACGCATAAATGAATGACGATTAAGGATCGAGTAACTAAAATTCATACCATAATCTAAGACTGATCTCAGATCTTCACAAAGAGATCGTACGCCACTGATTAACTACATGACTTGTGATTAATAAAAATAAAGGATTAATGTTATCTTATTTACGTTTTAATTCTCTATATTGCATATTTTTATTTTAAGCCCACGAACTTAAGTCAATTATTTATAGCAGATTTGGAACAAGAAAATAAAATAATAAGGAAAAGAGTCGTCAAATAAATGTCTTTGCTTTGCTCGATTATTGCATTAATTGAGGTGATGCCTCCTGTTTCAACTTTCGAGTTTATATATAATAATCCATACATGATAAATTAACACAACTAATTGCAGAATTATGTGAACAGAGAGGCTGGTCTGTTCTATCCACCTAAACTTTAAATAATTGATGTAACAAAATAATTAAAGCAAATTCGATGGCAAAGTTGTCATCATTGGCGGGAACTATTATATAAAAGTACAAACGAGGATAAAGATGAATTCAATGCTCTCAGATTATATCTTTGAATTTGAAATATTATATTTCGAATCAATTCTTAAGAAAATTCCTATTATATTATAAATCGGCACTATATAAATGTTCATAACGATAAAACGAAATTAAGCTACCTAATTATCACGGCTCCCGACATTCTTTACAGTAATTCCTCTACATTGTAAATTCTTACAGTCATCTCTCTATATATATAGTGAATAAACATGCACGTGCGAAAACTCACGATATTTTAAGTTTCATGTCTAAAATTGTTACCTTATTACCTTTCATTTATTTTTCTTGTAAAGACGGTATTTCCTATAACTAAGAAACATAAAATATAAATAACTATGTTAATTTATACAGAGTCTGCTTTAGGAAAAGAACAACTCCCAAATTATTAAAAGCTACCTCCTATTTATGTATTTTATATGTTTATTGAAAATGTAACACTATTACGTAAGCTGTCATTAAAAATATTATGAGCATGTAATTAATATTGTATACATGTATGACAGATTAACAGTGATTGCATATGCTTAATAATAACACCACGATGCTGTGCAAGCCATCACGTTGCTTCAACATATTGTTTTTCAAAAAAACTCCGATATATCTATTGGTAAGATATTGACCGATAAAAGTATTATTTATTTTTAAGAAAAATATTATATATATTGAAAAAAATTATTTGTTTTATTTTATATTTATAAAATATTATTTACATCGAAGAAAAATATCATTTACATTAAAAAAAATTATCAATGTCCATACATGCGGATATCCGCACAAGAGACCGCTTCATTTTTTTCTTTTTTTGTTTGCTAATTATTTTGACACCGCAATGGATACAATTGTGTATACTAACAAGCAAGGTCGTATTCCACAGAGATTGTAATACTATGACTGACTATTATCACTAGTTTTAATCATCTATCTATGTTTAAGAGTTAAGAGTTGTGATAAAATAATTAAGTAGAAAAAATTGAAGATTAAAATATATAAAAGAATATCCTAGAGCTTTGATTTCAACATATTTAGATAATCAAACCAGTCCAAATCAATCAACCAATTACAAATTCAAATCTTTCTAAGACAATCACAAAAATAGTTTAAACATACTCTCGTAGAGAATAAGCGATGAGATTACATGCAAGACTATTGTGTCCGGATCGTTACTTAAACATGCAACCCAAACATAACGATAAGATTATAAATCCTCACAGATCTCAAGACCACTTGGCTAATATTGAAACTATGTTTTATGTTCTCAATCAAATATTAGTTATCATCTCCGATATCAAAATAATACAAGAAATCATGCAAATTGTGATCAAGCAATTAAGCTAACAATAAATCTAAGAACATAAAAATAAAGAAAAGAACTAGATTAATTAATTCAAACTGTACTCAACAATCACATATGTTTACTCCATAACCCTAGAATAATAGAAAACTAGCATAGACATGTTAGCTAGAAAACTAAAATCAAAGGAAAATAAAATCATAAACAATAAAAGCGTAGAGAGAATCGTAAGAATCTCGCTATCTTCAAGCCTTTGATCTTCTCTCTCTTCTCGTCTCCAAAACTCCACAAAATATCAAAGTTGTAAAATATGTTATGTAATTCTCTTTGCATAGCTTTTATAGGGTATTTCCATATGTAGTAGTAAAATATAACATTGAATCTTTAAATGAACTCAAAATAGGTTTAAAACTTAAAATTCTGCATTTTACAAGTGGGAGAATCAACGTCACACGCGGTCACGGGAACGCGTCCGCGTTCTAGACGAATTTTGCATGCCCGTGACCTCGGGTTCGTCAAGCTTCCACGCGTTGATTTTGTTCGGGCCCCTTCTCCTTCACTCAGAGTCCAATTTTCGATATGTTTGCTCCCACGAACTCGTATCAAGATGAATTTCATTCCTATCATGCTCATTCTCCTTAAATTTATCTTCGTTTTTCTTCAAATTCACTCAAAATACAAACAAGTAATAAGTTATACACAATAAACTCAAATAAGCTCAAATTATTTAACAAACACACAAATCCCATACAAATGACATTATATGGACCTTATAAACATGGAAATATGAGTGTTTCTCACTTTCTATTTAGCTTTTACTACATATATCCCACTATTATTGACTCTTTGCTTTTGACACGTAGATTAAGAAGAATTATGTTTTGTGTGTAAAGTAGTGCAATACTGAAATTAGAGGCACTTTTAGTATAATTTCTTTTGTTTTGGAACATGTGGAGTATATTTTAGTGAGTATGCACGGAGCGATTAATTTGAGTACTAAATACAAGAATAGTTACAATGATAATTTAGTGTAGAGTTTTATTTTGTTGCTTGACACCTGGAGAGTCATTTTTTATTCCATTTAGTAGTAAACTTACCTATTATGTCCATAATTTATAACAGATTAAAAAGTGGTTTGATATTAAAAATTAATTTAGGAAAAATTTACCCCAAATACGTATATTTATTTAATTAAATTAAAAATTGATATTCAAAAATCAATTATAGTTATAAGTTGAGATTTTTTGAAAACGTTCAATCCGTACCATGTAAAACTATATACGGTAAAAAGTGGTTTGATATTAAAAATTAATTTAGGACAAATACCTCAAATACGTATATTTATTTAATTCTATTAAAAAATGATATTCAAAAATCAATCATAGACTCATAGTTATAAGTTGAGATTTTGTGAAAACGTTCAATCCGTACCATGTAAAACTATATACGGTAAAAATTAATTTTGACTTTTCTAAACCTATGACCTCGACTACAACGCTTTTCTTAAAATCGTTATCATGTAAAAGTGAAAAAGAATTGATACAAAGAAGCTTTATGTAACTAACAATTTTTCGCTCCTATATACATACTTCTATTTTAGAAAATTATCCTCAACAATTTTAAATATATAATATCAAAATTGTGAAGCTTCACTCCGTTATGTGCTATAGCTTACACATTAAATTGTTCAATGACAACACACGTTATACGAGGAATGTAGTTATACATATATAATTGATGTTTTATTATTTTAACATGTTTTTCTACTAAAATGATGAGTATTATTCTCATTTATTATTATTTTCCAAAAAATTGGGAATGAGTAGTGAGAAATAAGTTCGAGATATTAGGCATTTTGATGTAAAAATGTTGTATAAAAGAAAATCAAATAAAATTAAATAATAAACAAGATACATATAACTAACTTAATAAAATTACCTGAAAGTTATAACTATTTACATTCACATATCAATATGCCCTAATGATTAAATATTCACAATTATTCGCTTCCCCCAGTATGCCTTAATATTGATTGAGATCGACACCGACTAACTAAATACAATCTCAGTAAACTGAAGCATACACCCAACAATAACCTTAATTTAACTGGGAACCAAATAGTAATTTCGATGTTACGAGTAATAAAAAAATATGGTTGTCAAATCAAATCAAATCATTAGCATCAACGGGGACCTTTGTATGATAAATTTTTATCTTTCAATTATCAAAACTATTGAGTGTAAATACCCTTAATTTGTTTTTAAATCCCAATAGGGCCCACCGCCCATCCCCGCCAACTTATATGACTGACAAACGCTCAGATTAAGGTATTATATATATATCTTCAATTACAGCTTTCATTTCTTATATTAATCAATCCTCTCTCAACCACACAAATCCCTAATCCACCGACGATGTCTTCTCCGAAGGCCGACGAGCTTCCGGTCCGAGAAATCCCCGGCGAGCACGGGATCCCCTTTTTCGGGCCGATAGCGGATCGCTTAAGCTACTTCTACAGCCAAGGCGAACTCAAATACTTCACAACCCGCATGGAGAAGTACCAATCCACGGTCTTCCGATGCAACATGCCGCCGGGCCCGTTCATGGCCCGAGACCCCCGCGTCGTCTGCCTCCTCGACGCCGTCAGCTTCCAAAACCTCTTCGACAACTCCAAAGTCGAGAAGAGAGACGTCCTCGATGGCACGTTCGTGCCCTCCACCGCCTACACCGGCGGCTATCGCGCCTGCGCCTACCTAGACCCCTCCGAGCCCAACCACGCAATCCTCAAAGGCTTCTACCTCTCTATACTCGCGAAGAAGCACGATCAGTTCACCCCATTATTCCGGCAGGCGATGACCGGGCTCTTCACGGGCCTCGAAGACGAGCTCGCTGCCAAAGGCAGCTCTTACTTCAACGATCTGAACGACGTCATGGCGTTCGAGTTCGTTTTCCGGTTGTTTTGCGGCGTGAGCCCGTCGGAAACTGAACTCGGGTCTGACGGCCCGAGATCGATGGACTTGTGGCTCTTCGGCCAGCTATCTCCATTGATGACTCTAGGGATAAAATTCGTCCCGGGCTTTGTAGAAGATTTTTCCTCCACAATTTCCCGATCCCTTTCTTCCTCGTCAGATCTTACTACAAGAAAATTCACCCGCTTTCGAGAAGCACGCTGGGAAGCTTCTAGAAGAAGCGGAAATACTCAGATTAAAACGTGACGAAGCGTGTCATAATCTCGTGTTCCTCGCCGGATTCAACGCGTATGGCGGCATGAAAAACGTGTTCCCGCTCTGATAAAATGGGTTGGCGGCGGCGGCGGCGACCTTCACCGCCGTCTAGCGGCGGAGATCAGGAAAACTGTTAAGAAAAAAGGGGTGACTCCCGCCGCACTAAATGAGATGACGCTGACGAAATCGGCCGTGTACGAGGTTCTACGAATGGAGCCGTCCGTGCCATATCAATACGGGAGAGCTAAGCAAGATTTAAAAATTGAAAACCATAAGAATTCGTTCTTGATAAAAAAAGGGGAGATGCTGTTCGGGTATCAGGCGATGGCGACGAGAGATCCGAGGATCTTCGAGGATCCCGATGAATACGTGGCGGATAGGTTTGTCGGAGAAGGGGAGAAGCTGTTGAAGTATGTGTATTGGTCGAATGGGCGGGAGACGGATGATCCGACGGTGGAGAATAAGCAGTGCCCAGGTAAGGATTTGGTGGTGATGCTGTGCAGGTTGATGTTGGTCGAGTTTTTTGAGGTATGATACGTTTGAGGTGGAATCTGGGAAGATTCTCTTGGGTTCTTCCGTCACCTTCAAGTCGCTAACTAAATATCGTAATTCATCGTGATTATTTATTTTTCCGTTTAGGATTGGTGGATTAGTTAGTTGTTGTTGTCGTGGATTTCGAGATTTACCCACCGATCGATTTTAAATTACTGTTTTTTCTTGATTATTTGTATGTTATGCGACCATGATCCGCGATTATAAAGTTGTGAAGTGATAGATTTATTCGTACTTTTGGTGCTTTATAATTAATTAACATTTGTTGATTAGTAGTTGAAACTCTAAGAAAATTGTAATACAAAATAGTGAAAATCGACTTGTATATATGATCAGTGTTGACAAAAAAGTAACAATCAAAAACTTAAAAGTTTTAAACTAAAACTAATCAAGAAAAGAATTAATGAAAAGCTGAAAACATTATATATATATATATATAATTAAAACGAGGAAGTGGGACATTATAGGATAATCAAGTGCACTACAAAAAAAAATGTAGTTACGTATTTTTAGTGACACCAAGAGAAGTGTTATAAAATTTATGACATCTTTAGATGTGGCAAAATTTAATTACACCAATACACACATCAATATATTTTTGTTATATATAAAAATGTATGTAAATTTTGTTACACTTGAAAATATAGTAAAATTTATCACATCTATACATGTAATTAAACCTTACTATATTTAAACATGTCACAATAATTTTTTTGTTACATATAGAATATAACTAAATTTTACTATAACTCAAGAGTTTCAAATTTTATATATATATATATATATATATATATATATATATATATATATATATATTCAATTAGTTGTCCGATTTTGGTGTTCCAAATTGAGACCTTTTTTTAAACTTAACATTTTCAAAATAACAGAGACAATTTATTCTAATATAATAGACAATTAATTTGTTAAATATAACAGACATCAAAGTCAAACAAAAAATGTTGAAAGGTAAAGAAAAAAGAGAGAGAAAAAGTTCAAATATGAGAAACTATGAACTACAAAAAATAGTTACACTTTCACATGTCACAAAAACTAGTTACACGTTTATATGTAACAAAAATAGCTACATTTATAAATTTCACTAAATTTTGTGACATACTTTTTTTTGTGACATGCATAATAGTTACCCATCCACAAGATGTCAAAAATTTATTTAGTGACATCCATAAGTGTCACAATTCTTCAAAAATCATGTCACTATTGGAACATTTTGTTGTAGTGGTGGGAGTGTCTTACTTTAAATATATAATAACTATTACTGTGTTGGGTATGTCTCTCCAGATGGAATCTTCTGGCACTTACATACCATCCATGCACCTCTCTCTCTCTCTCTCTCTCTCTCTCTCTAATAGAGATATCAATCGGGTCAATCCCTCAAATTGAACTTGTTGTGAATCCAAACAGCCTCTTCGTCGTCAACGCGCTCCCGGACAGCTCCTCCGTCGACCCCGGCAGCAACCACGCAGAACTCAACGTCTCGTTCCGGTAACTTTCTTGACCTACACACAACAAAGAAACAAGAAAGGAAAAAATAGAGATAAGATTCGGCTCAGGTGCGGTCCTCCTTTGACGCACACACACAAACACGGCTCCACCAAATGGAGTGACTATCTCGTTGGCTCTGCAATCACAGCCCACAAAGGCAGCTTCCGGGAACTGCAGCAGCTTCCTTCTTCCTCGGCGCAGCTTTCACTTTTTCTCTCTCTCCTAGGCTGTTTTTCGAATAGGAATGGGGGGAGACGTGTTTGTGTTTGCTGCTCTACAAAGCCAATGGAAATAGGGGGCGTGTATTTATTGAATTGCAGCTTCTGCCAAGAATGAGAAGGGAGGCATATGTTTACTGTATTCCAATAGATAGGTGTAGAAATAGGTTTAAGTAAACAAATTGAGAGTAAATGGGCTTGGGCTATTAGGGCTGCAGATTTGGGCCAACTTTAACAACAATCTCCACCTTTGGTCCAACCGTGTTGCTGTGTGCATCGGAGAACAAACCGCACAATCATCATCATCGCCGAGCCCCCTTGTAAAATCACGTAGATAGAACAAGAGGACAGATTGCCCCACGTAAAACCACAAAGGCTAAACAGGGGACTTTTTGTACAAACATCACAGAGATCCAAGGGTAAACTAACCAAAGTCAAATTTCAAGATCATTTGACATGACCAAAGCTTCTCAACCTGCATACACTTAGTACACATATCAGCAGGATTAAAATCAGTGTGCACTTTCTCAAATTTAATTATGCTTTTATCAACAATGTCACGTATAAAATGAAACCTTACATCAATATGCTTAGTTCTATCATGAAACACGGTATTCTTGCATAATTGAAGAGCAAATTGACTATCAGAAAAAAAGCACAACATCTTTATCAAGAAAACTAATTCCAGATAATAAACCTTTTAACCAAATAACTTCTTTTAAGGCTTCAGTAGCAGCAACATACTCAGCTTCAGTACTAGATAAAGCAATAATAGGTTGTAATTGAGATTTCCAACTTATGCATGATCCACACAAAGTAAACACATAAGAGGTGGTGGATTTCCTATTGTCTCTATCATTAGCATAATTAGAGTCCACATAACCAACAAGCTTAACTCCATCAGTACACTTAGAGAAAGTCAAACCAAGATTCATAGAAGATTTCAAGTACCTAAGCAACCATTTCAACGCTTCCCAATGCGGCATACCGAGATTAGACATGTAGCGACTTAGACAACTCATTGTATAAGCAATGTCGCCTAGTACTAATCATAAGATACATGATGATCCTATAGCATCGAATAAGACATTTTCTTCATGACATTCATTTCAAAAAGCCTTGGGGACTCGATCCTTACTTAGCACAAAATGAGAAGCAAGACGCACATTAGAACACTTAGCATTCGACATAGAGAATTTACTCAAAATCTTTTCAACATATGAAATTTGATTAAGCACTAGAGTACCTTTACTCATATCTTTAACAATATCCATGCCTAAAATTTTCTTTGCATCTCCTAAGTCTTTCATTTCAAAGTTATCACTTAGACACTTTTGCACATGCTTGATAGTCTTAACATACGGGCTAACTAACAACATATCATCCACATATAAGAGCAAGAACATAGGCACATAATCACAATCTTAAAAGTAGAGACAATGATCAAATTCACTTCTAGTAAACTTTAAAGATTTCATGCATTGATCAAATTTTATGTTCCATTGCCTAGGTGATTGTTTCAAACCATACAAATCCTTCTTAAGGAGACACACATGATTAGGTTTCTTAGGATCAACAAAGCCCTCAGGCTGTCTCATGTAAATAGGTTTATTCTAAATCACCATGCAGGAAAGCAGTAGTCACATCCATTTGTTTTAATTCCCAATTAAAGTGAGCAACTAAAGCAAGCATCATTCTTATAGTGGTAAACTTCACAATGAGCAAAATTTCATTGTAGTCTATTCCATCTTTTGAGTAAACCTTAGCCACTAACCTAGCCTTATAACGAATAGAATCAAGTTCTTCTTTCAATTTAAAAGCCATTTACAATCAATAATAGAGCAATCTTTAGGTTCGTGCACAAGAATCCATGTCACATCGATTGAAGGAGTTCATCTCCTTTGCATAGCTTCCAACCACTTATTAGCATTCACATATTATAATGCTTCTTGATATGTATTAGGAGCATTACTCTCTAGGGATTCAAACACATTGAAGGCAAGCAAACACAACTCAAAATCATTATATTTAGTAGGCATTTTAGTTGTCATCCTACCTCTATCCCTAGCAAGTTGATAATCATGCATATCATCATTTTCAATAGCATCATCATGCATATAATCTTCATGCATATCATCATCAAGGGCATTATCAACAGGATTTTCATGCAAATTTTCATCAATAACAGACACATTTTTATCAACAACATGCTCATTATCACCTTCGGTACTCAAATCATTGGAATCATCAAAATAAATCAAATGAGAGAATTGCTCTACCTCACTTTGAGTCATGTCAGAGACAGAATCAGCAGACAAGAAAGGAAAATCAGATTCATTAAAGATCACATCCCTACTAACTACAGTTTTAAAGTCAGGCTCATTTCTATCCCATACCCTATACCCTTTAACACCTTGTGGTATCCTAAAAACACATTTTTAGATCTAGGTTCCAATTTATCACCCTTTAATGCATAAAAAAAGACGACCAAACACACAGAGATTACAAAATCAATAAGCTTACCACGTAAAACACTTTCGTGACACTCGCCTTCAAAGGCATAGAGGAGACTTATTTATTAAATAAGCGGTTGTATGTATAGCTTCCTCAAAAGTTCTTAGAAAGCCCAGAAGAGGCCAACATGCTTCTTACCCTTTCTAACAAAGTCCTATTCATACGTTCAGCTACCCCATTCTGTTGTGGCGTGTAAGGCATAGTTCTATGTCTCTTAATACCAGATAAAGAGCACAAATAATCAATCAGAGCATTACAAAACTCAAGGCCATTATTAGTTCTCAAAACCTTAATCTTCTTTCCAGTTTGGTTTTCAATTTGAATTTTCCAAGTTTTAAACTTATCAAACACATCAGACTTATTCTTAAGCAAAAAAAATCCAAACTTTTCTCGAGTAATCATCAATCACAGACAGGAAATACTTATTCCCACCATGAGTGGGCACACTAGCAGGACCCCACACATCAGCATGCAAGTACTCAAGAACATCAGAACACATAGTCTTATTCTTCAAATAAGACATAAGAAAAGAGACTCTATGTTGTTTGCCTAACACCCACGACTTACAGAAATGCATACTCGACAACTTATCATCACCATGTTGGATTTGTATACTGAAAGCAGTTTGGTTGAGCTTGTATACAATGTTTCCTGTTACCACTATTACAATCTCCTATCTGAATTGAATACTTGGTTGCATATATCGTGTCCCCTTATCTCATATATAAGTTAGATCATACGAAGGTGTAGAAGATCACGTAAGTCTGTATGATTGGTCAAGCTTAATGAGATATAAAAGTTTCACAAATGAGACAACTTGAGGACGAGTTGTCGGTATAGCCGCAGATATAGATAAGAAGTGACTGACTTAGTTGCTTACTATATGCCGGTACGTCTCTGACGTATTGAAGGATCACAGTGAGATGTGTTCTTCTATCTGACCGTCGTGAAGAACCAAGATCTCGGTGACTTACGATGATCTAAACCTCGATAAGGTATTAGGTGAGTATGAGTTGCTGACCATCACTTTGACTTGTTATGGGTGAGGGTTATATGTTCTAACCCAAGATTCTCCGCATCTTGGGTGGTGGCGATCTTGTATGTCACGCTAGTTATCTCAGACGAGTCACCGATCCGTTTAGGATGATGACTTCCTTAATGAGCTCAAAGGTTTATTGTACTAAACCCCGCAGTCGAGTTAGCTCAAGTACAATAATAAGGTTGAGTGGTACCGCTTATGAATTAAAATATTAATTATTTTAAGCAATGATTGCTATAAATAATTAATGGACGCTCGATATCTTAAATACGGGATTCAGAATGTCTAAGTGCAAGCCCGACTTAACTTCGGTAATAAAGGGGTAAGTCAAGATTTATTCTCTAGTAGCATGAATAAATGTTTATAAATTAATTTATGTTCCGGTCGAACATGAGATAATTAATTTATTTGAGGCCCATCTTTATTCCTTGCATTTGATCCCTGGGCTGGCCCATCCAGGCCCGTTAGCTGGAGGAAAATCGGCGCCCCATGATGCTCCCATTGGCAAGATTTTATTCTCTTTATCCCACAAGGATATAATTATATTTATGGTATATGCATAGATCTTTTCCATATAAGATAAAGGTAATAATCCTGAGAGTATGGTAATAATCCTAGGAGTACGGCAATTTTCATATAGGATTATGGTAATTTCCATATAGGATTATGGTAGTTTCCATATGAGATTAAAGTAGTGCATTATAAATATAAGGTATGAGATAAAGTCTAGGTTAATGATCATTCATCAAAACTAGAAAATTTCGTCCCTCCTAGTGCAAGAGAGGCTCAAAATTGTGCCAAGAGCATTGGGTGATTTTTCCAAGCTTTCTCCATAGATCGCCCTCACTCGACGCTGGAGATTGGGCAACCGGATACATCCCGAAGGTCAGCACGAGTCGATCGTTCGTTCCGACCGATCCGTTCATCCCGCTCGATCCACCTCGGCGGATCCAAAGGTAAACACGAAAACCCTACGTGTTGCAATTAATTATTTAGACGCATGCTAGGAATATAATCAATGTATGGTGAATTAAATATCCAAGATAGATCCTCGGGGCGAGGGCTTAACATATGTTTACCCTACAATTTGTATCAGAGCCAGGTTCAGAATCTTGGCTCTGTTGGATTAATTCACGTTTGATTATTACGTGCGTTTTATTAATTGTGGATCTGTCGTTCATCGTGGCTCGTTTATTATTTTGTTGGATTTTGTTTTTACACCACGAGAAAATCCGTGGTTAGATTAGATTTTATTCTGTAAATCTTATCTGTAAAAGAAGAACGAAGACGAAAGAACGAAGAACGAAACGACGGGAAAAACAGGTCTCTCGGCAGTCCTCTGGACGGTTTCTCGCGAGCGAGCCTCGCGGTCGCGAGGGCGATCGCGAGGGCCGCGGGCGACGGGGCGTGCGTTCTCGCGCGAGATCCCTGGCGCCTAGCGAGCGAGCTCGCGGTCGCGAGGATGACCCGCGAGGCAACGCGGCGCGAGCTAGCGGCGGCGGCGCGCTGTTCGCTGCGCTGAACCCGACGGCAGAGCGACTTCATGTCGCGTGTTTGATCCGGGCGGCGACATCTCTCGGCGATGTTCGCGCCGACGGAAGGCGCCGTGTATTGTCGGTCGCGGTCGCTTTAGCGATCATGGCGAAGCTCAAGGGCAAGCGGCGCCGCGGTCGGGCGCGCGGCCGGCTTTGCCCTAGTCGCTGCTCAAGATGCATTGGGCCGACCCGCCTGCACCCATTTTTCCAGCCCAACCCAGATTTTCCGGTCCGTGCCCATGCACGCGAGGCCCATTTGTTGAATCCGGTCCGTGCCCGTGCACGCGAGGCCCGTTTTCGAAGTTTAATTCTGTACTTTGCAATTCTATGTAATAGATTAGGCAAGAAAGTGCAGGTTCCACGAGTGGGCCACGATGAACGTTTTATTTTATTTTTATCGTTCATTGCATGTCGTGGATGTTTATATTATGCAGTAGCATGCTATGTATGTTTAAATTACGTTGACAAACCTTTAAGTGTTTTACGAATTGATGCGCATAGTAAGCATGCTAGGTTTATCGCGTTTATCAAGCATATTTTAGAATTACTGCGAGCATGTTTTACATGTTGAGTTCTATAGAAAGCATGCTAGATTACGTGATCTCGCATGGACAAACCTTTTGAATAAAAAGACTAAGCAAGCAACCCGACAAATTAATTTTTCAAATTAAAATGTCAAGACCTCCACCTTTTGATCTCTAAACAAAGTGAGACGCACTGTGAGTAAACGTCCACCCGCGTGGCTTGCTTGCACTGTTTATCATAAGTTTGTTAGATGAGATTTCTAAATAAAATATTTTAAATCTATTGAGAAGTGAGAGTTTCATGTATAAACGCCCACACGCGTGGCTTGCATGCGATTTTCATAAGTTCTCTAGAGATAGATATAAAATAAGATAACAAAAGAATTTGAATTGGAAGCGGTATGGTCCTTGTGAGTATGCCAATTCTAAGAATTCATTTTCATTGTTAAAAATGTGGTCATTGCTTAGACATCACCTCGAGTACAACTTCCCATGAAGTCCCTTCGCGATAGTGATGTGGTCTAGTAAGGTCCAATCGTTAATTTCATTTGTCATAAGGATAAGTTGACATGGATTGAAATTAAACGACTAAAAGGTATATTTTAGTCCGGTTGAGGGGTTCATGTGTAACGCCCACACGCTGGCTTGCATGTGGGATTCCTTGGGCGATTGGAGGTTTCAATTAATATTGTTTTATCAAAGGTTACAATATTATTGTTACGAATTATATGCGATCGTATGCTTATGTGTTTACATTATCGCTTCGAGATATGTCTCTTACGCCGATTATCAATATGCTCGCACAAAACCGTTATCCGTCCAAATTTTATCGAGTGGAAACGAAACATGGAATATGTTCTTATCGTGAAGAACACATGTTTGTTCTCACTACTCCTAAACCTCGATGCCCCATCGATGCATCGACTAATGAGCAATGAGAGTCAAGCAGACTTTGGAATAAGTCAAACAATATGGCTAAATGCTATATGATGACTACTATGTCCAAAGGCTTGCGGTGCAAAGATCGATCGATGGTAGACGCGACTGATATTTGGTCAAGTCTCGAGAGTAAGTTTGGGCAGTCGGATCGGACAGTCCGCTTCCACACAATGAGAGAAATCTTGGCGTGTAAGATGGAAGAAGGAAGTTCAGTCCATGAACATGTCTCCCACATGACTCATCTCATGGATAGTCTTGATCAGTTGGGAGGAGGTATTGACGGCGAAGCCAAGGTCGATATCATCCTCAATACACTGCCCAAGTCTTTTGAGAACTTTACAGAATGCGATCATGAGCAAGACCGAGTTTACACTTAGTCAGTTGCTTAATGATCTCGTGGCTGCGGAAGGAGTTATGGGAAAAGGAGCACATGCTCTTGCTAGCACATCTAAGGGCCCAAATTTTCCGTTGCAAAATGGGAAAAGAAAAAGGGGCACCAAAGGTGGTAGAGGCAAGGGAAATAGTGGGAGTAATGGGAGCAAGAACATGGTCGCCACGGAGGCTTGAAGAAGCAAAGGAGAAGGGCAAGTGCTTCAATCGCGGCAAGACGGGCATTGGAAGGCTAAGTGCCCTATGCTCAAGGCTCAAGGCACGCCGTTTGCTTTAGTGTGAAACATGCTTAGCTACTTGTTCTACCCATTCTTGGGTAGTAGACACGGTGCGATCGATCATGTTTGTTACACCTGCAGGGTTCCCGCGGACAAGGAGTCTGTTTGATGGCGAGATAACGATCTCCATGGGCAACGCGCGAAAGTCGAGGCCGTTGCAGTTGGAGATGTTACTTTATGTTTTGAGAAAACAGTTTTAGTTTTAAAAGACGTTTTATATGTGCGGATTTTGGCGGAACCTTGTTTCGCTTTCAAATTATTTACTCATGGATATTCTCGTTATTTTGATAGTGGTGTTTCTATCATAAGAAATGACGGTTATCTGTGTTGCACGTTATATAATTCGCTTTATACTATTTCGCCAAACATAATACCTATAACTATGTTGCATCTTCATCAAACCCCAAAAGAGAAAGTTTTCAGAAGATGACACCACTTTTCTCTCGGCATCTTAGATTAGGTCACATCAATCTAAATAGGATCCAAAGACTGGCTAAGAATTGAGCGTTGGGTAATCTAACAGTTACTCCATTCCCAGTCTGCGAATCCTGTATAGAAGGTAAGATGTCGACTGCACCTTCAAAGCGAAGGGTTATAGAGCCAAAGAAATGTTGGAGTTAGTCCATTCTGACCTGTGTGGACCGATGTCCACACAAGCTCGTGGAGGGTACGAGTATTTTGTCACTTTCATTGACGATTACTCAAGGTACGGATACGTATACCTGCTTCACCGCAAGTCTGAATGCTTTGAGAAATTCAAAGAGTTTAAGGCGGAAGTGGAGACGAAGCTAGGTATAAGTATCAAGTCATCTGCTCGATCATGTGGCGAATACCTCAAGAATGAGTTTATGGACTATCTAGTGAAGTGTGGGATTACCTCCCAGCGCACTTCACCGGGCACACCACAGCAAAATGGTGTGTCAGAGCGAAGAAATATGACTCTTTTAGAAATGGTTAGATCAATGATGAGCTATGCAACATTGCCTATTTCGTTCTGGGGGTATGCCTTAGAGACGGCGGCATACTTGCTAAATCTAGTACCGCCCAAGTCGATCGAAAAACCCCTTCGAGTTGTGGTTTGGGCAAGCTCAGTTTAAGCCACATAAGGATATGGGCGATCCAAACATGTCTTTGAACAAGAAGGCCGATGTTGGTGGCTAGATCCGACGCAAGGTGTTTATGGCTATCCTAGAGGAACGAAGGTGGTTTATTCTATAGTCCTAATGATCGAGAAGGTCATTATTAGCACTAATGCCCGATTCTTAGAAAAGGACTACATGAAAAATCATAACCAAAGTTGAAATCATTCTTCAAGAATTAGAAGATGATTGTATTCCACCACCGATTAGGCAAAGGTACGAGATGTC
Source organism: Salvia rosmarinus (assembly GCA_036937905.1). NCBI lineage: Eukaryota > Viridiplantae > Streptophyta > Magnoliopsida > Lamiales > Lamiaceae > Salvia > Salvia rosmarinus. Next base: position 81,994,063 of record CM072815.1, on the reverse strand, counting down.
GAGTCTAGTGGGAGGGATCGACACCGATACTTAAAGAAATTGAAGTGGGTCGAGTTCCACCGAGATACCGACCCATGCAAGTGGTACCTACCCCAAGTTGTGCAAGATAGAGAACCACAAGTATCTCGCACCCACCGTTGCCATTGTGCTGAGAACCTCGTCAGAGTGGGACGGTTGTTCGTCAACCCGAGCGATTTATGTTCGTGGGTGAATCTTGGATTTAGTCCCGTGAGACGAACAGCAATAATCGACCCATGGACATACAAGGAGGCGATACAAGATATTGATGCAAGATCATGGCACACCGCTATGGACTTAGAAATGGAGTCCATAACGACTATGGATGTATATGAAAGACACTCTACCGATGGCAAGGAAGCCATAGGTAGTAAGTGGATATACAAGAGGAAGAGAGATTCCGATGGAGAGGTTTCGCTTTTAAAGCCGGGCTTGTGGCGAAGGGTACACTCAGATTGAGGGCATCGATTTCGATGAGACCTTTTCGCTGTAGCAATGCTCAAGTCCATCGTAATTCTTCTCCGCCATAGCAGCCCACTGAACCTAGAAGTTTGGCAAATGGATGTTAAAACCGCTTTTTAAACGGTTACCTTGAGGAAGGTAGAGATATCTATATGCAAAGAACTCAAGGTTATGTGGTAAAGGGTGAAGAGCATCTAGTATGGAAGCTTAAGAAGTCCATTTATGGACTTAAGCGAGCCTCCCGATCATGGAACTTACGCTTTGACGAGGTGGTAAAGTCCTATGGATTTACCCAGGTTGCTTAGCGAGAGTTGTGTGTATCGGTTAGATGTCAACGGTGATGTGGTTTTCTTGCACTTTATGTAGACGACATTCTTCTAGTTGGCAACAACGTGAAGCTGTTATCAGACGTAAAGAGTTGGTTATCCGATCAGTTTCAAATGAAAGACCTAGGAGATGCAGCGTACATTCTTGGGATCAAGGTTTACCGAGATCGCAAGAAGAAAATGTTGAGCTTATCTCAGGCGTCTTACATTGATACCGTGATTACTCGTTTTAGTATGCGCATCGCCAAGAAAGGATTGCTACCTTTCGGATATGGCGCCTTTATTCAAGACGCATCACCTATGACCGCAAAGGAGATAGAGGAAATGAGACAAGTTCCTTACGCCCGTCGTAGGAAGTCTCATGTACGCAATGCTATGCACGAGGCCGATATCCGCTATGCGGTAGCATAGTAGCTAGATATCGCCTAACCTCGACAAGCTCATTGGACTGCAAGAAGCATATACTCAAGCACCGAAAAGGACTCGAGATTATAGGCTAGTTTACCATGCGAGATAGTCTAATGCCTTTGGGTTATCAGACTCGGATTTCCAAGTGACCGTGATGAGAAAAAGTCAACCTCGGGCTATGTGTTTACCTTGGGAGGTGGAGCCGTATCTGGCAGAGTGCAAAGCGGCGATGCATTGCGGACTCTACCATGGAAGCGAATATGTAGCCGCTCGAGGCTTCTAAGGAGGTCAGATGGTTCAAGAACTACCTCATGGATCTAGGTGTGGTACCGGTTTGCCCAAGAGTATCATAGTTTATCGTGATAACTCGGTGCGATGGCAAACTCGAAGGAACCACGGACCCACAAGGCGACCAAACACATAGAGAGAAAGCAGTTTGGTTGAGCTTTTGTATAAGTGGGAGATTGTTGGATTTGTATACTGAAAGCAGTTTGGTTGAGCTTGTATACAATGTTTTCTGTTACCACTATTACAATCTCCTATCTGAATTGAATAATTGATTGCATATATCTGTGTCCCCTTATCTCATATATAAGTTAGATCATACAGTGTGTAGAAGATCACAGAAGTCTGTATGATTGGTCAAGCTTAATGAGATATAAAAAGTTTCACAGCTGAGACAACTTGAGGACGAGTTGTCGGTATAGGATGCAGAGATAGATAAGAAGTGACTTGACTTAGTTTCTTGTCTATCTTTGATGCGTCTCGACGTATGAAGGATCACAGTGAGATGTGTTCTTCTATCGACCGTCGTGAAGAACCAAGATCTCGGTGACTTACGATGATCTAAACCTCGATAAGGTATTAGGTGAGTATGAGTTCTTGACCATCACTTTGACTTGTTATGGGTGAGGGTTATATGTTCTAACCCAAGATTCTCCGCATCTTGGGTGGTGGCGATCTTGTATGTCACGCTAGTTATCTCAGACGAGTCACCGTATCCGTTTAGGATGATGACGCCCCTTAAGGAGCTCAAAAGGTTTATTGTACTAAACCTGCGCAGTCGAGTTAGCTCAAGTACAATAATAAGGTTGAGTGGTACCGCTTAGGAATTAAAGATATTAATTATTTTAAGTAGTCGATTGCTATAAATAATTAATGGACGCTCGATATCTTAAATACGGGATTCGTAATGTCTAAGTGCAAGCCCGACTCAACTTCGGTAATAAAGGGTAAGTCAAGATTTATTCTCTAGTGGCATGAATAAATGTTTATAAATTAATTTATGTTAAAATTTGAACATGAGATAATTAATTTATTTGAGGCCCATCTTTATTCCTTGCATTTGATCCTGGTCGGCCCATCCAGCCCGTTAGTGGAGGAAAATCGGCGCCCCATGATGCTCCCATTAGCAAGATTTTATTTTCTTTATCCCACAAGGATATAATTATATTTATGGTATATACATAGATCTTTTCCATATAAGATTATGGTAATAATCCTGAGAGTATGGTAATAATCCTAGGAGTATGGCAATTTCCATATAGGATTATGGTAATTTCCATATAGGATTATGGTAGTTTCCATATGGGATTAAAGTAGTGCATTATAAATATAAGGTATGAGATAAAGTCTAGGTTAATGATCATTCATCAAAACTTAGAAATTTTCGTCCCCTCCTAGTGCAAGAGAGGCTCTCGAAAATTATGCCAAGAGCATTGGGTGATTTTTCCGAAGCATTCTCCATAGATCGTCCTCACTCGACGTTGGAGATTGGGCAACCGGATACATCCGTAAGGTCAGCACTAGTCGATCGTTCTGCCCGACCGATCCGCTCATCCCGCTCGATCCACCTCGACAGATCCAAAGGAAACACGAGAAAACCCCTACGTGTTGCAATTAATTATTTAGACGCATGCTAGGAATATAATCAATGTATGGTGAATTAAATATCCAAGATAGATCCTCGGGGCGAGGGCTTAACATATGTTTACCCTACACACCAAAGGCACCATTCTTATGCAAGATTTCTAGACCTCTATTGCTCATATGCCCTAAACGTTTATGCCAAAGCACAGTCTTATCTTCTTGGACATCATTCACAGAGATTGCATCATCAATGGCAGCATTAACAAGGCAAATATACAAGTTATGGCGTTTTTCAGCCTTAAACACAACAAGAGAGCCTTTCAATATTTTCATTTGCCTCCTTCCCCATCTACCTTCTAACCCATCATCTTCCAAAGCAGCACAAGACAATAAATTATAACGAAGAGCAGGCACATGACGCACATTCTTCAAGGTACAAACATGACCAGAATCAAACTTAAGACAAATATCACCAATACCAAGCACATGACATTTCTTCTCATCAGCTAATGACACAAAATCATCACTGACATCTTTATAGTTTGAAAACATGTTCTTAAACGGCGACATATGGAAAGTGCAACCAGAATCAACTAGCCATTCGTTTTCACATAGAATAGAAGAATGCATAGAATTCATAGAAAACACCATAAACAAATCTTCCATAATTTCACCATTTGTCACAACATTAGCATGCCCTTTCTTCTTAGGGCATTAGCATGCTCTTTCTTCTTAGGGTGTGGACACTTTTTGATATAGTGACCAACTTTACCACAATTAAAACACATTCTTCCCTTAGGCCTAGACTTAGACCTACTCTTTCCACGAAACGTCTTCTTTCCCTCGATTCATCATTACTAGCATGCTTGCGATTATTAAACTTATGTTGAGTTCGTCCTCTCACATGCATAACCTCACCAGACGATTTTCCACCCTTATTGTGTCTTAAATCTAATTCTTTGCTTTTTAACCCATTCACAACAGTATCAAGACTCACATTATCTCTTCCATACTTAATGGCAGATTTCACGTCATTGTAAGAATCAGGTATAACATTTATAAACACAATAGGAGCATAATCATCAATGTGTTTATCACCAGTCAATTTAATATCTCGTATTAACTTAGTAAACGCATCAAGGTTTTCATCTATCTATTTAGACAAATCAAGTTTAAACCGAAAGAAACTTTCAAGCAAAAACATTTTTGAAGGAAGTGACGTTTCAATATATAGTTCTTCAAGTTTTTCCCACAATTCCTTAGCAGAATCCAACATACCAACTTTTCTTAACACGTTTTCAGACAAGTTAAGGATAATGGTGGAGCATGCAAGTTCATTCATTTCATCATGTTTATCATTTTCTTCATAATTTTGAGTGACAACACGAAATACTTTCTGTTGAACTAATACACACTTTATTTTCTGTTTCCATATACTAAAATCTAATTTTCCATTAAAAGGATACATGCCGTATGCGTTAGTAGCCATTGCACAAAGCAAAGATTCAACAAATGAATAAGGCAGCGGAAATAAAACTAACACAGAACACGGCAAGAAATGATTGAAACACCACACAAATCACGAGCAAAACGCAGTTGGTAAACATCAACAAATACCAAAGCCTATATCGCACTAATCGCGCTTTTCACGAATTTAAATACAACCTATGCCGCGCCACTCGGCAGCCTCTAGGAATTTATATTATGGAGATGTTAAGTTAATTTACCTCGAAGCGGTGCCTAAGATCGAGGCACCGTTATATCTGGGCGATCGAATCGCCGATTAACACGTCATGACAGCCTAGACGAACCTCGCCCGATACCACTGCTAGAATCCAAACGGCCTCGCTGTCGCCAACGCGGCCCCCGACAAGCACCTCCACGACCTCGGCAACAACCACGCAGAACTCAACGCGTCTGTTCGATAACTTTCGACCAGATACAACAAAGAAACAAGAAAGGAAAAAATAGATAGGATTCGGCTCGGTGCAGCTCCTCCTTTGACGCACACACACAACCACGGCTCCACCAAAGGGAGTGGCTATCTCGTTGGCTCCGCAATCACAGCCCACAAAGGCAGCTTCCTAGAACTGCAGCAGCTTCCTTCTTCCTTGGTGCAGCTTTCACTTTTTCTCTCTCTCGCAGTCTGTCTTTCGAATGGGAATGGGGAGAGACGTGTTTGTGTTTGCTGCTCTACAAAGCCAATGGAAATAGGGGGCGTGTATTTATTGAATTGCAGCTTCTGCCAAGAATGAGAAGGGAGACGTATGTTTACTGTATTCCAATAGAGATGTGTAGAAATAGGTTTAAGTAAACAAATTGAGAGTAAATGGGCTTGGGCTATTAGGGCTGCAGATTTGGGCCAACTTTAACAACAGAACTAATTCATTTAAGTTGCCAGGTTATTAATTAATTCAGATTATTCGAATTGATATATTTTTCGATTATAACCATAAACTCTTAGTTTTCAAGCTAACTTATCAGACCAAAGAACTCATGATATATATATATATATATATGAGATGGTTCAGGTAGGAAAGTATAATTTGGTAGGAAATAGGAATGAATCTGAGCCTTTGATTTGCTATATCAATGGTTGAGATTTAATTTTCGGGTGTGCTATAGTTTTATATTTCGTGTGCTACGCGGATTAATGTGCAACATTAGAACCCTTCCCGTGCTACGCTGTAATGAAAGATGTGCTAAATTAATATATTTAGCATATGTGCTACGAATGAATGAAATATGTGCTAAACTAATATGTGCAATATAGAATTCGATTGTCTTACACAAATATGAAAGATGCTACTATTCCTATTTTAAATACATTAATGAGCTTTCTCACCATAACCAACCCACACACACACACATATATATATATATATATATATATATATATTCTTGATAATCATAGAATATAACAGACAAATAAATGCAAATTAATAGAGATAAAAATATAAAGATATGATTCAAATGACAAGATTTACTCCGAAATGCTAAAATAAAAGAAAAATATTTGATGAAAAGCCATAATCAATCACTATTTTATTTGTTCTTCTTTTCTCGAACAATGATCTCAATTAGTAGAAAGTTCTCAACTTTCTACGTGTGTAAGTGTAAGCGAAAACGAAAAACAGTGGCTGAATCAACAATTTTAAAAAAATATTGAGACATTTTCACCAAGAGTTTCTGTATACTCGAACTCTTTATGATTGATACATTTTGAATTTTCTCCTTGTTACTGTGTATGCGGATTTGTAGAGCATGTAGAGCTATATAGCTCATAGAGTGTATATGATTGGTTTGCGAATGAAACTAATGAAACTAGTGCAAAAGGACAGAATAGAAAGTGCATTTGAGTTTCTAACAATTTCGTTCTTCTTAAAAAAAAATATTTTTTTCTAACCCTCGGAATTGGGTTGGATTAACATTCCTACTATTTAGTCATATGAGATTCTCTATCCCACTTTTAGTGTTACTTTCCGTATTCCATTTTCATTTTTAATAACTTTTTCTTTAATTTTAATTTCTTATATTCTAATATGATTTTAAAATTATTAACTGAAGCTCACTAATAAAATTAGTGTTTTTTTTTGGGAATAAATAGTTTTAGTTGGGGCCATGTCATCTTAAAATTCGTGGAAGCATTTTCATTTGGTTAGACTTTCACATATTAAGATATCTTACTAAACAGGCACAAATGTTATCATTATATGTTACATGTGTGTGAATCATTTTTTTTATATTATGAACGATGCATGTAAATAGCTCGACAATGACGAACTGATCTTAGCTTGAGAAAAGACAAACTTAGCCCGTCTCCTCTGCTTCATATAATTATTACAGTATGGGAAAATATGCATGAAATTCTATATTTTTAACATTAAATTGTAATAGGTTCGAGTATAGTAGGTTTCGCTATAAATTTTGGGTAATTATCAATTAAACTCTAAACTCTATATTTAATCCTAAATATCATAAATTATTGATAATATCAATAAAAAACTCGAATAAATTAAATTGTAACAAAAATGTAATAGGTCATGATTTTCATCTACAAAATACTGACAAGTGTTTTGGATATTTTTAATAACTAATGATTTAACATAACAAGGGCGTTTTGCACCATTTAACAAAAAGGGCATATTTTCGACGAGCCAAATTTCTCACAGTTAATTGAAATGAAGGATAGCTGATCGATCTTAATTTCGTGAGGGAAATAAATGCGCAAGAACACCATGATTTACGTGGTTCGATCTATGAATAAGATCTACGCCCACGGGAGAGAGAGTATTCGTGTATTGAATGTGTAGGAAGCGATTACAAAGAGTGTGAATGAATCTATTTCGCCTAATCTAGCCTCTATTTATACATAAATATATTGACCTAGATCTTGAATCAAGTCTTCTAACTAAGATTCGAGATCCTATCCCTCTCGAATTAAGATTCTTTAGATATGGTTGAACTTTCGCTCCCACCGATTTTAGGAGTCTTCATGGGCGAACTTGTCCAGCCGAGCTTGATGTCGTGGTTACTTGTATTGGGCCCGATGTTGGGCACAGTAGTTAGGTCAGATCCTATCGACAACCCCCCAAAAGACGCGTAAACGAGGTCACGCCGGATTGGGGTTGTTTATGATGAGCGCGGGTTTGGACGATCTTTGACATTCTTTTCTTTGTCTCGACTTTGTGTGTGTCAATGCTTCGCCGTCAGATATCAGATCTTTGTGCTCGCAGAGGTGTCTGCCGAGGTCATGTTTGTTGTTTGTATCTCCGGCGAGGTGTCACCGCTTCTCGCGACGAGGCGTTATGCCGAGGTCTTCGACCGCTTCACCGCCGGCGTTAAGCCGAGGTCTTGTAGGCGCCAAATCGAGGTCTTCCGACCGCTTCACTGTTGAGGCGTTAAGTCGAGGTCTTCGACCGCTTCACCGTCGAGGTTAAGTCAAGTCTTCGCCGACTTCACTGGGCGAGGTTTGTCGAGGTCTCGACCGCTTCACCCGACGAGGCGTTGTCGATGCCGAACACGGATTTTTACGCCGCCATTGAGTACAAGACACGTGATACGCTTTTAATGCGCATTTAATGCGGCAGCGGTTGGATTCCCAATAAAGCGTATAATAGGGAATATCTTCCTTGATACGCCATTTCTCATATCACTTTGCGATTTCAAAATTTCGCACTTCCAAAACTTCGAAAACGATAACCGCCGCCATTGTTGTCTCGAGTTCATCACCATCACCTTCAAAACCAAAAGTAAGTTATGGCCTCTTCTTCTAAATCTTCCGAGTTTCAGATCAGTGCGTGCCGCCGTCGGATTCACGGGCGGTATTGCGCCCCTTTCGGGATTTTGGTAAAGTGTCTTCTTTTCTTCCATTTTAACAACCTCCGATATAAAGGAGATTGTCTCTCAATACCGTATTTCTAACATAATTTATGTTGCCCCCGTCCAGGAGCATAGGGCTTGTTCTCCTAGGAAGGGTTTGTCATCGCTCACGAAGACAGCCTCCGGCTGGTCTTCGTATTCAGATCCTCGTATATGTCGAACTTCAGCGGATGTTCGATATCACTGCTTCAACTTACGCCAAATTCTTTTTCGCATTTGGTGGGCCTAGGTGTCTATGCTCATCGGCATAATTTTCCTTTCACTTTGGGGCTTGTTCTCCGCTTTTTCAATCAAGGGTGGTTCGGGGTGGTATTATTTATCACCCCGCCGTAATTTCAAAGCCAAGATAAAGTCGAAGATCTCGAACCGCGGAGAAGTTTTTCTTTGTCGCCTCGATGGATCTTGAGTTTATATGGCGATCGGAGAAGATCGCCGATGTGGTGGTTGACGAGATTGACGGTGGCCTGGAGGAGGCACTGGACTGAGTAGGTCTCGTGGATGAGGCCTTTACCGAGGCCGAGCTCGCAGCTGCGGGGCTTAGCCCTTATGATCCTGCCACCGTGGTGGAGTCGGTGAAGGCGAGGCCCTCTTTCTTCTCGCCTTTGTTGCATGATTATTTGTGTGTACATGCCCGACCCTTGTATTTATTTGCAGTGAACCCGATCGGGATAAGAGGAAGAAGAGGAAGGATTCGGCGCCGTGTCGAGCTCCTCCTCTCTTTGAAGCGAGGTCGAACTCCTCCTCGATTTTGAAAGATGTCGAGGCTATGCCCGACGTGAGCGAGGAGGCTTCGAGTCTCCGAGCCAGACCTTTTAGGCGCTTTAAGAGGTTAAAGCGTGTTATCCCCGAGGGCAGCGTTGTCGCCGACCGAATGCGCTGTCGTTGGCTCTCGAAGCTCCCCCGCCTTTTCCGAGGTAGCGCACCTATCCTTCTTCCTTGTGAAGTGATATAAATAATGTATTCTTCCGATTTGTTGGGATTCAGATAGGGGTCGAGATCGTGTCGGCCGAGGTGGCCAAGATGTCCGCCGGATGGCCCGATGTCCGTTTCATAACGGACTTCTTGAAAGGCCAAGTAGCCGGTTTGACTGGTGGCCCAAGATGCTCAGGGAATGGAGGAGAGAAGACTCTCGTCCAAGAGATTAGCGAGGCCGAGGCAAAGATCCGGACCTCGTCAAAGCAATGGCGGATACGGCGTCGCTGAGGGCGGCAAGGCGGTGGAGGCGGCGAAGGCGGCCGAGGCGATGGGCGGCAAGGGCTAGGGCGGCCGGGCCACGACGGAGGCCGAGGTCGCCTTAATGAAGGCGAGTTGGAGAGTCTCGGCGCCGGAGGCCGAGGTAGCGAGGTCGCAGGCGAGATGCTTTGGGCGTTATGAGAGGCTATTCCTCTCCGGGGCCTCGGGATGGTGGGCGCGGCCGAGGTCCTCAATAAGCGCGCCGCCTCGACGCAATCGAAGAAGTCGCCGAGGACTACCTGGTGGATAAATCCAAGTATGGGTATGAGGAGATAGAGGACGATGTCCTGAGGCGGGCCTATTTCGATGTCCTTGTTCGCGGCCTGAAGGAGCTTCCCGTGCTGCGGGCCTTGACTTCATCTTCGGTTCTGCTGACCGCGGAGTCTGTTCGCGCTTGCCCCGTGGACCGAGATCCCCTGACCGACGCTCTAATGGCCAATCTTACAAAGGGGTCAGGGGATGCTGCAGCTGGGGGTTCTAAGGGCGGCGAGGCCCCGGCAGTTCCTGAGGAGGCTGAAGCCGGGCTTGGCGAAGTTAGGGCGGAGGAGGCCGAGGCTTTCCATGCTCCGGAGGCGGCTGTGGTGGACAGGCCCGAGGCATCTGGAGGGGTCAGTTGATCCCCTTTTTTTTTTTTTTTGAATGTAAATGTACACTTGTTTTCTGCCTAAGGGCATATTAATAGAATCACAAGTTTATATGAAAACACTTATCTTTTTATTCAGTTGTCGCCTGAAATGCTTGATGCTTCTCCTTGGTTGAATCGAATCGAAGACCTGTCGCGGGCTCTTGAGTTGAAAGAGGTCGAACTCCTCCATATAAAGGCAGCTTGGTCATGCGTATGGTCGAGTCTCGATGTCACATAGAGCCGCCAGAGAGCTGTGAGAGCTCAGCTCGCCTTTTGGAATTGGAGGAGGCGTTCGAGGTCGCCAAGGAGGAGGCCAAGGTGATAGCTGAGGAGCATGCCGAGTACGAGGAGGTTATCCACCGAAATGGTGGGATGACGATCCCGGAAGTTGAAGCCAAGGTTGTCAATGCCGCCACCACAGCGAGGTACCGCACGAATATGGTCGGACCTCCGGCATTCACGAGCAAAGATGTGAATTAAAAGGCTCGAGCATATACAAAACCGTCTATTGCTCGACAACCACAACTTGAAGCGCCGGCAAGGACGCAGAGCTTTTTCATCTATCGACCGAATAATCGATCCAAATTATGACGATCCGAGTGGCGCGCTCAAGAGAGGCGTCTGTGCCTTGAACGACGTGGATCCTCAAGGGGTCGAAACCGGGCGTCATCGAGTGGTCGAGGTCGAGCTCATGAGCGGCATCTTCAAGTGACCGAGGTCGTTGGCGAGGCCGTGGTGTAGACCGAGGGCGAGGTGAGGTAGGATTAGTATAGATGAGTCAATCCCGATTTTTTGGGATTGGCTCATTTTCCCGATCCGCCTCCGTCCTCGTGAAATGTAACTGACATCTTTTGTTAATAAGAATGATTTCTTTGCTTCGTATTGACTTTGTATTGAACAAGAGTAATATGCTAAGGTAGTTTGTCCTCGTAGAGTTCCGCTCGAAATAAACGGCGAATCCGTTCCGTCACGAAGGTAGGGGTTCTGCTTTTGCCGAGGTCATCGGGAGGGTGGTCCCTTTACTCGACTACAAAGAAAGAACTGCTTCGAAATAAACGAAGGTAATCTGATCTCGTATGTAGGAATGGTTCCTGTTTTTTGCCAAGGTTATCGGGAGGGGTGGTCCCCTTATTCGTCTACATAGAGAGAACCGTCTTCGAAATAAACGAAGGTGTCGATCTCGTATGTAGGAATGGTTCTGTTTTTGCCGAGGTCATCGGGAGGGTGGTCCCTTATCATCTACATAGAGTCTCGCCTTCGATATAAACGAAGGAAATCGATCTCGTATGTAGGCATGCGCTTGCGTTTAAATTTACCTTCGTATGAAACGAAGGTAATCGACCTCGATCGAGGGAATTCGTCCTCCGTAGAGGGTAAATAATAATGAAGATTAATTATGCATTAGTGAGTAGAACTTGCAAAAATAATATTTTATTGATAAAAGATGACGCGACCACCAAATAAGACTCGGACTCTAAACAGAATCAGAAGACACGATCGAACAAGACCCGACCTCGACACTTATGCATAATATCTCTTCGATGAATGATGTGCCATCGTTGGGTAATTGCTCACCGGACAATTGAGCGAGCTTATAGGCCCTTTGCCGAGGACTTTGTCGATCTTGTAAGGTCCTTCCCATGTGGCTTCCACTTGCCGAGCTGCGGCTTTCTTCGACTTCATTATTTCTGAGTACGAGGTCGCCCACTTGAATTGTCGGTTTAACACATTGGTTGTAATACCGAGCTACTTGTTGCTTGCACCGAGCTTCCTTGATGTGGCGAGGTCTCTCTTTCTTCGAGTAGGTCTAGATCACTCGTAGATTTTCCCCATTTGCTTCAAAGCAGAAGTCAATGTGCACGGGACTCTGCACTCCGATCTGCAGGGATCAGCGATTGGTTCCATACACCAAAGCTGTAGGTGTTTCTCCGCTCGAGGTCCGAGGTGTTGTTCGATGCGACCATAAGACACTGTGGTAAATTTTCCACCCAGGCCCTTAGCTCGGTCGAGACGAGTTTTTAGACCCTTTACGATGGTCCTGTTGGTAACTTCGGTCTGACCATTTGCTTGAGGATGGGCCACCGAGGTGAACTTTTGTTGGATCCGAAGCTCTTGACACCAATCTTTGAATGTCTTATCAGTGAATTGTGTTCCGTTATCCGAAAGGAGGATATGAGGGATGCCGAAGCGACACACTATGTTCTTCCAGACGAAGTTGAGGGCGTTCTTGCTTGTGATTTTCGCCAAGGGCTCAGCTTCCACCCACTTCGTGAAGTAGTCGATCGCAACAATTAAGAATTGGAGCCGTCACGGTGCTTCACAAAGGGCCCACAATGTCGATCCTCATTGCATAAGCGGCCAAGGGCTGTATGGAGGTGAGGTCGGTCTGCGGTAGCCTTGGTGCGTTCCATGGATTTGACACTTGGACACTTTTTACGAGGTCCATCGAGTCTTGGAACATTGTTGGCCAATAGTATCCCCATCGCCGACTTTCTTTGACAAGGCTCGGGGTCCGATGTGGCTTCCAGACGATCCTTCGTGTATTTCTCGTAGAACGTAATTAGCTCGGTTCGGACCCAAGCACCTTAAGAGAGGTGGAGATATGACTTTCAGTATAGGACCCCCGCTCAATTGTATATCGCAGATTTGTTCGGGATCCTCCTAGCTTCCAAACTTGTCATGGGGCAGCTCGCCTTCTCCGTGTACTCTCGAATGGGAGTCATCCAATTGGGTTCTTCATCCGAGACTACGTTGACCTCGGCTCGTTATCGGCATCGCCTATGCTTCGCTCGACTTCCTCTCTTGGCGGGCTCGTTGATGGACGAGGCCAATTTACTTAAGATGTCACTCGGCTATTTTGCTCCCTTGGGATGCGAACTATACGGAAGTGTGAGAAAGTCCGTTGCGTGCTTTTGCTTTTTCAAGATACTTCTTCATTCGCCGCTTTTGCCTCGTATTTTCCCAACATTTGGCTCACGACGACTGAGAGTCATTGTGAACTTGCACGGCTCGTATCTCGAGACTTTGAGCGGCTAAGTCCTGCGATCGGTGCTTCATACTCCCACCGTTGTTCGTATTTTGAATGTGAACCGAAGTGAGTAGGTGATCTCTTGGCCGTCTGGCCTAGGAGTAAGATTCCTGCTCCGCTACCCGTTTTCCCCGAAGCCCCGTCAACGTAGAGTTGCCAGCACTCCTTTGGTATTTCATCCATTGGTTCGGCTTCGCATTGTCGTCTGGACTCGGTGGGCTTCGGTTTTCGTGAAGTTAGCCTCGCAAGGAAATCCGCTAGGGCTTGACCTTTGATGGCCTGGCGGGGGCCGAAGGATATATCGTGCTCGCCCAGTTCGATTGCCCATTTCGCGATTCTCCCTGAGGCTTCGGGTTTCGTCAATACTTGCCGAAGTGGGTAGTCAGTGAGGACTTGTATGGGATGCGCATGGAAGTATGGACGTAGTCTCCTCGCGGCGTTTACCAACGCTAAGGCAAGCTTCTCCGGTGATACCTCGTTTAGGGCCTTTAGTGCTCGGTGATAAAATACAAGGAGTCGACGTCCTTCTTCTCGTACTCAAGATCGTGACTTATAGATTCGTCGAGGCGGCGAGGTAGAGAAAGGACCTCTCCCTCTTCGGGACCAGACAGTGGGGAGTTTGGCGAGGTAGCTCTTGAGATCTTCAAGGTGGACTTGTGTACATCATCCCATGAGAATTTCGGGGCTTTTGAGTATCTTGAAGAAGGGTAGTCGCTTATCCGCGGCTTTTGAAAGAAACCGGCTCAAGTCTATGCTATCTGACTGTTAGCTTGTGTACGTCATGGATGGTCTTTGGCATCTTCATTTCTAAAATGGTTTGGACCTTGGACGGGTTTGCTTTTAGCCCTTCTTGTGAAACCCAACACCCTAAGAACTTTCGGACGGACCGCAAACGTGCACTCGGGGATTCACTTTAGGTTGATTTTCCGAAGAAGGCCGAGGACGATCCGGAGGTCGGCAACACATGCGCTTCTTCTTGCTCTTGACGACGATGTCGTCTCACGATACCTCCACATTCGACCTATGTAGGGCTGAAATATTTTGTCCACCATCCTTTGATAGGTAGCCCCGCATTTTTAAGGCGAATGGCATCTTTTATACGCAAAGACTCAAGTCGGTAATGAAGGCCGTCTTGGCGGCGTCTTCGTCGTCCATCGGGACTTGGTGATATCCTTTGTATAAGTCAAAGAAATCGAAGACTTCAGATCCGACTAGTGCGTCGACCTTCTTGTCAATGTTGGGAAGGGATAGCAATCCTTTGGGCAATGTTTATTGAGGTCGGTGTAGTCAATACACATTCGCCATCCCCTCCTCCTTTCTTCACCATCACGGGTTGGCTATCCAGTCGGATATTTGACCTCGAACAAGATCGTGCTTTTAACGGTGATTCACTCGTCATGAATGACTTGGTTCCGTTCGGTGTAAAATTCTTTCGCATCACGAACTGGATTTATGTTCGGGTCGATGTTGAGCGGTGGTGATGATACTCGGCGAGACTCGGTCATGTCGAGGGAGACCAAGCAAACACGTCCCGGAATTCCCTTAGGAGTTGGATGATCGATCCTTCACTTGGTGCCTTGGTGAAACCAACCTTGGCGACCTTTAATGGCTCATCTTTGTATAATGCGACTTCTTCCACCTCGACCGCCGGGAGTGGCGATGTACTTCCTAACTCCAACTCCTCGGGTTTCTTTAATTGCTATGCTGTGGGTCTTTGGACCGAGGTCCCGGCACTCGTAGGCAACTTGCATGCATTCCTTCGCTTGCTTCGATCACCTCGGATCACGGCCGTTCTCCGTGGTGGGTATCTTCATTGTTAGGTGGTACGTTGAACATACCGCCTTTACCTGCTCACCAATCTCGCCCTAGTATGATGTTATATGGCGAGTGGGCCTTCACTCTGAAGAATTGCACCACCTTGGTGGAGCTCGTTGGTGACTTCCCCACCGTGACGGTAGCTCAATTATCCCTTCCGGCGTGTCTCTTCTTGGGACGAAGCTTCGAGTGGCGCGCGCTTGCAGAGGCGCGCTTCTTCTATCCCTAACTTGTCAAAACATTCCTTGAAAAGGATGCTTACCGACGCCGTTATCAATGTACACGCTCACCAACTTATTTGCGACCATCGCTCGGATCACCGGCCGATCCCGTGGGGCATTATTGCGGTGCGGGTCGTCTTGGAGAAGGTAATCGCCTCGTCCTTTCTGAACCTCTTGTTGTTAGGCTCGCCGGTTTTAGGACTTCGGGCTTCGGCCTTCAAGGAAGACTTCGTGACTCCACGGGGGAGCCCCGTAATAGTGGAGACCACCCCGTCATATTGGGGCTCGTCGTCTCGCCTCCTTCTTCGTTTGTCGCTTCGCTTTTTCGTGGGGTGCGCAATTTCCCCTCTTCCTTTGCTTTTTCTTCTTTTGACTCTGGTCGGCTTGGCGACCCTGTCCTTGGTACTTTCTCAGAGGTCCATCTTGAACCAACATCTCTATTTCTCCCATGAGTTCTTTGCACTCTTCGATGTCGTGCCCATAGTCTCAAGTGGAATGAGCAAGATTTATCCACGGTTCGCGCCTCTTTCCTCCCCGTCATCGGTCGAGGCTTCGAACAGTTCATATGGGCGCGTAGATTTACGCCTCGGCCGTCAACGGGTGTATTGAGGTCGCCCGAGGCGTCACGCGGACCGAGCTCGACCTTATCGGGCGATGTAATCTTTCCAAGCGCCACGGCCTTGGTTCCGATCTTCACTTCTTCATCTCTTCTTCCTTTTCCGAGGTCCCGCCTTATGCGCCGGCGTTTTCTCTTATCGGCCTCGCCCGCTTTGGCGAACGGTTGGCTATGCGCCATACTGCCGCAGACGGGTTCGGGATTCGTGCCAGCTCTCGGTATAAGGCTCCCGCAAGATGCCGTTTTGAAGGCCGAGATGACTAACAGTCGTTCACGTCTTCGACCTTCAAACACTCCTTGTTAAACATCGTCATGAAGTCATCGATGGACTCGTTACGGCTTTGCCTTACGGTGAGGAGGTGTGCCGACGATGTTTTGACCGCTTTTGGAAGAACCTTGATGGAAGGCGCCATCGGTCGCGATAGGAGCCGATGCTTCCGTAGGTAGAATGTCGAACAACTGCGGGCGTTGTCGACAGTAACTCCAGGAAGAGTTTACACATACGAAGCGAAATGAGACGTTGGTTGATCATGTTGTATTGAACCTGCGAGAGGAAGTTCGTGGATCCTCGGCCGTCATAGGGGCGATGCTTGGTACCCGTATTTATCAGAGAGAAGTGTTGAGTATCCTATTTGAGAACGGGTGACTATTTTCCGTATCCATCAAGCCGTCCTCCGGAGATTGGGACGAGTTCGACGATCGAACTCGTTTAGGTGACTCGGACCGACTTCACGGCGCCCCGATGCCTTTTCCGCGCTGCTCGTCCCTTGGAGATCGGGGCATAGTTATTGGATGGATTCATTCTGGCGATCGAGGCCGGCTTCAGCGGCGGTCACGACGTCCTCTCCCGTTGCTGGTTCCTCCGCGGTCGGTTTGGGCCCCGACCTCTCGTTGTGATGCCTCGATCTAGATGAGGCTTGGCGTTCCGTTCTTCAGACGTGGCCGACCATGTTTGTGCCGAGGTGCGAGAAAGCTCTCCTTATTTTTCTCGAGAAACCCTCGACGGCGTCGTCAAGGTTTACTTATGGAGCCGGATGTTCCCCTCGATTATTGCTGCGATTTTCGCTATGGTAACTTTGCCTCCTGCAGGCGGGTGTCCGTGCTCGTCGAGACTTTGGACATGTCCTTGGGGTTTGTTCTCGATTGGGCTCTTCCGAGTGAGCTCGGCGTTCCTTCGCCGTCGGCGTTGTTGTTGCGGCGACGGTCTGGATGACGGCTTCGGTGTACTGGTCATGATTATTTCCGTAAACGGTGGTTGATCGAAACACAAAATTTCGGTTCCCACAGGCGGCGCCAAAGGATCGATCTTAATTTCGTGAGGAAATAAATGCGCAAGAACACCAAGGATTTACGTGGTTCGATCTATGAATAAGATCTACGTCCACGGGGAGAGAGAGAGTATTCGTGTATTGAATGTGTAGGAAGCGATTACAAAGAGTGTGAATGAATCTATTTCGTCTAATCTAGCCTCTATTTATACACAAATGTATTGACCTAGATCTTGAATCAAGTCTTTCTAACTAGGATTCGAGATCCTATCCTCTTGAATTAGGATTCTTTAGATACGGCCGAGCTTCAGCATTCCCACCGATTTTAGGAGTCTTCATGGCCGAACTTGTCCAGCCGAGCTTGATGTCGAGGTTACTTGTATTGGGCACGATGCTTGGGCGCAGTAGTTGGGCCGTATCCTATCAATAGCCCTAACCAAAATGAACAAATCTTAAATTAAGAACGATAAAATCACCAGAAATCAACAATTACTTATGCTTGCTTGCCGGGAATTGGGATAGGTGTTTGGTTGTGGACCACCTCATAAATGGTGAGATAAGTATTGTAATATCCCCACTGACTTAGTTTAGTTAGTTAAGAATTAGTAAATTTGAAATAAGTATCAATGATCGAATCCTTGCAGTCGCAGTGTGGAAGTTTTACCCTCTTTAGGATGGCTCTTTGTGGGCACTAGGCAAAGTTCTCTTAGCTTTTTAATCGCTGAGTCACCGTGATTTATCATCTTATATTCTCATGAAGCTGTGGTGTGAGGGCTCACGGGGGAGAGCTTGCCCTTTGGGAATAAAATAAGTATGTAATATCAAAGATGAATATGTTTCAAAAAATGTAAGGTGTTAGGTTGTGCCGGTTTTTTGTGGGAATTTTCTGCAATCAATGCCGTGCTAGATATAGTATGAGCCTAACCGTACGTTAACTCTTGCCGGAGATTCGCCGACGCATGCTCATTTTTGCACCCTCATGCTTGGCTAAATCGTCTCTTGCAATTCCATTACTTTAATTATCCCCTTTTCTATTTTTTTCTTCCTTTAATTCTAGAGCGAAATGATTCGTTTTGCTAAGTAACTATTTATTAAAATATATCAAAAATACACGTTAGTATTTCATTGATGAAAATCGTATATAGAACATTTTTATTACAACCTTAATAATTCTAAGCCTTTTGATTTGTATTATCGATTGTCCGGACCGTTGTTTAGGATTTAATTTGAAATTACTCTCTCTCTTTTTGTTTAAGAAAGTTCATGTGTGTACGTTTAGATTTACAGTTTTTCTTAATATATTTATGAAAATAATTACTATAGTTGTTAAATAAAGGAACTGTTGTAATTAAAACTTTAAAGTGCTACGGCTTCTTACAAATATTTTAGTTTTTATTTTACTATCACCGCTGCATCGCATCGCACTAGTCATGAGATACATATGTTTTAATTTAAACCAGATTAAAGCATGCGATTGGTAAATTTAATAGTTGATCAGGTTTTATGTCTCGAGTTTTTAGTGTTTTTTAGAAAATATTTTTAATTAATATTTTCTTTTCAAAAACTGTGGACTTTACAAAAAAATTGATTTATTTCCCTTTTATAGAATCCAACTCGGATTATTAGGTGGATTATATGATGATACTGTTTCCACTTAAGCATCAAAATGACATCGTTTGGATGTTTAGGTGGAAAAAAAATTGAAATATCGTTCTCTCTATTGATGGGCTGAGAAAGTGGAAGCGACAGGAGTGACTATTCGCCACTGGATGGGCGATAGTTCTCGCTAGAGATTTTAGGAAGAGAAAGGAATAGGGATTTAAAAGAAATGGAATTTACATATTGGAGAGGGTTTTTGCATTCGTGAGAGAGCGAGAGATTTCATTTTTTTGCACGTAACATCAAGGGATTTAAGAGAAATTAAGAAGTGTGTCAGACATTTTAGGAGGAGAAAGGAATATGAATTAAAGAGAAATACGAATTACATATTGGAGAGGGTTCTTGCATTTGAGAGAGAGTGAGAAATTTCATATTTTTTTTGCACCTAACATTGAGGGATTTAAGAGGAGGGTTGCAAATTGGAGAGGGTTGTGTATGAGAGAGAAAGATATTATATATTTTTTACAATATTTTTTCTACCTTAAGCATAGGTGGCAAAAAAGTTCACTTATAATTTACTTAAAGAATCCGGCGAGACGATTCATCATTCCGTAATCGAATTTTCTAGGGTGGGACCAAATCAATTTTTTTTCCCAAACTTGGCTTTTTGAAGTGAAAATATTAATTTGAGATTTTTTTGAAAAATGCTAAAAGTTTGAATACAAAATATGATTAACCCTTTCTTAGGTGGAAAAAAAATCCACGTATAAACTACCTAACAATCTAACGAGGTGATTCATCATTCCATCTCCTGATTCTATAAAGAGGACATAAATCAAACTTTTTCTAAAGTTGAAGGTTTTAAAAAGAAAACACTAATTTGGGATATTTTCTAAAAAATATTAAAAATTGGGAACACAAAATATGATTCGATATTTGTAAACATATATTTGCATTTGATAAAATTAAGACCCCAACTTGAAGAATCAAACTCTACGATATAGCTCAAACAAAAGCTCCAAAACCTCATGTTTCGCAAGGCAACCATTGAAGTGATCTCATGTATATCCGTCTGTATATGCGGACTTTGATATTTTTATTCAGACTCTTCTTCAATATAAATAATATACGGACAGATGTACATAAATTTTTGTGACAACCCTTAGATTTTAGTATTATTCACGATAATGAAAAGTAAGATATATTGACTAGTTTAAACTAGAGCCGACAAAATGAGTCCGGCCCGAAAAGCCCGTCCGGGTACCGGGTTTAGGCTGGTTTGGCTTCAAAATTAAAGGCCCAAAAAACCGGGCCTAAAAAGCCATGAGAAAAACCAGACCTCTTAGGCTTTGGGCTAAAAAGCCGTCCGATTTTCATTAAATATATATATTTATAATATTATTTAATATACATATCTATATTTTTTAATAATATTAATTATATTTTATATAATTATTTATTTTTATAGTAACAATTTTCTTACTAATTCACATCTTGGTCGGAAAAATAAATTACGGAAAAATAATAACCTCATAAATCATTCAAAATAATTCCTAAGAGAAATGATCTCCAAAATATATACATTGATGATTAATGATCTTATAGTATGTAAAATCTATTTTGAATCATTGATCTTAAATATATCTGATATAATTAATTTATTTTATTCTATTATTTTATGAGTATAAGTCGGATTGATGTTTAATAATATAATTTATCTTTGATTTGTAATTACTAATTTTTTCTCCTTAAATTAAAGAATTAAAATCATACTGCATTACAATATCATCGCATGAATACATAAATAGGTCAAGATATACAAGAAGCATTATCATAAGAATAAGTAAGCTCAAAATATTCTCATCATTGATTCTTTATTTAAGTTAAGGAGTTATGAGATCTTAATTAAATAATTGTTTTTTTAATTTAAAATATTGATTTTATATATTAAAAAATTTAAAAAATTAGCTAAAAAAAGTCCGCCCGCCCGGGGTTGGTTTGGGCTTCATATTTTTAGGCCCGAAAAATTTTGGATCCGGCCCGAAAAATTTAAAAGCCGACGAGCAGAATTGAATCGACCGCCCATTACTTTGCCACCTCTAGTTTAAACCAACTAGACGACTCCAACTCCTACTAGACAAAGGACACCTACGAAATTAAAGACGCTCTAAGAAACAGAATATGACTGGCTATGAATTTTATAATCAAGCCCAAGCAACAATCATAATAATAAAATAAGACAAAGTATACTTGATCGATCTTAATTTCGTTAGGGAATAAATACGCGAAGAACACAAGGAATTTACGTGGTTCGATCATTAAAAGATCTCGTCCACGAGTGAGAGAGTATTTGTGTATTGATGATATGAGGAGCGATTACAAAGAGTGTAGCCCCCATTTTCCGTCTAATCTAGCCTCTATTTATACACAAATATATTGAGTTCGACTCTAATGCAAAGTCTTCTCTTATAAGGATTCTTTTAGATATGCATCCAGGATTCCTTTAGATATCCGAATCTTCTACGTCTCCACTTACGAGATTTGAGTTGTAGTTGGTTTAGGAGTCTTTCTGGGCCGAACTCACGTAGGCCGAGCTTGATGTCTGGCCCAATTTATATTGGGCTCGATGCTTGGGCCTAGTGTTTGGGCCGTATCCTATCATATCCCCCCAAAAAAGACGTAGAAGTGAGGTCGTGATGGATGTGGGATAGTGATTTGCTGGAGTTCGCTATTTGGCGAAGTAGATCGCGTATTCGGCTCCAATTGGCCGAAGTCGAATACTTTCCGTGCTGCCGTGGTCTTATGCTGAGCTTAAGTGTCGCTTTGCTTCACCTGAGGCGTTATGCCGAGGTCGAACACGAGATTTTCCGCCGATGCCGAACACGAGATACGGGATGCATGATTTAATGCGCATTTGATGCGGCGTTTGGGTTCGATAAAGTGCATATTGGAGGAATAACTTCCATGATCGCCATTTCTCGTATCACTTTATCCATTTCCATTTCAAATTCTCATTTTGTATTCAGAAGAA
Organism: Salvia rosmarinus; assembly: GCA_036937905.1. Classification (NCBI taxonomy): domain Eukaryota; kingdom Viridiplantae; phylum Streptophyta; class Magnoliopsida; order Lamiales; family Lamiaceae; genus Salvia; species Salvia rosmarinus. The sequence goes on along the minus strand of CM072815.1, from coordinate 81,972,162 downwards.
AAAGCTTTGCTATCGCCATTGTCCTTTTCGCCGCGTCTGTGCCATCACCTTCTTCTAAAACCAGTAAGTTTTCATGGAATCTTCTTCTTCTTCCTCGTCCGATGGTCTCACGGCCGGAAGGCGCGTTGTCAGCGTCGCCACCGAATTATTCGGTGGATGTAGAAGTTTATACCTTTGATACCCTCCCACCCTTCGTGCGTAGAGTTTGTTTCCCGCCTTTGATGGATTTTGGTAGGGTTTCTTCTATTCCTTCGATTTTAGAAGCCCCCGCAAGATTAGAGCTTGCTTCTAATTTTTCTATCCCAAAATCCTTTGAGTATGTTGTTCCCCGATTGGGTGATAGGGCTAGTGCTCCTCCGGACGGTTTTGTCACGGTTTATGAGGATAGCCTTTGGTGTGGTCTTCGTCTCTCCTTTCCTTCTGTGTATACCGAATTACAACAAATGTTCGGCATTCCTCTTGCCCAGTTAACGCCAAATTCCTTTCGGCAGTTAACGGGCCTTGGTGTCTATGCCCATCGGCATAATTTTCCTTTTACCCTTGGGCTTGTCCTGAGGTTTTTCATGCTAAAATCTAGCTTGGGGTGGTATTATGTATCACCGCCGTGGCTTCAAAGTAAAGACGAAGTCAAAATCTCGAGCTGGCGAATAAGTTCTTCTTACATCGGTTCGATGAAACCTTAGAGTTCGCCTGGAATCCGGAGAAGTTAGCGGATGTGGCCACCGATGAAAGCTTCGATGGCCTAGAGGAGGCGTTGGACAAGGTCGGTCTTGTTGACGAAGTGTTTACCGAGGTCGAGCTCATTCGCTGCGGGTGAGCCCTTATGATCCTGCCAGCAGGTGGGGCGGTGAAGGTGAGCCCCTATTTTCTTTCACTTGTCGCTTTATTATCGAACTTCTCCTTTGCCGACAAGTTTATTTTCTTCGTAGTGAACCGTCGAGGACAAGAAGAGGAAGAGGTCGGTTGGTCCCAAAACTCCCACCTTGGCCTTGAAGAATGTTGCCGAGGCCTCTTCTGAGAGGGCTGAGGTTGGAGGGAGGTCATCTTCGCCTGTGCCCGCCCCATCTCCTTTGGTCGCCCCGCGCCCCTATAAGGGAAAGCGTGTGGCTTCTCCCGCCGGCGATGATGATTGCATAATCGTCGGGAGTCAGGTCGCCGTCGATCCTTTCTCGAGGTAAAGCACTTCTTTGTTCGCACGTTTCTAGGCAATGTATCGATGTGTTAGTTGACGTTGATTTGTACGCGCAAGGGACCGAGCACATGAAGGCCGAGCTCAACAGGGTGTCTGCGATGTCCGTCCAAGTGGTGGACTTTTTGAATGACGCTCTAGACCAGTTCGATCAGGTGGCTCAGTATTCCCGGGAGTTAGAGGATAAGAACACCCTTCTTTTCAGAGACGTGGCCGAGGTTAAGGTTCGGGATGCGGCGATAAGGGAAGCCGAGGCTCTGGCGGCGAGGGCTGGCAGCCGGCGGCGGCGGCGAGTGGAGGTGTTGAAGGCCGAGATCGAGGCGGCGGTGGTGCAAGCCGAGGCGGCGGTGCTGAAGGCGAGGTGGGCGGCCGAGGCGTCGGGAGGCTGAGGCGGCTGGATCGTAAGGAGAGCTTCTCCGTGCTTTCGCGGTGAGACTATTCTTGTCTGGGAGGTTCTCCGAACTGGCCGGCGATCTGGTCGAGATCCTCAACAAGCATGTGGTAGCGACTACGCTCGATGAAATTGCCGAGGATTACCCGCAGTTGGATAAATCCAAGTACGGGTATGAGGTGACGGAGAACGAGGCATTGCTGCGATCCTATGCGAGGTCCTTGCTGCCGGCTTGGAGAGCATGCCGTGTTGAAAACTGAACTCCTCCAAAAGCGTTGTTGACCCCGATTTGGTTCGGCTTGCTCGGTGGACCGGATGCCACCCTTAAAGCCTTAATAGTGATATGGCCAGAAGCGGGGCGGTGGCGGCCGAGGTCACGGAGGAAGCAAAGGCGGCGTCGGCTGGAGTCGGTGAAGAGGCTGAGGGTTCCGGAGCCCGGGACGAGGCCGAGGTTGTTGAACCGGACCAGGTGGTTGCTGGAGGGGTCAGTTGATCCTCTTTTTTTTTCTTTTCTTTTTTTAAATGTTTATGTACATTGTCATTTCTGCCTTGGTGGCTTTAATAAAATTTTCCAGTTCTTAGAAAATTTATCTTTTGTCTTTGTCTCCAGTCTTCTCCTGAATTTTTTGATGTATCTGCATGGTTGGATCAAATCAAAACGTTGACTCGGGCTCTCGAATCTAAAGAGGTCGAGGTCCTGCACCTGGAGGGTAAACTTGGCCATGTGCAGGAGGAGGCCGACGTCAAGTTCAGGACTTCACAAGAGAAGTTTGACGAGCTTCAAGCTCGATTCTTGGAGTCGGAGGAGAAGCTCGAGATTGCGGAGGATAAGGCCAAGTCAGTCGTCGAGGAACATGCTGAATACGAGGCGGTTATCTGCCGAGGTGATGGAATGACCATCTCCGATGCCGAGGCTAAAGTTTTCGAGCTCGTAGCCCGCTGCTCGAGGTATAGACAAGAGTACGGTAAGAACTCCTGGCAATTTCAGGAGCAATATGCCGACCTGAAGAAGATAGGTGGCTTGTACAAGACCGTAGTAGCTCGTCATCCTCTCCTCGAGCAGGTGCTTCGTTCGATGATCGAGGCTTCTTCATCTGCCGAAGCTCCTCCTCCTACCGAGGCTCCTTCTTGTCTTCCGACGACGTGGAGTGTTGAAGACACTTCTCTTGACTTCTTTATGCAAGACCGACGTCGCCCATCGAGAAGCCGAGGTCATGTATCATCGAGCGGCCGAGGTCGTTTGGCGAGGCAAAGAGGTCGAGCTGGCCGAACTCCTGGCGTCGATCGAGGATGAGGTAGAGGCAGGGATAGGGTTAGCATAGATGAGCTGTTGAACCCTGACTTCGCTAGGGATTGGCTTAGCTTTTCCCAGCCTCCTGGACCTTCATCGTCCTCGTAATGTACGTGTTATACACTGGAAATAAGAACGAATATTTCTTCTTGTGTTGAAAATGCTTTATACATTTCGTCCTCGTAGTCAAACGAAGGTAGTTCGTCCTCGTATTAAATGAAGTTAATTCATCCTCGAAATAAACGAAGGTAGTTCGTCCTCGTATTAAACGAAGGTAATTCATCATCGAAATAAACGAAGGTAGTTCGTCCTCTTATTAAACGAAGGTAATTCATCCTCGAAATAAACGAAGGTATATGTTCCTTTTTTGGCAAGAAATATCGCTAGCGGTGGTCCCCTCTTCCTCGAAATAAACGAAGGTATAGGTTTCTTATTTGTCGAGTTTTATCGATAGGGGTGGTCCCCTCATGCGCGTTTATTTCATCCTCCGAAGAGGTTATTTCGTCCTCCGAAGAAGGTATAGTTAAATCCTCAGAAGAGGGTATAGTTAGATCCTCGAAGAGGGTATAGTTGTATCATGTGGAAGAGATAGTGCGCATAAGTGACAAATGAAATATGCAATAAAAATATTTTATTGATAAAATGCGACGTAAAAAGACACGACCGTACAGACTCAAAAGACAACGTAATAATAGAAAAAGACGCGACCGTGCAGACTCCACCTTTGACACTTATGCAAAATATCTCTTGAGATGAATGATGTGCCACGTGTTGGGTATTTGCTCACCGGATATGTGGGCGAGCTTATATGAGCCTTTTCCGAGGACTTCTTCAACACGGTACGGCCCTTCCCATGTGGCTTCCAGCTTGCCGAGCTTTGCGGCTTTCTCGACCGTTGTTTCAATGCGAGTCGCTTTGTTTGGAATTGTCGGTATTTGACACGCTGGTTGTAATACCGAGCTACTTGTTGCTTATATCGAGCTTCTCTAATGTAGGCGAGCTCTCTCTTTTCTTCAAGAAGATCTAGGTCAGTTCGTAGATTCTCCCCATTTGCTTCAGCTGAGAAGTGGATGGTGCGGGGGCTCGGCATACCGATCTCTGCAGGGATTACTGCTTCGGTTCCATACACCAAACTGTAGGGTGTTTCTCCGTTCGATGTCCGAGGTGTTGTACGATATGACCACAAGACTTGCGGCAAATTTTCCACCCAATTGCCCTTTACTCGATCGAGGCGAGTTTTTAGTCCTTTCACGATTGTCCTATTGGTGACTTCAGTTTGACCATTTGCCTGAGGATGGGCCACCGAGGTGAATCTTTGTTGGACCTGAAGCTCTTGACACCACTCTTTGAAGACCTTATCCGTGAACTATGTCCCATTATCCGAAACGAGGATATGAGGAATGCCGAAGCGACACACGATGTTCTTCCAGACGAAGTTGAGGGCGTTTTTGCTTGTGATTTTCACCAAGGGTTCGGCTTCCACCCACTTTGTGAAGTAGTCGATCGTGACAATCAGGAATTGAAACTGCCCTGGAGCTTTGAAGAAATGGCCTACAATGTCAATCCCCCATTGCATAAATGGCCAAGGGCTTTGCATGCTTGCGAGGTCGGTTTGAGGTAGCCTCGGCACGTTTCCATGAATATGGCACTTCAGACACTTCTTCACGAGGTCAATTGAGTCTTGGAACATTGTTGGCCAATAATATCCCCATCGCATGACTTTCTTCGATAAGGCGCGGGGCCCGATGTGGCTTCCACATGATCCCTCGTGTACTTCTCGTAGTAAATAATCAGCTCGGTTCGGACCCAAACACCATAGGAGAGGTTGTAGGTATGATTTTCTGTAGAGAATTCCCTGCTCGAGTGTATATCGCAGAGATTTGCTTAAGACTCTCCTGGCCTCGAGCCTGTCATGGGGCAATTCTCCTTTCTCCAAATATGTTTGGATGAGGGTCATCCAATTAGGTTCCTCGTCCGAGACTATGTTGACTTCTACCTCGGCTTCGTCTATGCTTTTGCTCTGGACTTCTTCTACTGGCGGGCTCGTTGACGACGAGGCCAGTTTGCTTAAAGTGTCAGCTCGGCTATTTTGCTTCCTTGGGATGCGAACCAACTGGAAGTATGAGAAAGATTGTTGCAAGCTTTTGGCTTTTTCAAGGTATTTCTTCATCCTGTTGCCTTTTGCTTCGTACTTTCCCGGCATGTGGCTCACTATAACCGAGAGTCCTTTGTGGACTTGCGGCTCGTGTCGGAGACTTTGAGCTAGGCGAAGTCCTGCGATTAAACCGTATTCCACTTCGTTATTCGTACTTTTGAATGTGAACCGAAGTGCGTAGGCTATCTCTTGCCCATCTGGACTTATGAGTAAGATGCCTGCCCCACCTTGCTTGCCGTTTTTTCAAGCTCCATCCACATAGATTTGTCGACAATCTTCGATGGTTCCTTTATGAGTTCGGCCGGCGTTGTGCGAGTCGGCTCGTGGGTTCGACTTTCTGCGAAGTTAGCCTCGACAAGGAAGTATGCTAAGGCCTGACCCTTGATGGCTCGACGAGGGCAGAAAGATATATCGTGTTATTTGGTGCGTCGCTTTTCACAAAAATAATCGACTGACAGACAGTCGGTATGCCCAAACCATACAGACAGCAGTAGGCAAAATAATCGACTGACAGACAGTCGGTATGCCCAAACTGCGCAGACAGCAGTAAGCAAAATCGTCTCCCAAGGGATCGGCGAGAATTCTCCTAAACTTTCGACCTACAAGCGTAACCACGAAGAAATTGGGATTACTAAAACTAGGAACAATTAAATAAGCGATAACTAGAAATAGGAATTGAATTTTGATTAAAGCGAATAAAATTGAGAAAGGTAACAAATGCGTGAAGATATTAAAACCAATTAATTCCACCTAGCTTGATCTTTTGTTCATCGATGCAAAGATAACTTTAATTCATGCAAATAAATCAGTTATGACCACGAAGACGCTTACGACGCGATCTTATCTCCTTAGCTTCTCGATAATTAGGAAGACGACTTCACTAACTATTTCTCTAATCGATCGACAACCGTAAGAGGCGCTCTATAGGTTTAATGAGCCAACAGCATTAAGAACTAGAGAAACCCGATTCAAAAGCGATAAACTCGGCGGGATTACCGAATTAAGATTGTTATTCCTTGACACGAAGGTCGATTTACCACTAATCAAACCTAAACCACGATTACGTATGGCGATTTAATTGGCTATTAATTAATTCAACTCACTAAATATTGTACACTACCTAGCGGATTGAAACAATTAAATCACAGAGAAAATAGAGAACAACAAATACTTGCATACAAATTAAAGGATAAATAATGATTAGATCTCACATAAAATCGAGACTAGGCTTCCTTGTCGTTGCGTAATAAAAGAGATTAGCTAGAACTCATATTACATAAAAGCAAATAATAATTAAATAAGATAAGAACAATAAACCGGACTGCTGGAATAATGAAAGAAAAATAAATGGTTTACTGCCTCCAATGTTCACAACGTGAATAATGCCTCTGTATTCCCAAAGTGGAGGCGTGAGATTGTGTAAGTGTTTAGGCGTGAGAATGTGTGTTATTTTGAGGCGTGGAATAAGTTATATATTCCAATCAACTAACTAATAATATAAAACTAACCTAATCACTATGGGCCGAAACAAGGCCAACGAAAAAAGTTAATAAAAATAAAATCCAATACAAATAAAAGCTTCCATAATAAATAAAATCCTATATTAAATCTTCATTCACTTCCTTGGCTTTAAATTCCTTTCAAAATCATACTTATTTTCTTCCAAAATAAAATCAACACCTACAAAATCCACAAAATATGCAATTAGCTTTATAAAATAGTTAAGTAGTTATTAAGCATTTAAACTCATCAAAAACATCCAAAAGATATGTATAAAATACGTCTAATCAAATCCCCCCACACTTGAATAATGCTCGTCCTCGAGCATAAGCAAAATAAAAGATAAAGAACAAACTATGTAGGAACTCGATTCAAGAAAAACAACACTTGGCCATTGATCAAGAAATAACAATCATAGTCAAGATCAAAATATAACCACCTTTCATACCACAAACCATTCCTTGATTCCAATAACTTTATGTATACACCCTTCGTTCAAGTCAAAACAGTGCAATCAATCCAGCATCACAAGATTCACTCAAGATCGCTCAAAAATCAAGGACAAGATAAATTCACACTAAAGCATCTTGACTCTATCCATCACAAGTTTGCCAATATGTCACTATCTCTATCAAAATGAAATGAAATTCAAGCACAAATCATTAGGACTTTCATAGGTTGTAATGGGGCTAGGGTGCATAGGTAGGAGGAACAAAAGTATTGAAAATGGCTATTAAATCCAACAAAATGCAAGCAGTTCTCCACATGTGTACTCCCAAAACAAACCCCAAATATTCTACTTTACTCCCCAACATTCCTTCTCCCTCATTGACTTCGTCTTCTTCTTTTTTAGTATTCTGCTACCAATTCTTTCTCCTTTATTTTTTTTCTCTTTTTCTCATTTTTTTTTCTTTTTTTTTTTTTTTTTTTTTTTTTTTTTTACTTAGAAGCAGCAGCCAACAAGTAACCAAAAATTGGCAACAACACATTTATCAATATGTAACCACACCACATCAATGCTCTTAATCTCATCATCTCACAACCCAACTATCCTTCAACAAAACAAAATACACCAACTTTCCCAAATAGTTAGAATTCCACAAATCACTTATCATTTCATCTTCCTCAACTACTTGCAGATTATTGGTGGGACAAAAGAAGGCTAAAAAGGCTATGGTTTATTATTTTTGTGGCTTTCTTTTATCAAGAAAAAGGTTAAAACTCAAGTGGGCTCTCTAGGAAAATATGAGATGGTTAACAAATATCAATCAAAACAAATGCCTAAATCATGTTCATGCGAGAATTGACTTCATAAGTTCGACTATGACAACAAGGCAAACCAGACATCAAGATATCAAGAATACATAACCTCTCAACAAAGAAATAAGGAGCATTTCATAATTTTGCTCATAAGCTCAATCCTCGCATATTTGAGTAGGTTTTCAAAATTTGATCAATTAAGCACATTTTCTCATCCTTAGACACATAAGAGCTTTCACAAAATTATTTTCATCAGGAAATCAACCAAGCAATCCCATCACAATATTCCAATCTATTCCATTCATGTTATTTTTCTCACAATGGCCAAAATATCTGAACAATAACTCATACCCGACAAAAGATATCCCCGATAGACATATGACTCAAAATCCCCACACTTAAACTACACAATGTCCTCATTGTGTTAAACCTTAATAAGATAAGAAAAAGAAAAACAAAAGCAAAAAGACTTCTTCAAGTGCTCAATGCTCAATCGAAGGTGGTGGGTGGAGGTGGTCGGGCGTTGTTCCATCATGTGTGGTGGCGATCGAGCGATATGGTCTTCCTTTTCTAGCAATTAATGGATGCACCCCTATTCTTGCAAAACCCTGTCAAAAGAAACCCAAATCGGCAACTTTTTTTTTCGATTTTTTTTATTTTTTAATTTTTTTAACAAACTGAAAAATAAAAACAATTATGAAATAAATATAAAGATGAGAAAAGAAATCTTGGGTAAGCTCCCAAGCAGCGCCTTTGTTTAAGGTCCAAGGCCAGACACCATGGTGGTACGATCAGGAGTTAACTACGGAAGTAGCCAAGTTCATCTCTTGAAACTCGACTATCTTCATCTCTTCAATTGCAAAATATTGTCTATCTGGAGGATCGTGCGGTATGGGCATACCATCTGGCTCGTTCTGCACTCTGTTGAGATTATCAGCAACTAAATTCTTGGCTCCCTTCTTATCCTTGAGTTCCAAGTCAAATTTCTCTTGTTCTTCACGAAGGTCTCTGCTTATTATGACCGGCAGTGTGTCGTGCTCCCCCAAGAACTCATTCTTCAAATGCTGAGGTAACATTTTCAATTCCAGCTTGGGTGGTTTCTCAACAGATGGAAAAATCCATTCTGAACTGGTCGGGATGGGCATCCTGCTCGACAGGTGCCGAATTGGAACTTCTTCCGTAGAGTACATCAGCCTGATAATCTCTTTAATGGCGTCATTCTCCTCTGTTTTTCCATCTTCTTCACTCAATGCACTAACAAGAACGTGCTCTAGTTTATCATCCCTGAAATTCTCAACAAAGTTATCAACCAAAGGGTCAATAATATCAATCATGAAAACAGATTGATGATCTTCAACATGCTTCATAGCTTCAAATACATTAAATGTGACTATGTCTCTATCAAATTTGAGGCTCAATAGACCCTTATCCACATCAATTTTTGCTCTAGCGGTTTTCATGAATAGTCTTCCTAATAAAATCAAAGATCTTCTTAAAGAAGCGAGAATCATCCATGTCGACAACATAAAATCTACAGGAAAATACATATCATTTACTTTCACAAGAATATTCTCAACAACACCTTTTGGATATGCATTAGACCTATCTGCTAATTGAATTACAACACCGGTTCGCTTCAAATGCCTAAATTTAAATCCTTATACACGTATGGCATGACATTTATTGATGCGCCTAGATCTAACATGACTTTCTCGATCCTCGATTGCCAATTATGCATGGAATAGTAAACATACCGGGATCCTTACACTTTTCGGCAATTTTCTTTGAATAACGTGACACATTCTCACTTACTCTAATTTTGCATCATTCCCAAACTTCATTTTTTTAGAGCAAAGCTCCTTCAAGAATTTTGCGTACCTGGGAACTTGTTTAATTGCATCAATCAGAGGCAAGTTTATCTCTACCTTCTTGAAAACTTCCAAAATATCTTTGTCATCCTCCTCTTTCTTGTTTCGTGCCAACCTGGAAGGAAATGGAGGTGTAATCAATGATTGAGAATTTGAAACTTTAGGTTCTTCACTTACCTTTGAGGAGTCGATCTCTGTGGAAGTCTGTAGCTCATCATAGCCTTGGGTTTTCTCAACTTCTTCATGTTTTACTTCCTCATCTTTCATTTTAGGCTCCGGTTCAACTAACATCTTTTCACTTCTTAGAATAACTGCAGACACGTTCTCCTTTGGATTCAACTCCGTTTGAGATGGAAGTTTTCCTTGGTTATTTTGTAACCGATTCATTTGAGTGGCCAACTGAGTAATCTGTGTGCCCATACTTCCCAATGCGGCTTGCGTCTCTTGCTGGAATGCTTGCTGACTTTGAACCAATTTCTTGACAATCTCACTGCTCTGGGCGAGACTCTTCATAATATCACTCATATTCGGTTCTGCACGGGCGGGATGGGCATACTGACCAGCTTGTGCAGTATTCGTGCATAAATTCCGACCTCTTCGATTCCACGAAATTGGGGTGGTTTCTCCAGCCCGGATTGTATGTGTTGGAGAAAGGATCGTTTCTCCTATACCTTTGTGCATTCATATGTTGCTCATCTCGGATCCATACATGCTTGCTCGGTCGATTTTCGCAAAGTAGGACAAACATCGATATAATGATTATTTTCAAGACAAATCTCACATTTCATCTTACGAGTTTGAGCTACGGCAAAGCCTCTAACTAAAAAGTTAGGGCATCAATTTTCTCGTTCACTCACGAGTTTTACGCCATGTAAACCGGTCTGCATGTGATCATCATCCTCATCTTCATATTGTTGTCCATTGGAAACCATGTCAGCAATGAGTTGTGTGGCTTCCTCCAATGTTTTGTTAGTTAAACTTCCCCCGCAAGCAGCATCAACAATCTTCCTATCAAGAGCAGACATACCACGGTAAAAGTAGTTAGTAAGCAATTGATATTCAGAAAATCCATGATCAGGGCATTTACGACACAATTGCTGAAACCGCTCCCAATAGTCAGACAAGCTCTCTGTTTTCTTCTGCTTAATGCTACTGATAGCCATTCTCAAATTTGCAGCTCTTGATTCAGGGAAGAATTTCCTCAAAAATTGCTCTTCCAAATCATCCCAAGTTCGAATCGAACTAGGAGGAAGATCAAAAAGCCAATCTCGAGCTTTGCCCTGCAATGTGTGAGAAAAAGTTAGCAATTTCAAATTATCTTCAGAAAAACCATTAGGACGTAACGTCGCGCAAACTAAATCAAACTCAGCAAGGTGCTTATGTGCACTCTCTCCAGGTAAATCCCCAAATTTAGGTAGCACTTGAATGAAACCAGACCGTATTTCAGCATTTCCATTGATAGTTGGCAGAACGATGCACAATGGGCGATTGCTCCTATGGCGGCCTAATTCTTTTATCAGTTGAGCTCTTGGCGGATTAGGATTCACAACGTGCCTCTCGTCTCCCATTGGAACTTCAACTATATGTTCAACTTCAGAGTCTAGTGAATTTGATGTAGCACCCTTCTTTAACTCCTTGGTTCTTTTTTTTCAAACTCTGTGTGGTCTTCTCGATCTCAGGATTAAAAATTAATTCACTTAAACCGATCCCCGGCAACGGCGCCAAAATTTGGTGCGTCGCTTTTCACCAAAAATAATCGATTGACAGACAGTCGGTATGCCCAAACCGTACAGACAGCAGTAGGCAAAATAATCGACTGACAGACAGTCGGTATGCCCAAACTGCGCAGACAGCAGTAAGCAAAATCGTCTCCCAAGAGATCGGCGAGAATTCTCCTAAACTTTTGACCTACAACGTAACCACGAAGAAATTGGGATTACTAAAACTAGGAACAATTAAATAAACGATAACTAGAAATAGGAATTGAATTTTGATTAAAGCGAATAAAATTGAGAAAGGTAACAAATGCGTGAAGATATTCCGACAACCAATTAATTCCACCCTAGCTTGATCTTTTGTTCATCGATGCAAAGATAACTTTAATTCATGCAAATAAATCAGTTATGACCACCGAAGACGCTTTTGACGCGATCTTATCTCTCCTTAGCTTCTCGATAATTAGGAAGGACGCTCACTAACTATTTCTCTAATCGATCGACAACCGTAAGAGGCGCTCTATAGGTTTAATGAGCCAACAGCATTAAGAACTAGAAACCCGATTCAAAACCGATAAACTCGGCGCAGATTACCGAATTAAGATTGTTATTCCTTGACACGAAGGTCGATTTACCACTAATCAAACCTAAACCACGATTACGTATGGCGATTTAATTGGCTATTAATTAATTCCAACTCACTAAATATTGTACACTACCTAGCGGATTGAAACAATTAAATCACGGAGAAAATAGAGAACAACAAATACTTGCATACAAATTAAAGGATAAATAACAGATTAGATCTCACATAAAATCAGACTAGGGCTTCCTTAATCGTTGCCAGAATAAAAGAGATTAGCTAGAACTCATATTACATAAAAGCAAATAATAATTAAATAAGATAAGAACAATAAACCGGATCATTGGAATAATGAAAGAAAAATAAATGGTTTCTCGCTTCCAATGTTCTAGCGTGAATAATGCCTCTGTATTCCCAAAGTGGGCGTGAGATTGTGTAAGTTTTAGGCGTGAGAATGTGTGTTATTTTGAGGCGTGGAATAAGTTATATATTCAATCAACTAACTAATAATATAAAACTAACCTAATCACTATGGGCGAAACAAGGCCAACGAAAAAGTTAATAAAATAAAATCAATACAAATAAAAGCTTCCATAATAAATAAAATCCTATATTAAATCTTCATTCACTTCCTTAGCTTTAAATTCCTTTCAAAATCATACTTATTTTCTTCCAAAATAAAATCAACACCTACAAAATCCACAAAATATGCAATTAGCTTTATAAAATAGGATTAAGTAGATATTAAGCATTTAAACTCATCAAAAACATCCAAAAGATATGTATAAAATACGTCTAATCATTCGCCCAATTCAATTGCCCACTTCGCAATTCTCCACGAAAGCTTCGGCCGTCGATACTTGCGAAGTGGATGATCGGTGAGAACCCGTATGGGATGTGCTTGGAAGTATGGACTTGATCTCCTTGCAAGACATTACTAATGCAAGGCGAGCTTCTTCAAAGGTTGATACCTCGTTTCTGGCCCTTTTAGTGCTCGGTGATAAAATATCTGAGTCGACATCCGTCTTCTCGCACCAGAACTGCACTTATGGTTTCGTCCGAGGTGGCGAGGTATAGGGAAAGTACCTCTCCTTCTTTTGGGACGGATAAAGTGGGGAGTTTGGCGAGGTAGTTCTTGAGATCTTCGAAGGCTGACTTGTGTTTATCATCCCAGGAGAACTCCGGAGCCTTTTTGAGTATTTTGAAAAATGGGAGCTGCTTATCCGCGGCTTTTGAAAGAAAGCGGCTTAGTGCGGCTATGCAGCCCGTCAATCTATGTACGTCATGGATGGTCTTCGGTATTTTCATCTTCAAAATGGTTTGAACCTTGGGACGGGTTGACTTTTAATCCTTCTTGAGAGACCCAAAGACCCTGTAAATTTTCCGATCGAGCTCGCGAATGTACACTTACGGGATTTAGCTTTAGGTTTACCTTTCAAGTAAGTCGAGGGCGATCCCGAGGTCGGCAACACATGTGGCCTCTTCTTTTCTCGACGACGATGTCATCTCGTATACTTCCACATTCGAGCTATGTAGGGCTGAAATATCTTGTCCACCATTCTTTGATAAGTGGCCCTGCATTTTGAGTCCGAAGGGCATCTTCTTATATGCAAAGACTCTGAAGTCCGTTATGAAGGCTGTTTTGGATACGTCCTCGTCACTCATCAACACTTGGTGATATCCTGTATAAATCCAAAAGTGAAGACTTCATATCGACGGGCGTCAACCTTTTGTCGATATTTGGAAGGTATGATCCTTAGGGCGATGTTTATTGAGATCGGTGTAATCGATGCACATTCGCCATCCTCCTCCTTTCTTGACCATCACGGGTTGGCTATCTAGGTCGGGTATTTGACTTGAACAATATCTGAGATTTTAATAATTGATTCACCTCGTCATGGATGACTGACTCCTTCATTGCAAAAATCATTGCTTTTGCCGGCGGTTTTACACTCGGGTCAATATTGAGCGATGGTGATAATACTTGGCGAGACCCGATTATGTCGAGGGGTGACCAAGCAAACACGTCTCTGAATTCCCTTAGGAGTTGGATGATCTTTTTTTTTAATTGAGGTTCCCGGTAGAACCTATTTTGACGACCTTGAGCGGTTCGTCTTCATACAGTGCGACCTCTTCTATCGGGCTATCGAGGCGGCGACGTCTTTCCAAATTCCAACTCATCGGGTTTCTTTAATTGCTATGCTTGTGGGTGCTGGGCTGAAGTTCCTGCGCCTCTTAGGGCGACCTACATGCATTCTTTGGCCCGTTTCTGATCTCCCGGGATCACGGCTACCCCTCCTTTTGTGGGGATCTTCATTATCAGATGGTACGTTGAGCATACCGCCCTTACTGCGTTTAGCCAGTCTCGTCCCAGTATGATGTTATACGGCAAGTAGGCCTTCACCACGAAGAACTGTACCACCTTGGTGGAGCTCATCGGCGCTCTTCCTTCTGGGCGCGTCTCTTCCTGCACAAAGCTTCGGAGTGGTAGCGGAGCTGGTGCGGCGTGCCTCCTCAACTCTAACTTGTCAAGCATTCCTTGAAGAGGATGCTTCTTGACGCTGCTTGTCGATATACACGCGTTTTACCGACTTGTTGGCGACCATCGCTGATTACCATCGCATCCGGTGGGATACTACGGTGATGCGGGTCGTCCTCTGAGAAGGTGATTGCCTCGTCCCTTTAAACCTCTTTTACTGTGTTGTTGGTATGGGGACTTGGCCTCGGCCTTAAGAGAGGACTTTGTAGTTCTCAGCGAGGAGCCCCGTGATGGTGGAGATGATCCGTCGTATTGGGGCTCGTCATCTTCCTCTTCGTCGGTGTCGCGCTTTGTTTTCTTGTGAGGGCACAGTTTTCCTCTTTCTTGCTTTCTCTCTTTTGACCTCGGTAGGGGCTTCGTCTTGACCAGTTCGGCCATGCCTTGGTACTTCTTTAGGACCCCGTCCCACACCAAATTCGATGTCTACCATGAGGTCTGCACTCTTGATGTCGTGTCCATAATCCTCATGGAAGGAGCGATGTTGTCCTTGGATCGGCGCTTTGACCCCTGTCATTGGTCGAGGCTTCTCAAACATATTCATGTGGAGTCGTAGATCTCCACCCTTGACTTCGTCGAGGGTGTATCTTGGGTCGCTCCGGGTTATTATGCGCCCGAGCTGAGACTCTATTAGGCGACGTATCCTTTCAAGGCACTGTCGGCCTTGGTTGATCTCCTCGACCATCTTCTTCCTCCCTTTGTCGAGGGCTTCACCTTTCGCTCGCGCTTTTTCTATCAAGATCGTCCACTTTGGCGAACCGGTGCGCTATGCGCCCACGTTACGATGCGACGGGTTCGTGCTTGACAATCTCTTTGTATAGAGCCCCGGCAAGATGCCGTTTGGAAGGTAGAGATGATGAGAAGATCGTTTACGTCTTCGACTTTCGTGCTCTCCTTGTTGAACTGGTCATAAAGTCACCGATGGTAGGGGTGTCTAAGCGGTTCGGTTTGGTTATCAACCGAATTCTCCGAAAAAATGGAACAAAACCGAATCGCTTTAAATTTTGGTTAACCAAAACCGATCGATTCCGTGGTTCGGTTTCGGTTAACCAAAACCGAATTAAAATTAATTAATAATAATAAAAAATAATAATAAAACAAATAAAATAATAATTAAAATAAATAAAATAATAATTAAAATCAAACTTATTAAAATAGATAAAATATTTAACAATAATTAATAAAGTAATAATAAAAATTGATTTTCATAATTTTTAATTAATTAATTAGTAATTGAAATAATAATTAAAAATAAAAACGGTTTTCGGTTTTCGGTTCCGAATCAGTTCGGTTATCGGTTAACCAATAACCGATTTTTTTTCAACTCTGGAATCGAAACCGAACCGATAACCAAATTTGTCGATTTTCGGTTAATCGAATTTATCGGTTTCGGTTCGGTTTCGGTTCTAACCGAAAACCGTTTAGACACCCCTAACTGATGGACTCGTTTCGGCCTTGCCTCACTGTGAGGAGATGTGCCGATGTCGTTTTGGACTCGGCCTTTTGGAAGAACCTTCGATGAAAGGCTTTCATCAGGTCGCGGTATGATCCAATACTCCTGAAGGTGGCTGTCGAACCACCGTGGCGTTGTCGACCGGCAATTAGGAAGAGTTTGCACAATGGATGGTGTTGAGGCGTTAGTTGATCATATTATACTGGAATTGTGAGAGGAAGTTTTGCGGATCCCTCAGTCCGTCATAGGGAGCGATGCTCGGCACCCTGTACTTGTCCGGGAGGGGAGTGTCGAGTATTTCGTTTGAGAACGGGGTAACTATTCTCCCGTATCCATCGAACCCGCCTCCCGAGGAGTGAGGCGGAGTTCGTCGACCGAACTCGTTTTGATGACGGGGACCGACCTCGTTTTGATGACGACGTCCTGTCCCACGTTGTTCGTCCCTTGCACGGTTGGTTTGGGTCCCAACCCGTGTAGAGGTATGAGCGTCTGTCATCCGGAGGCTGGGGGATTCACCTCGCTGTGTTGCCTCGTGCTTTGACGAGGCTTTGGCGTCCCTATCTTCGTGATGGTGCCGACCTTGCTCTCGGCTGAGGTACTGGAGGAAGCTTTCCTTGTTCTTTTCAAGGAATCCTTTAACTGCCTCGTCAAGGCTTATCTGTGGAGCTGGAGGTTCCTCTCGGTTGCTGTTGCGGTCTCCCTCGCTATTATACTCTGCTTCTTCATGCAGGATAGGATGGCCCTGCTCGTCGAGGCTTTGGACATGCCCTTCGGGGGTCGGTTCTCTAACCGGGCTTTTCCCAAGCCGACCTCGGCGCGTCCTGCCGCCGTTGTTGTTGCCGGTAGCGGCTCTGGATATAAGGCTTCTTGTATTCATCGTCGTGATTGATTCCCTGTAAACAAAGGTTGACCGAAAACATAAAATTTTGATTCCCACAGACGGCGCCAGTGATCGATCTTAATTTCGTTAGGGAATTAAATACGCGAAGAACACAAGGAATTTACGTGGTTCGATCTGTTAAAAAGATCTACGTCCACAGGGCGAGAGAGTATTTATGTATTGATGATGAGGAGCGATTACAAAGAATGTAGCCCCCCTCCTTTTTCGTCTAATCTAGCCTCTATTTATACACAAATATATTGAGTTCGACTATAATACAAAGTCTTCTCTTATAAGGATTCTTTTAGATATGCATCCAGGATTCCTTTAGATATCCGAATCTTCTACGTCCCCACTTGCGAGATTTGAGTTGTAGTTGGTTTAGAAGTCTTTTTGGGCCGAACTCGCGTAGGCCGAGCTTGATGTCTGACCCAATTTATATTGGGCCCGATGCTTGGACCTAGTGATTTGGCCGTATCCTATCAATAGTAAGTCTAAAAAAAAGTGAATTCATGTGAAGACATCCACGTAAACGTAGGAAGACTACATTTTAAATTTCAATTAAAATGTGATCACATACAAAATTCAATTAATATGTAGTTTTTATGTGTGGATATCTTCACAAGAAACTTTATCAAAATTTACTTGCATAAAAAAGATAAAGATTATCAACTAGGCTTGCGAGTCTCCCGCCACGATTAGGGATGGCAATGGATCGGATTTGAACCGGATCTGGTTAGATCCAGATCCAGATCCGATTTTTTTGCTTGGATCCAGATCCGGTCCAGATCCATTGGATCCAAAAAAATGAGATCCGGACCCAGATCCATTGGATCTACAGGGTCTAGACCCAGATCCATGTGTTTTCTCTTCTAACATAAATCTTAAATTAACCAATCTATCATCAGCATTCCTCAAATACTCCATAAATTCTTGAGCTAATTCGATCTCAACAATGTTTAGTTGGTTGTAGGGATTTCTTCCACTATTTATGAGTTTTTTCAAATGAAATTATGTCTTGTGTCTTCATAATAAAAAAAAATCAATATTAAAAAGGGGCGCATGCACATATACTCATATCTCATAAGACGTATGCATATATACCCAATGGGATAAAAACATGCGAAATCAGGTAGGTTTATATTGTATGGACAAATATACCCTCAAATGTTGACAAAAACTGTCTTTGTTTTCTGTGTAAAATAACGAACTACGCCCGGAATCCGAAATATTTGAGATGGGATACGATCGGATTCAAAAATTAAAAATTCGGATACGAGGTCGGTTGGATTCCGATCGGATCCGACCGGATTCCGATCGGACAGATCGGATTCCATATCGTTTAATTGCATGCTCGGATTCGCAAACACACCGATCGGATTCTGTCTTGTGTATGGAATCCAAGACATACACATCGACCGGATCCGATCGGTTTTATTTATTTTTTATTTATTTTTTAATTATTTCGTCTTTGTAAGTGCTTTGAATTTTCTCTCAAATTATTGTAGCATTCAATTCATTCACGTGAAACTGATATAATAGGTCTGAATTTAGTACAATAATAGGTCTGATTTTACTGTTGTTACAGTAAATTTGTACAATAATGAGTCTGAATTCATTGTAGCTACAGTAATTTCACTTGAATGCTATACAGACACCCATCATTTGTTGTTGTTTACCTTCTATAAAATTTACGAATTCATTCATTCATTCATTCACATCTCATAACTTCATTTTCCAATATCATAAACTTTTCAATTGAAGTTGAAGCAACGTATTTGAAGAAAAACCACGGAGAATTCAATCATTTTCCAATATCAAAGGTAATTCGCCAGCAACCCCAAAGAATAATATATTTACGTGTACGTATATTTTGATTGGGAATTTTGTTTTAATATTTTTATTTATTCTTTCTTTATGTAGATGGACAATTGGAAATTCATTACTGTGAATTATGGTGGAGAGTTTGATAGTGATTGTACGTACATTGGCGGGTGTCAACAAATTGTCCAAATTCCAAATCGTTTTCTTTGCAGTCTCATATACTATATCAATTACGTATTGCAGGCCACTATTATGTAAGTGTTATAAGTCTGTGATTTTCGTTAGTTGGAATTTGTACACATTTAATTTGTCGTATCATATATACGTGTACATATAATCTAATTTTGGTTTTGGGTTAATTTTTCACATTAGATGTGATGTATAAAAAGAAAGTATGTTATTAGCCAAAAAATATGTATGTTATACATTTAAATTTTTCTAATTAGCATTTTTCTAATCCACCCACACGACAAAATATGTACACATTTAAATTTACACAGAGAAAGTATGTTATTAGCCAAAAAAGATTATATGTACACATTTAAATTTATAAATATTAATAAAACTGAAATTTAAGATATTACACATTTAAATTCAAGCGTTTTCTAACTGGGGTCACACAACTCAAAAATAGAAGTAGCTATAATTTTCCTATATGTTGGTATATGAGTAGTACCCCAATTAATACTCGGCGATCCGGATATCGCACGTTCAACGTACATGCATGCATATGGACCACAAGCGACGCCGTCTTTCTGGGAGAACTGGTTAGCGGTGTGGGATAGATAATTCAAGTGGCACGTTTTTTCGATATGCCCGTATCGTTAAAGCTCCAATAATCAGCTTCATCCAGGATGAATCCAAATAAATGCAATAGGGGAGCCATCTGCTCGGCGCGGTGTCTTTTCGCATGATCTTCTAATCTCCAATATATCGAATCATATAGATCAAGCGTCCAGTCAAGCACTTTGATAACAGCGACGACGTAGTTTGCATCGATAAGGATAGGTATAATCACCTATATAACACAATTATATATTACAAAATAATTTAAATTATTCAAATTAAATATATTAAAATTTAAATATATAACATGATATTGAATTACAAAAATCACATGTTGCATGCTGGACCAATCGGTCATAGTGGTTATTCCCGTCGTGCCCCTGATCAGGGAAATAATACTCTCGGGGACCTTCCAACCGCTTGAACAAGATTCCCAACCAACTTGAAGGATTCGCTGTTGAGACATTCAAATAAATTAATCGGACATTGAATTGAGCAAAGCAATAAATAAATGAATGTAAATTATTGGGAAATCAATACTTACATAGAAGGAGGTGTCCAATATAATCGTGTTTGCATTGTTCATGGTGGACAATACAGTATCGCCCTTGATCAGCCTCACTCTACAGCTCATCATGAACAGATCAATCGTCTACAATAAGAACAATTGAATGTATAAGTATTAATCAATTAATTCAACTAAAATAAATTCTGAATACTTAGAAATTCAAAGTACTTACGTCTGCAGATAATAAGCTGGTCGGCTTAAGAATATCCATGAAAAATGCCCGATTAAGAACTCCACCACTCTCGGAAATCATCACCGTACGTCGAGGGGTGGCTTCAAGGAAGACCTTGAAGTTCGACACTAACGTCAGATCAAACTCACGCGGTTTGCCAGTAACAACATATGGAGATGATAGGGCCATCGATGGGAATCGCTGTCGGCCACTCTTCACAGTATACGAACCTTGGTGTCACCACAAGTACTGCCCGTCTCTTCCGTACATCGTCCCGATGTCATCCCTTCTGTCATCCCCGATGTCATCCCTTCTGTCATTCCCGATGTGATCCCTGTACCGGGCATCCCTAAAGTCATCCACTGGTGTCCATAATCGGACATTCCTGTAGTAGTGGACTGCTGCGGGACTTCGGAGGTCATCTTAATCGACACAATCTGCGTAGAAAATATCATTTGACTTAGAAATATTTAAATAAACACAAAATATTTAAATTATTTAATTAAATTGAACTTACTTGTCCACAATCACTAAAAATATCAAACATATCAGCGAATGAAGCTGAAGGTGGCTGCTGATAAGAAGCAGGATGTGGCTCCTGATAGTAGCGGGAGGTGATGGCGATAGGAGGCGGAGGTGGCTCTCGATAGTAGCGAGGAGGTGGCTGGTGATAGGAAGTATGAGGTGGCTCCTGATATGCGAGGTGGCTCCTGATAGGAAGCACGAGGTGGCTCTTGATAGGATGGCATGGCCTCAGTCCTACCAAACTCGTGCACAGAATGTCGGTGGCGGCGTGCATGTACGCCATCGGTGAATCCGTGCCTCATCAATCGATTACCGTGCCACGGGATGAGTATGATGATCGGATGGAGAATAGGTCGGTGTACGTCGTGAACGACCATGACGGACAGCACCAACCAACTCCTTAAACCAACCCTTCAAACTCGTCGTCATCCGTACCTCAACCTCCTCAAGGTCTTCCTCAATAGCTCGATCACCCTCCGAGCATGCCTCTCGATAGGTCCTCTAGAACCGACGATCACTAGGTCGTAGGTAATCGCTTTCGAGGAAGAAGTCGGAGGAGGGCCCGTCGCTTTCTCTGTTTGACGAGATGTGGGCGGTGCTCTCCGATCGAGCCCTCAATATCATGTGCGTTGTCTTGTGATTCCTCAGCGGGATGCCGTCTCGTACACGTCTCGGATGCGAACGTGAAGTACCTCGGAGGCACGAGAATTCCATCATCGTCACCACTAATGACTCGTGCTCGTGGGGGAAATTGTTCCCCATCCCTCAACGGATTTTGGGGCTCTATATAGGGCACACCAAACGCCTCGTCGTGTCCGAATGATATCCAGTACCATGTGTCCATTTCTTCTTCCGTAGCCAGTATGATCTGAATATGCTGAGAGTCCTATATACAATTCAAATAAACAAGACTTAATCAAAATTTAAATAATAAATTATAACACAAATTTTAGGATATGTAAAAGTACTACCGAGATTCAAATAAAATCGATAAATCATCGATCGAGGACTTGCTCTTGAACCTCCATCTCAAGCATCTAGGGTAGGCAAAATGGTCTACATATTTCCCAATGACCACACCTGCACGGTATGATCTCGAGCGACCAAACATCCAATGCCCAAGTCGGTCCATAGAGATGGTATTTCTTCTTCGCAGAATCGATATAAGTAGTGGCGATACACCGATAATAATATGCACCCCACGGAAATCTAGCGAATAAATCCAAATCATCGACCAATGCCCAGACCCACGACTCCACCAGCACTCTGGGATCTACAGATAATAGCATCCCGTATAGCATAATAATATGCGCAGCACAGAGGTATAAACTACCATCCACATCATCTATATGCATGCTCCTATCGAAAAACGCCTACTAATTCCGCAATAGATATATGGTCGAACGGTAAAAGCTCTAAACACTCGAACACGTTGCAGCGGTGTCTCTACTAAGATTGAAAGACGAGCTTCCAAAGCTTAAACCGGTGACTAGTGCATAGTCATGAACAGTAAAACAAATGCTCTCTCCGTTGATATGAAACCATACTGACCCATCATCCGTCGAATCGTCGGGAAATCACGTGGTGCAAAGCCATGATATTTTCGCACAAAGCTTCGATTAAGTAAATGACCAAGCATCCACTAGTAAACCTATGCAGCAATTCTTCACCACCAATCTCGAACAATCTAGTCTTAATGATATCTAAATAATTAATCATATAATATGTGCTAATCTGGACCACAACATTAATCATCTCGAGTCTCAAATAATTAACATCACCCTAACAATAAAAACAATAAAGTGTATAAATATCATAAAAATAAAACATATAATAAATCATAATATACATTTTAACATATTAAATAAATAATAGCATATTAAACGCATGTGTGCTAATATGAAACGCATATGTGCTAATAAATAATAGCATATTAAACGCTAATATGAAACGCATGTGTGCTAATAAATATAGCATAATAAATCATAATATACATTATCATGATAACTAACTGAAACTACAGTAAAAAATTCATAATTAAGTAGCAGGTTTAACTAATAAATTATGATAAGCATGTTAAGGCGGCGTGTGTGGGTCCTATTTACTTTTATGTTCAAGTCAAGTTAAGGTGGAGATTCCTATATTTTGCATTTCTAGATAAGCACGTTTAAAACTAATAAACTACGATAAGCAGGTTTAACTAATAAACAATAATAAACTATGATAAACTATGATAAGCAGGTTTAATTATGATAAGCAGATTTAATTAAGAAATTATGATAAGCAGTGGAGATTATGATAAACAGATTTAATTAATAAACTATGATAAGCAGGTTTAACTAATAAAGTATGATAATAAGCACGCGTTTAACTAATAAATTCAGAATAATAGCATAAGCATGTTTAACTAACTTAATAATAACTAACTAACTAACTAACTAACCAAAATAAGAAATCTGATCGGTCCGTTTAAGGAATCCGATCGATCTTTTAATGAATCCGACCGATCGGATTCCTTAAATACCGATCGGATTCCGTCGGGGGGAGGAGAGCGACGTACCTGAGAAGCCATGGTGCGAGATTTCCGGCAACAGAGCTATCCGAGAGGGAGAGAGCGAGCTATCCGAGAGACAGAGAGTGAAATACGGGAGAGTGAAATCCGAGTGAAGAGAGTGGAATCCGAGAGGGAGAGTGAAATACGAGAGGTTGAGAGTGAAATCCGAGAGGGAGGAGAGTCTGATATATATATTGCGTAGGAATCCGATCGGATCCGATCGGTAGCGAAGAATCCGATCGTCTGATCGGATTCCACTCTCAGTCAACAATCCGAGCATTGGCGCAACTTTTTTAGCTTTAAGTCAACTCGTTCCTCAGCTTTAGTCATTCGGCGATCAGACAATGTTTTTTTAAGGCTATTTGGGGTATCTCTTCCTGATTTTGCATGTTTTTATAACGTTTGGGTATTTGTTCATACACTTTATGGGATTTGTGTAGTTTTCCCTATTAACACTATTAAAAATATAAAATCAAATTGTATCACAAATATAAAATCAAATTGTATCACAAAAGATGAATAAAAACTATAAATATATCATTCACACAAATAAGGTCCAAATTTGGGGATTTGTTGCTGCTTCAACTGTTGAAAATTCTATGGTATGAGAAATCAAGAGTGTTGTCCCAAATTTTTGATTAAATCATAAATGAATAAAATAAAATAGAAATGTGGAATCAAAGTAAAATGAAGAGAATGAGAGTAGATTTTTGGAAGAAGTTCTGTCGAAGTAAAATGGAAGGGAGCAAATATCTGAAATTGGAAGAAGACAAGAAAAAAATGCTAGTATTAGATATATGGTTAACTAATATTTAACTAAAATAATATATATATATATATATATATAAAATCGGATCTACGGACCGGATCTGGACCGAATTTGGATTTCAAAAATTAAAATCCAGATCCAGATCCGAGATTTTAGAGTAGGATCCAGATTCGGTCCAGATCCATCGGATCCAAATTTTTAATACTTCAGATCCTAAAAAATGGATCTGACCATGGCGGATCTGGATTGGGTCCAAGATCCATTGTCATCCCTAGCCACGATGTTCCTTAAGCAATCCCAACATCCTTTGCTTATCCTTCTCAACGTCGACCTCTGAATTGATCGTATCACCAATTGATGAAAAGTCAAAATGGACATCAAAAATATTTAAATGATACTAATTACCCCCAAACAAAAAATGAACACCCACCAAATTAATTATGTATAAATGGGCTTAATTTTTTTGGTCATTAAATCTGAAATTTTAAACGCTTGTGACACGGTGGAATCGAACCAAGGGACCTTTTACCAAGCGTTAACCACTCTACCACTGCGCCAACACACGCACACAAAATAGAAATGGGCTTAATTTATTGCCTGTAAACGTGAATCGCCATTGACTGGGTACTATTAGTCATAAATCTCTTTTCCGTCTCTCAATTATCTTTTATGTATAATTAGTACGAGTGCCGCTTATTGTACCATGTTATAAAATTAATAATAAACATAGTAAACATCGATAAATTAACGGTATGTACAGGCAAGAAAAGTGGTTACTGTTATCTCTTGTCAAACGATCGTTATACCTAAATCAAAATCAGAAAGTATTTTTTTCAAGACATTCAATATTGTACGGTATAAGAATTCAAATTTATAATTTTATGTAAATTAATGATATTGTTCGATGTAAGTTTCGATACTTTTCATTTATCCAATTGAAACAAATTTGTGTTCCTTAGGCTATTCACACCGTTTTCTATGAAAGCAACGTACTAGTTTAGTTATAACAGTTTTTTTTTTTTTTTATATAAGTTATATTAGAAATTGAATAAATAGTTTTTTATAATGTTTATTCAATTAAAACAAATCTATGGTCTATGAAGCACACGTTGCTTTTTGTAAAAATCAGATACAAACGAAATCCATGATTATCTGCAACAGTTTAGAATTATTTAATTTGATTGGATTTTTCACTTCAAAAATATTTATGTGATAATGAATTACTATATGTATTATGTGTGCATATGAAGTAAAATATTAAAATAGGAGTTGCTTTCCAATATCCAATTATTTTCCCAACTGCAACTGTATTTAGATTGTTCAATTTTTTAACCATGTCATATGGGCAGAAAGTGTTATATGATTTTAATTTTTAATGATAGAGGATTGGATCTGATAGTAAGGCAATGTGGCTTTCCCAATATAAAGGTTTGCAAAATGGTCCTGTTGCATCAAATATCCCCTGTTTTCTCCACTTTTCAAATACTTATTTTTTATAAATTATGAGGAGGGTAACTAATACTTCATTTTTTCAACAGTGTTCTATTAACATTTTTTTCTTATTTTGTAATAAGTGTCTTAGTTTCTAAATTTGAGAATAAAATTGTGACAAATTTTTATTTTACCTTTACTTAATACTCTTGAAATTTAATAATTTAGTGTGTATATACATTTATTATAGTAAGTAATAAGGTTACAAAAATAAAATTATCTATTTTTTTATTTGTATAATTTTACCAGAGGGAGTAGCTACTAAAAGCAACACAACATCGTACTACAAATCCTCCAACACGTTTTTCAAGTGATCAAATATACACCGACATTTGTGACAAGTAGAGTAATAATCATGTGCTTGAACCGACACTTTATTCATATGGAGCTCTTTCGGCCATGAATAACCATCAAAGATGGTCTTCCGTACATTCATCATATGCGGATTTTGATATTTTTTTTCTTAGTATAAATGATATTTGATATTTTTCTTCAATGTAAATGATATTTAAGCAAATGATAATTTTCTTTAATGTGAATGATAATTTTCTTTATAACAAATTATACTTTTATCCGTCCGCATGGTGCGAACGAATGTACAATAATTTTTGTTCCATCAAATTATTCCAACAATCTATAGAACTTGTATACAAATCGAACTTCCAATATCCATTACATTTCATGGATGCAGACGAGGCTTGGTCAAAGATTTGAACGTAACAGACGACCCCAACAAAACCTTCCCACTTTCAACGTCAAACGTATCGTATCTTAAAAAAAACTCGACCAACATCAGCCTGCACAGCAGCACCACCAAATCCTTCGCCGGGCACTGCTTGTTGTCTGCTGTCGGATTGTCGGTCTCCCGCCCGTTCGACCAATAAACGTACTTCAACAGCTTCTCTCCTTCTCCAACAAATCTCTCAGCCACAAAATCATTGGGATCGTCGAATATCATCGGATCCCTTGTCGCTATCGGCTGATACCCGAAAAGCATCTCCCCTTTCTTGATCAAGAACGAATTTTCATGGTTTTCAATTTTAAAATCCTGCTTAGCTCTCCCGTACTGATACGGCACCGAGGGCTCCATTCGTAGAGCCTCGTACACCACCGATTTCGTCAGCGCCATATCATCCAATACCGCAACACTCACCCCTTGAATCTTAACCGCAGACCTGATCTCCGCCGCGAGGCGGCGGTGCAGACCCTCTCCGGCGGAGGCGACCCATTTTATCAGCGCCGGAAACACGTTTTTCATGCCGCCGTACGCGTTGAACCCGGCTAGGAACACGAGATTATGACACGCTTCGTCTCTTTCTAACCCTAGTTTTTCGGCTTCGTCAAAAATTTCACCGGCGGATTTATAGAACCCATCGTAGATCTTGTTGTATTGAGATTTGACGAGGAAAAATGGAATTGGAAATGTGTGGAGCAGCAAATCTTCCAGAAAGTTGGGAACATATTTTAACCCTAAAGTCATCAACGGAGCTAGTTGACCAAATAGCCACAAGTCAACCGATCTCGGGCCATCAGACCCGATACCGGCCTCCGATGC
Source organism: Salvia rosmarinus (assembly GCA_036937905.1). Classification (NCBI taxonomy): domain Eukaryota; kingdom Viridiplantae; phylum Streptophyta; class Magnoliopsida; order Lamiales; family Lamiaceae; genus Salvia; species Salvia rosmarinus. The sequence goes on along the minus strand of CM072815.1, from coordinate 81,945,097 downwards.
GCTCTTGTCGCACAACAAGCGGAAAACGAACTCAAAGGACATGCGGTCGCTTAAGTCGTTGAAGTAGGAACTGCCTTTAGTGGAGAATTCCTCTTCGAGGCCCGAAAAAAGCCTGGACATCTCCTCTCGGAACAATGGGATGAATTTGTTGTGCTTTTTGGCGAGTAAGGAAAGGTAGAAGCTTTTGAGAATTGCATGGTTTGGTTCAGAAGGGTCCAAAAAGGCGCAGGCCCGGTAGCCGCCGGTGAAGGAGGTTGACGGCATGTAAGTGCCATCAAGAACATCCTTTTTCTCGACTTTGGAGGTGTCGAATAGAGTTTGAAAGCTGACGGCATCAAGAAGGCAGATGACACGAGAGTTTCGGGCCATGAACGGGCCGGGCGGCATGTTGCACCGGAACACTGTGGATTGGTATTTCTCCATGCGGGCTGTGAAGTATTTGAGCTCGCCTTGGGTGTAGAAGTAGCTTAAGCGATCTTTTAAGGGCCCGAAAAAGGAGAGCCCGTACTGCCCCGGAATTTCTCGAGCCGGAAGCTCATCTGGTTTGTGAGAAGACATTGTTTAGGAGTGTAGGATTGTAAAATTTTGTTTTGATTTAAGTGAAGAGAATACTTTTAGGAAGTGAATTGCACCTATATTTATAGCATAGAGTTTTGTGCACATGGCTTGCTTGTTCAAAGAGTTAAGGTAGTAAGTCATGGATAAACGAAACACATTTTTCTTTTGATGATTTCATCCACTAGATACGTTGAATCTTATTACTTGATTTCAGCCTCTTGCTTGCGGTTGCCAAGTTTACATTTATAGCGAGAAAATGAGATTTTTCCTTGCCCTGGATTGAATTTAATTTAATTTGTTTTGACTAATATTTGTGTCTTCTTTTCTTCTTATTATGTTTCTATCTTATAACTTAATATTAATAAAAGAGAAAGAAAAGAAATTTCTGGCTATAAATATGAAGATGCATGTCATGAGGACGAATGTAAAATGGACGCACACAAAGAAAAAGCTATAGTCTTTCAACAACAAGTTGATGGCCTTTTCATGAATATTATAATTTAGTAGTATTCATATATACATTATAAGGGTGAAACTTTAGTGACTGAGAACAAATTCTAACATTCATTCCAACTTAACAAAAAAAAAAGGAGTTTGGTTGGCTTCATTTTAACCGAATTGAAAACTGTAAATAAGCATATTAAAAACATATGCATAAACTAATATTAGCCAAAAATATTTTATATTTTTACAAACTTCATCATCTTTAATTGCTCCAAATTTGGAGTTCTTCAAGATTAATGGGTTTTCCTTGCGAAGCATGCAGAGAACCTGCATTTGGCGATGATATGCCTTGTTATGTTGCAGTATGCTGTTATAATACATAGCATTGCTTTATGAAATACTCCCTTCGCCCCAAAAATTGTTTCTGGAAATTTTCGGTGGAAGTTTTAATAAAAGTTGTGAAGTGTTTTATGAGTGGAGTAAGAGTCTTACATTAGTGTAGTATTAAATTAATCAGTTGTAGATAATGGTGGACTATGAATAGTAAAATATGTAAAGAAGTGGTGTTATTGAGGATAAGAAGGAGAGATAGTGGTTGGTCATAAGTGGTAAAAAGTGTAAAAGTAGTGTTATTAAGAACAATAAGTGGGAGTATTTTGTAGGGTATTTTTCATAAATGAAAGGGAATAAATTTGGTTGGCGTAAGAAAAAGAAAACTAAACAAATTTTGAGACGAAATATATATTTTCATCTATATATTTTCATTAGATCGATCGTACATGCTGAATTTTCTATGCTTTTACATTTTTCTGTTTTAGCGAAAATACACATCACATCTGACAGGAATATTTATCATAATAATGCAAAATATCTCCTCCTTTTAATGTCTTCCGAAAAATATCTTTGTCAACGAAAACTAATTTTGTCACCCCTCAAACAGAAAATAAGTGGAGTATTTTTTAAAAAAAAATTAGTGATCTTAATATTTCATCCGTTTCTTTCATCTTGGTTAAAACTATTAATTTATATTTGGACTTTTTCAAGCCGGGGTTTAGTCGATCTTTGAATTATAAGATGTTTCGTTTGATTCTTCATATTCATACGTGGAATGGATAACTACAAATTTTATTTTTATTTTTGTGAAAAAAAACAATTCTGATGGCACCAATATTTCTTATTAGGTGGATTCCTATGATAGCGTTTGTATGGTGTGACCAGATCTGATAATGTTGTTTTTTTCAATATAATTTATATTGATATTTTCCTTTAGAATAATTTTTGATCAGATGGTAAAAAAAATAAATGTCACTTTTTCCTATAGTAATTGATATTTTAATAATAATTGACACTTATAGAAAGTTTGTAAAGTGCATAGTCCTCATTTAAAGTCTTTGCGTTTCAAGGATCTAGTTTTAATTTTATATTTTGCTATCATATTACGCTATATATCATATGTACATATATTATTGTTACAACGTAATTATATTAATAGCATGCAAAAGTGTTAATATGATATTTACCAATTATCTCAAATCCATCAAATTAATGTCAAATTAAGCACTTTAAGGAATGAAAATTATTGAGATATTGAGACGATAGAATTCCTTATTTAATAAAAATATCCAATTTCCAAAAATATCAAACAATTTCCCATAATCAATAAGTTTTTTAGAGTTAATTACTGGAAACAACAAAAAAATTAACTGAATTTGAAGTCTTCACACAAGTTTAAATATTTCAATGAAAACAATTATTAAATTTCCAATTATTCTTGTTATAAAAGTACGCCTTTATCGGTAAAACCATGTCGTTTAATTCAGGTACCCATTGAATAAACTTTGCTGGAGAAGATTTAGATGTTATAATTGAGAAAATTAGAAGTTTATGTTGTAATAGCAACGTTTGTACATCCATGTAAAAATTACAAATCTGAGTAAACGTTGTAGTATTTCGATAATTATTTTAATTTGCAGCTCAGGCAGGAGGAACTTCTCAAATCAATAGCATTAAGTTTGAAAGTTTAGCTCATCGAAGACAAAATATGTGTTATACGGCAGACTAATAAATTCACCCAGAAATTCGCTATGGACTCTATCATTGAATCTGTCTTTGTAGATCCATTGCCTTCAGAATTTATCTTCTCGCTTTTAAGCCTTTTGAATAGATTCTGTCAAATATATCAACAAAATAAAACATCCTTTTAATGCTCAAGTGACAAAATATATTTCTGGACATTAAAACGACATCATTTTGATATTTAAGTACGTAATATAAATTCAAAAGTGAAATGTTAAAACTCCTTTCAATGATCCTTTCAAATAGAGAATTTTACAAAATAAAAGTTTCCCCACTTGTTTTGGGCTTCTTCAATTAGCCTTGAGTTTCTTTTTTTGTCTTGGCCCAATTAAAATTCTCCAAGTTCATGCTCAAATTCCAATCTTCAAGGTCCAAGCCCAACTCAGAAAATCTTACAATAAAGTCCATCAAAACTCATATTAACTTTGGTAAAATTAATTTTTTATTGGGCTTATAGAGCATTAACAGGCTTAATTTGTGGCCCATATTTCTGGCTTAATATGGACTCCTCTTTTAACACTGCTCGGGACCTTCTAATCCTTTTTGCAGTGAACTTTTGAGTCGTGAGTAGGGCTGTCAAAGTAGGCAAGTCGGTCTGTTGAAATACAAGTCCAGACCAGCCTCTTATTGGCCGTCTGGTGGGCTGATCAAACCGGCTAGCATGCTAAATTCGAAAAAAAATCTCTTTTTTCATTTTGAAATTAAAAAAGCCGGCATGCGCAAGTGGGTGGTGGACTAGTGGTGGTTTATAGCGGCGGAAGGAGGTGACGAGAGAGATTGAGAAGAAAGAATGAGGACAGATATAGCGAGCGAGAGGTTAGAGCAAATGGATATAGCATACTGCATAGAGTTTGAAGAGAATTCTATTTTTAATATATTTTGATTCTAATATAATATTAAATCAATTACTAAGTAATAAGAAATACTATATATATATATATATATATATGTGTGTGTGTGTGTGGGGGGGGTGAGTTATTATAAAAACTTTTGTTATCCTACAAACGTGAGAACAATACATTCTCCTTGAAAATTAATGTACTAAAAAAATGTGTTTAAATTTTCACTCCTCATAAGAGTCAAACCCGATTGTGTCTGAATGACTCATCCAAGAAATGATGATCACCAGATCCTCACGATCTAATGGCTGAAAATGGTTCTCATGTTCTCACTTTAAATATGATTTTTATTTGAACCTACTCCTATATATCTAATATTTAATATATACAAAACACTCAAATCAAATAGGTAGGCTTCATCCGATACCCATCGAGCTTTTTCGACCCGCAGTCCGATTGGCCCATCGGGTTATAAAAATCTGATTTCTTATGGGCTTCCTATATATGGAGCTCAGTCCAGCCATAAATGCATATGGGTAGGGCCAGTCGGACGAGTCAGGTCGTTTTGTTCCTATTTTGACAGCTCTTGTTATGAGAGAAATAAGCGAGGGTTAAATTTTAATCTTTTTAATATACGAAGATAATTAAAATAAAAATTGTAATTGTGTTTGTTCGAAACACACGTTTTATTTCAATTTGAAGCCCTAAAGCAATTAATATACAATGTCATCTGTCATCAACATTTCATTTTGAATAACACATGTAGCTATTTATATAAAATTAATCAACCTAACTAAATTATAACAACTTAAGTTACACCAAATAACCTAATTAAAAAAAACTAACCTTGCCTGCAGTGGGTAGAGGGCTTCGACATTGGCGACGTGGTGTGTGCGGTGGGTGGAGGCGGCAGGGGCAACATGAGAGATCGTGTGTGAGAGGTAATTCGATAGAGAGGAGAGAAAGAGATGGGAGCGATAGAGAGCTTAGAAGATAGGGGAAGGGAATCGACAGCAGCACGTTGTGTGAAGTCGATGGCAATGGGGATGGCGACGAGCAAGATAGAGTTAGGGTTCGTTGAAATTGAACAATTTGGACGCAGTGGGTATTAGATTTGTATACTGAAAGTAGTTTAATGGTTGAGCTTATTACAATGTTTCATGTTACCACTATTCTGGTCTCTTATTTTAAATGTTTATGATTACATATGTTGTCCATTTATCTCATACAAAATTTAGTTCATACAATTTATAGAATATCACTGAAGTATGTATGATTGATTAAGCTAGTTGAGATATAATCATATATCACATATGAGACAATTTGAGAACGAGTTGTTGTATAAGCTGCAATATAGATAATAAGTAGCTTGACTTGGTTACTTATCTATGCGGGTATGTCTTGAAGTAGTGATGGATCACAGTGAGACGAGTTCTTCTATCTGACTGTCGTGAAGAACCTAGGTCTCGGTGACTTAACGTAGATTTAAACCTCGATAAGGTTTCAGATTAGTGTGAGTTGTTGACCATTATTTTGACTTGTTATGGGTGAGAGTTATAAGGGATAATCCAATATTCTTCGTATCTCGAGTGGTGACAGTGCTTGTATGTTACGGTTTATCTACATCGAGTAATCGTATTCGTTTAGGATGATGACGATCCCTTAAGGAGCTCAAAAGACTTATCGTATAAATCTTGTAGGTTGAGTTAGCTCAGATACGATAATAAGGTTGAGTCGTACTACTTAAGGTATTAATGAAAAGATTAATTATTTTTAAGCTCTTAGAGTGCTATAAATAATTAATGAACTGCGATATCTTAAATACAAGGATTCATAATTCTAAGTACAAATCCGACTCAACTTCGGTAACAAAATGGTTAGTCAATAATTATTCTCTAGTGGAATAATTAATGTTTATGAATTAATTTGTATTATGGGTTGAACATAAGAAATAATTCATTTAAAAATCATCTTTATTCATTGTATTTTATCCCTGAATTGGCCCAATCAAGTCACTTGACCTTGATATTTTCGCCCCTATGAATAGTCCTAGTGAGATTGGGCTCTATTAATTGTTTTATTAATTTAATATATCTACTAGTCTAGATATAATTATCTAATATTAAAAGATATCAATAGATAATTAAGATTCTAGAAGATAATTATTGTATTTTTAGATATGCCAGAATTATGATCTGATTAGGATTATAGAGTGAGCACTATAAATATAGGATAAGAGAAAGCTAAAATATAGGATAAGAGAAAGCTAGTATCATCTCATTAACTAATACGAATTAATTTTGAAAATCTCATAGGGGAGAAGAATATTTGGTGTTCTTCATAGATTACCGACGAAGTATCGACAAAATTAAAATTAGGCGCCTTTAACAACGGATTAACGATGGAAATTAAATTTTTTAAATTACATTCAAAATATATATAAATTTTAATGATGGATCACAATGGACATTTGAACCAAAAATAAGAAAATTTGCTAAATTTGTTAACGTTTAATTAGCTATAGATTAACAACGGTATTTTTAAGCCACTGTAAATCCATCGTTAATGGCAACAAATTTACGATGCTTTATTATCTATCGTCAATTCCGTCGTTACTCGTTAAGGCTATATTTTTTAATGCCCGAGGCCAAAGGTCTCGGGTTCGAGTCCACCGTGACGCAGCCTTTAAAATTTCTGTATTAAATTACCAAAAAAAAAGGGGCGGATCGGGCTAGCCCGGCCCAGCCCATCGGGCTTGTTGTTTTCACTGGGTCGGGCTGGCCCGACCCGAAATGTTATCGGACTGAAAATATGGTAGCCCAACCCAGCCCCATCTTGGCCATCGGGCCAAACCTGCCCAATATTTAATTTAATAAAATATTATTTTTAATTTCAAAAAATATGATAACAATAAATAAATTAAGTCTACTAACATCAATTTCAAAATAAATAAGATAAATTACGTCTACTAACATCAATTCCAAGGTAAACTAACAAATCTAACATCAATTTCAACGTAAATATGATAAACTTAAAGTTTCAAATATCATCAAACATCAAACATCAAACATCGACCACACATTTGAATCTTCATTGGACAATTGTACTTCTTCACATTCTTGCGCATCTGTATTATAATATAAAAAATATATATAAATATTAAATACTTAATGAAAAAATATGAGTAAAAACTAAGTATATTAAATATCATTACCGCAATTTTCACCAACATCAAAACCGTGCAACCAATTACGAGTGCAAATGAGTGCTTATACATTTTCAGGAAGCAAACAATTCATGTACACTACAAAAAAACGCGCGAACAGCGACGGATTAGCGACGTTAAAAATTTGGGTCGTAATACAGCGACGGAACACAAACGAAATATAATAACGACGGACTTGCGACGTATTTGAGACGTAATTTGGCGGTACTATTTCGTGCGAACATATAACGTCGGCACATACGTCGTTGATCCGTCGTTGTATTTAACGACGGACACAATCCGTCGTTAAATTAACGATTTTTTTTTTATTGTACACTTTAAATAACCGTCACGATCCGTCAGAAATTAACGGATTTTATTTATTTATTTTTAATTATTATTACGACGGATTTATTCCGTCGTTAATATTATTTTTAGTTTTATTTATTCTAAATAATTTTACGACGGAATATATTCCGTCGTTAATATTAATTTTTTATTTTTTTACGTCAAGAATTACAACGACGGAATATTGAGTCGTTAGTCGGTCGGTAGGTATTAACGATGATCAATCCGTCGTTATATTAACGGATTTTACCATTTTAATTTTTCACATATTTTAACGACGGATTATGTCCGTCGTTAATATTATTCCGTCGTTAGTACGTCGCTAAAGTGTTTTAAATATAGAGGCAGAAAATATCCGTCGCTAATCCGACGCTAATAAATAATATTACGATCGCGTTCTTCCCAATTTTTATTACTGCGCTAATTTCATTTTCAACCCTAGCTCCTCCGATCCCCCCACCCCATCCTCAGCCGCCCGCGCTGCGCGTCCGCCCCGATCGTGCCCCCCCCCTTCGCTGCTGCCGCCGCCGCGCGCGTCCCAGCCAACAACCACGCCCCGCCCAAGCCCGCCCGCCGCCCAACCCAACCCGTGTCGTCGCTGCCACCCGTCCGCCTCCGCTCGCCGCCGCCTTCCGTCCAGGTATGAGTATATATGTATATATGTATTTGTATATATGTATTTGTTGATTTATATATTGGTATATATGTATGTATTTATGTATGTATTTGTATATATTGGTATATATGTATGTATTTATGTATGTATTTGTATATATGGAATTATGAGTATATATGTATGTATTTGTATATATTGGTATATTGGTATATTGGTATGTATTGGTATATTGGATGTATAATTAAATGATTTGATGCAAATGGATGTTCATATTGGTATGTATTGGTATGTATTGGTATATTGGTATGTATTGGTATATTGGATGCAAATGGATGTTCATATTATTTATCGAATATTTGATTATACGATAGTTATTAATAGATGCATATATGGATCCATGGGACGGATCTGGATCAGATTTGAATCTCAGAAATCAAGATCCGGGTCCGTATTTTAGAGGAATGGTCAAGATCCAATCTAGATCTGTCGGATCCTTTTTTTGAAGATCCAAATCCCAAAAAATGATCTTAATTTGTGGATCTGAACCGAATCTATGATCCACTTCCAATCTCTACAGAGATCATTGAACTATTAAAGGTTGCGCAGACGCAATATGGTTGATGTTAACACCATTAGTAATGCACGTTAATTCAACGGGCAAATTTTTTTTGGTTTATCTACGGTGATGATATCGTGCAATATAGATAGAGTTTGAAGCTGATAGTACCTTTCATATGTTAACTTAGTGTCGAACAATATAGTAATTGAAAGAATAAACTGTTGTAGCTAGGACATGATATGCTCGATTTATATGGAAATTCTAGCATCGATTAGATGTTTCATGTCGAAATTGAATGAGGGATTTGAGACTCAAGAGCGTTAGTTACCCGGTAATAACGTCAATTTAGCTTACCAACCTTATTCATTACCATGATAAATGCACACATACACTCACCAAAAAAAAGAGGAGAAATTTGGCTTTATAACCTTATTAATTACCATGAAACCAAAATAATAGACATCGGTTTTCCATTATGGCTTCGAAATATTTTTCCAGGCTAAAAACAAATGTCACACTCTTTTTGTAACTCATAAAATATGTTTAATTTAGTCTTGGTCGAGTCGCGAACAAATTAGCTTGATTTACTTTACACTGTAAAATGATTAGGGTCCAAAGTCTCTAGCTAATCATGTTTATATATCTTATTATAAAAATAAAGAAAGATTATACGTTTATAATTATCGTTGATCGTGGCCACATATTTGAAGAGAATATCACCTGCAACTATTATTATTTATTCATTATATTTATCACGCAGGTCGATAGGTCAACCTTAATTGAATGAAGTGGTACCTACGCACAAAGTAAAGTAAAGAAGAAATGGACATGGGAAAACAATAATGATTATGATTGTGATCTAAATATTAAATATAATTAATTTCATCCTAAAAATAATTTTATGATCTAATTAATTAATCGTAACGCGAAAATGCATCCTACTAGTTCTTGGAAGAACATGTCTATCTTTTTCATTTTAACTTTGTTATTGAAATATATCTAAAATTGCATCCAAATATATAGAGTTGAGTTAAAATAAAAATTTACTATCGTGAGAAAAGTTAGAATATTTGTACTGAACGTATAAATTAAATACACTGAATCTAGAAAGTAACTATATTAAAATAACGTTATAAGTTTAATGCATTCTCTTAATGCAGTTACTTTATACGTATATTATATTTACTTTAGACATTCAATGGAAAAAAAAACTTATATACATGCACGTAGGTGTCTATAACAAGTATGACTGATTTGACAACCCACTCCAAGAGGCTTATGAAAATGAAATTAATCACCCCTAAGTCAAACATCATCATTTATTAATCAACTAATAATAGGCAAAATGGTGGACAATCTTACTCGTGAGTCCAAATCTCAACTATGGTTGAAACGTTGCATCTTCTTCATAGCAAACAAATAATAAAATCGATGTGGAATTATCTGATTAATTTTGTCGGAGAATTCTTCATTTTCTATAAAATTTATAATAGATCATAATTACCTTTTTATCAAGATAAATCGATTTTGATGAATTTTAGATCATAACGTGTAGCTGCCGCGTCCCGGCCCTCTGACTGCGCCCCAGTGCCGTCTGCCGTCTCAGCCCGCCGCCGCCGCTCACGCCGCCGCTTAGTCGAGGTTTTATTATATATACAAATAATTTATATTTGTTGATTTATATATATGTATGTATTTGTATAAAATCTATTGTTTGTATGATATGTTTGTGAATACTTAGAACTTACACTTTAATAGTGGGGATATACACAACAAAAATATATAATATGGATAAGTGAACTTCGGTTTTGAGTGTGTTTGTCATGAAAGTCGTCACACACTTCTTGCTAGGGTATTATCTATCGCTCGGTTTTGTTTTAGTTATAGACTTTAGTAACATATAACTACTATGATTACGCATCGTATGTTTCGTCAAGAAAGTGTGTTTAGTTATAGACTTTTGAGTATGCTTCGTCAAGAAAATATTTTAGTTCTAGACTTTAGTAACATATAAATAAATTATTAATTAATTAAAAATTAATTAAGATGATCTCACTATATCTGTTGCCAAAGACAGAAACCACCCCCAATAATATACTAATATCAATATTCCCAATTTGCAATTTCCTAATTTCTTTGTCTAAGTCAATTCCCTTCTTCATTACGCAGTGAGCACCACACAATTTGTTGGAAAAGTATATAATAGATCATAATTACCTTTTTATCAAGATAAATCGATTTTGATGAATTTTAGATCATAACGTGTAGCTGCCTGCCTGCCCTGACCCTGACTGCGCCCCAACCGTGCCGTCTCAGCCCTTGTCGTCGCCGCACTCCGCCGCGCCGCTTCCGTCAGAGTGTTTTTATTATATATACAAATAATTTATATTTGTTGATTTATATATATGTATGTATTTGTATAAAATCTATTGTTTGTATGATATGTTTGTGAATACTTAGAAAGTCATAGGATTTGAAATTGAGATGATCTCGTTTAAGTTTTTCGGTTTGAGAAGGCTCGTAGCCTTAATGTTGTAGTAATTATACTTTCTAGTCCAGTGAGCAAATTTGTGTGAACTAGCATTACAGTAATTGATTGATCATTCATAGTATTGCAGAGTCGCCATCCATCTAAAATGAATATGCATAAGGATTATTTAGAGACTTGACTCGATTGAGTTCAAGTTTACATAGTGCAGATCCGAGTGTGTCGTTTCGCCGAGAATCACAAAAATATGATAAGGGCTCACCGCCCAAATAGTAAAATTGAGCTCGCCCACCATTATGCAAACTCGGCCATAATCTAGGGGTGTAGTCGCTAGTTAATATGTTGTGAGTGAACCACGTAATTTACATTGTCAATTTAATCAATCTTTCTTGCATATACATCGTAACAATAACAGGTACTTTTCTTCATCCATATTCGTAAAATTCAAAATCTGGACAACATGGCATATTTCAAAATAGAAAAAGTTCACACATGATTAGTCTTATTTCTCTTTGATAAAAGAGTAGCAATCACAAAAAATTCCTCTCCTAACCCCTTCACATGTGATGTAAGTGATCACACCATTAATATTTATATGTATTGCTATATATATTAATGTTGTGATCATTTACATCACATGTCCCACACGTGAAGGGGTTGGGAGGAATTTTGTGATTGCTACTCTTTATCAAAGAGAAATAAGACTAATCATGTGTGAACTTTTTCTATTTGGTGATTTATATTTATGCATCGATTTTATACCTCAACAAATTATTTTCATGTTGACATGCATCCGTGTTACTTTTTATATAGTATATGTCTCGTGCATTTCTATTTCTATAACGTGAGAACCTTTTGTTATGAAACGTAGAAATAGACTTGGATCGAATATGAGTATACTGTCTTTTGCATCTAAATATTATCCTAACATAACCAAACATTAGAAAATTATGCCGCATACCTCTATTTACCAATAAATAGAGTTATGTGGCATCTCTCTTTCACCTAAATTCTCTCCCTCTTACAAATGTACTTCCAAATCATTAACCAAATGTACTTCCAAATCATTAACCAAATTAAAGTCGGGCTTAGTAGTTGGTACTCGAACATTTGCTTCTCACTTCCAGAATCCCATTTCCCCATGACAGGAACATTTGCCTCTCACTTCCAGAATCTCATTTCCACTTCCTCGTGATGAGTCAGAATCGTGAATGGATGTATAAGTGTTTTAGTACTGTGGTGGATTAAATCATGATTTTCTTGCGGACTTGAAAACTTCATTGAGTTTGCTAGTAATCAACTATCATTCATGGATGGGGAAAAGATCAAGTGTCCTTGTAAAAGTGCAACAATATACCTTATCAAGTACAAGATACCGTGCGATATCACGTTTCAAAATTTGGATTTGTTCCAAATTATAACACTTAGATCTTTCGAGGGAGACAAATGTGAGTATAGATCCGCAATGCAAGATCACCCGAACCTCAATCAAATGCGTGTCAGACGATGGTAATGGATGCCTGGTCCTCGGTTTAACTTTGCCGAGCACGAAGAGGAACCAAATCTTTGAGGCACGAAAATTTTACGACATGTTGATGACGTCGATAAACCATTGTGGCGGGTTGCTCAAACCATTCACAATTGTCTGTTGTGGCTCGACTTACGAGTTGGAAAGGCGAGAATAATATATCCGAGAAAGGTTTTGATCAAATAATGTAACTCATGAAAGAGACAAATCCGGATGGTAATCTTGTACTGATGACTTCTACAAAGACGAAGAAATTGTTGCGTGGCATGGGATTACTGTGCACAAGATAGATTATTGTCCACATAATTGCATGATTTCTTGGCGACAAGATTCGAAATGACGAGATGTATAGTTTTTGAGCATCCACGTTTCAAGAGCAATAATCGAGCATCCGAAACTCGAAGAAATCACAAATTCCATGTAAGAAGATGTATTATTTTCTCTTACTCCTCGACTACGAGGTTGTATGCATCCGAGGCTACAACGGAGAATATCGTTGGCATGCATCGTCGTGATGATGGGGTCATGCGCCATCCGCGCACACACTGCATGGAAGCATTTGAACATGAAGTTTCCTTTGTTTGAATCGAGATTCGTGATGTTAGATTGGGTCTTTCGATCGATGGTTTCCAACCTTTTGGTCAATCGGGACAACAATATTCTTCATGGCTCGTTATCGTTACTCTTTATAATCTTCCTCCATGGATGTGTATGAAGGAACAATATATGTTTCTCACAATTCTAGTGCCGAGGCCACGTAATCCAAAAGAAAAGATTGATGTGTTCTTGCAACCATTAATTTCGAGTTAGTAGATTTGTGGGAAGCGGTGTCCTTACCTATGATGTCTCATTGAAACAAAATTTTCGGATCGTCTTTGCATTGCTTGGACAATTAGTGACTTTCTGCGTACTCTATGTTGTGCGGATGGAGACAAATGGAAGGTTAGCTTGTCCACATTGCATGGAGGATCTTGAGCGTTTACTTTACCAAAAGTGGTAGCAGTCATGGTTTGATAATCATCGAAAGTTTTAAACCCGATCACCAATTCGGAAGGGATAGAAGAGGATTCGAGAAAGAATACGGTGATTACTAGTAGTCCACTTTGCGCGTATCGGAGAAGAACTATTATCTAGGATTGAAGGAATGAGACTAGTGAAGGTGGTGAAATGGGTAGTGATGCGATAAATAGTAGTATTTCCATATATTTTGGTAGTGGTTGGAGAGCGGAGTATATTACGGGATTTACCGTCTTGGAGTTCTCTTTTGATTCGACATAATTTGGATGTCATGCACATAGAGAAGAATGTATTTGATAATGTGTTCAACAACGTGATGAATATTCCGGTAAGGCGAAGATACGAGCAAATCGAGAAGAACTTAATTTGTATCGCAATAGACGAGTTGAAGATGAATGAGTCGACGTGCAAGTATCCAAAAGCTTCTTACACACTTGACAAACATGAGAAAAAGTCTTGTGCGAATGGGTGAAATGTCTTAGATTTCGAGACGGGTATGTCTCAAATATGGGCGAGATGTGTAGACATGACCAAATTGAAGATGTTTGGGATGAAGAGTCACATCGCCATGTTTTTATGCAACAGTATACTCCCGATTGCATTTGAGAACTTCTCCCACCTAATGTTTGGAAGCGATAGCGAATTAAGTTTATTTTTCAAAGATTTGACATCTCGAAACATCAAACTTGAGGACATGTGCAAACTTCAAGAAAATATTCCGGTCATTTTATGCAAGCTCGAGCGTATATTCCTCCTAGTTTCTTGATTCAATGGGCGTCTACCGGTCCATCTAGCGATGAAGCTCGTATTGCGGACCCGTTCAATACCGATGGATGTATCCATTTGAAAGGTAAACGCCACTTTAACAATTGTTGTCCATATGTATAAATATACACATATAACTATTAATCTTTTATATACATTGATAGATACTTACGTAAGTTGAAAAACAACGTGAGAAATATAGCTCGAGTGGAGGGTTCTATTTGCAATGCGTACTTAGTAGAAGAAACATCAACATTACATTCTTATTATTTTGAGGATCACGTAAGAACGAAACATAAGAATGTGCCTCGTAATTATAATGTTGGGGAGATATTAGGCATGAAGACTTCCCGGATATGCTTTCAATATTCAAGCAAGGTGGACGCCTTTTGAAAAAATGTCGAAGAGATATCTAGATTCGAGTGAGTATGATCTTTGCTCGATTATATGTGCTATTGAATTGCGTTGAAGTTGCGGAGAACTATTTAAAGTAAGTATTTATAATTTCACGTTGTATAACTTTCAATTAGTATAACTATTTAAATACTAATTATAACTATTTATTTTGAAGTTTGTTTATCGATTTCTTGAAAAGATTACATCCACGGATCTCCTCCTCCGAGATTCAAAAGGAAATCGTGTAAACTTCTCACATTGGTTTGATACATATGTGAGTATATAATCCCATTAACCATAACCTTTTGTAATATTTAATCGGTCGATTGATAGATGTTTATTGATTTGTTGGATTTAGGTCAAAGACCATACCAACAATGTCGCCAATCCATTCATATTGGATTTAGCAAAGGGCCTTCTCCGATTGATTAAGGCGTATCCGGTACTACATAAATGGGTATAAATTTCACACGTTAGAGCATGGGACACAAAGAGCCACCATGAGCGAGTGGTGTGTGCATTAAAGGTGAAACTTATGGTGCGAATAAGAATGAACTCGATTTTTGTGGGCGATTCTGGAGGTTTGTGAGTTGGAATACCATGGGCTACCTATGAAGACCGTAACAATGTTTAGATGCGAGTGGTTTGATCCATCACGATTGGGGACATCGGTGCATCCCGAATACAAATTGGTTTACGTGAATTATAGGCGAAGGTATAATAAGTATGAACCGTTTGTCCTTGCCGCACAAGCCGTTCAAGTATACTATTGTCCTTATCCGAGTTTAAAACAATCTACAAAGGATTGGTGGGATGTATGCAAAATTAAGCGAGAGCTAATGTGGAAGTCTCGGATGAATCATCTAGTTCGATAGTACCTCGCCATTTCAAGAGGATGAAATGCCTTTAATTACAAGTGTAGTGGTTGATGATGACATGACACGAGTTCATCCCGACGGCACTTTGATAGACATAGAAGAAGCGGATGTGAATCGATCGAAGATGATGAATTGTCGAATCGATTCATATGAATTATCGAATCGAAAATGATAATACATTGAATGATGATGATTATGATGGAGATGAATAGGTCGAATTATGTCTGCGGTGATGCACTTCTCCGCAATTTGACTTTTCAGGTATAATCAATACCCAGGACCTCTCTCTCTCTCTCTCTCTCTCTTTCTCTCTTTTTTGTTGCCATCCGAACGGATCATCTTTTGCTACAACCATTGCTTCTCTCTATTACGGTTATCGAGTATAACAAGATAGCACAACAATTCACGAACCATTACCTCTTCTCTCACTTTACTAATGCATTACAAGTCAAAACATAACAATTCTCTACTCAAGATTTGATTTGGATGCCTCGAACCATGGTCAAGGACTGGATACTCGACCTAGATATAACAATTAGATAATGAATGTGTACACATCGGTGATAAGCAAAATATTCAAATATTATCATGCAATAGGACACATCAACGAATACAACATCAAACCGCAAATTTAGAAGTATAAGCTAAAATACAATCGAACAACCATTTCAAGCATAAGAAAGTAAGTTTTCTCTCAAGACAACACATTTCAATGAATCCTATTGTCAAAAGCTTTATAGGAAAAGAAACAAGAATTACCTTGAAAGATATTGTAGATGTAACTTTTCCAATGACAATGTTTAAACAAATAGCTAACAGAAACCAAATTCAGCACAATTGATAACTTTTGAAGAATAAAAAATTATTAAAGTAACGTACCAAATCTATTTTCAGATGGCAAGTCGAGGACGAGGTAGAGAGTCAGTCCCAGTGATCGAGGAATATTTCGCATCTACCTCCCGGATGAAGGAGTTGGCGCCTCGGTAGGAGGACTTACGATAGGTGGAGGAGAGGGGTCGAGCAGTGGGTCTGCAGATCAGACGATGGGGAAGAAGACCTTGACTATTGTGAATGGGTACCTATAGTTTAATTAGATTATTTTTAACTCAATTGTACTTATTTGAATATAATGTATATTATTTTTAACTCAATTGTAGGATTTTATGTCCATCGCATGATGTTGCACATGTGATTACTGAGTCGTTCAAGAAGGTCATGAACCATCGGGGTTTCAGTTGGAAAGTGGTCCCTGAGGATCAGAGGCGGGTGTTTTCAAGACTTCCAAGTATTATTGATTTACATTCAAGTATATTGGTTTATTTCAGACTAAGTGATAGTTAATTTGATAATATTTATATCATCAATCCATTCATATTTGATTATCGAATATGCCGATAACTAAAATTTCAACCACTAATGAGCAGACTATTTGACGTATCCATTTGTGAATTCAGTAGTGTGTTTTACACGTCAAAATCCGTCATACCATTTGACATAAAGTGATAAAACGACCACTTATCATTTGACATAAAACAACCACTTTTAATTATTTGAAAGTAGAATTGACGATTTGGACCAATCTTTGAATCAAATTCATCACAAAAATTGGCCACGGATGATAGTAGAATGAATTTCTATGTATGACGCGATATTGAATGGGGGAACTTCAATGATTCTTTATTATTCAATATAGTCCCCAGTAGTATTATTTCCTACTTATTTTTAAAAAGAATAAAATAAAATCCACCATAGCCCACGATCTTCTCCAGAATCAACATAAAATAAGCAAGTGATAATAAATAAAAGGGGGGAAAGAAGCTGTCGATTTAACTATTTGGGTTTGTGTTATATTTAAATCGAACTGCTCGCTAATCAAGTATGAGGTTTGATAAATTAATATATCCTATTATTTGCCTCCACAAAAGTACGACCCTTTCATATTAATCCAAATTATAAAACTAGAAAAAATATTATTGTTGTAGCTAACTACTTATGATGTACTATATTATTCTCATTATTTGTAATGGAGTGGTCCATTGCGATTATTGGAAAGGTATGATTTAAATTGTGACTTGTCTTCTTTGCAAAACTCACGATAACCAACACACCACTTGAAGATAAAATTCAAATGGACGGACATAGACACGATAAATGGAAAGATATATGAATAATACTCGAATCCAAATTGACATAATATGAAATAATCCCTCGACAAAAATCTTGATAAGTTATAAGCATCGAATAAATTAACCAACATCTCCAATCAAACCCTACCAACTCGGGCTTTAAAATAACGACAAGAAAGAAAAGAAACTAAAATTATCGATATAAATTTAGATGCAAATCTATTTGGCACCAGCAGAAGCTCACTGCCCAAGTGAGGGTTGAGCTCATCCCAAGCTTCAATCACCATAGTACATGATCAAGTTGTTTTGTGTTTATAATGATATATGAACATGAAAATCAATCACCTTACTAACGATTAAAATAATAGTAAGTCTTATTATTGTATCATCTCAAAATTGAGGTTAGACTTAAATATAATATATCTGCAAGTGTTGTGACTCTTCAAATAAATCGGCTACAAAATCAAATACAAACACTTGAAGTCGAATTTAAGTTTTATGGTTTAAAGGTGTATGAAATGAATTAAAACCAACAAAAAAAATATAGTAATTAATCAAAAATACTCATTGTCACGGCCCATCATTCAAATTTATGCTTTCGAATTATTTCTTTGGGACGCGCTTTGTCTCTTCAAGTAGTCATCGTGCATGGTGCCAAAAGCGGCGGTGAGATATAAGGATCTTATTCATAAGATCGAGAGCCTGAGTCGACGACGCGCCACCTTCATTCATTCGGATCGGATTGGCTGCGTGGCGTGATTATTGGAATCACTGAGGTGCGGACTAAGGCGGAAAAGCTAGGAGGAGTAGGATGTGAGCCGGATGGTGAGGGACGGGATCGTTAAGCACGGGGGTGGCTCGGATGTGCTTTAGATTATGCTACCGACATTGTAAGTATTTAGTTTTGAATTCAATTTAGGTTTTAATGTTGTTCTTCTTCCGCCTCACATATATCATAACTGTTAATTGCTAAGTTATTAGGCGCCACAAACTAATTGGATTAAAACATCATTAATGAAGCTTGTTTAATTTTCTTATTTTTAAGTAGCAATTGTACCTCTATTATATGCACACAAATACTTATTATCATTTACCCACGTATACATTAATAATGTTTGAATGAATGAATAGGCCGAGCGTGGAGTCCATATTTACGAGGTCCGATGGGATGTTTTTGAAATATCATGTCGCTCCCGATGGAAGTTATCTGAGATGGGAAGGCTCGTAGCATCGCGGTAAGTAGATTAAATATTAAATATGGTAATGATGTAAAATAACTTCTATTTGGAAACTTAAGCGATTTTACCGCAAACACAGGAGCGGTGGAGGACCAAGTTAAGATTTTGACTCAAGCCGGTAGAGATGAGAGCCAGTAGATAGGACTCGGATCCTCGGCGGTATCCCTGAGGCGCCGCATCGAAGAAAAGAGATTGTTTGGTCTTGGTTCTCTCACGTACATTCATGGAGAGCGACTCTAGTTCGGCTCTGCAATGACATCTCGTATGGAGTCTCCCGGATATCGAGCAGATAGCGGAGATGGAGGAGCGGATGCGGTTAGAGAGAAGCGGATGGTGAGCAACTACTGTTTGGAGAAAAGAGGCGTGAGCAGATCGAGTCGAGGATTCAAGCACAATAGAGTGAGCATGCACGGATGCTTCAACATCTTCAAGCTCGGTTAGAAGCTCAACAGGAGGCATTCCAATGATTCTATCGGCTCGAGTAGCGCAGATGGACCTCGACCACCCTCCACCATCTTGATTCCTATCTTTACGTTTTACTTTATTTATGGATATGTTGAATTGTTGTTGTTGGATTTGGATTGTTGAATTGTTGAATTGGATTTGGATTTATAACTTCGATGTCGAATAGTTGTTGTGAATTATCAAATTGTGGATGTATTGAATAATTGTGGATGATTGTGGATTTGTGATTTGTGATGATTTGTGATGATTTGGATTGTGATTTGGATGGATTGTGGATAGATTTGTGATGATTGTGGATGTTGTTGGATTTGGATTTGGATTTGTGATGATTGTGGATGATTGTGGATGGATTTGTGATGATTGTGGATGTATTGAACAGGTAAAAAACACGGGTAAAACCTAATCAAACCTGGTGTTGAATTATTTTAAGTATAGCGACGAATAGCGGCGAAATTAAGTCGGAGCTGCGACAGTTACGAGACGGAACACAACCTAATTTGTCGTGGTGTAACAACAGCGGATCTCGATGAACTTTTTAGCGACGGAAAAATTCCGTCGTTATTTATGACAGATTTACGACGGACACGCGAATAGATTTTGCGGCGGATCCGAGACTCAATTACGACGTAATTATATAGCGGCGTAAAAAGTCCGTCGTTATTTGCGGCGAATCTACGACGGAATTGCCCAAATAATTTAGCGACGGAAAATATTTCGTCGTAACTAGCGACGCAATTTTCCGTCGTTAATTCGACATAACAAACGGCGAGTCGACGACTATCTTTCAACGACGGAGTTTTCCGTGCAAGTCCGTTCAAAATTTTGCGACGAAATTTTTACCGTCGTTGTCTTCGTAATAACGAGGCTTTTAGAGACGGAATAAATCGTCTACGATCCATCATGAATCTGCTTTTCTGACGGATTGTTGATGTTTAGCGAGTTTTTTTGTAGTGGTACTTGTCATTTTATTTTCTATATTTACTATTTCGTATTTACTACTAATATAAAATATAAAAAATTTAAATGTGTGGGCGGGCTTTTAGGCCCGTTAACCCCGGGCTTTTTAGCCCCAAAGCCCGGTTAGCCCAATGGGCTATGTGGACGGGCTTTTTAGGCCCGATTTTTTTCGGGCCACTATTTTCACGAGCCCGATCCCAATTTGGTACCTCGGGCTGGCCCATCGGGCCGGGCCAATTTTGCCGGCTCTAGTAACATCTCATCGAAATAATTATATTGCAAACTTTGCTCTAATTGCTTTCTCAAACATGTGGGATTTTAATAGTTTCAGTGTCCATCACCTCTTCTTTATAAATTACTACCTCCATCCATCATATTCATTCATTTAATTTATTTTGGTACGTCCAAAAAAAATATTCATTTATCTTTTAGAAACATCAATTTTATATTTTTACCATGAATCTACCCGTTTATTTACAAAAAACTTACCTATGGCTCACATTTTTATACTCACTATCCATTAATATATTCATTTATTATTTCTATGACACATCTTTTAATTCCACTATCTATTAGTCTATTCATTTATTATCTCAACCCACTTTACACTAATTACAATTTATTAAAACTCGTACCACCAAAATTAATGAACGAAAATGATGGAGGGAGAGTATATTAAACGTTTCTGACCATTACTCTAGAGATCACATATATATTTGGAAACTATTTTTGGGTAACATGTACTTTGTTAATTATGTTTAGTACACATACAAAAAAGTTTAAAGTTTCATTTATGGAGAAACAATGAAGCATATTATGTTGTTTTGTCAAATTAAAATATTAAGTGAAATGGAGTAAACCATCTGGACTATAAAGTACATTACTATCACTTTCAAATAAGGATACCAACACCACAAAGTCCATCCCGAATCCAGAAAATAATTTATTACAACTACTCGTAATTAAAATTGAGACGCAACATTCAGAGTGCTACAGTTCAGAGTGCTACAGTTGAGCTTAGTTAGAGACTTAAACGTGACGGAAGGACCTAGTAGAAACTCCCCGACCTCGACAGTAAACATATCATAGCCAAGGAAAAACTCCACCAGCATCATCCTCGACATCACCACCACCATATCCTTCGCCGGGCACTGCTTGTTCCCCGCCGTCGGATCATCCACCTCCCTCGCATTCGACCAATAAACGTACTCGATCAGCCTCTCCCCGTCGCCCATGAATCTATCTGCCACGAACTCCGACGCATTCGCGCCAAATATCTTCGGATCCCTCATCGCTAACGGTTGGAATCCGCATATGATTTCCCCTTTCTTAATCGCATAAGCTGCGTCGTGGCTGGCTATCGTTAGGTCTTCCTTAGCCCTAGCGTATTGAAACTGCACCGGCGGCTCCATCCTCAGCGCCTCCCACACGGCGGATTTCACCAGACTCATCCTCTCCAGCGCCGCTAGAGTCACGCCGCCTTCATCTTTCACGGCGGCACGGATCTCCCCTCCCAGGCGGCGCTGCAGCTCCTCTCCGCCAAGGCCGACGTATTTCAACAGAGCGGGAAATAGCACTTTCATTCCGCCGTAGGCGTTGAAACCTGTGAAGAACATCAAATTGTGAGAGGCTTCGTCTCTGCTTAAACCCAGCCGCTCCGCCTCGTCCAGCAGCGGCGCCGCCGCCCTATCGAGGTCACGGCGGACTTTCTCGTACCCCGGTTTCACGAGAAATGAGGGTAAAGGAAACGTGTGAAGCAATAAATCCTCTACAAAATTGGGCAAAAACTTTAACCCTAATTTCATCAATGGAGCAAGCTGGAAAAACAGCCACTTATCGATATTCGAATTCCCGCCGGTGTCGTACGAGCTCTCGTTACCGAACAATCGGAATAGGAAATTGTAGGACATCTTATCAGAAATAGGATTGAAGTCCGCCTTTCCTTTGTCAGCCAACTCCGCCTCAACATCATCAAACATCTGCGCAACCGAGCTGCGGAAAATCGGGATGATTTTCCTGTGCGATCTCTCCAAAATCGATAAAAATAGCCTTTGAGAACGGCGTGTTTGGGCTCGGAAGGATCTAGAAAGGCGCAGACGCGAAATCCGCCGGTGAAATGAGTTGACGGCATGAAGGTGCCGGCGGTTAGGTTTCCCTTATCGACTTTGGAACTATTGAAGAGGATCGGGAAGCTGACGGCGTCGAGAAGGACGATCACTCTGGGGTCTTTGGCCATGAACGGGCCGGGCGGGCCGTTAACTCTGAAGACGGTGGAGTTGTATTTCTTCATTCGGGCCGTGAAGAACTCCTCTTGGCCCTGGTTGTAGTAGTAGTCGAGACGGTCTTTTATTGGGCCGAGAAACGGGAAGCCGTAGCTGCCCGGAATTTCCTTCAGCGGTAGTTCGCCGGAAGATGAAGACATTTCTATTTTTTTTAGGTGAAATAAGTTATATATTGTTGTAGTTGAAGGATTGGATCATGGATGTATCTATATATGAATTGATAATAGAAGCAATGAATTCATCAGATCTCTAGTTAAGTTTTTTTTTTAATTTATTTTATTTGGAATCTTGTTGTGCCCAATTTCTCAGACGTGTGGATTTCGTATACGGGTGTTCTTATCTGTGAAAGTTTACGTAATTATGGCTGGCCGACTTTACACGTATTTTGACTTTTATTAAATATTTTTGCAACTTGCAAGAAATATTGAATGATGAATATTACTTCCTCCGTCCACAAAAAACGTGCATTTAATTCCTTTTCGATCCGTCCATCAAAAATGTGTACTTTCCTTTTTTAGAAACACCAACTTTATATTTTTACCCTCAACTTATCCACTTATTTACAAAAAAACACTCATATCCCACTTTTTTACACTCACAATCCATTAATATATTCATTTATTATCCCAACGACACTCCTTTTATACACATTTACTTTACACTCATTCTGCTTTTCTTGGCACTCGCCACCAAAATCGATCGACGCGTTTTGGTGGACGGAAAATATTAAAATGATGAAAGTGATAGTAAGACATGAATAATGATAGATGTAGAACAGATGATCCATCCCATATCGTATAATGGAGATGATTAGATATACTTTACATGTATAAATATTGATATTTTTTTTTAACATAAATAATATTTTTGTTCAATGTAAATTATACTCGTTAATTATCGGGTAATAAATAAATAATATTTTTTAAGAATGAATAGTACTTTTGTTCTTTCATATGGTGCATACGGATGTACAGAAATTTTTGGACATATAATTATATTTTACGATTTGCATGTCTGTTAAAATTAACCAAGAGATTATTGAGCAAAAAATAAATAATTATTAATTAAACCCTTTATTTATGTAGTGGTGTGTATATAGTTTGGCTTGTAGATTAATTAGAGTTTTCATGTAGCCGACTTCAATTTCGAGCTGCGGCGGGAAAAAAAGGTTGAATTTGGTTACAATTTTTCTCTATTATAAGTGATACTAAATATTCATATATGCCTCTTCAAAGGCATTTCACCACAACTAAAAATAAAATAAAATGAGCGTATAATCTGTGCAGGTGGAACATCGGAAACAAAGAATCTCGGGTTAGTTTTTAATAGGGGTGT
Organism: Salvia rosmarinus; assembly: GCA_036937905.1. Taxonomy (NCBI): domain Eukaryota; kingdom Viridiplantae; phylum Streptophyta; class Magnoliopsida; order Lamiales; family Lamiaceae; genus Salvia; species Salvia rosmarinus. The sequence goes on along the minus strand of CM072815.1, from coordinate 81,920,977 downwards.
GCATCGGTCGGTCGGTTCGACCGATCGACCGAAATTTTCAAACCGAAAATCGAACCGAACGAATTTTTTTGAACCGAACCGAACCGAACCGATTTATAATTTTGGACCGATCGAAAATCGAACCGAAAAAACCGATCGGTTTCGGTCGGACCGAAAAACCGACCGAAATATAAATTATATATATATATATATATATATAAATAAACATATTTTTATCCTAATTATTTAATTAAAATATTAATTAATTATTATATAAAATATATAAATATATAAAAATAATAGTTTCGGTTCGGTTCGGTTACCGATCGAACCTAAAACGTAAAACCGAAAACCGAACCAAAAACCGATTTTAATTAAAATTTTGAACCGAACCGAAAATCGACTTTCTTAAAAATCGAACCGAACCGACTGAAACCGATCGGTTCGGTCGGTTTTTTCGGTTTAGTTCGATCCATGCACACCCCTAGTTTTTAATACATATGTGATCACATTTCTTAACACCGTTCTAAAGCTTATACTCTTTTCTGAGTTGGTTGATTTGCTAAATCTTCGTCGTATATGTTGGAGTATGGAGCTTAAATGGACTGTACACTAAAGTTTATACTCTTTTATGTCGTGATTGTGGTGTGTATTTTTCGCAACAGTATAGTCCACATTGGCTTCTATATTTTTATCATCTACCTAAATGTTTAATATTACTTAGAGAATTAAACTTGAGTTGTCAATCTGCAAACCGTAAATGTGTTTATGCCAATCAATGCTATGTAACATGGTAGCTTGCTTCATAAATTATTTCACTTAAATTTCACCTAACTTTATAATAACACAATATTGTATACAACGTTCTAATCTTGTTATACTATGTTTTAATATCATTTATTAATTTCTGTTCACTTTTTAATTATTGGACAAATAATTGAGCACGTCAAACTTTTCGCGGATGAAATTTATTATTCAAAGCAGTCACTTAGCGCGAATGAATTGAGAATCTGACGAATGAAGCATTATTAATTTTCAATAATAATAATGCCAAAGCAAGGGCTTTCTTTATTTTAAATACAAGAATTCTTAGCTTCTTTTTCTGATACGACAAAAGGGGGAAAAGGAAAGAAGAAGAAAATGAGAGAACACTTAGGTGAGAAGGTTTATCCAACATGTTCGATTATTATATTATAAAAGAGCTTATTCTTATAAAATTTATTTTATCTTATTATATCCATCTTAATTAATAAATTTAAGGATAATATTATAAATTTTAAAATTTTGTATCTGAAAGATTAAATCTTGTTGAATCTCGCATGCTCCAGCGGAATCGATTAGGCAAAGAAACTGCTGACATTATCAAAGCCCAGGTCAACTCCTCAGATAACATAGTTGCCAAGCTTGAGTTCGAGACCATTCACCCCGGTAGAGCTAGCAAAAGTATCGTACCGCCCCGGGTTTTTACACTTTTTTTTAGTTAGATTTGATTAGGTCGGATTGGGCCCAAATTTTTTGGGTCTCTAAATCTGAACTCCCAAATTTTTTGCGTCTCTAAATATGAACTCCAATAGCCTAATTTCGAGCATGCTTTTTTTAACTTATTTTAAAAAATATATAAAATTGCTATATTTAATTATAAAAAAATAAAAAATTATATAAAATACTTCATTCATCCACCAAAAACTTGCATTACTTTTGATGGCATGAGTTTTAATAAATTGTAATTAGTGTAAAGTGAATGAAGATAATAAATAAATATATTAATGAGTAATGAGAGCAAAAATGAGGGTCATGTGTGGTTTTTTGTAAATAAGTGGTAGATTGAGGATATTTGATGTTTCCAAAAATAAAAAATGCAAACTTTTGGTAGACGACAGGACGTGCCAAAAAGAATTAAATGTAAACTTTTGGTGGACAGATGGAGTAACAATTTAAGTGTATAAACTAGTAAATAATTATGTAAAAATATATATTTGATATTATTAAATAATTATATAAAAACATAAATGTGATATTACAATCGGGTGGCCTTTTAATCCCAAAATCTCAGGCTTTTTGGCCCGAAACTTGGTCTACCCGTAATTTTTTGCAGGCGGATTTTTTAAATCCAAATATTTTTCGAGCCTCTAATTTTGAAGTTCAATCAAGCCCAAACCACTAGTACCCGATACGATCATTGCTCCAATTTGTTGAATTGAACGTTAGATCGAAGACGCACACGGAAACGAATCGTTCTAATAACGAAAATAAAAGGAATGAAATTTCTGAACCTTTGAATCTAACTCCTCTAAGTGATTTAGGCGTGAATGGAAATCCTAAATCCCAAAGAGATGGTTGACGCAACAACTCAGAAACACTAAATGACACACAAACGAGGTTGATGAACTCGAATGATTCGTCGATAAAGAATTAGTCTTGGAATAATCAAGAGGAATTCGAAACTCTCAAGAGAGGCATAAAATCACGAAAATTATTATTAATCAACTAACTTTCGTCCATGACAATAAAGCCTTTATATAAGACTGAAATCTATACCTAATCTGATAAGGAAAAACTAACTAATAATAAAGGCCCATAAATCCGAAAATAACAAAGTCTTGATTTTGTGGGCTGTACTAATTAAATCAAAATAATACTCTTCATCCTAAAGCCCAATCACACGTAATTAAATCGATGAAACATGGGTTGTCGGGATTGTCATCTCCTATGGGCTTTGGTGATTCTTGAGCCCAAACTTCGAATTCATCCATGCAATCCTTCCTGAACTTAGTTCGAGTTCTTATAAGCGCCCACTGGAACACGAACTTGGTTTTAGTCAACAAACATTGGACTCCATCATTCCTCCACTCAAGAGGATTTGTCCTCAAATCCAAGGCGTCACCTACATCAAAAGGACTCAAGTCAGTAATATTAAATGTAGCACTAACATTATACTCACCGGTAAGTCGATTTGTGGCGTTGTCATTAATCGCGCCAACACTTGGAATGGTCCATCGCTCGAGTAGCAACTTTGAACGCATTTGCAATGGAAACCACTCCTTGCGCATATGCAACCACACCCAATCGTCGGGTTCAAACACCACTTTGCGACGTCCCTTGTTTGTTTTTTGGCGTACTACTCCGTTCGCCTCTCGATATTCATCATTGCCTTATCATGAATCTATTTCACAAAATCAGCCATTTTCTGGCCATCAAGATTAGTATGCTCATGGACATGTAAAGGAGATCAATCCAAATGAGTCAAAGGATTAAGCTCATACACAATCTCAAATGGCGAAAACTGAGTAGTAGAATGAACGGAACGATTATATGCAAACTCAACATGTGGTAAACATTCCTCCCAAGACTTAATATTCTTCTTGATTATGGCTCTAAGCAAAGTAGACAAAGTCCTATTTACTACCTCAGTTTGACCGTCAGTTTGTGGATGACAAGTAGTAGAAAACTGAAGTTTAGTTCCTAACTTACACCACAAAGTCTTCCAAAAGTAGTTCAAGAACTTCGAATCCATATCTGAAATAATAGTCCTGGGCATGCCATGCAATCTAACAACCTCTCTAAAGAACAAATTAGCTACATGAGATGCATCATCAGATTTATGACATGGAATAAAATGTGTCATCTTAGAAAATCTATCCACAACCACAAAAATGGAATCGCTGCCACGTCTACTCCGAGGCAATCCTAACACAAAATCCATAGAAATATCAATCCAAGATGTTGTAGAAATAGGCGATGGTGTATACAATCTATGGAATCGACTCTGACTTAGCACAACACATGTGACACATCTACCGTAAATTCTCTCAACATCCCTTTTCATGTGAGGCCAAAAGAATGCTCATGCAAAATAGCTAAAGTCTTAGCAATGCCAAAATGCCCCATCAAGCCCCCACCATGAGACTCAACACTACTAGAAAAACAAGATAGACTACACATAATATGTGTAGTCTATGTGCGTGTGAGTGTAGACAAAAGTGGTGTAGAAAACTAGGCGGCGACAGACTACGACTTTTTATCGTAGTCTATACCCACCATGACTCACGCTTTTCTCACATAGACTACGCCACGCCGTAGTCTATCTTGATGAACACACAAAATTTCGCACATAGACTACGCTTTTTATGCGTAGTCTATACCCAATTATGACTCACGCTTTTCTCAGACTAGACCACGCCACGCGTAGTCTATACCCACAGCAACACACAAAATTTCGCACATATACTACGCTTTTTGTCGTAGTCTATATCCACCATAGACCACGCTTTTCTCTCATAGACCACGCCACGCCGTAGTCTATACCTACTGCACACACAAAATTTCGCACATAGACTCACTTTACGCGCGTAGTCTATACCCACTATGATCACGCTTTTCTCTCATGACTACGCTTTTACGGCGTAGTCTATACCGCTTTAATGCCAAATTTACTACGCTTTTTCTATTACAACCCGTAGTCGAATGAGATTAAAATATACTTGCGACTACGCTCAAAATCAATATTCAAAAATATACAACTGCTTTCATTATGCCTACAAAATCACTATACAAAAATATCTGACTGCTTTCATTACACTACAAAATCACTATACAAAAATACTATGCACATCACATAACAAAACAATAAGACCGATCCCCATATCACAAGACAAAATAATTCAAAAGATCAATAACTTACAACAAAAAATCACAAGACTATATGTGAAGAAGCATGAGATTTGCCCATTCAACACGAACTTCATCAATGTCCTCTTGAGAGTAAGTTCGATTTTGAAACTATTAACAATTCAAAATAAAATATTAGCACAAGGTGGCAAGCACCACAGTAGCGAGACTTGTTCGCTAAATTTATATATTCCAAAATAGTCGAGAGTAAAAAATGTGCAAGAAGTGAAATAAGAATAATATAAATATAAAGATACAAAAGCGGATCAAGAGCGTAAACACGCTTTCTTAATTCTAATTTCATTAGACCAAGAACAAATAGTTGCTAACTAATATAAAGTCAAGGTAATCTTACTTGATAAACTATTGCAAAATAGTCGGTCATGAAAGCTAAAAGCATTTCTATAGCGATAGGAATCGTAAATTTCTACCTTAGCAACCCATTTTATGTTAGAAGTCTCCTCTTGCAAGATCGGGCGGGCAGAGCCATTCGCAACAATATTGCATGAATTTCATCGGCCCACATTCAAAACGTAAAGATCTCGTCGGTGAAATCAATTAATAATGAGTAGTTGATTGCTCTTAACTCTAAGCATAAATGCTAAACTCAACTGGATGGTATATCGATATTCCATCATAGAGTTTCCAATGATTGCACTAAAAGAACAATGAGTTTAGCAAGGAAAATTCAAATTACATCAAAGAAATCTAGCACTAATCTTTGGAATATAATGTAAACTAAGTATAAGAATAATAACAAGTGATCTGAGACATGATGAGATATTAGCACATAAGTCATGCAACATTAAGAAAATTACAATCATTTTAGGGATCCCTAAAGCAGTTCAACAAACATGAGGAAGATGAAATAGAAATTGCCTTCCTAATTGTAGTTCGAAATTTAGGTCCAAAGGACACTCAATTACCACAGATTAATTGTAGCCTAGCGACAATATGTATAAGTACTTTTTCTCGAATTCTTCCGTTAGATCCTCAAACAAATCAATACACCCCGATCGTCCATAAACTCATTTCACCATATCAAGGAGAAATCAATACAATGCACAAAAAAAAGAGGAATGAATGCAAAGACTTCTCCTCATGCGGTTTAAACTATTCAATAACCACCACAATCTTGCCTTGGATCAACGGTATGGTTATAATTCCTACAAGGTCGAATACTAATAATAATAGATAAATTTTCTATTATCTAGAACCTTTCACGTTTGATACCATGACACGCCTTACTTACATGTTAATCCGGTTCATTAAACCGATGATATGTAATCTTGGAATCGGACTAAAATCACCACCTTATTGTGTATATTGCACTTCACTATGGAAAGAGTGCCATTAAACATTCAACATAGTTGAGGGTAGATAACATTCAAAACCTCAATTCAAACAAAATTTAATGACAAAGTATTACTTATTGTTGTAAATGAAAAAAGTGCCCATCGAGCCATTAGAATTCTTAAAATCTCATAATCAAGAATCATAAGACAACAAAGAATGTAGTACACAATGTAACTTCTATGGCATCAAGAAAAGAAAGAAAAATCAAAATCAAAGTTTCATCCGCACAAATGTGCGGTCATACATTCAACCATCGAGTTAAAGAACACTGCACTGTAGAGCGATTTGAACCACAAAGCAGCATTAGATAAACATGGTACCACCGTAAAGGTGTTGCTAAAATTTATCAATCCATATGAGCGGTAAATAAAAAATTGAAGGAAAAAGAATTAGATATCATTTAACTTACACGATATTACGTAAAGAAATAGATGCATTAGTTTCAAAATAGTGGACTCCTTTAACCTCTTAAGGGCATGGGCACTTTTGGCAAAAGAAGATATAAACCCCAAACAAACATTCAATCCAAATGTTATATCAAAAATCATATCCTCAATCATTATAAGACTCGATATATCGATCCAAACACAAGTTAATATTCATTGAACGGTAAAATCCTATGGCATGTAAGCCATCTTCCAAATCTGTTCCCAATAGCAAAGCGAGCCCTTGCGTAAACGCATTATATGTCCAAACGAACAATTAATATATGCAAGACATTTGATCGTAAACCAAGATCCTTCCAAAGTTAAAACCAAACTCAAATATACACACGCACCAACGCTTTACAATACACCAAAGAACCAACTATATGTTAAATTGGCGGAAAAGAACGTTTACAAGGCTCGTCATTCCATTCGTATTCAAACATAAAAGCTACGACATCTTACCATACATAAGTATCAAGTTATGGGAAAACCACATCTTGATGAAGATCGACAAACCCATTTGCAAAGACAAATGCTAAGACAATCACAATCATCGTATCGTTGGTTTGTACGTAATTCTTGAGGTTCAAATCGACAAAGTCGGCCGATGCAAAGACCAAAGAACCAATATGATAATCCATCAAGAAATTCGAGGGAATCAAACAACAAAAAGCGGATAAGGCAATGAAAAACAAGCATCGATATTGCAAATGGAAGAAAGCAAAAGAAAAGAGGATTGATAAATAGCAAATGGAGCGGAAAAAGTCTCGACCAAGAAAAGGCACATATCATTGAGCATTAGGCTACCATTTAGTAGCACAAACTTGATTGTGATTAAACTAGAACCATCCACATGTATTTAGAACCATAAAGGCTTTGCTTTCATGATGGAGAAGCATTGTGTTTTATCCAAAATATGAGAAACCATGAGTGAAGGGGAAGAGAACAAACATTTCATCTAACAAGATTATTAGAGTAATTACAAGTTTGAGAAAAGTCGCACAAACAAAAATATATTTGGTAGTATTAGTAGACATCGTGAATAACCAATTAAATCTCTACAAGTATCGGTCAAAGCAAAGAATATGAGCATAAACTATTATGAAAAGGATGCAAATAGTATTTCGGGGCAATAAGCAATTGTTAGAACTTGAACACCAAATAATGGAGGTGAATGGTAACAGCAGATACTTACAGTCAAGATAAAAATGAAAAGGAATATCCCACAAGCACCAAAATCGTATGAGGTGACACTTGCACCCAATAATCAAGCAAAAAGTAATACCCGGAGGAACTATGAGTGCATATCCATAAATGGAGCCTCTTGCCACATTTACATAGTTGACATCAAATGTCCATGGGAAATTTGGGTTGCCTTTGCTGTTCATGTAGTTGAGATCCGACAAGCTCATAGGTGAAAGATAGTGAAAAAGCGAGCAATGTCATGGGAAGAGAACTTCCAAACTTCCAACAAATCCATGAGCGGAAATATAGTTCCCACAATTTTCTTACTCATGTAGAAGATAGTCACTTTCCCTTAAGTCATCCATTTTATTTAATCCAATCGATGAGCGAATATTCCATTTTCATATAAGAGAACAGTTAACTGTCACACGATGATAAAAGTGCTCTAGGATGGCAATTACATAAACAATAAAAAGGTTGTTTGTGCCTATAGCGGTCCCAAAAGTTAGATTACTATTTATTTTAAATTACATATCTCAACATTCTAAGCAGGAAAAAGACCACGATCCTGTAACTAGTACCTAATATCCAAGAACTAGTCACAAGCCCGACATATGAGAATTGTCGCGATTGTACCATATAATAAGGGCATTTTCTTTGGGTGATACAATAATAATATTATCTATAGGATTACATGATCAAATGAGCTCAAAATTATACGATCCATCAAAGCATATGGTGGGCAGTCTAGCCTATGTTTTGTCTATCTAAGCTATCAACCAAAATAAACACCTTGAATAGGAGTTTATATTACCATCCTGGGATTTGTCTTTATATTATTCCTTTTGCTAGAAAAATAGGATCTTGATATAACCGATGGGAAGGAGATATCAAGCCAAAATAGTCAAAGCCCCAATTCTCTCGTAAAAAATATAGTGAGTATGTAAAGCTTAATAGCGATAATATAGCACCATTAGATCATCTTAGTGATTGAAAACATGAAGTAGAAAATAAGAGAAAAAGCAAGTTGATGATGATTAGCAAAATGTGGCATAAGCGTCTCATAGAAATGAACACGACTATCTTCCATATTATGTGAAAATTTGCTAATTTTGTCGTGAGATATAACCAAGTTACAACATTTACATTGTATGATTTTAGAAGGAATATTCTCAAGTAATTCTTTCCCAAGAAACCCTTCCTAGGAGAAAATACAACCAAAACGGCAAAGGTTGATATGGACAAGTAGTTGATACCATATGCAACAATTACATAGATTGTTCCTTCATCAAACTTACAGTGCGGGTTTGCATCAATCTTGTCGACAAAGTCTCCGGTTGTAGGATACAAAGAACTTATCAATCTGTTTAAAACAACGTCGGTGTCTACATTAAAATATTGTGTGTATGAATAGATCTTGAATACTCCTTCCAGCTTGTTTGTTGGTGTTGACCACCATCATCCGAGAACACACATATTTAGCTAACTTGAGAAAGTGTAATTACTTAAGGACCTAGAATGATTAAGTAGTTTTCATTGTAAATTGAAGATATGTCATTTAACAAGATGTGGATAAAGAACGCTTTTTCTGTATGTAAATGAACATATTAAATAATAAGCATGGTACTTAACATGGTAAAAGAGACACACTATTCGAGCCATCTGTCAACATTTGATTGTGCAATCAACTCGAGCCATGCAAAGTATGTCATGTCGATTGTTAAATTCTCATTACCCCAAATGTTAATGTTTGAATGCTAAACCTAAAGGATCATGCATAAGTTGAATAAGTTACGGACACATTGTTTCAAAAGGACCTTTGAATCTACAAATGCGAGAGGTTAAAACCTAGCTTACTAAATAGCACCAGCTCTCTTTCTTTTATTCTCCGTAAATAAGGTGCCTCTTTGGATTTTGCACATTACGAAATCTTTGATTCTTTATGTGAATCAAAGAGCAGCCACTAATCAATTGACATCAATATAATTGTAATGAAGCTCAAAGACGCTATAAAAAATCATTTCAAGAAAAAGAATTGTAGCTAAGAAAGTCGATCTGGTGACAAACAACATGCTATCATGAAATGATCGAAATCTCTTACTTCAAAATTTTGCATAACCAGATAGAGCGATGGGAGCTTTCCAGGAGAAAATGGACCATGGAAATCAAAGATCGAATGATTCATTCTTGACATTATCCTACACACAACAATTGATGGTAATTTTCTCTTGAATGGAAGTTTAGTTTGCCACCTAGAAGTCGAGGTTTTTAATAAACCGAATCAACATCATAATAAACATCACAACCCCAAAGACAAATCACGAAGCGCACCGCCACAAAGAAAAGGCACACAAACAAAGACGAAGCTCAAAGACACTCGACCCTCGTCGCAACAAGCTCGCCACCTCAGGAAACAAATATCGAGCGAATGAGCGAAAGCGAGATTTCGAGAGGAGGCGAATAGCAGAGGATGCGGAGATGAAACGAAGAAGAGAGACGGAGAAGATGAGGAGGCGAGAAGTGGAAGCAGAAGTAGACTAGGGATTGAAAATGGGAGAAAATGGGTATGTAGTAAAGGGGAAAGAAGAAGGGTTTTGGAGAGAGCAGTGAGGAGGTTGATTGGAGGGATTGCAGTTAAGTCGAGAAACCGGTCCACGATGATGACGGAGAACTCACACCTTGCCGTCCTTGTCTTCGAACGGGGTTCGGTTGATGGCGACGGAGATTGACATTTTGGTTAGTGTGTTTGCGGCGGGCGGGTTGATGGAAGGGTCGTCGATGAGGCTGCGGTGGCTCAAAGTAATTGTGGCTCGTCGGAAGTGGAGGAGATGGTGTTACGTGTGTGTGTGCGGCGTATGAGAGGACGGAGAGTATGTATATGTATATGTATGTAGAAAAGATGAGAGCTAGGAGGAGAATAGCTTAGTGTTTTGCAATGTAAATAGCTTCAAACTTATACATATAAAAATAAATAACGCTTGTTGAGGATTTAATTTTTATTTTTTTAAAATTTATTCATATAGACCACGCTTTTTTAAAAAACAAGCACATAGACTACGCTTTTAAGCGTGGTTAATAGTTCATATAGACTACGCATTTAAGTGGCGTGAGTCATATTTCAAAAAATCAAGCATAGACCACGCTTTTGATAAAAAAGTAGTCTATCTTTATGACCACGCTTTTACTGAAAAACGTAGTCATGGGTGTAGAGAAAAGTGATATTTGTAGTAGTGCAAGCAACAACAATTCACACAGAGCATTTAGGAACACACAACTTATTCCTCCTAAGCGGTAATCATCATGTCTAAAGTACTCTCCACTAGCAGATTTCTCACATGCTCGATATATCTACCAAAATCATCATCACTCACATATAAACTCTTGATGCACTCAAACCCAAGCAACTTAGCATCTAAAGTAGAGATCATGGCATACCTTGAGAAAGGCGGCCACCACCACATTCTCTTTCCTCGTTGTACTTGATGGCGTATGGAAGCGTCTCAATGAACTCCATCCACCTTACATGCCTCTTGTTCAACTTATGTTGTCCTTTAAGTGCTTGACGACTCATTATCGGTGTGAATGACGAACTCCTTGGCCCACAAATAGTGCTGCCACATTTATAAGGCTCTAACAATGCATACAACTCCTTATCATCGTTGGATAACTCGAGGTTGCTCCATTTAGCTTCTCGCTAAAGTGCGCCACTAGTCGCCTTCTTGCATCAAACCGCACCAATTCCAACACCGAAGCATCACATTCTACCTCAAAGATTTAGAAAATCGGGAAGAGATAATCCGGGCGTGAGTCAATTTGTACTTCAAAAGCTAAAGCGCTATGCTGCTCTTCTCCCAACGGAATTCTACATTTTCTTGATTACTTAGTCGATGGTCTGCAACACTTTGAAATATGGCACGAATCGCCTGTAAAAGCTAGCAAGTCCGTGAAAACTCCTAATTTCGCCAATGCTCTTGGGACTCGGCCACTCTTGGATAGCTCGTATTTTCTCCTCATCAACCACATACACCTTGTGCACTGACAACAAAACCAAGAAACACAAGCTTATCCGTACAAAAGATACACTTATTAAGATTAGCAAACAGCCTCTCTTTCCGAAGCACATCTAAAACAGCCTTCAAATGCTAAACATGTTCATCATGACTTTTGCTATACACTAGGATATCATCAAAATAGACTACTACAAATCATCGATAAAGAGCATAAAACATGATTCATAGGACGCATAAACGTACTAGGGGCGTTAGTCAAGCCAAAAGGTATAACCAACCACTCATATAAACCAAGTTTTGTCTTAAACGCAGTCTTCCACTCATCTCCCTCCATAATCCTAATCTGATGGTATCCACTACGCAAGTCAATCTTAGAAAACACGCAAGAACCATGCAACTCATCAAGCATATCATCTAAGCGAGGGATGGGATGGCGATACTTTACCATGATATCATTTATAGCTCGCAATCACAAAGACATCCTCATCGTCGAGTCCTTCTTGGCACAAGTAGACACGAGCCGCTGGACTCAAACTCTCCCTCACGTGCCCTTTCGCCAACAACTCTCTAATCTGTCTCTCCAATTCGTTTGTCTCCTCTGGATTGGTACGATAGGCTGGCCTATTTGGAAGAGTGGCTCCTGGCACGAAATCTATTTGATGTTCAATCCCTCGAATCGGTGGTAGACCAGGTGGTGTATCTTCGGGAAATCACTCAAAGATGATTCACTCAGCTCTCGTGTATCACTCGATAATTAATGACTTCTACCCTCTATTAGTCTCACCTCTTTTGCCTTTTTCCACTCAATATCCCCTCTCAAGGTACAAATTCTCTCAATCTACCACTTGAATCCAATATCGACTACTCAAAAGACAGGAAACGCAGAAGAATATTTTCGAAAAGGCAGTATGTAAAAACAAACTCTATAGACTCTAGATGACTTAAGGAACCTAAAAATCACGACGACACGTAGCTGAAAACACAAAAACGTGCTACGTAGAAACTTGCTCAACACGATCTATTATACCCAAGGAACCCAGAAAACACAACGAGGTTTAACTGAATTTTGGAAAAAGTGCACACAACACGCACCAAACGACTCTAAACGTACTAAGGAACGCAATGTAAAAATTTGCTCGAAACAGGATTCGAAAATTTCTAGATTTTTTTTTTCGAATCCTCAGAACGTGGATGCGAAAAATCTCAAGAGCGAAAAAAAATATTGATACGGATATTGATATGGATAATGATAGCCCAAATGATATGGATAATGACATGGATAACGATATGGATAATGTATGATATGGATAATGACATGGATAACGATATGGATAATGTATGATATGAATAAGATATGTATAATGTATGATATAGATAACGATATGGATAGTGTATGATATGGATAAGATAGGGATAATGTATGATATGGATAACGATATGGATAATGTATGATATGGATAACGATATGGATAATGTATGATATGGATAAGATAGAGATAATGTATGATATGGATAACGATATGGATAATGTATGATATGGATAAGATATGGATAATTTATTATATGGATAACGATGTGGATAATGTATGATATGGATAAGATAGAGATAATGTATGATATGGATAAGATAGGGATAATGTATGATATGGATAACGATATGTATAATGATATGGATTCCCCCAACTTTCGAAACCCTAATCACCAACAGATACGATTTATAAGACCACAACATGAACGGATCCCCACAGAAACATCGAAACGAACCCTAAATGAAAAAAAACAAAACCGGCCTCTTTTTTTTTACGAAACTAATACGAAGAAACAAAAGCAACCAATATGACTCGAGCAGACACAAACGACACGAACAAAAACGAACAAAACTCAGATACGAAAATCAAGAGAAAAGAAACGAATACCCTGGACGATAATTCTGGCTCTAATACCAAATGATACGATCCTTGCTCCAATTTGTTGAATTGAACACTGGATCGAAGACGCACACGGAAACGAATCCTTCTAATAACGAAAATAAAAGGAATGAAATTTTGAACCTTTGAATCTAACTCATCTAAGTGATTTAGGCGTGAATGGAAATACTAAATCCCAAAGAGATGGTTGACGCAACAACTCGAAACGCTGAATGACACACAAACGAGGTTGATGAACTCGAATGATTCGTCGATAAAGAATTTATCTTGGAATAATCAAGAGGAATTCGAAACTCTCAAGAGAGGCATACTACTCACAGAAAATTATTATTGATCAACTAATTTTCGTCCGTGACAATAAGGCCTTTATATAAGGCTGAAATCTAAACCTAATCTAATAAGGAAAAAACTAACTAATAATAAAGGCCCATAAATCCGAAAATAACAAAGTCTTGATTTAGGTAAATTTGTACTAATTAAATCAAAATAATACTCTTCATCCTAAAGCCCAATCACACGTAATTAAATTATTGAAACATGGGTTGTCGGGCTTGTCATCTCCTATGGGCTTCTTGGTCGATTCTTGAGCCCAAACTTCGAATTGATCCATGAAATCCTTCCTCGAACTTCTTAGCTCGAGTTAACATAATCGCCCACTTGGAACACGAGCGGGTTTTGAGTCAATGAACCTTGGACTCCATCATACCCTGAATGAGTCTATGGGGCGGGCCATTTAACCACGCCTACTCATTAGCACTTCCTACCACACAACACCTCTCGGATGCCAGGATCTCATATCTTGAGTTGGGTCTGTTCTTACTCAATCCGACCATCACGACAAAACCTTCGCACACCAGGAAGTCTTTGATCCAGATGATATTGCCAAAAAGAGGGAATAAGGGGGAAAGCATAAATCTGAAAACCCCAGACGAAGAGAAAAGGTCTGAAGAAGAGAAAAGTGGAGCAGCCCATCAAATTGACGATATCGATCCAGCAATAGTTGTCATCTTGGAATGAGCAAATGTTGATCTGCTCGGAAATGAACTATGGATGTCTCAATCCATATTCACAAGCTGACCAAAAGACACGAGATGAGTTCATAAAGAATCAAGAACGTCTGGCAGAAGAAACCGGGAAGAGAGAGCAAATCTTACTCCTGAAGAGCATAAAGCGAGAAACCTCAGAAGAAATATGACTCTCAACAGAAGAAGATAGAGACGCATCAAGAAGGATAATATACATACAGTCCACCAACAAATTGATAAATGGGTAAGCATTACTAATAATGACGACTCGGAAGAGCTTAAGGAAGACTTCATCCATGACTATTACTTCTACAATTCGTGTGGAAGACTTATGGCTGATGTAGCATGGTGTGAGTACATGAAAGCATTCTATGACGAAGACCTCATTGCGAGAATCAAGCGTCAAGCCGAAGTAGCTACAACTCCGACCATTTCAGGAAATACTTCAAAGCTTCTACAATCATCGATTTTGGAGGATACAAAATTATTGATAGAGATAAAACTGAAGAAAAAGCTCGCAGTGTAGCTGCCAATGCCCGAATTCTGCCTAACGATCCAGAATTTGAGAAAATCAGAGATGGAACTTATGAGAAGTACAATGTGAAGATTTAGCAACAACTCTCACAAGAAGAGAAAGATAATAAGAGTCAGTTAGATGAAGGCAGTAGCTCAAATAAATAAGTAGTCGAAAGAATCTTATGTATTTGTATGTTCAGCACTTATATAATAATATGATTGTACTTTTCTTTTTCTAGATTCTGATCTTTTACAAATGATTTATATTTTTTGATTGGATGCACTAACCTTTTCTGATCTTGTTTTATGGCTCTGAACACTTAAATTCCAGAAGACGTTTTTTTGTTTGAAATTTCTCTTCTCTGAGTGAAGAGCTAGCTTTGTAACTCTGACACTAAGTAGGATCTTTGTTTCAGATTTCAGAATAGGTTTTAGCATCATTAAAAAGAGGAAAATTGTTGTGCGGATTGGTTGTTAGATTCCAAAACCTATGTATCCAAAATTGAACCCCGGATGATGATAGCATCTGATGTAGCGATCTGATCAACTCATCTGTTAAAGAGTTGCTTTTACCTTGACAAGTATTCAATTGAGAGGAACTTGAACTGAGATATCACGTTGACCTGAAGATTAGAAGTCAAAAGTCAAAGAATAGATCAAAGCTTAAAGCAAAATTTGAAAGCATTATACCAGATCCAACAAGCAGTAAAGTCAGAAGACCTAAAGACAAAGAAGACTCAGTCAAGCACTGACTTGAAAGTCAGATTTCCCATAATCTAACAGATGTTAAGCAACATCGTATCAGAACGAGTACCAAGTAGTCAGAAGGTAGATAATCTGAAGACTCAAAGAGTTGCAAACTCTAATATTCAAGGAAGCTGAACAAGAAGTTAGGAAGCTTTTTAGTGCACTGAATCTACATATCAGAAAATGACAAAGATGTTACACGATAAATCCAACAGCCACTTTTTCTACAATTACAAAAGAGTTTGAATTTCAAATGGTCACCTTCCAACAGCTAGTTTGAAATATCACTTCTATAAATAGCGAGACTGTCTCACGAGATCGCTAGCGAAAAATCTTGCAATCAAAGCACACAAGCGAATCTCAAGCACTCAAGATAAAAGTTCAAGATAACTCAAAACCAAACAATATTTTCCAAGTATTCTGCTTAAAGATTCTAACTTCCATAGTTTCTACAATGTCTCTAAGCAGTATCTCTTGTATACCCAAAGCCTAGTACGAGTGATTTCTATCTTTATCTTTTGTACTCACTTGTAAGGGACATTCGAGTTAGTTGGAAAATCGTGACACCCAACCCACCAAACAAGTTGTAAGGTGAAGTTGAAATGTAAGTGCAATTAAGCAACGAGTGTTAGCTGGCTGAAAGTGCAAAGAAATAAGTATTGGTCTTGGCTAGATAACCTAATAATTATGAATCTCTAAGAAACCTGAGGTTTATAATCACTCCTTTTGAAGTCTAAAACAAGAAATTTTTGAGAAATTGAAAATTCATTGTTATCATATTCATAGACGTGGAAGGGTTAGCTCGAACCATGTTAAAAATCTCATATGCTTCTGTATTCTTTGTCATATTATATTGCATACTTTAATTGATCTGAATCAATTAGATAGTTTGCATACAATTTTTAAAACAAATGACTTGACGCCAAGTGTTAAAAGAATTTCGAATCAAATCGAGTAAAATTTAGTACCACTTTTCGCACATAAGTTAGATTAGATAACATTCCAACTGATAAGCTACATAGTTTTCAGTAGGGTTCCTATCTGAAACCGACTCACTCTTACTCAGGCAAAGCAAAACTTGAAAATAAACTCATAAACAGTTTATAAGCTGTGAAAATAAGCTCTAACGGTTTATAAGCTCCCTAAAAAATAAGTTGTTCAACCCCAATTTATTTTTTATAAGCTTATAAGCAACAATGAATTTATCAAAATAACCTTATTATGGGATGTTATATCTCACATATACATTCTCAACTTCATCTTTCATCAATTTTTTCTCTCTAATTATGATTTTCTCTCTCTAACACACGATTATGTCTCTAACTTATAAGCTAAATTATCCAAACACTTTAACAACTTATAAACTATTGAGATTTAATATTACAACTTATAGGCTCATATTTATGTTTAACTAAAGCAGATAAATTTTAAGTATTGTAGTATATACAGTTTTGTCCGAAAGGGAAATGAAACCCCTCACAAACACAAAAAGGTGCCTATCAAAAGAAGTGAGGCTATCTAGTCCAAAACGATTATCCTTCACCTGTCACTTAAATTTCGTATATTATACTCCATCCGTCCACCAAATTCGTGCATTTAATTTCATTTTGGTCCGTCCATCAAAAATGTTCACTTTTCTTTTTAGCAACATCAACTTTACATTTTTATCCTAAACTTATCCACTTATTTACAAAAAAACACTCATGGCCCACCTTTTTACACTCATTATCCATTAATATATTCATTTATTATCCCAATAACACATATTTTTATACACATTTAATTTATACTCATTACAGTTTATTAAAACCCGTCATCAAAATCGATGAATGATTTTGGTGGAAATTGACTATAATTATTTTTATTCTTTGTTTCAATTAAAATGCGAAATGACCATTAACAATATCGAGGAACCAACATATATTGGCAAACGTCACTTCTATGTGTCGATTAATTATCCCTTTACAGCACCTCTTTAGTTCTAGACGCATTGTTTTATTTATTTTATTATATTATATTTAACGACGTAAGTATCGCTTTCGTCAAGCAATTTTAGGTCGCCATCTTAATTTATTTTAGTGTTGATCACACATTTTATTCGTCCGCAACCAAAATCCTAGCAATTAAATATACATTTTAACATGTTATTATGAGAACTAAACAAATATTACAAAATAATTAGGGGTATGTTATGTATAGTAGTTATAAGGCGCGTATATAGTGTACTAGCCATGAAAAGTGATCGTGAAAAATTTGTTAATGCTCCTAGAAATTAATGTCTTGAGAGCTCAAAACATTGTGAAGAGGCTGAAAGTGCTCTACTAAGAAATCTCATTTGGATCATCTGACAAGATGTGCCGATTATGGGTCCAAATTTGAAATCGCTTACTCTGGAATTTCATATCCAAAGTTTAATAACTATGAGTTCATGCAAGTACACTTGAGAACTATATCCACTTGGTCCAGCAACAGCCCATTTAAATAATTCCAATCCCATAAAGCTGAGATTTGGCTGATTCTACTCACTATAGCCTTTAATATAAAAAATACTAATAAATATAGTCCCTAATTTTAAGTTGTAAAATATTAATTGAATCAAGGTAGTCCAGAAATATTTGTTAAGAAAAACACGCTCCATTCGAAAGTCCAATCAAACTAGCAGCCACAACTACATCGAATTCCCGTAGAGATGGTTGATGAAATCGAATTGTGTACCAAAAGCAATGAGTAGAATTTAAGAAAATCTGGATATTACATCGATTTGCGAATAGTAATTTTTTTTTTTTTTTGGTCAATTAATACGAAATTTTTAAAAGTTTGCGTCGCGACTGAATTTAGGAGACCTTTGACCCCAAGTTAACCACTCTACCACTAGGCCAACACACACACTAGTAATTTTCTTTTAAAACCATATGTGAATCATAAAAATAGTAATACACAATTAACGGAAACGGCTATGGAATGGATTGGAACCCTCCTCCTAGTCCTCGCCGTTGGAAGAGAATTTATGAGAGTATTTATTGGAACAAAAAAACCTAATTTTGGGGAATTCTTCAAAAATGGCGAACAAAAAATTAGAGTAGATGGTTTCTTTTGCATCCAAGTCAGCTCAAGTTCTTAACTTTAATCCCTTCTTCACCTATCAGGTATTAAAACCCATTATATAATTATCTTCTGTATTTTTTGTGAAAGGATTGTCTTTTGTATTTTGATTAGCCAAGTGTCTGCACTATCTGGGGCTATAGTTTGTTGAAGTTGAACTCTCTTTTTTTAGAATTCTTAATTAGGCTATAAGGATAAAATAGTAAATTTTAGTATTATATTTATTTATTTGTTTGAATAAGGAGAGTATAATGAGAAAATTAAGGACTATATGTCTAGAATCACCTAAAGCTGATTCTCGAATTGGGCCGGGTTAGTATTTTTGGCCAAGAAAACTCCCATCCAGACTGGCCCAATTTGATTTTACTCCTTGGCTCGGTGCGTTCATGCTCAGGCCCGGCTCTACTAGCACAATGTAAGTGTCAGTTATTCAATTTAAAAACAAATAATATAATAATGTATTACTTACTTGAAGTAAACAAGTTGGTGTGGATTAAAAAGCTTCCACATCATTTTTTAGTTTTTTGGATTGAAAATTACATGTCGGGCATATCCACGTCAATAACTCGGACGGAAATCAGATGCCGGGACAAACATAATTTTGAAAGGTTGGATATGAAATTGTAAACACTTCAGGTTGAGACATATTCGTCAAAACTCTCAAAATTTAGGTAACAAAATGTAATTTAAAAAGAAAAAACGGAATTCAGGGGTCCACATGAAATTATGAAACCAAATATTAACAAACATAGTTAAGTCAACTTCCCCCAACCCCCCCTCCAAAAAATTATTAGTAAATTGCTTAAACGAACAATTTCTTAAATAAGATAGTAGGTTTATTAATACATATACCTGGTAATTGTATATGGCATAACCTCCCTTATTCTCTAAAATGCACATATACACTTTGGTAAAATATATAAAAAGAAAAAGAAAACTACGATATTGATCTTACTAACTTGCATATCAATGCCAACATCCAATATATTAATTTTAATTAACATTTAGATGTCAGAAATTCTGCAACAAAAAGAAAAAAAGAACGCCATAAAATCTAGGATTGCCTACTGGAGAGGGTAATAAAGTGTATGATAATTCTCAGACGTGCTTAGTACTCTTCATTACTTTTTGCTAATTATAAATACATCTTATAATTTATAGTAATATACGTATAGTATTTTATTATAGTAGAGCTACAAGATACGTGTCACCTACGATTGCTAAAAAAGTTAGTCATGAAACTTTTTAAGCCGACATTAGGTGTAGCATACACATTTTTTTCTTAAGGTAGGTGCATTATATTAAATCAAGGATAATATTGCCACATGTTACTGGTTTTCTCCAACTTATATTTTAAATAAATATTGCCATAACCTTCTACATGTCTTATATATGATATCCGTGTAGGAAAAAAGGTGTACAAAAACAGTACAGAACTTGCCGGGCGTATTACAACGTGAAACAGAAAGGTAGAAAGAGATCAAAATAACAAGTGACAAAACTGTAGTGAAACTAAAATAAAACAAAAAACCGTAAGCTAATGCCGAGTCGAGGAGGCCTCTTTCCGCAAGACGAGATACGCCCCGGTAGTGCTCTCGGTTCTGGCGTATCGTCTCCAAAGGTAAAACGACAGCGTCTCGTGGGTGGCAGCACCGCAAACCAACGAGCTCCGACGAACTGGATGGAGGCGAGGACAGAGCTTGGACACTAAAATGTATGCAGAGAGTGCTTTGGAATGCTGGAATGCAGATTAGCAGTAGGTGGCTTATGCTGGGGAGACATGTCCTATTTATAGGCGTCGTCCCCTCGTGGAAAGCATCTTTGAGTCAACACCGCATTGATGTCGGGTGTTACGGAGTTATGTCCCCTATTGAGTCTTGTGGCGCTCGGAGACAACGTGGGCACGCTTCCATGAGCCATCATGTCGGGCGTTACCGATCGTTACAACGAACCGACAACGCGTGCGTCTGTGTTCGTTGGACGATCCGGGCGTCTCTTGAAGTGCACAAGCAGCCCAACGGATTGGGCCACACGAGTTGGGCCTCGGACCAACTCCATCGCACGCCAGCCCAACGGTTGGGCTACACGAATTGGGCCTCGGACCAACTTCATCTTTGGGCTCGATCAAGCGTTGATCCAAAATATAAGGACAATGGGCCACGGAACCAGCCCACTAAGCAGCCCAAAGCAACGCCCCAAAGACCACCCAAAGACCAATTGCCAAGATCCAAGATCCACGATCCACGGACCACGGACCACGGAACCGAACCGAACCGAACCGAATCGGAACCGGGCGGGCCGGGCCGCGGGCGACGGGCGGCGGGCGGCGGGCGGCCGGGCGGGCTGGCGGCGGCGGCGGCGGCGTGTCTTGTGCGTGGGCTTTCGACCCATCACTTGTGCACATAATTATACTAAGTGTTCAATGAACCACTTATATGACAATTAATGAAGGTACATTAATCAATGTGGGATAAGGATTAATTAATCCATGCTTATCCCCTTAAGCACAAAACTCCATGTTTAAGTGACCAACTTTGATCCATTATTTCTCACCACCGAAATCGGATTTAAGAATGTGAATACACCACGATCATCTACTCAAAACGTAGATCGATCCTATGCCATTTAATTTCACAAAATTAAATGTTACGTCACTCAAAATCTTGATCAAAGTAGCTTCCTGGCAACTTGACCATATATATAATATATATATATATACGCACAGATTTCCAACAATCCCCCACATGAGTGGAAATAGCCATATGCATGTATGCAGACACAGCTCAGTCCTCAAGAGATGTTAAAATATTTGGACAGGTGGTTTATGACCTTGAACCTTCCATAGTTAGTACCATCAGTACAGCGGATTAGTGGACATGATGCCTTGAACTATTCCCCACAGTGCAACCGAGACAATGGTATTAACACTTTAACACCTCAACCTCATCCGTTCTCACGTTTGATTCCATTTTGGCCATGGACATCCACTTTGGATTCATAAGTGTTTTGTTTGAAGCGGCCCCACTTCGCACTTACATAGGTGATTCTTTACCGAGTATCTTGCCATACTCAACCTCCTCGAGGTATCTTAGGAATCATTAAGAGTCAACGACTCAACCTCACCACTCAGCAAGTTTTTCAACACTCGTTTGCTTTCTAGGAGCAGACTAACTTGAGTGTTTATACACGAACTCATATAGCTTAGTTCTCTCATTGAACCAAGTTCTTGGGATCTCCGGTCATCATGGTTGGGTTACCACTATGATTGTTCTTAAGATGTGGATTTTAGTCCCATTCCTCTAGCAACTTGATCATTTGATCTCGGTTCGAACCTTTGGTTAACGGATCGCGGATTATCTATTGACGACATAGTCAATTGATATAACCCCACGAGATCAAATGCCTCACGGTATTATGTCGTCGACGATATGTCGAGACTTACCATTATACAAACCACTTTTCGCCCTTCCAATAGTTGCTTGGCTATCACGTTGAATCATCACTTTGGTGGCGCGGGTTTAGACCAACATGGAATATCTTCCAAAATTACTTGAGCCACTGGCTTCCTCACCGCCTTTATCCAAAGCTATGAATTTCGATTCCATGGTGGATCGAGCTATACACGTCTGCTTCGTGGATCTCCAAGAAACAAAGCACCTCCCCAATCGTGAACACGTGCCCACCAGAAAGTGAATCTTCGTGTCGGATATCCAATTGGCATCACAAGTACCCTTCAAGTACCGAGGATATCTCGTGAATGCAGCCCATGATTTTGAGTATACTTCAAGTACCTCAAAACTCTCACTAAAGCCTTCCAATGCTCCTTGCTTGGATTGCTCGTGTAACGACTCAATTTGTTCACGGCGCAAGCTATGTCGGTCGGGTGCAATTTGTAAGATACATCAAACACCCGATGACCTTAGCATAGTCTTCTTGCCCAATGTGTTCACCCCTCGTTCTTACTCAAGTGAACATTGAGCTCCAATGGGTCTTAGCGGGTAAACTATCAGCGCGTTGAATTTCTTAAGCACTTTCTCGACATAGTGAGATTGTGTCAAGACAATTCCGTCGATCTTCTTAGAATCTTGATTCCAAGAATCACATCGCTAATCCCATGTCCTTCATGTCAAAATTTCTATTTAACATCGCTTTGTGTCATTAATGACTTGAGTATTGCTACCCATGATCAACATATCATCTACATACGGACACACTATAACATAACCATTATCGGTGTTCTTAACGTGAACACATTTATCACACTCGTTGATCTTGAAACCATTTGCCAACATTACATTGTCAAATTTCAGTGCCATTGCAACGGCGCTTGTTTCAAACCATATAGAGACTTCACGAGTTTGCATACCGCCTCTCGACTGTGTACTACAAACCCTTCGGGTTGCTCTATATATACCTCATCCTCGAGGTCACCATTCAAAACGCATCTTAACGTCCATTTGATGAATCTCAAGATTGTGCAAAGCGACAATTGAAGCACCCTAATAGACGTAATCCAAATCACGGTGAATAGGTATCGAAGAAATCGTGCCTCTCTCTTTGTTTAAACCCTTTGACAACCAAACGGGCCTTATACTTTTCAATTGATCCATCCGCCTTGTACTTCCTTCGCAGGATCCACTTGCATCCTAAGGGCTTACAACCTTCCGCAAATCAACCGACGCAAGTGTGGTTTTGCAAATGGAATCAATCTCGCTTTGAGCGACCTCTCGCCGAGCATCCCGTCGCCGAGCATAGCTACTTTGATTGAAGTTGGTTCTTCGTCTAACATGAACGCATATAGTCGGGACCAAAATCCTTTGGCGTTCGACTCTCACCGCCGTCTCGGTTCCGACCCTCCGGATCGAGACCTCGATCGCTTATGCGATATCGGTTCTTCCTCCAAAGGTTTAGAACTCAAGCTTCACCATCGTTCTATTGCTAGAATTAGCTTCACTTTTATCCTTATCTTTCGAGGATAAACACTTTCAAAGAATATAGCATTCCTTGACTCGATCGTCGTCCCCACGATCATATCCGTACCTCGACACGTGGATCAAAAAAACGATAGCGTATTTGTCATGCATACCAATAAAGATACAATCGATCGCTTTAGGTCCAATTGTAACTTGTTTTGGAAGAGGCACCTCAACCTTCGCCAAACACCCCCACACTTTGAGATATTTGACGATGGCTTTCTTCCTTTCCACAACTCATGCGAGTGACATCCTTACCTTTGAGTGGAATCTTGTTCAAGATGTAGTTGGTCGTCAAAACGCCCCCCACAAGTTCTGGGCAACCTGAACTAATCAACAAAGCATTCATCATCTCCTTAAGTGTTCGATTTTACGTTCAAGAACGCTTATTAGACCGAGGTGAATAAGGGCGTCGTTTGATGTATTATACCACTTTCGTTGCATAATGCCTCAAGCGGAGCTACATATTCTCCCCTCTATCACTTGAGCAGTCTTAATTCGACAATTAATTGATTCTCGGCCGTTCTTCAAGTTTTTAAAAGCTTCAATAGCCTCGTCTTTCTTCTTAGAAGGTAAAGATAACAATATCTTGCATATCATCAATAAGCGTGATGAAGTACTTTTTACCACCTCTAGTTTGTACAAACTTTAAATCACACACATCGGTGTGAATAAGTTCTAGAGGCTTAGTGCTGCGTTCACCGAATGAAGCGGTAACTTAGCCATTTGGCTTCCACACAAACCTCACATTTCGTTTGTGTATTAACTTCATTTAACTTTAGTAAATCTAAATTTACTAATCTTTTATTGCATTTAGATTAACATGTCCTAATCTACAATGCCATAAATCGTAGCACTCACCAAGTAAGAGGAAGTAGATGCATTTTTATTCATAGCAATCTTGGGTACAGGCGCACGGCCATTACATTCAATTTGAAAAGACCCGGTGAGATAACCCTACCAAGGAACTTTCCAAACTTAGTCGAGACAAACTTGTCCGACTCAAAACTAGTCTAAAACCCTTATTAACTAGAATAGAGCCCGACACTAAATTCTTGCGAATGTCCGGACATGCAGACATCCTTCAAGGTGATCTCAATGCCGGACGACATCTTGAGCACCACATCACCAACTCCGCAACCTCGGATGAGCTTGGTTCCCCATGTTGAGCTTCCTCCCTCAGCAGGCTTGTAGGTGGAGAAACGCATCTTTTCGGCGCGACACGTGCGCGCAAGTTGCACCGAAGGTCGATGAACCATCCACCTTGATTCTCGGCGTGGTTGACTTCTTCGTCACCACCGCAGCCAAGTCATCCTCGTCCCATTTGTCAAGTCCTTCTCGACAACGTTGGTAACTTGCTTAGCCTTCTTCTTCAGTCGACGGCAGCCTCACTCGTGTGGCCAAGCTTGCCACAATTATACGATCCCGTCAAACTTACGGAAACCACCTTCCTTCGCTTTATCTTTGACATTGGGGCGAACACGTTTGTTGGAGGACCGCTCTCTCCAACAGTTGGCTCTCAGCATCGATCAAGCCTTTCCCTTTAGTTCTAGCTTCTTCACGCCGACTCGATCGCGATCGGCGATCAAGTCTTCAAGTGTCATATCCTTTCGCTTGCTTAAGGTAGACCTTCAAGTCTCTCCACCCGGGGTAACTTCTCAATCATCGAAGCGACGACAAAGTCGTCCGAAATAGTGTGCCCGCCGACGAACCTCGTGCACAATGAGTTGAAACTCTTGCACTTGGTCCATGATCGGCCGGGAATCGACCATCTTGTAGTCCAATATATTGGCTACAATGAACTTCTTAGTACCGCGATCATCACTACGGTCTTCTTTTCAGCGCGATCCACATACTTTTGGATGTCGTTACAACAACATAAACACTATACAAGCTATCTTCTAAACTACCAAGTATAAAATTTTTACAAAGGTAGTCGCGGTCATGGTTGTCATATCTTTGCTCGGATGTGAAAGTCCGTCACTTGACCCTAACGGCGGGCTCATCTTCCACCAAGAAGTTGGCGAAGCCCAACGTCGTGGTGAGAACAACATCTTTGCTGCCATCTCTTGAAGTCGGATCCTCCAAACTTGGTGACGGCCGGCGGCGGCATCATCCTTGCGGTATGAGCAGCGCCGAGATCGATCCACGACCGGATCCACGGTGTTAGATCCCATGGATCCAACAATGACCCACCGAAAAGTGCGATCGTCGAACGAAGGAACCACTAAAAGTGGAACCAATTGTTGAACCACTAAAAGTGGAACCAACAATCGACCCAAAGTGGTCCATGGTCAATTTCAAGGCATCGAACCAAACATGACCGAAGCCATTGTGCGGGTGGCGGCAAGAAGCAGAGGTGGCGGCAGAAGCGGCGGCGGCGGCGGCAAGGAGGCAGTAGTCGTGGCGTGTACGGTCGACATCTCCAAGCAAAGGTATTATGTTTGAGCGTTTTAAGTCGATTTTAAGTCGACTCCTTCGTGGCAAGTAATATCTCGTCTTGCGATTGTAGGAAAAAGGTGTACAAAGCGATGCAGAACTTGCGGGCGTACAACGTGAAGCGAAAGGTAGAAAGAGATCAAAATAACAAGTGACAAAAGCGTAGTGAAACTAAAATAAAACAAAAACCGTAGCTAATGCCGAGTCGTCGAGGCCTCTTTTCCAAGACGAGATACGCCCAGAAGTGGTGCTCTCGGTTACGCGTATCGTCTCCAAAGGTAAGCGACAACGTCTCGTGGGTGGCAAAGACCGCAAACCAACGAGCTCCGTGAACCGGATGGAGGCGAGGGCGAGCTTCGACACTAAAATGTATGCAGAGAGTGCTGGAATCTTTGGAATGCAGATTAGCGATAGGTGGCTTATCTTTGGGAGACATGTCCTATTTATAGCGTCGTCCCCATGGGGAACATCTTTGAGTCAACACCGCATTGATGTCGGGTGTTACGGAGTTATGTCCCCTATCGAGTCGCCGCGTTTCGGAGACAACGTGGGCACGTTTCCGCAGAGCCATCATGTCGGGCGTTACCGACGGTTACAACGAATACGGACAACGCGTGCGTCGGGTTCATCGACGATCCGGACGTCTCTTCAGTACACAAGCAGCCCAACGGTTGGGCCACACGAGTTGGGCCTCGGACCAACTCCATCGCACGCCAGCCCAACGGATTGGGCTACACGATTGGGCCCGGACCAACTTCATCTTTGGGCTCGATCAAGCGTTGATCCAAAATATAAGACAATGGGCCACTAACCGGGCCCGCGAGCAGCCCAAAGAACGCCCAAAGACCACCCAAAGACCAATTGCTAAGATCCAAGATCCACGGACCACGGAACCGGAACCGAGCGGAGCCGAGCCGGGCGGCCGGCGCAGGCGTGGGCGTGGCGGGCGGCGGCCACGGGCGGGCATCGGGCCAAGGGCGGGCGGCGGCAGCGGCGTGTCTTGGCGTGGGCTTTCGACCCATCACTTGTGCACATAATTATACTAAGTGTTCAATGAACCACTTATATAGACAATTAATGAAGGTACATTAATCAATGTGGGATAAGGATTAATTAATCCATGCTTATCCCTTAAGCACAAAACTCCATGTTTAAGTGACCAACTTTGATCCATTATTTCTCACTCACGAAATCGGATTTGAGAATGTGAATACACCACGATCATCTACTCAAAACGTAGATCGATCCTATGCCATTTAATTTCACAAAATTAAATGTTACGTCACTCAAAATCTTGGTCAAAGTAGCTTCCTGGCAACTTGACCATATATATAATATATATATATATATACGCACAGATTTCCAACAATCCGCACGCTACTTAGTTATGAAACTAAGTCAATAGTATTCCGCACAATTTAGTGGAATAATATTGCTACGGAAATTAACAATTTTCTTGTAATGATTATCTTGGTTGCTTATAAGAGTAATCAATGGAAAATCCTTGATCTGCACCCAAGGTTTCCTTTTCATTCGCGCGCGCGCATGTGAAGAACTGTGAAAAAGTTATGCAGTATATTGTACTCCTCCGTCTTTAATATATGTTATTAGTTTTTGTTGATATTGATTTTAATAAAGTGGAAATATATGGGAATGCCATTTTTTTTTTAAAGTTGAAGTAGTTTATATCCATTTCAAAAAAAAAGTACAGCGTATACCCATTTTATTTTTTAAATATATTTTTGAAGGATTTGCACAGAAATTAATACAGTCATTTCAAATATCAATCAAATCAAATATCAAAACCGTTAAGTAATTTAATTTATAAATTAAATTAAATTAAATTAAATTAAATTAAATTAAATTAAAGTTATGAAATCTTATTTTTTTATAATTATGTATAAATTAAATTAAATTAAATTATAAAATTGGGGTGGGTTGGTAGTGTGGGGTTGGTCGTCGGTGGGGTGGGTTTGGCCGTGGGGTGGGGTTGGCGGTGGGGTGGGGTTGGCTGCGGGGGTGGGTTGGCCTTGAGGGGTTGGTGCCGTTGGCCGGGGGGGGTGGGTGGGTTGGCCTTGCCTGGGGTGGGTTGGCCTTAGGGGTTGGCCTTAGAAGAGGTTGGCCGTGAGGTGGGTTGGGCAGGGGTGGGTTTGCCGCTAATTTTATTAATTATTTATAAATTGAAATCCTTATTATTAATTATTAATTATCTCGACTTTATTAATTAATTATAAATTGAATTTGATTATTAATTATTAATTATTAATTATATGACTTTATTAGAGATGAAAATTAAATAAACGAACAACTCGTACTAAATAAACCAACCACTTTTGCAAATTAAATACACCAACAACTTTCGTACTAATGAAAATTAAATAAACCAACAACTTTTGCAAGTGAATTTACTTCACTAACAACTATTTTTACAGTGAATTTACTTCACCATTAATGACATGAATAAAATTTTGATCGAATTCTACCTATATAATTCATTCTTTCCTTTGTTCATCGAATCACCACTTTCATCTTACGCATATCTATATTTGCAATCGTTTTCTTTATCAAATATCTCGCTCTCGCTCTCGCTCTCGCTCTCGCTCTCGCTCTCACTCAGTGGATTATAAAAGGTAATTTCAATATTTTGATTTATTTGTTATATATATGATTCCTTAATTATTGTTAGATGAATTTAGGTGAATTTTAATTAATTTCAATTAATAATTATTTAGGGCATCGATATAACCATTGTGCATTTGTATGAATAATTAATTAACCATTGTGCGTATGATTTATTGTGTATTATGAATTTTAGATGAATTAAATAGTTTAGTTTAGTTTAGTTTAGTTTAGTTTAGTGTAGTTGAATTTTTAGTGAATTTTTAGTTTAATACTGGGGTGGCTTTGGCATTGGGGTGGGGTTGGCCGTGGGGTGGGGTTGTGGGGTGGGGTTGGCTATTGGGGGTGGGGTTGGCCGTGGGGGTGGGGTTGGGGTTGGTAGTGGGGGTGGGGTTGGTGGGGGTGGGGTTGGTAGTGGAGTCCGAAGTTAAATTAAATTTTTATTTTGCAGTTGAATTAAATTATAGTTTTGCAGTTTAATTTAGTTTAGTTTAGTTTAATTATTATAAATACGTACCAATGCACTTGAATTTTTCATTTAGCCGTGGGGTAGGGGGTTGGCCGCGGGGTGAATTTTTCATTTAGTTTAGTTTAGTTTATTTTAGTTTATAATATTTAGTTTAATTTTTGAATTTTTGATTTATCCGCTCGGGTAGGGGGTTGGTCGCGTAGTTTAGTTTAGTTTAATTTATAACATTTAGTTTAATTTAGGTGAATTATTATTTAATTTAGTTTAGGTGAATTATGGTTTATATCCCAACCCAGATGAATTATAATATTTAATTATTATTTAGTTTAGAGATTTGTTTTATACTTAATGTTAGATGATTTATATCGTCCATTATTGTGCATTTGTATTATTTATTTAGTTTATGTGAATTATTATTTGATTTGTATTATTTATTTAGTTTATGTGAATTATTATTTGATTTAGTTTAGGTGAATCACGATTTATACACGCTCATTTTGAATTTTTCATTTAGTTTAGTTTAGTTTATAATTTATTGTTCTTATTATTAAACATTCGTGATCAATGTTCTTTGTTTTTATATTTAATTTGTATTATTTAGTTTAGATGTTTGTTTTATAATTAATGAATTTTAATTAATTATTGTGCATTTGTATGATTTAATTAGATGTCGGGGTGGAAGAATATTATCATTAGATATGGAGGATGTTGGGATGATTGTTTGAACTATCGAATCGTGCATCATCATATACCCATATTCGAATGATAATGCACTTATTTGGGAGTTAAGAAAGCATTAATTTTCCGTCTGGGAGCAAATTCTTTCGACTACCAACTACATTATATATCGAGATCTCAGTGGTAGACTTATCAAATCACTTTTGACTACCGATGATCGCTAGCTCGATTGTGCGAGGTTTATGCCCAACCGAGGTGTATGTGACATACTGGGCGTACGCCCCAACCGTAACTCAAGCATATATGCCACACCGAGCAACCACGTGATACAACAGATGACTACACTTCACAATACTCATCTGGATGAGTCATTCACACAACAATTTGGAGCATATGATTGGTTTGGGCAAGATACACCTCGAAGTGCCGCAACATGTGCGTGAAGTGGTCGACGCGATCGTTGACGGCGGTGATGATGACGAATACGTCGTCGACGGTGAAGAACAAACATCGTCGATGAAGAAGATGAGGAGGAGGAGGGCGTGCGGCTGCAAATGTGATCTCGCACGCTTGTAGAATTTGATGCGTGGATACGTCGAGAGGGTGGAATAGAAAATTGCTTGGGATGATTATGCGAGCAACACGTGAGGGTAACCGAGGACTCGAGGTAGAACAAATGGAAGAGATGAGCAATTGGCTAGCTCTCGTTATTCCTCATGAGGCTTGAACAATCTTTTGCTAGTCCTCTCGACTCTATTCAACCCCGATGAGTGGCGAAGGTTCCATCTTCGACAACAAGGTGGACCTTAAGATATCGCCGGTTTGTGGCACATGGAACAAAGAGCGTAATTTGTTATTCGCGATCGGACCGCACCGGATTACGCTCAAATGCGATATCGTGATCGGTGTCCGCTTTATTGCGCGCATCGCAACAGTGGTGGTTTTGGTTTCAGCGCAAGTTTGATGTCGTACACACTGTGTAGATGATCTCGTGAATACCGAAACGCGCAAGGTCAAAGCCGTGTGATTGCAACATACATAGCGCGAAAAATACGCGAGGACGGTGAAGTCATTGCCGAGATCGATTATGGCCGAGTTACAAAGAGAGTATGGCGGCAAAGGCGTCATATCTTGTCGCGGTGAGAGCTCGTAATAGGGCAATCGAGATGATATATGGTGGTATGAACAATCCTATCGATGCTACCAGTTATCTTCACATGTTGCGGACAACTAATCCCGGTTCGTTGATCGACCGGATATTGGACCGATGGTCGCCGCCACCTTTGTAGCGCTCGGTTCCACCGACTCGGTTACGTTGTGCATGAGACTGTTATTGTTGTGGATGGCACGCACGAAGGGCGCAATAAGGGTATATTGTTTGTTGTCATTACGGCGGCGACAACGAGCAAGTTTTCCATTGGCTTATGGAATTGGTCCGATCGAGAATGATTTATCATGGACTTGGTTTCGAACGCGTGAAGACCGCTTACGGTCGAATTCCGAGACGTTGATTGTGTCGATGCGCACGCCAAGATATCCAATGCCGTGAAAAATGTCTTTCCGAGAACGCCCACGGCTTATGCTACTACCATCCGCCGAAAAATCACGCCTTTTGGGAAGCCGTCGTGGCATTGTACTGTAGGCGGCTTATGCATATCGGGAGACGAAGTTTGACAAAGCAATGAACATGTTAAAGTCCCTCGTGCCTAAAGATAGACCACCTTGGTGGTGCATATGGCGGTCGATGAGGTCGGAGTTGAAGTGGGCCGATCAAAGTGCCCTGTGAGGCGATATACCTTTTGACTTCCAACATTGCCGAGTCCTTCAATGCTCGGTTGTTGTGGGCAAGACGATTGCCCATTTGCTCTATGGTTGAAGCGATTCGTCATATCATAGAAAATGGTTCGATCAAAGGCTTGAAGCAGCGAAGAACATACCCCACCGACCTAACCCCTCAAGGCATTCGCAAGATACGGGTGAGCTTGAGAGATCACCCCAGATACTATAGTGCCCAAAAGTAACGACACATTCAAAGTCAAGGCGTAAACCAAACCTTCAATGTCAATCTCGGGACGGAATCGTGCTCGTGCTTGGAGTGGGACATGGATCCGATCCGTGTTCTCATGCGATTCTGCGACTATACGGTATGGAACTACATACTAAATATAATTTTTTAGTACGGTATGCCAATTTATAACTAACAACTTTATCATTGTTTTTATATCGAATTTTAATTTGTGCAGCATAAAGATGACCAAATTTCCAGCTATGTGGGAGAATACTACCACGAGAAGCTAGTACAGCCTACTCATACAGAGTAAATCATGTTCCGCCCCAATCCAGTTGGATGCTTCCACCGATATCGCACCGTTGAAGTATTGCCACTGCTGTGGTCCGACATGGTCGTCCGAAAGTTAGGCGCCATCGTCATCCAACCGAACGCCCCATCAAGATCGGTGGAGGAGAATGGGTCAAGCAAGACAAGTCCCGCACGTAGGAGGTGTGGCTTGTGTGGTTCCGCAGATCACACGCGACAATCATGTCCTTATTTACCATCCCATTAATTGAATGAGATATTGATTTTATTTTCTAATAGTTAATATATGATGTTAATATATGATGATTAATATTTTGCTGATTAATGTATGCTAATGTTAATATATGATGATTAATATTGATTTTAAAGTTAATATATGATGTTAATATTGATGATTAAGCTCACATATGATACTAAGTAAGAAGTTGGGAAGAAATTAAAGGAAATAATAATTTATGTATATGTTGTTAAGTGATTATAAATGGTTGATATACCTAAAAGTATACTAATAGAATGATGCTTGCTTTAATTGTTAAGCGATTAATTGAAAATGTTGGAGTCGAACTCCTTATTATATTTGGTTGGAAATGTTCTTGAGTTGAATGGTTGTTTTGATTTGTGAATTATGTTGAAACCAAACTCGTGATATCCTTCGTTATTGAAGTATAATTGATTGGGTTGTGATTATGATTTTCGAGAAAATATACTCAAATACAAATATTACAATATTTAAGAAAATACACTCAAATACAAATAAGGTTATTACATAATAATTAGTAACATGTTTCACCACTTTCTATCTATAACTCTCGTTCACATAATTCAAAGATTGCGGATGCTATTTTCTTTCGGTAGGTATATACATTCTCATTACCCCACGGGATGCTCGGGGAACCTAAAATGATGCGTTCGGCGTACATGCACATGAACGTTCCGGCACTAGTGTTGTCTTCTTTCTCGAATCGTAGATCGAGCAGCCAACGTAAACGTCAAATCACGTGGAAAGGCACGAACACCGAGTGAGTTATCTTCAAACCAACGAGTTCTGGGTAAGAACTGTGTAAATAACGCCTTCAAGCCATACCAATGCATCAACCGCTCCTCTAAATGCCTCGGGTCTAATGAATAATATATCGGATCGAAGATTTCACACACCCCGTCCATCATGTGTATTCGAGCCAAAACAACGCGACCTCTGCTAAAACAAGGGATGATGATCTGTAAAAAGAGATTCAATTTCGTAAAGGCACGAACAAAAATCTATTTTATAATTAGTCACTGTATAAATAAGTTACCTGTTCAGCAAGAAGCCATAGTCTATGACTTAGGCCCACCCTACTACCACGGACTGCCCGATACCAATTATTAGATGAAGCCCATGTAGATATACCATGATCTAGATCCTGCTGCGTTTGACTATTCTCAAAAATATGCATCCATGATCGACTAATGTACAACTGTTCAGCAAGAAATAGAAATTCAATATATATAAAGAATATATACATATATATTCATATCTATAAGAAATACGAAATATATACTTACAAAGAAATCGGTGTCCAAAATAATAGTACTCGATTCATTGACCCCATCCAACAAGTCATGCCTGTTTATTAATCTGATCCTCAGATGCATCATGTACAAATCAAGATCCTGCAATAAATAATTTATTTTTTAAATAACGATTTCATATATGAAAATAGAAATAGAAATAGAAGTGATACTTACCCCCACTTCAAGATCGGTAGAAGGATCGTCGATGCGAACAAAATCACTGTAGGTCAGCGTGCATCCACTGGCTCTAATAATCACTGAACCCGTCCTACCCTCAAGAAAATCTTCATAAGAAGCGAATACACTATCGGGGATAGGACGAGGCACAGGGTTATTCACGTACGGTGACCTCAGTGCAGGCGCAATGAACCTTACTCGCTCGCTTTCACGAGTTGGCTAATTTTTGTTTAAGCAACGAGTTAGAAAAATAAACATATCAAATATGATGCAATAATATAAAATAAGATAATTTACCAATGGTCTCGGCATCTCGGCATGGAATGACGAGTGGATCCTCGCCGTGTGATGGGTTAATGAATCCAGTGAGATCCATACTCCGTAGAGACGGCGATGAGGTGTATACTCGGTGGTGTACGAGACGCGGATCTGCTAGAGGAGTCTGGCTGGGTACATCGATGTAGAGTGCAGTAGAAGGCCCCGGTCCCCGATCGTCACCCGCATCGCGGTGGGGTAGTTCCACGACGGACGGCGATATGCCTCGATCGCTATGCGAACATCTACATCGACACCCTTTCTATCATGACTCAAACCACGCTCGAGTCATTGAATATTCTCTAACCACATCATTGATCGTGTTCGTGATCCAACGACGATCCTCCGACTCGAGGACGCCCGTGGTGCTCACCGTCGCCGCTAGATGAAGAGGAACGTAGCTGTCTCGCACGATTCCCGTATCTGACGGCGCCCCTATATCGATCGGCGTCCTTCGTCCGACGCACGCCTATCCCCACGCATCGATGTCATGGCTCCTCATGCTCCTCGTGCTCCTCCTCGTGCTCCCTGTGCCCTCATCGGTCTTTTCAACAACAGAAGACATGCCCTCGCATGCGTGCGCGTCGCCGACCAACCCCACATCAGAGAAGGCCCGCCTAGAACGGTCGTCTAGTGCGGGCGGGGTTGTTCCCAGCGCCTGAGATGGGAACGGGTCTCCGTAGTTCACTCTAAGTGCACCCGGATATAGAGATGACGATAATACGGCATGCTCATCTCATAGTCGTCCGGGACTAACCCCACAACGGTTGCCCTCACGATCGAAGCAGGGCGTGTATCCACGCCAATCATCTTCGTGAACTTCCACCTCATGCATCTAGATACATCCTCCCGGACATACTTTGCAACCGTCGTGCAAGATCCGGATGATCTCTAGTGACCAAATATATAATGTCCATGATGGTCCGTAGAAGTGATATTTGGCCCCGGTCTTCATATTCCACATGTAGTGTTGTAGAATTTTATACGCATATGCAGCCCATGGAAATCTGGAAAATACGTTCAGATCGTCAACTAAGACCCAACCACGGATCCACGGTCGTGGAAAGTCAATACCCAAGACGAATACGTAAAGAACTAAGATGTGGGCCACACGGAGATATAGATGACCGCCAGCATCATCAATCGGACAGTCCGTATCAAAGAATCTCACGCCTAGATTCTCTATACTAGTCCTTTCGCTACCAACAAACCTTTGATAAACGCCAACGGATTGCGGATCGTACTCATCAGTAGGATCGAAAGATGACGTCCCAAAACTCAAACCCGTCACGGCGCAAAATCCAAGAAGGAAAAACAAATTGTCCTCCCATTAATAAAAACCATATCGCCGATCTTCGCCAGGAGGGCCTAATCTGTCGGGATACCATATGGTGCAAACTCATGTTTGACTTGGATCCGTGTTCCCAACCAACAAAGTGACCAAACATCCTCGCTTAAACCTATCCACTGTGTCTTCACCACCTACATCTCTCAATCTCTGTATGACCCTTCTTAAATAATTGGGCTTGAAGTACGTCGATTGTGGATGGACGATTGATGGTCTCGGCCTTAAGAACTCGATTTCCTATTTATTAAAAAAAATTAAACTATACTTAATTAAGAAATATGTCAATTAGTGTGTTCACACATATATACAAAAGTTTTATTTTAGGGAATATATAGATATGTCTTCAAAATTGTATTGTGACAATATTCATCGTTCTATTTTTTTTACGTTCTTTAGCCAAAAATGAAATTGGTCTAATTAAAGTCGATCATCATACTTGTGAACCACACTTACAGGCGATCCCATAGTTGATAACTTGATAGGTTATAGATTTATCATATATTTATTTTAAAATTAACTATGTGGTGGATCGAATTTATTGAATCTTTTGTAGATAATACACTTTGAATTAGATATTGTGTGTGAACAGGTGTCACGACCCGACTACCTAAACAGGTAATTAAGCCGTGACTTGGGGTTAAGAAGGAAATTAAACAACAACAGCTCGAATATATGTCAAGAGAAAAGATGACAACAAATTTCTTTATGAATAAAATTGAACCTTTATGATTCAAGAAGTGAACTAAAGTTGAACGAATGATGATTTTATGGTCCTCAAATCCCAATAAAGAATTGATCGAGAAGAACAACGGCTGAGGCAATCATCACAACGGAATAACCAACAAAGAATGTAGGTTTCCAAGTATGTTTTGTCAACAATAAAGATTTTTCAACATTATGAAGTATGGATTGTCAATGATTTGAAGATATCTTATTGGTTTCAATAACAACATCTCTGAACCCTTTTAGTAAATCCTTGCTCACATAAACATTACAAAACATAAAAGCAGGTGAAGATCAAAATTCGGCAACAGAAGTGTGGCTGAGAATTATGTATGAAGACATAACTCTCGGGGCAATAAAACATGACAATATAAAATAACCAACCTCAACAAATAAACCACTCATCATGAATCAATTAATCTAGAGAAGTGCCTTTGCGCAGCATTCGATTCCAGTATCCTCTCGAGCTCAACCTGCATATTTAGAAATATATGCAGGGCGTGAGTACAAAAATGCACTCAGTGGGTAATCGCCAAAAACATAAAAATAACTTTGCCCTTAGGCTATATACTTGATTTGCCATAACAATACTTTCATAAATAAATACGTACTTACTTTCATTCTCATAACATCATATGCATATGCATGTTTCATGTCTGCATGCAACTTTCTTCTCTCCTTCCCATATCCACGGATTCTTTCTGCGTGTTGAGAAGTAGGCCTCCTTCTCAAACACTTTAATATCACATACCCGAGTTGGACCCGAAGGTTCTCAACTACGGTCATACCCGACGTCGGTAAATTCTTTCTTTTTTTCTTTTTCTTTCTTTCCCGTGGATAGGTAGTGCATCATGCTTATGCTCATGTTCATGTTCCAACTTTGGCAATTCAATCAACTTTTCAAATAAATGCATATCATGAAATCTCATATCATATTTATGCATAAGCATATCATATCATTTGAAAATATTAAAAGCATAAGCATATCATTATAGAAAATATAATATACCCACCTGGCGACAGTCACTTGGGACTGTACCTTACGTCTTCCACTTCTTTCTTCTTCCTCTTGTTTCTTCAATCAACATAGATCGGCATAAAAGCCTATCAAAACCACACAAGAACGTGATTTCTCTTAGTCGTCGATGCGACTATATTTTTGATATCAAGACACTATGGTCTATCAACACTTGGTCATTTCATCCTCTAATCTTAAACATCAAACGAGACTTAACGAAGTCTTATATGACTAAGCGAGCATGAAAAACTCGACAACAAGCTTAAGCTATCCAATCTTAACCAAAAACCTAACGATCGTTTAAGACATAGCTTATGTTCGACATCAAAATCGCGCAAGACGCCGTCTAACATCAACGAGCTTCTATGTATGCTCAACTATCATCAAAATATCTTATTAATATACTATTTCTAACAAAATTTCGGCAGAGTAACGCTTATAAATTGAATAGCCCAATTAATCCAAACTCATCATTTCCATCCCAAACTCCTCAATATCATGCCCATATGTCTAAACATACACTTAACAACTTAAAACAAGTTTAAATTCATTCATTAACACCATAATCACACTATGCCCTTCAACCATGTTTATAGGAAATTATATGAATTTCACAATCCACAACTAATTTAATATCAAACAACTTACATTCATACTTATTTATCATCAATGATCATAAATCCTTAATCACTTCAAATCTTAATCAAGTTCATCATATAAATTCACAATTTAACACTAAACTTTAATATTTCAACTTTCACATATCAAGCTTATAAAATCCCATAAATTCATCTTAGGCATTATTTATATCATAGATCTCAAATATCATATTAAATATATCAAATAAAATCAAGAAATCAAAGATCATGCAAACCCCTTAATTTTCGAAACTTTAGGGATTTTGTATACATTTATTATTTCAAGTCCATAAAATCTTATAAATTCAACTTAAGCATTATTTATACTCTAGATTTCAAAAATCATATCAATTATATCAAATAAAATCAACAACTCAAAGATCCCCAAATCTCATAATTTTCGAAAATTATGAAATCATGTAGACTTCAATTTCTTCCAATTTCTTTTATCAAATCATGTTTATTCTCACTTAATTACACATATCTAAACTCAATTTAATCAAATCATAACACATAATTCACATCCAAAATTAGGGTTCATGATGCTACTTTAATTTCCAAACTTCATGAATTTAAAGAATTTAATCCATAGTTTATGTTATTTAAGCATCATAAACAATAGGAAATCAATAAACATAACAATAATTAAATAATTCAACCTTAATCACAACATGTAATTTTCGAAAATTAGGACATATGAGAACATCATGTTCTTCCAATTAAATCACAAAACTTTGGATTAAATGAGATATTTACCTTCTTTGGAATGATTTCCAATCAATTCCATGTTTAAAACATGGATTAAAGTTGAAAATAAAATTTGTGTGTGCTCTTAGTGTGTGTGCCGAAAATGTGTGGGAAAAATGGGGTGGAAGATGATTTAAAAACAATGAGCATGGTTCTAGAATATTCATACATATGTAGCTTTATTTCATTTTTCATTCATTTCTTTTCTTTTTCCTAATTTTCGAAAATTGTATACATTTCTTTAAAAATATTGCTAACATTAGAAATTTATATTCTTTAATAGTAAAACTCAATTTTCTCATTAATATAACAATCCAAACAATTAAATCCATTATTGAATTGCAAATCATATAAATATACTTTTAATCATTTCATATGCAAATAATCAAATAATTATTCAAATAATCCATAAATTTCGAAAATCATAAAAATAATTTCCTTCTCACTTGATATAAATAAATAAAATTATTTAAGTCATTTAATAGCTTAAACATTATTTCATCTCATTTTATAAATAAATCTCACATAAACAATAATAATTAATACACTTTCTTTAGAACAATTTCCATTTAATGCAATTTCATCCAAACATACACAATAATAATCATATATTTCATATTTTATCAAAATAAAACTTCTTTCTAAATAATAACCATTTCTTCCAAATTCTACACCTTTGATTATAGATTAATCGAATTTCTATCACTTACTAATTAATCAAACACTTCTCTATAAATTCTAAGGATGAAATGCCTTTAAACCCCTATTTAGAACTTAATTGGTCTCTAATTAGGGTCATCAAATTTTCGGGTTACTACAACAAGCATCATCATAATGGAAGATGGGAAGCTCGTATTGGCAGGGTGTTTGGCAATAAGTACCTCTACCTTGGGACATATGGTAGGTCAACTATGCTTGCATTTTATTTAATTCAGTTACTATATTTATCGTATACTTTAAGTGCCCTAACTATTTAATTTAAATTATGAATAATAAATTTAAAATGGAAATTTCGAAGACAACTGTGATCAATTTGAATTACTAATAATAAATATAAAATTTAAAATTTTGCAGGTATATATTGGTTATAAATTTAAAATATAAATTGAAAATAGTGAATGCATTT
The DNA here is from genome assembly GCA_036937905.1 of Salvia rosmarinus. Lineage (NCBI taxonomy): Eukaryota > Viridiplantae > Streptophyta > Magnoliopsida > Lamiales > Lamiaceae > Salvia > Salvia rosmarinus. The sequence goes on along the minus strand of CM072815.1, from coordinate 81,880,892 downwards.
TAGGAATATAATGATCGTGTTTATCAAATTTCGAACAATTTTTTGTAACCTCGATCGGTTTTGTTAATTTTAATTATTTTTTATGTGAAATTTCACTTATGTTATTTGAAATATGATTATTATTGTATAATTTGAATTTTTGTGTTGGATGTGCGACAACTTAAATTATTAATTTAATTTAAACTTATAAATTATAAATTTACAAATTACGATCCATTATTAAAATTAAAGCTAAAATTTTTAAAATAGAAATTTCGAAGACAACTATGATCAATTTAAATTATGAATAATAATTTTAAAATAGAAAATTTTGCAAGTATTGGTTATAAATTTAAAATATAAATTGAAATTGTGACCGGAATTTTAGTAATAGAACGATCGGTTTTATCAATTTTTGAGTGGTTTTTGGAATCCCGACCGGTTTTATTAAATCCAACTAGAACAATTAACAATAAATTGTACCTGTTTTATTGAATGCGTACACTACAGTTTTTACTAACAATTAACGACAAAAATAAGTTAAAACATAATAAATTATGAACTATCAACTATTGTAAAATCACACAATAAATTATGCACTATCACAATAAACAATAAATTATAGACTATTGTCTAATTACACAATAAATTATGGACAATCAACTACTATCTAATTAAATTAATTATGCACTTTTCTGTACCCAACATTTGAATGGTCTACATTTGAGATTATTTTAATCTAAGAGGGTATATCCTACGTGTTTTTATCAAATTAGGTATATCCCATATGTATATTATCAAATATAATTTGCCTCCCATAATAATTCACACATAATAATAATATTTCAATTCGAAATTTGCTAATTCACGGAGCATAACAAACATAATTAACAATATAACAAAACATATAATTCAAAATTCACTAAGCATAATAATTGAAAATATAACAAAGCATATAATATATAAATAAAAGAAGCATATAATAATAATTCACGCATAATAATAATTCTATAAATTCAAGCATAATAATAATTCACGCATAATATTCAAGCATATTATCACGCATAATAATAATTCTATAATTCTATAAATTCACGATAAAAAAAACACATGCCATATCGCCGCCGAGTAGACGCACGGGGATAGAGACGTGGGGAGGTTGGTAGGTGGAGGGTTGGCCGTCGGAGGAGGTTGGCGGTAGGGAGGGAGGGCCGCAGGAGGAGGTTGGCGGTAGGAGGAGGTTGGTCACGGGAGGAGGTTGGCAGCAGGAGGAGGTTGGCCGCCGGGACGTAGGTTGGCCGGGAGGAGGTTGGCCACTGGAGGAGTTTGGCCTTGGGAGGAGGTTGGTCACGGAGAGGTTGGCGCGGGAGTGGAGGTTGGCCGTGGAGGAGGTTGGCCATGGAGGTTGGCGCCGGGTCGCCAGGAGGAGGTTGGCCGTCGATGAGAGAGAGAGAGAGGTAGGTTAGGAGAGAGAGAGATTTTAGAGAGAGTGAGAGTGAGAGTGAGAGAGTGAGAGCTTCTTTTAAAAGAAAATTTTGAATTAAAGCTGTACACACACAGTAAAGATTCTCTGATAATTTAACAATTTTGACTACTTTATGATCATTTAGACAATTTTGACGGGCACAAATTTTGTTGCGAAATAGTGACATTGATTTTGATGAAAATATATTAAAATAATAAAATGGGTATACACTGCACTTACTTTTTACAAATGGATGTAGGCAACATATATTTTTGTTGAAATAGGTAAATAAGCTCCGAACCCTTTAATAAATGTAATGAGTATAAAGTGATTGAAGAATGAGACTCATAGAATAAAATATGTTATATGAGTGGAAAATGTGGATCATATGTATTTTTTTTTGTAAATAAGTGAATTTGATGTGGATAAAATGTTGATTTTTGGATATGATCTATTTTTACAAAAGAAAAATAAACAAATTTTATGGACGTATCGAAATAAAATTAAGTAAACAAATACAAAGGATAGAGTGAGTATATTCTAAAAAAAAAGTAAAATACATAAATAAATATTCATTCCGTCCTACTCTAAATGGCTCTTACCCAAAAAAGAATTATTTTACAAATAAAATTATCTCGAATTCCATGAATCATACTACTTTATACATAAAACACAACTCTTTTTAATTTATATGTCCAAAAATAATGAGCCGCCTAGAACGGACGAAGGTAATAAAACACTTGGTCATGATAACTTGATGTTGCTAATGTTGCGTTTTCAATAATTAACTACTGATAGATACTTTAACATGCTTGTTATCGATTATAGTTTTGCAGATGTTTTTCCCCCTTTTTGTTATTTGCACTAGGTAAATTACATTCATATGTATTGGAAAAGAATCATATTAGCGTAAGAATCATATTAGCGTCGTATGTTGATCTAGTGGAAGAATAATCAATGTTTGAGGTCAAATATATTAGATTCGAATCTACCATCACATAATCTTTCAATTATTTATTTACCTAAAAAAGATATTTTAAATAATTTCAATTGAGAAAATATTCTTGGAATACTTCAAAATCATTAAAAGTCTACCATTCCAAAAGGGTTCATAATGATTATATGTAAATAGCTAGGCCGAAAGTGGAATAGAGTATTCATGGCCTCATTCGTTATATTTATAGAGTTAGACCATCTCGGTTTATATGATTTTTTAATTATTATTATTATTATTATTATTATTATTTTGCTCAGCCCAAATACCAGAAAAATAATATTTTTACATATATGTAGAACAGATTAAAAGAATTGAGTTTCAGTTCCTTTTTGTAATAAAGAAAAATATTGATGATAATGAATTTTTATTATATGCTTTCAAGTGTTATTTTATTTATTTTTGTTGTAAGAGAGAGAGAGAGAGAGAGAGAGAGAGAGAGAGAGAGAGAGAGAGAGAGAGAGAGTGTACTATGACGAGATATCCACTTTTTCTGAAAAAAAATACTCTTGTTATATGATACATAAGCTGCAAACAGTAGCTATAAAACTCATTCCACCATAAATAAATAAACTTAATTTATTTTATATACTTAAGAAACATTTCTTCCCTCCTATTGAAAATGTTTTATATTTTTTTGACTATCCCATTACAAATATTTTATTCTATTTTAAAAAATGATTATTTCTTCAAAATATATAAATCATATCTATTTTTTCATTTAATTACTTTATATCTTTTTCCTAAATAATTATATCTAAAATAAATGGGATATAAATGGACCGAAGCAATTATCCTAAAAGACAACAGAACCGTGGAAATCATTTCGATAAAAGGTCATTATTGGTATTGAGAAGGAGACAAAATCCCTAAAAAGAAAACTGTTGCATTATTTCAATTTTCAGTGGACATAGCCATCAAATCAAGAGCATCTGAAGATGTAGTGACAAATCGACAGTTGGAGGTTGGGACGAAATAGATCTCCTGATTAAAGTTTTTTATTTGGAAATAATACCTAGGCGGTCCATCCTACTTCCAGAAGTCAATATTTTGATTACAAAATGTCGCTTTAATTTCAAATATTGAGATTGCTTGTATCAATAACAAATTACTATATCTTACCCACCAGCAGCAATTAGGAATTAATTTGAAGGAGTAGTAAGCTACAAATCTTGATCGCAAAATGGGTACCGAATTATATTCTATTCTAATTTGGTGGTATATACTATAATATAACAGTGACGCTCATTATACGGTTAGTGGCTACGGTTTACCAATACAAAAGGGAAATGATATTAAATATAATTTCACAATAAGAAATCAAAATCATTTCGTTGCCAAATTAAGTTCAATTTTTTGGGCAAACGGCAAACTTACCGGCCTTGAACGCTAGGTTTGCTAACAAATCACTCCCCTAATTAAACTGTTGAATTAACACTTGTCCCCTACTTAAGTATCTTTTCAATTTAATATTTAAGCAAAATTAATGTCCACTAACTGTATTGATTGGATTAAATTAATATCTTGATTGTTTCCCTTCTCCGGTAATGAGACTACTTATCAATTATTATTTTAAAATTTTTTGTAAAAAGTTGTCATTCTCCATACGTTTATCAATCACTCTATGAAAAATATATGTGTCCTCTTAAAATAATAAAAGTAAAAGCAAGGTTCTTGCAACTCATACACACACACACACATATATATATATATACACATATATATATAATTAATTGAGCTAATAATCCTTATACTGATACATGAATGGACTTACAATTGTCTCTGTCAGTTTATTTGATGAATATTTACTCCAACCAGATTCAGTAGTGACAAAGCTAATAGGGCAAATTCACTAAAAACACCCAAATAAGAATCAACTTATTATCAAACACCAATAATTACTCCGATATGACTCGAATAAAAATTAAGATCCGTCACAACTGAAGCTACAATTTCAATAAGTAGAGTGCAAGCAAACAACGAGGAGGGGGCATCAGGTGACACTAAAATTTTGGGTAAAAATAGGTGTATAGTAATTATGCATTCAATATTAGTTATAAAATTAAAAAATCTACAATTTTCTCATTATTGTTAATAATTTGATTTAATAAAATCATAACTTTTTATTAGTTAATCAAAATATGATCTATAATTGAAGTACAATAATTTTATTTTTGTTGGATCTATGCTTGAATATGTTGTAATTATATGAAATTATTAGTGTAAATAGGAATAAATGGCCAAATTGATAACACATATGTAGGATATATTCAAAGTCATAAAAACACGTGGCAGATACTCATTTATTAATTAATGGTCGAATTTACCCTTATTTTTCAGTCTGCTTTTTTCGGTTTCAGTGTGAATTGATAGTTATAAAAAAAATTTATTTACCAAAATGTCAGTGATTTGATTCAACATTATATAAATTGAAAAAAATATTCATTCAAATTAAAAAATTACCTCGACTTATATTTGTAATATCAAAAACCGGTCGAAAATTATTTGTAAAATCAAAAAACCGATCGGTTTTTGATTTACAAATAATTTTCGACTGGTTTTTTGATATTACAAATAATTTTCGGTTTTATGAAAAATTCGACCGGTATTATCATAATACCGATCGATTTTTTGATATTACAAATAATTTTCGACGGGTTCTTTTCAGAATTGTAGATATTCCCTCGAATTAGGTTGTTTTTTTTCGAAATGTATATTGATATAGACATCTATAATATTTTAATTTGAATGGGTATATTGTGCATGTTTTTATGAGATTGAATATATACTACATACATTTTATCAATTTGGGTAATTTAATTTCCTCCCAATTTATTAAAGTGCTTTTAATTCTTCAAAATGTAAATATTAAAACATACTCCACCCGTCCCGTTCTAGGTGATTCATATTCATCTTCCGGTTGTCCCACTGTAAGTGGGCCATGCTAAAAAAGGAATAATTTTACACAAAAGACCTTGAATTTCGTGAATCACACTACTTTACGCACAAAACACAACTTTTAATCTATATATCCAAAAACAATGAATCGCTTAGAGCGGGACGGAGGTAGTATTTCTGAAGCAAATTGAGATATGAATTATAATTGATTATATGTCATTTGGATAGTTAAATGTAAAATATTTATATTTTTTCACATAATTTTTCTAATTTGAGACGTCATACTTATCTCGCTCGCTATTTAATATCTTGAGACTTGTTCGTATCTTGTTCGCTATTTAATATGGTACAACATGTTCCGTATCGTAAAGGACCGGCTGACCCTTAAGGTATGTGAAGCGGCTGCCTCAGGCCCTTGGAAACATTAAGCCCCCGTTGATACGTATGTAGTTATATAACTACATATATAATTTATTTGCTAAATACTGTATAAACAATTGCTCTAGTGCAGCACAGTGGCTTCCAAGGAGGCTTTAATCCATGGTTCGAATTGTCTCACATGCATCTCTTTAATTTTAATTTTTGAATTACTTGCAGAAATAGTTTTTGAAAAGTGCGTCTGTCCAAGAAAACAAAACCATTTGTTCATCAATTCATGAACAATTTTTCTTCTCCAAACAAACTTTTCTTCTATGAAATATTTCTTTTCAAGTTTTAAGCGTTGGTGCTTTCAACCAACCCCCAAACTTCTAACTTTAAATTTATAATTTTATTTTATTTTGCATTGTTGATATTCTTTTTCTTACATTGAATTAGTAGTGCTCACTTAATTTTTTTAGTTTTAGTTTGTATTTTGTGGCTTGTTATTGTGTTTCATCTAAGACATTTTTAAAAAATATTTTGATAAATTATATTTAATAACAAATATGCAAGTGACTATAAAAAATTAAAACAAAAAAATGATATACTAATCAAATCTCAGTACAGAGCACTTGATAAATTTGTTATACAATAAAAAAAGAAATGGTGCAGCCGAGAAAGCAACAAATTAAGATGAATGAATTTTCATACAATTATATTTTATATGTACTCTTTTTATATGTATGTTCATTTAAGGTTTCGCTTCAGGCCCCCAATCCTCCTGATCAGTTGATCTTTTTTATTATTGTGACTTGATTAAAGAATGATCATGATTGCATTAAAACCGTTATATATATATCAGCCTATAAATTTTTAAGTTCTAATTATGCCTTCTAACTTTATTAGTTGGCCCACCCGTGACCCGTTCAAGCAAAGGTTCTAGTTTTCAATTTTCTTAAGTGTTTAGTTGAATATATGTAAATATTGAGGAGTTTACTTTAATTTATTAATTAAGATATTTATATATTTTATTTTTAAAGCCTAATCAAAATTCACACTCTGCTAGATTATGAGAAAAATACATTATAGACATTAATTAAAAGTATAAATGTATGATTAATATATATAATCATTATTATGTATGCTAGCCAGCCCTGGGCCAATCAGGAGAGGTCTTAAGTCCTTTTCTTATATGTGACAATGAAAATCAAGCATAGCTATAAAATCTTAGCTAATTTTGACATCTCTATATATCATAATATTCTATCATATGCTATAAAAGTTAACATACTTTTCATATCCAGTAAAAATCTGAAAGGTATATTTTCTTAATAATCTAATGCTGACGATATTTTCTGATGAAATCATGACATTATGACACTTTTGAGTTGATATTGGGAACATTACTCGAGTATTCTTTCTGTATTCCATGACAATTTTTGATAAAATCTTAAAATTATTTTCACACCACCATTACCATAACATAGTTTTTCAATGTTATGCCAATTACGTCCAACAATTATTGCGGCGCTGGCATCTAAAACTCAACTTCCCTTTAAATTGTTAATACAATCATGCATATGACTTTTTTTTCCATACACGTTGGTTTGTTGCAATTTGCAGACAGTTGACGTTTTCAAAATCCTACAATCAGTCATCCACCAAGTCGTGGCGCCACGTGATTGGTGGCATCTGTGATTATCGCGTCACGTGGCGCATTGGCGGGGCCGTACACTGGGCCCACCGCCCTTGGGCTTTTCGACCTTTTATTGTTTTGGCGCGTAAACAAAATGTGGAAGTTCTGCCTTGTGCGGTTCGGAACGTTTCAGCGCGCACAAGCAAACGGCGGTTTTTGTCCGATGTTTATATCTGTTGGGATTGGGGTGGTTATCGTCTTCACCTAACTTTGAAAATATTGGGCTTAAAAATTGCGACTATTGGCGTTGCATTTTGGGGATTAATGATTGATCATTCACATTTGGATAATATGCATTACGTGCTGATGATGAGGAACGTACAAGACTGATGATCGCATTATTTTATTTAATAAATTGTATGTCCAATTTTCACCTAATATATTATTCAAAATTTTATTTATTTAATAATAATTTAAATCTATTAGCGATATTTTTCATTAAAACCCAATTAACTTATTTGATGTCATCGGTATAAATTTAATGACATGGAAAATTGAGACGCTTTATGTCTCTGCTTGCGTGTTTTTTTAAAGACACATAACACAAAACTATTTTGATGACGTAAAATGCCTCGATTTCCCATATTGTTAAATTGATATGCATGAAAATGTTACGTGTAAAATTAGGATGTAAACTCACTTTTTGATGTCGAAGATCACTATTGGACTAAAATGATCATTAAATAATTTATAATATGTATTTATATATCAATTGAATTTCATATTGAAACTATCACTAAGTCAATTTAATTATGAACTAAACGATACATATTTCCCCTTATGATTGCATGATCCCAACTGTATGAATTTTGTGCTCCGGTTTCGGAGTTTATGAGTGTTTATAGTGTAAAAACTAATATATATTTTTATTCTTATATTTAACCAACTGGCCAAGCCCCTAGCGAAACTGAATCAAAATGGTTTTGGTTTGTATTAGCTTTTTAGCATGCATTAATTGGGTGGATATAATTTTAGTTAAGTGTTATGGCTATAAATATTTAATCAACCGACGAAACTAAACCGGCTACGTACGCCCCTTGTATTTGTAATACTATGCACCGATCGATTATTGAATAGAGTATCAAAAGATAATTCACTGTTAATGTAGAATTGTTTACTTTATATATATATATATATGAAATATATATATGAGATGGTCCTAGGTGCATCTATTCACATGTTTTGGATTTTGAAACTTTTATTTTATATAAATGATTTTTTTTTTAATATAAATTATATTTTTTATTAAAAAATGATGTTTTGTCGTCCGCATAGTAAGAACGGATATACATGAGCTTTTATATATATATATATATATAACTGTTATGCTGATTCGGGAAATTAATTATATATAACGTAACTTTCAGCTCTACTAGAACTATAAGATCTCAAGAGTTTAAATATTAACAGTCCCAATTAAATAATATCGAATCAAAAGTGGCCTCCTCTACAGAGGCAGTAATCTAATTAGTATAATTAATCAATACAATCGCTTTTACAAATTGGATATTAATTAAACCAAGAATTACCAAAAGTAGTGTCAAAGTTTAAGCGATTTGAATCAACGCTAAAAGTACACATTTTATAAATTGATGACTCATTATCTCTTGTTTGCACGTGGATCGTCTTCTAGAATAATAAATTTTTACAAACATAGCGTGTGTTTATATTACTAAAACAAAAGTTATCATCGTCACCATTTGGAATTCATTAATTCCCTTATTTCAAATTTGTTGAGTCCTAACTAATTGAATTAAATTCATGGAATATTAATTTTACTAATGTTGGGAATCTGTTGTTGCCATTCATCCGTCCAATTAAGATGATATTGTCTGCTTTGCCGAAAGCCAGACGGATTTGTTTTTGGCTCCTTCCCAAAAGGCCTCATACTAATTGGTGGTGGGTTTCTTAATATATAGAAGGCACATCTTCCTTATATCTTCGATGTGGGAATTGGGTTTGCCAACCCCAACAATAATTTGTTTTAATTCCCAATTAAAGTGAGCAACTAAAGCAAGCATCATTCTAATAGTGGTAAACCTGTTGATTTTTGTAATCTCCGTGTGTTTGGCTATGCTGCTTTTATGCATAAAATGGGTGATAAATTAGAACCTAGATCTAAAAAATGTGTTTTTTTAGGATACCCTGAAGGGGTTAAAGGGTATAGGGTATGGGATAGCTTGTTGTGTGTGTACGTCAAAGGAGGAGCCGCACCTGAGCCGAGATTTGGTATCTCCATATTTTCTTTCGTTGTTTCTTTTGTTGTGTGCAGGTCAAGGAAGTTGCCGGGGTCGACGGGAGTTGCTGCCAGGGAGCGCGTTGACGACGTCGAGACTGTGAAGGATCCTCAACAACTAATGTAGGGGTGCGTTGTTAAGAACAGTCTTATAATAGTACTAAACGATATACATTTTTTCAAGGTTTGAAAGTGTAATATGTAATTCCAAGTAAGTGACAAACGAAAGGATTGAAGAGACTGATCTGATTGCCTTATGTCATATTTTTCTCATGATAGTTTACAGCAAAAATAAAATTGAGAAGATATCAATAATATTACATTTTCTCGACAAACTAGAAAAAACGAATCCACTACCTAAAGATACATTATTTGAAAAAATTGGCTTGATCGAAATTGATCACAAGCTTGTAACAAATAATTTATATAACTTGTGTAGATACGAGGGAAAATTACTTGAGGTTGAATTTTTCATATACTGACATACATATCCACAGCCTAAATCCTCTCTGTCCGAATCCTTTACTCAGGGCGTTCTAACGTAACATGAGACCTCAGACCAAGTATTAAAATATTTTAGAGATGGAGAAAGTATTTAAAAATTTATGTAATTATTTTTTTGTTAATGACGGAATTACTTACTAAATATTTATAACCACATTTCTTGCGATAGAATTGAACCATACAATATTTTATATTTAAACTTTGAAAATTTCGTTCTGCGAGAGCAATTCAAATATAAAAGTTAACAACATTCTATGATATATGTATTACAAATGAATAGTTTTATATAACTAGAGTGTTTGTTTATAGTTTCTTTGGCAATAAATCAAAGTTATTAGTATTAATTTTTTTTTTTTTCTATTGTTAGATAAGCCCTTCTTTTTAGGTAGACAAGCCCTAATTAAAACATGAAATTTGTTGTTCATTCCCTAAAGTAGAATAGAGAGTGTCATATTTGTAAATTGTTCAAAATATTTTCTATTGGAATAATAGCATATATGAAATATATAGGATGTAATTTCTGGATTTAGCATTCAAGAAATATAACAAGGATGTAATTGATTAAAAAAAACAAAAGCGGAATGTGGCAGCCAAGATTCAAGCCAAAACGCATAAATGACTTGAACACTAACTACCACTACTCGTAGATGCTTATGATAAGTTTGCAAATAGAATTTTATAAGATACAAAAATTATAATATAATTTATATACATGTATTATGTATTATTCTTTATTCCAAATATGCTAACTCCATTGATTTAACTTTTTCGGGGTGAGGCGGCTGCCCGTTTGGCCTCAAGGGTGATCGGGCGCTGCCTATACTCAATATTTATCATGCCTCATTTGTGTTCCATTATAAAATTATTATATTTTCTATTACATTTTACAAATGAAAATCATTAAGATCTAACGAAACACAATTCATATTCATTACTAAGAAATGAAATTTAATATGATTATAAATGTTACTCATTCCTTCTACTATATTTGTTCATTTAATTTATTTCGGGATATATTCACAAAATTCATTTTTTTTTTATAGACATGGATCACACCCAAAAGATAACATTTTTATCCACATTCAATCTATTTATTTTAAAAAAATTACCCATGATCTATATTTTCTACTCATTTAATATATTTATTATCGGGATCTATTTATTTACTTATTTACATTTATTGTATTTATTAGAACTCGTGATAAAAGCTAAGATTATACATATAGGAGTCACTGAGTGAGTAATTTATAATCACAATTCGTAGTATCTCTTCTTTTTTTTTGGTCAATTAATACAGAAATTTTAAAGCCACGTCACGATTGACTCAACCCAAGACTTTCGACCCCAAGATTAACCACTCTACCACTATGTCAACACACATACCAATTCGTAGTATCTCACCACGTGTTAGTGTTCCTTTATAACTTCCTCAATTTACCAACTCTCTCAATCATGTATATAAACACACACGCTATCAATTTCTCAATCCTACAACATCATTTCTCAATCCTTGAAAAATCAATTTTACAAATCCCCAAAAACTCCTCTCAGAAACACACACCCGTCTCCAAAATAATTCACAACCTTATCAGATACAGTGACGATGACAATCGTGCCGAAAATTGCTCCCTCGGCCTCGCCGGAGAAAACCAACCTCCGGCGCTGCAAATTGGGAGTCCTCCTCACCGATCCCGGCACACAAGACAGCGACGAATACAGCAGCTCCCACCACCGCTTCAGCGACGCCTCCCTCACAACCACCTCTGCCGCCGCCGACAACCCCGCCGTCTACTACTCCAACCCCAGCAGCGCCACCTCCTCCCCATACAACCCCATGTCCCCATGGAGCCAGCCATCACCTTACACAAAATCTCCATGGATTCATCAGCTCGTCGCCTCGCAATTGCCAAACGACGGCGAAGACGACGGGCACGCGGCGGCGCACACGCACGGCCTGATCGGATCGCTCTACCGTGAAGGAGGCCACGTGTACTCCCTCGCCGCCGCAGGCGGCCTCCTCTACACCGGCTCCGACAGCAAGAATGTGAGAGTGTGGAAGAATTTGCAGGAATTTTCCGGATTCAAATCAAGCAGCGGAATCGTTAAAGCCATCGTTGTCTTCGCGAACAAGGTTTTCACGGGTCATCAAGATGGGAAGATCCGGGTTTGGAAGCTGTTGGGCGACAAGAGGAATACTCATAAACGGGTTGGGAGCTTGCCCACGACCCGGGATTTACTGATGAAGTCAATGAACCCGAAAAACTACGTGGAAGTTCGGCGGCATCGGAACGTGCCGTGGGTGAAGCACTACGACGCCGTCTCGTGTCTTAGCGTGGACGCCGATCAGGGCTTGCTCTACTCGGGCTCGTGGGATAAGACGCTGAAAGTGTGGCGGATCTCGGACTCCAAGTGCCTCGAATCGATCGCGGCGCACGACGACGCCGTGAATTCTGTGGCGGTGGGTTTCGACGGCTTGGTGTTCACCGGGTCGGCCGACGGCACGGTGAACGCGTGGCGGCGAGAGCTGATGGGTCGGACCACGCAGCACGTGCTGGTCGAGACCATGCTGCGGCAGGACCACGCTCTCACGTCGCTCGCGGTCAGCCACGCCGCGGGCGCGGTGTACGCGGGGTCGTCAGACGGGCTTGTGAGCTTCTGGGAGCGCGGGAAGCACTTCATGGCCTACGGCGGGGTGCTCAGGGGCCACAAGCTGGCCGTGCTATGCCTGGCGGTGGGCGGGAGCTTGGTCTTCAGCGGGTCAGCGGATAAGAGCATCTGCGTGTGGCGGAGGGAGGGCAGTGGGCTCCACTCGTGCGTCGCGGTGCTCACGGGGCACATCGGCCCGGTGAAGTGCCTCGCGGTGGATAGAGACTCATCCTTCGCGGCGGCGGAGGAGGAGGAGAGTGATGATAAGTGGTGGATTGCGTATAGTGGGTGCTTGGACAATAGCGTCAAGGTGTGGAGGGTGTCCGAGAGCGCGAAGGAGGAGGAGGAGGATGAGTGAATACGGCGGCGCGTGAGGCCAGGTCTGAACGAGACGTAGGTTTGGCGTGCGGCATCAGCGAATGTGGACCAACCAATGGTGGGGACGGGATTTGTGGTTTCTTAGTTAATCTTAGACTCTTAGGTGCCAAGGGAAAAGCACAATAAATCTATGGACATAAATGCCCAAAGTTTTGGAGATTCTCTCACAATTTTTGGTTTTGGGGATTAAATCATCATTAATTTGTATATAGATCCAAAAACCAATTTGTAACATTTCTTCATTAGTTTATTTACTATTGGTTGTTATCTTTATTGATATATTAATTACATATAGAAAGAAATGAGGAAAGAGAAAAAACTATGATCTCCTTTTCCGATTGTGTTTGTGTATTACATTTTCATGTTATATATATGAAGTATATTTAATTATAGTATATAAGAAAAGTTCTTGTACATTTTTCATCCAGAAAGTTGTACTAAAAGTATACTTAATTATCTGGGTGCAATTCAGATGTCTATCCAAATATTATAGTTTCATTACATTTATTATTTTAAGAATATTTATATTAAAATTATTATAATGTAACAGAATCATAATTAAGTTATTACAAACTTGATCATTATGATTTGATCATCCCATGATTAGCTAATTATGGAATGGTCAAATCATAATAATCCATTATTAACAAAAGATATATACATTAAATTCTAAAAAAAAATTATAAATGCTAACTGGATTTAATACCCATTTCCCCCAAAATTAATCTACCCTAATCAATAGTTATAAATTAAAAAAAAATCAAAATCGAAATTGAAGCAAAGTGCCAAAAAAAGTTGATAGAAGATCCCAAGTGTTCTGGGCGACCTTCGATTTATATGTTTGAACTGTAAAGAATTTATCTTTATATTACAACTGCATCCATTTCCGGAATATTTAACTGGAATCTAAACTAATTTATAACATTCTCAACAAACCATTACTATAATGAAACATAATGAAATCGCATAGTTGATTATAAATTGAAAAATACCAAATTCCAATAATCTTTTACTAATAAATTATTATATGGACAATAAGTCAAATACTCCTTATTTTCTTTAACTCATAAACTTGAGTAGGGTCGACCTTATCTAAGGTCAGGCCATTTTACGGGTCGACCCGACCAGACCCGTTCGACCGGTTCTATCCATAACACATGTGTCTCACTTGTTGTAAATAAATATATCATTTATTCTGAATAAATGTATCACTTGTTCTGAATAAATGTAACAGTTGCTATGAATAAATATGTTATTTTATGTGAATAAATGTATCACTTGTTGTGAAAAATGTATTGTTCTGAATAAATGTATCAATTACGCTTAATAAATGTATCACTTACTATGAATAAATCTATCATTTATAAATTAACATATTAATATTAATGGATTAAGATTGGGTCGGTTCGGGTTGGTCCATGAGAAACTCATTCTTGGGTAAAGATGAATAATATGAGCATGTGCCTCTTGTATATGGTCACAAACATATATAGGTTTTCAATAACAACAATAATGTGAATTATATTGCAAATCACTATATTGATATCACAAATAATTGTGGTCCGTTCATAAACTTGCATTTAATCAAGTGTATTATATGATTTGAATATCTTGCCACAAGCTCTAGTTAGGGGTGGTGAAATGGTTATAAGATATCGATTATTATCGAACCGAACTGATATCGGTTCGTTATCAGTATCCAATAACCGACTAATTCGGTTATTGGATTGGTGGTCAGTGCTTTAGGGTTGATTTTCGGTTATCGGATATACCGATAACCGGATGGGTATACCCGAATAATCAAAATTACAATGATTATTAATTTATTATTATCATTATTGTTATATTAAAAATAAGTTTAATTAGATTCAAATAATTATCATAATTTGTTATTATTATTTTTAAATTAAAAGTAAGATTAATTAGCCAAATATGACAAAAAAATCGGATAATTTCGGTTATTTAATAACTGAACCGGTTAACAGATCGGTTAATTAGATAACCGATTAAAGATTGGTTTCAGTATTGGTTATTGAATTTGGGAAATTTCGATTTCAGTTAACCGAAACCAATCCAATAAGCAGCCCTAGTTCTAGTACTATTGTTATTGAAGACTTTTTTCAAATAATGGGAACTCTGATCTATAAAGGAAAAAATCCAGTCTTGGATTTTTGGTTTGATCAGTCTCACGTATAGGCATGAATATTAGTATACATATGTGTATATGTAATAATAATAAAACACGATATAATCAATTATTAATTTTTGCTTACGATTCCTATTTCAATAGTCATACGTGTAGATTTTCTAGGATGTCGCAAAACTGCATGTATCTGAATTTTCTTTGTCTCTTATTCACACGTTTGGACCGTGACCTAATTCTCAAACCCCCTAACTTGGAACTTTCACTTTTCGTCAAAATATGCGAGTTTTTAAAACTGAACGTGCTCTTAAATACAACCACTAATTTGTATACAACAAAATCTCTAAATAAATCTCCTTTATATATGTTATTTTCTGCATATTGATGAAAAAATTGAAGTGGGGTTGTGCACACAAATTAAAGAGTTGCAAATATTTAAAGAAAATACGTTTGCTTCTCTTTTAAATGTCGAAATTTTATTTTTGGTGTACCCATCATTTTAACTTTTGTGTTTCGAAACTTTTAAATGACTATGTTGCATTTCTTTTAGTATGTAAGATTGACATATTAACGACTTCAAACGTGATTAAGAAGACAAGCTAATAGAAATGACAAAAAATGTGAATGAATTGAAATTCATGATTTTTATTTATAGTTTTAGATTGGTAATTTTCATCAATCAAATCTACAAACTTGATATTTATCATATTGTAGGTCCAACAGCTCATTGCCCCATATAGGATGGTCTAAACTCTAATGAATCAAGGTAGAGTAACCCACTTTGTGATTGGAAGATTATGAGTATGAATTATACCCAACGTTTTTAAATCGAAATATCGAGAACATATTTATAAATAATTGTTGCATGCCGATAATGTACCAATATAACCAGTAGCCAATTCCTAATTGGCTAACTCATACGGGAGTTGTACCTAGAGCCCCTCCTCGATCTCCCCTTCTCATTGATCATGGTATAATTCTTGTAGACAATTAAAATTGTTAGCAAATGAGATTGAGCCATGTGCAAATTACAAATTAATAATTAATTATATTTCTATTATATTAGTGGAATTTATTCCAAAATAAATAGATATGTGATTAATATTTAATTTTATTGGCAAATAGGAGAATGACATGTGGGAATGACATCGGGGAGGAATAATCACTCGAATTGTGCCATTTTCGATTATTAGAAAATGGTACGTCAGAGACGTACCAGCATAGACAAGCAACCAAGTCAAGTCACTTCTTATCTATACCGCAGCCTATACCGACAACTCGTCCTCAAGTTGTCTCAATTTGTGAAACTTTTATATCTCATTAAGCTTCGACCAATCATATAGACTTCGTGATCTTCTACACACTGTATGATCTAACTTATATATGAGATAAGGGACACGATATATGCAATCAAGTATTCAAAACAGATAGGAGATTGTAATAGTGGTAACAGAAACATTGTATACAAGCTCAACCAAACCGCTTTCAAGATACAAATCCAACATGCAGATCACGTAATCCTAGCATGCTTTTCTATAGAACTCAACATGTAAAACATGCTCGCAGAATTCTAAAATATGCTTGAAAACGCGATAAACCTAGCATGCTTACTATGCGCATCCAATCACGAAAATATATAATATGCTTGTCTACGTAATTTAAACATACATAGCATGCTTCTGCATTATTTAAACATCCACGACATGCAATGAACGATTAAAAATAAAATAAAACGTTCATCGTGGCCCACTCGTGGAACCTGCACTTTCCCGCCTATTCTATTACATAGAATTGCAAAGCTGATCTTCATTAACTTCAAAACGGCCGCGCGCACGGGCACGAACGGATTCGTCAAACCGGATTCGGCCGGAAAATCGGGTTCGGTTGGAAACGGGTTCTGGGCGAATTTGGGCGGGTCGGCCAAAGATGGGCTGGGCAGCGCGTTAGGGCACGCCCATGCGCGTGCCGCTTCAGCGCGCGCCGCCGCCGCGTCGCGCGCGCGCGTTCTCGCGGGCTATCTCGCGGTCGCGAAGACGACCGCGACCCGCCGAGCACGCCGCGCGCCATGCTCGCTGCCGCCGCGCCGCCTCGCGGTCGACTCGCGATCGCGAGCCCGCCGCCAAGCGCCGGGATCTCGCGCGACAATGCGCGCATCCTCGCGCGACGCTGGCGCGCCCGAACGCGATGAAGCGCCGCCGAAGCGTGCACGCCAGCGCCAGCGGTGCCGAGGCTTCGCATGCGGCGCGCGCCCGCACCCCGGCCGCCGAGCCGTGTCGCCCGCCGCCCATCTCGCCGAAGCCGCCGAGACGCGCGATGGCGCCGAAGCGGTGTCCGCGAGCGCCGAGCACGCACGGCGTCTTGTCGCCGCACACCGCACCGCGCGGCCATTTCCGTGTCTTTCCATCGCCTCGTTCTTCGTGTTGTCTTCGTTCTTCTTTACGAGATAAGATTTACAGAAAATAAATCTAATCTAACCACGGATTTTCTCGTGGTGAAAACAAAATCCGATAAAAATTAAACGAGCCACGATGAACGCGGATCCAACAATTAATTAATTGCGCACGTAATAATCAAACGTGAATTAATCCAACAGAGCCAAGATATCGATCCCAGGCTCTAATACCAATTGTAGGGAAAACTAATTTTAACCCTCTCCCGATGATCTATCTTGGATGTTTAATTCACCATACATTGATTATATTCCTAGCATGCACCTATATAATTAATAGCAACACGTAGGGGTTTTCTCGTGTTTACCTTTGAATCTGTCGAGGTGGATCGGGATGAACAGATCGAGACTCGTGCTTTGACCTTCTGGACTGTATCCCGGTTGCCCAATCTCCAACGTCGAGTAAGGACGATCTATGGAGAATGCTACAGAAAATCACCCTAAATTCCTCTACAATTTTCGAGAATCCTCTTCTATAATACTAAGGAGATGCACGAAAATTATGGTGTAGGATAATTGAGGATTAGCTTTGATCTTATCTCTTACCTTATATTTATAATGCATTACCATAATCCTATTAGGAAATGATTCATGCATATCCCATAAATATAATAATATCCTTATGGATAAAGAGGATCAAATCATTACCATGAAGGGAATAGGGGCGCCGATTTACGTGCTACGAACTGGATGGGCCACCTGTGGATCAAATGCAAGGAATAAAGATGGGCCTCAAATAAATTAATTATCTTATGTTCATTTAACTAAATTAATTTATAAACATTCATTCATGCCACTAGAGAATAAATGCTTGACTTACCCTTTATTATCGAAGGTGAGTCGGGCTTGCACTTAGACGTTACGAATCCCGTATTTAAGATATCGCACGTCCATTAATTATTTAGAGCATTCGATCGCTTAAAATAATTAATATCTTTAATTCTTTAAGTAGTACCACTCAACCTTATTATTGTACTTGAGCTAACTCAACTGCAGGTTTAGTACAATAAACCTTTGAGCTCCTTAAGGGACGTCATCATCCTAAACGGATACGGTGACTCAATACGATAACTAGCATGACATACAAGCACCGCCACCACCCAAGATGCAGAGAATATTGGGTTAGAACATATAACCTCACCCATAACAAGTCAAAGTGATGGTCAAGAACTCATACTCACCTAATACCTTATCGAGGTTTAGATCATCGTAAGTCACCGAGATCTAGGTTCTTCACGACGGTCGATAGAAGAACTCATCTCACCGTGATCCATCAATACGTTAGAGACGCACCAAGCATAGACAAGCAACCAAGTCAAGTCACTTATCTATACCGCATTTATACCGACAACTCGTCCTCAAGTTGTCTCACCGTGAAACTTTTATATCTCATTAAGCTCGACCAATCATACGACTTCGTGATCTTCTACACACCGTATGATCTAACTTATATATGAGATAAGAGGACACAAATATATGCAATCAAGTAATCAATTCAGATAAGAGATTGTAATAATGGTAACAGAAACATTGTATACAAGCTCAACCAAACCGCTTCAAGATACAAATCCAACAGCCGCGTTATGAAGAATGGGCGTTGGAGGCTATGGCGCTACCGGGAGAGCGCGGGTGGAAGTCCAACGACACTGGAGGGTGAAGGGACGCGAACGCGTTGGTGTGTGGAGAGAGCGCGGGCGAGCCGGCCGACGCCGCTTCAGCACTCACGCGCGCGATTGCAGATTTCTCCGTCTCTCTCGTTCGAACTTCGAATTGCGATCCGTTTGCGCCTATGGACTCCTATCGAGATGCTCTTCAATATAGGATAGATATTGGAAGCTCCATTTCATCCTATTTAATATCGTTTTTCTTCAAAATATCAAAACAAACCATATAAGTCCAAATCGATAGATACTAATCAAACAAACGACATAAATAGGAAAAACTACGGGAAACGGCATGCATAAACATATGAATAATAAGCTCAAAATCATACTAAACATTGGGCTTAATTAAAGAAAATTGGGCCGTCCACCTACTCTCCAAAGGCCAAAGAAATTGATCTAAGCTATGTTAGGCCATGGGTTTAATTAAAAAAAGATGGGCAATGTTGGGCTCAAAATTAAAAAAGCAACGTTGGGCTCCATGATATAAAAAAAAACAGTCTTTGAATCAATTGAAAAGGAATGTTGGACTTAATTATCAAGACAAGTTGGGCCTAAGATGTTGGGAAATATTAAAGGTCCAAGGGATAATTCAAAATATGGACTTCCAAGTTAAAATGTCTACTTGAGCCCAACTTTGGAAACCAATTCATGAAGTCAAATACAAAATCAAATCAAGTCCAAGAACTCCTAAATACGAGTATAAACTATTTACAAATTCAAATTCAAGAACTCCTAAATACGAGTATAAACTATTTACAAATTCAAGAACTCCTCGACAAGAGTTAAACTATCTAAGTGAATTTCGAGACTCGTCCATTTCCAAGACAACTCGTTTATGAACAAGTCTCGATGGGGCAATTTGTAGACAATTAAAATTGTTAGCAAATGAGATTGCACCATGTGTAAATTACAAATTAAATAATTAATTATATTTCTATTTTATTAGTGAAATTTATTCCAAAATAAATAGATATGTGATTAATATTTAATTTTATTGACAAATAGGAGAATGACATGTGGCAATAACATCGGAGATGAATAATCACTCGAATTGTGCCAAATAAACCATAAAAGGCCCTTAATTTCAAGCCCATGGTTTGATGGCTCAAAAGGGCCATGAGCCCAAGCTCATGGCTTGATGGCCCTAAAGGCCCATAAGCCCATAAGTCCACTAACCTAAATCTATAAATAGGGGTAAAGCTCTTCATAAATGAGAGGTGAAGTGAAGTGAAGATTCGAATAGCTCAAGACACTCGAAGAATCATCGGCGAAGTCTTCTCCACATTCGAAGTCTTCTTCAAGCATTCAAGGCGTTCTTCGTGCAAATCACCACGTTCTTCGCCAAAATCATCCTTCAAATCATTTCAAAGAAGGCGTTCAATTCGGAAATATGGTGAAAACCTTCCACGTTGACGCTCAAACTTGAAGATCTTCAAACATTCTTCAACAAACCAAACTAAATCCGACAGTTGATCTGAAAACAAGACTGAAGTCCTTCAGATCGACATCATCAAGTTCAACCCTCAAGTTCAAGGAGACCAAGGAACTACATCCCCTCCAGCAACTTGAAGAATATCCGAAGAACATTCAAGATCGTTCAAGAATCCACATTAAAGAGAAGAATCAGATGATAGATAGAGATCGAACTCATCTCAAATATATCAAATTCAAATTCAATTGATTTTATATACAATTTTGTATTTATAAAATTTAAATACAAAAATTTGTGTTACAACTCTCTCTCTCCACCATTAATTTATTAAACAAAAAAATTTGCAATTTGTGAAATTGTGTGTTTTTGTGGCTTCAATTATTCCAAAACAGGAAAATGAATTGGATATATACTTGGGGAAAATTGAGATATGTTGATTGCACTTATAAGATAAATCGAGCAGAGGTGTGACATCTATTGGACATCATTGCACTAACGACTTGCCACAGAATAAAATTGGAAATCTTCATTGAAGAGATACAAACTTTGTATAAAAATGATGTTATTTTTGTGAAAGAACATGAAATTAAGTTTTATTTTGGATACAGGTCATTGTATAATAAATCCAATTCACTAAATACGTAACGCAATATAGTGCACCACAAAAAAGAAAGAAGAATAGTGGCGGAAGATTTACTCTTTACATCGAAAAATATAAATACAAAAACATTATCTGTATGTATTCATAGGAATTAGGAAGTTGGGAACTGTCGACATACGACACTGATACGCTTTTGTGGGCCTTAGGTGTAATGGGTTTTACAAAATAAATAGGCCTCAAGCGTAACAAACACTCCAGTAAAAAGTGGACCCATGCCTTACAAAAAAATAGTGGACCCACTTTTTTCAATAATAAATAAAAAATATCACCTGGTTACCTGTTTAATGGGCTTTCATATATGCCCGTAATCCTTAGAAGTAGGAAGCATATTTTAAATTGATAGTTTTAACTAAATAAACCGGAAAATAATTGTAAATACTACTTCAAACATTCGTTATAAAAGTAGAGTTTTCATAAAGAAACACCCATTTTACAATGTCATGCACGAGAATGGTATTCCAACTTAAAATTATTTAATACCCATGGCCTGTCCCAACATGTTAGCAATTCAAGCAAACAAAAAATTATTTATTTAAAAGACAATTGGTTTTACAAAAAATCCAACTTAAGATTATTTATATACGAATTGAATTGTCATATACTTAAAATAAAATATCACGGACACATTTGCAATATTTTTTTAGATATTCGAGCATGATTTTGATTTTCGATAATATAATATGTATTATTATTACGTATTACTATATATATTTATTATATCTTGTAATTTTAGATACATGAGTTTTATATTAATTTAATTAATCATATTTAAATATTGGATATAATTTATATAAGAATTACATTATTAATTTATTTATAGTGTATATTAAGTAGAATAGTACAATAATTTATTTTTTGTTAATGGATAAATTTGTCAGTAACATAAAAGCGTTCATGATATTTGGCCGGAAAATGACATGATTATAGAATTTTCAACCCTACTTTGATTTTTGGCCCTTTTAAGTGTTTTCACGTGGAAGAAGGTAAAGATAAAGTGGCGAAAACATATAAAATAATTAAAATTCAAATGAAAAACTAAAAGCAATGAGTATATGAAATAAATTTTTCCTAAACTAAGAGGGTGTTTGGCTGAGTTTATAAGTTCTTTAAAACAACTTATGTTCATTTATGAAACTTATAAGTTGTTGAAAGTGTTTGACAAAATAAGTTCATAAACAGATTTTATAATTTGTGAAAATAAGTTCCAACAACTTATAAGTCCCTAAAAATAAGTTGGTTAACCCTAATTTATTTTTTCATAAACTTATAAGTAATCATGAATTTATCAAAATAATCTTATTATAGTTCGTTATTTCCTATACATATACTATCAACTTCACATCTCGTCAATTTTATCTATCTAACTATGATTTTCTCTCTCTAACTCACAATTCTTTCTCTAACTTATAAGATCAATTATTCAAACACTTTAACAACTTATAAACACTTGAGACATTATCTCTTATAAGCTCTTGAAACATCTTATAAGCTCTTGGAGTTATAAGCCCTCTAAAATAAGCTTAGTCAAACACCCCTAAATATTGGCCCCAAATGCTAAAAGTAATTAAAAACAAATTTGGCATTACAATCATTTGTAAAAGTTTTTCCATATTGCGTTTAGAACAACATATGTTGTCCTTAAAAGAAAGGTATCCTTAACGAATGAAATAGAATAACTTTCAATTTAGAATTGACTTAAATTTCTTATTGATGAAGTAGAAAGCGACATACTAAAATATATGAAGCTCCCTTCCTTCATAGGCTGGCGAAATTTCTGGAGAAATTCTTTAGTCATGAAGCGGTGGTTGCAGTCTAAACCAAATATTACTACTAGTTCCTCCTTTTAACTTTTCATCACATCACATTCTACTACCCTAAAAAAAAATCACATCACATTCTACTACTCATGTATACAAGTTCGTCTCATTTAAAACCCTAATAACATAATATTATCAAACTTCTTGAAACTATAGGGATTTTTTTTTTAGGATAAATATCAATTTAAACACTAAACTATACATATTTGATCAAAAATATCAATTTAAACCCTAAACTATCATATTTGTATCAATTTAAACCCTAAACTATCCTGAATACAGGGGCATTTTTGATACAAATATGATAGTTTGGGGTTTAAATTGATATTTTTAAAAGTTCAGGATATTTTTGATAAAACATGTATAGTTTAGGTTTTAAATTGATATTTACCCTTTTTTTAACTACTATGTATTTGTAGATTATT
This sequence comes from Salvia rosmarinus, assembly GCA_036937905.1. NCBI lineage: Eukaryota > Viridiplantae > Streptophyta > Magnoliopsida > Lamiales > Lamiaceae > Salvia > Salvia rosmarinus. Next base: position 81,857,145 of record CM072815.1, on the reverse strand, counting down.
GTAATTCATACGAGTTTGTCGGTGCAATACAGATCTCAGGTAGTGACTATAAATTATTTACATCATAAAAAAAAAACTAAATTAAGAACTACTTCTTATATCATTGAGAATGGTATATTAGGAACTTAAAATGAGACAATTCAAATACGAGGGACGAAAATGATATGTAATTCAAAGGTTTGGGAATAATGTGAATAATAAAATTAATATGATAGACCATTATGATTATTCGCCTCTTTCGTTTCCCACTTTACTTTGCAGTCAAAATTTCTTCAGGTTAACGCGTTGATCAAGATAAATTCTCTTTGAAAATTTGATGAAGAATCGGTCTTCAAGCAGCCTTTTCCACTTTCAAGTCTTCGTTCTTACCTCTCGAAATTTTACAAGTCTTCTTCTTTACTACCCAACCACTCCCAAGTCCCGAATCCCTATCAAACTCCATAATTTTATTAATACCATTCAGTTTTTCTCCGGATTTTCCACTAAAAAAATTTATTAATGGCAAAAAATTTGCACTAAAAATAACATTTTTCGAAGTTTCCGTGCTGAAACAGACAATGGATCTGCATCAATGATTCATCTGCTGTAGTTCTGATTTGAAGCTGAAAATCCAAGATACGGTGCTTGTTATGTGTGTTTGATTTTGAGGAGTGAGTGTTTCTCGAGTTAATATGACTAGCGTTTTGAGAAATTTGTGGCCCGGTTCTTCGTCGTCGAAAAAGGACGATCACGACGATGAGTACAGCGTGGAGTACTCCTTCGCCATGGAGTACAGTGGCCCTCCGGTCAGCCACGAGATTCCTCAGGTGGTTCCGGTGGATGTCCGCCGCATTCCCACGGCGGCAGTGGCAGCCAATGCCGTGATGATGAGTAATCTCGCCATACCAGTTCTTCAGCCAATCGTTAAAAAAAGCGATAAATCGAGCAATAAACTGTCACTTGAACGGAGTTCCTTACGTATTGGTGAATCTGTGTGGTCTGGAAGAACTTATTCGAGAAAATTGGAGAGCTTTTCGGAGAAGGACGGTACGTTGAAAAGTACAGCAGGTGGTGCCTGCAACGTGTTTGATGAAAGTTCCAGCAGCTCTGGCACGCTGGGATTCTCTGACGGCCGTGATGACTCCAATCAGCCCTCGGCTAGTTCAGATGGCGAAGAACTGGACGACGAAAATAAGGTGAATGTGTCATATGATAACCTTTCCGACGCCACCACGTGTAATTCAATCGAAGAAGTGGAAGAAGGATGTGAAGCCGAAGCTTCTGCTGCAGGCAGCAGAACACCGGTTGTGAAATTCCGTGATCTTTCTTCATGCGATTCTGCTTCCGAGGAAAGTGATCACGACGAGGCTACAATGTCGCCTGAGAGGCCTGTGTTTGTGGATGATATAAAGGGGACGTGCCACAGGTGCAACAGACGCAACCGGTTTCAAGATAGGGAGGTATGCATCGTCTGCAATGCCAAGTATTGCAGCAGGTGTGTGCTGAGGGCAATGGGGTCTATGCCTGAGGGAAGGAAATGCATTTCTTGCATCGGCCATCGGATTTATGAGGCGAAGAGGGGATCGCTTGGGAAATGTTCAACAATGATGAAGAGGATGTTGACACGTGATGCAGTGAAGCAGATCATGAGCGCAGAGATTTCATGCCCGGTTAACCAGCTGCCGCCTCATCTAATCTATGTGAATGACAAGGCACTGTCGATTGAAGAGCTGGTTATGCTGCAGAGCTGCCCGAATCCGCCCAAGAAGCTTAGACCTGGGAGATATTGGTATGATAAGGTGTCTGGATTTTGGGGAAAGGTTAGACTGATAAGTGTTTCTTGGACTTAGATTCATTTGTGTGCTGTTTTGATTGTGCCATTTTTATTTGTATGTTATATCTTTGGCTAAATTGAGCAGGAAGGACAGCCGCCGTGTCAGATTATCAGTCCCCTGCTGCAGGCAGTTGGTTATCAGATTAGGGAAGATGCTAGCAATGGTGACACGAACGTGCTGATAAATGGTCGGGAGATAACTAAACCCGAGCTCTGGCTGTTGTGGGTATGTTTCGTGTAAGGCTTCCGTTGAGGTGCTATTGTTTTGAAGTGTATATGAAAGCTGAGCAGGTTTTTGCAATGTTTGCAGGCTGCTGGGATCCGCTGTGAGGGCGATCCTCACTTTTGGATCACTGCAGATGGATCGTGTCAGCATGAAGGCATGAATAATGTGATCGGGAAATTATGGGAAAGGGTGAGGCTAATTTTTGTTTTGTGACTTTACACTCGATGCATTTGTGTTGTATGTTTATAGATCAGAGAAATTTCCACAGAAACGTGCCAAGATGTTATGTATGGCTCTGTCTTTGCCATTTCCTTCTAATATGGCTAATCCTGGTGGCGGAGACTCCGTGAGAGGCAGGGAAAATGATAATGCAAAGAAAATAGAACGGAGCGTGATGAATAAACTTCTCCTAGTAGGCTGTGATCAATCTGGAACAAGTACAATATTTAAACAGGTGAGCTTGTGGTGGTGGAATATGTCTTCTTCGTTTGATTAAAGCACCGATTTGTATGTTATTGGTGAAACTATGATGTTCTTTTGCTTGAAATTTATGTTCGATTTGGCTCTCCAAGCTCAGAGCTTCTAACTGTATGTTCTGAGTTTGAATTAGGATTTTGTTTGTTTCAAAAGAAGCAAAATTAGCAATAAACAGATTTAGAGAAAGTGATGAAGAAATGCAGATTACTAATTCATCAGTTGGTCTATTGAACTTCAGATTCAGTTGCATGAAATTACATATTCCTATTATCAAGCTGTAGTTATTGATGATGATAACATGATATACTATCGCTGAATCTGTTTACCTCTTTTTCTTGTCAAGGCCAAAATTCTGTACGACGTCCCTTTTTCAAAAGATGAGAAGCAAAGCATCAAAATTATGATCCAAAGAAACTTATATAGATACATTGGTATTCTTCTTGAGGGGCGGGAGCATTTCAGAGAAGATGCGATGGAATTAAGAAGGCGATGCACTGACGAGCCTGGTCCTTCAGGTATACATATGGTTAGTTATTTCATTGACACCAGTTAGTTATCTCTTAGATAATTATGTCCTAACAGAGGGCCTTCCACTCAATAGGCCAACATAACTTCCAATTTAGAGAACTAACAGATGCAAAGATACTTAAAAATTATGTGATATTTTGAGTCTCATATTTGGAAAACAATCTGAATTTAAACTTTCACAGATTTGTATGTTTTTGCTAGTCACAAAATTATGTAATATTTTGAGTCTCATATTAGGAAAATAATCTGAATTTAAACTTTCGCAGGTTTGTTTGTTTTTGCTAGTCACAAAATGTGACTCTCTGCATCAGAGTTTTGACACTCCAAAAAACACGTATATTGACAGTGTCCAACCATAACTAGCCACTAATTAGATCAAGTATATGCATAAAACAATCCTAGTTTGGTTATCGATTATATAACCAAATTTTTTTGTTGTCGTCAGATTCTGAGATAGTGGCAGAGAAATCTGACCATGCCGATGAAAAGAATGCTTATTCGTTCAGTCCGAAGCTGGAAAATTTCTCAAATTGGCTACTCCAAATCATGATGACAGGCAACTTAGAGGCTATATTTCCAGCAGCTACTCGAGAGTATTCACCTCTAGTCGAGGAGTTATGGAAAGACAAAGCTTTTCAAGCCATCTACAAACGGAGGAATGAACTGCCTATGCTGCCTAGAGTTGCTAACTACTTTTTAGACCGAGTAAGTTGTGCTCTATGGTTTTTTTCATTTCAAGACGCTACTTTTTTCTTTCAATCTTAATTGCATCCACACATATTTATAAGCTTCTTTCTGTTTCGAAAGGCAGTTGAGATTTCACGGATGGACTATGAGCCATCTGAACTGGATATCCTATATTCAGACGGCATAACTTCTTCCAACGGAGTTGCATCCATGGAGTTTTCTTCCAAAGTCATCTCAAGATGGCTACATGGAAACTTTAGATCAGAACGAGCCACCGATGAGGTGAGTTGCCTCGGATCTCTGATTTACTACATTTCCCTGTCCAAATTGAATGCCACACCCCAAGATCATGAATTTTGAACATTATAGAAAAGATGTTCAAGTTGGTTGGTTAATGTTTTTTTCCTTAAAAGTTGGTTTGAATGATTTAAATTTTTTGAATGCAGCTATGAGCTCATTAGAGTTCATTCAAGCAGCCTTGGAGATAACTGCAAGTGGCTGGAGATGTTCGAGGATGCTGACCTCATCCTGTTCTGCATCTCCCTCACGGAATACGCAGAGTACCACGAAGACATAAACGGGATGCAATCAAACAAGCTGTTGGAGACCAAGAAACTCTTTGAGAAGATCATCACTCATCCCACCCTTGCTGAGAAGCATTTCCTTCTCATCCTCAACAAGTTCGACCTGCTGGAGAAGATGATCGACCAAACTCCCCTATCGCATTGTGAGTGGTTTCGAGACTTCAACCCGGTGATCAGCCAACACCCTCACAATCCCAACAGCAACAACAACCCTTCCTTGGCGCTGTGCGCCTCCCACTATGTCGGTGTGAAGTTCAAGAGGCTGTTCTATTCCCTGACTGGGCGGAAGCTGTTTGTGGTACGAGCAACGGGGTTGGAGGCTGATAGCATCGATAAAGCTCTTAGATATGGTAAGGAGATACTCAAGTGGGAAGATGAGAGACATACTCTTAGCATGACTCAAGATTCAAGTGAGAGCATTGATCCAAGTTCCTCTGCTTACAACTCTTGAACTTGGAAATCAGTTATAAGTGAATTTTGATGCAATCCACATCAAATGTATATACATTCAAGTTTTTTGTGTAATAAACATGCCATGTGATCTCTGGCAAATGTGTCAAAAGCAGAGTTGTAAGAACTGTATTTGTATTTCAGATTTGGAATATGAAAATTCTTTCATTCTATAAGAGTACATATCAATACATGAAGGAAACATTCTTACATAAATATACATGCTGCTACATTTTGGTTTAATAGTCTACAAAGAGCTACCCCCTTTTTTACATTGAACTCAAGAGGGGGCAAACCGGTCAAGGAGCAATAAAACGATTGTTTCTGGCATAGTGTCGTCGGTTGTCGCCGCTGCCGGTGATGAAGAAGGAGAAGAGCCATGTTTTGTTTCTTGGCTTTTCTCACCAGCAGCATCTCTTAGGAATGGTTTTTTTCCCCACACCTTTGCAAACATTCCTCTCCTAGATTCTCTCATGCAAACTTCACCTGCAGCTCCCATTTTTTCAACCCTATAAAATCTTTTGCTTTTCTTGATTTTCTCTTCTTTTTTCTCCTCTTCTTGATGGAATGTATTTATAGGAAAAACTCATGAAGGTTGAAAGGTCACCACACACGCATGTGAGTGGCAAGATATTTTTGTGTTTTATAAAGAATCAACGGTGGAGGGTTTTACACGCTGATATATATGTTCCAAGTATATTCCATGAAACATGATTCAGTAAATTTTTCTGAAATACAAGGGAGGGTCAACAAAAGCATGCACACACGCCGTTTTGTGCTACGTGTGAATCTATATGTCAATAGAATATGCAAAACGAATCATGCTTGTGCAATGTAAGATCCGAATTATTGTTCTACCATTCATTTGTTGTGGTCCAAATGGAGAAGAAAAATACACACTTTCAATTGGCTGAATCTGCTGGGAATTGATAGAGGTTTTTGTCACATATAGTGATGACGGGACATAAAAGCACAAAGGGCAAAAAGGAAAAGAGGTGTAGAGAGATTTATTGGGGAATGCTCAAAAAGTTGATCCAGCAGTGAAGATATTTTGCAGAACCCAACATCGAGTGGGTCACATTTAGATAAGCGAAATCTGAATACGTAAAGATAATACATTAAAGTCTGAGGGTCGTATGAGGGGGTGTAGCTCATATGGTAGAGCGCTCGCTTCGCATGCGAGAGGCACGGGGTTCGATTCCCCGCACCTCCACTACATTTTTTAATCCTTTTTTGTGGAATGTGGATGGCAGAGGCCAGAGAGCATTGACATAGCCACAACGGGCCGTCTATTTTCATCTCTACTCGCCTTAAGAGTGACACTGCATTCCTGCTGAATGGAACTTCCAGTTTAGATGATGTTAAAGCATATAAGGAAAATTAAGACTTCTTAAGGGAAAAACGAAACAAATAAAACTAGCACCCACTCATTTATTACGCAATCAAGGCACCCACTTAGCATACCTAGCATCCCGAATCATGTATCGTGTAACCCATAAATTACTTAAAACACCTCTAAATAAATAAATCAATATAAAATAAAATCAATTACTAGTTCTTACTATCTTGGGACCATATAGGTTTTAAGAACAATACATAGATGACCATTGGAACTGTCTGTCAATAGCAACTAGATAGTAAAGCATATTTTCTAATATCTCAGCTCAAAGTACCTAATTCTATTGAAGAAAGAGAAGAGCTAAATAGCAATATGTAATATAAATGGAGTGTTCTTGAAGAATATCAAAACCATATAGTAATATCCAAATATTATAAAGTAAACATCAATAGTACATAGTATTAAAAAATCGAGCACCGCTAATTGTGAAAATACTAAAATGATGAAAATAACTAAACATTTAAAATATGATGAAAATTAAATGTAGGCTTGAAGATTAATGGTCGTAATCACTTTAAACATTCGTAGCTTGTGATAAATGTTTGTCTCCATCTACATATATATATATATATATATATATATATATATATATATATATATATATATATATATATATATATGAGTTAGTTATGGTGAGAAAAGTTCTTAACGTACGAAAATAGAAATAGTAGTACATCTTTCATATTTGTGTAGACAATCGTAATTACTATATTGCATATGTTAGTTTAGCACATATTTCATCTATTCTTAGCACATATGCTAAATATATTAGTTTAACGCATCTTTCATTGCAACAGAAGACAAGAAGAGTTCCAAGGTTGCACAATAATCCGTGTAGCACACAAAACAAAAATCAGTAGCACACCGAAAATTAAATCTCAACCATTGATATAGCAAATCAAATGCCCAGATTCATTCATATTTCCTACCAAATTATCCTTTCCTACCGATCCATCTCCCATATATATATATATATATATATATATATATATATATATATATATATACATGCACTTGTCTTAAATCCGATTAATTATCCGCACTCGCTTAAATTTATAAATATAAGTTGTTATAGTGATTGAAATTTATATGCTCGTACATATCCAAAATCTGATTGAAAATGATTTTATTACTCATTTTGTCCCAAAAATACCTGCTAACTACAAAAATGTATTGAAATTTATAAATATAAGTTGTTACAGTAATTGTTTATCTATCTCAGTAATGACTCGAACATTAAATAATAAATATTAATAATAAATAATATAAATAACAAAAGATTTAAAAATAAAGAACATGTCTAGCATATAAATAACCGCACCCGTCCCATATTTGATTAATTATCCGAACCTATTTAATTTTATTAATATAAAATTAATACAATAATTAGTTATTTGTCTCAATAAAAGTTAAACACCACATGGTTAATTATTAATAATAAATCATATAAATAACAAAAAGATTAAAATTGAAAAAAAATGTAGATATGTCGATTAATGTATTTACTTGTCTATAATGTATATTTTTGTATCAAAATAATATAAATGACAGAAGACCTACGAGTAGAGAAAATCATGTTCTCGTCTCATTCTCGTATAGTAATATCCGCTAATTACCCGAATTCGTACTAAATATATCATTAATAAAATATATATTGCTCCAATATATTAAAATTGAGGAATTTCTACGTAAATATATCAATCATTGTATGGACATGTTTATAACTTATACACATGCAATTGTCACAACTAAAAAACTATTTTTCTATTTTTTCTCCCCTCATTCTCGTATACTAATATCCACTGAATGACTGAATTTGTTTAAATTTACAAAATATATATTATAATTATTGGTTATCCTATCAATGAAAATTTGATCATTATTATTTATTTTAAAAATATCAATTTGTGAAATCTCATGAATGAGTATCAAAATTTGTTTATAAAAATTATACAAAATATATCCATTTATTTTAGATTTTCAATTTGTGAAGTTTATGAGAAATTGATGCTAGCTCAAAATTTATTTAAAAAATTACAAAAAAAATATAATTTTATTTATGTTTGAATCGGTAAAGTCTCATGAAAATGCCTATTCTTTTTGTGCAATTCATCCAACTAACAAAACAATATTAGCAAAATAAAGTATTAATGTAATATATAATAATAATAATAATAATAATAATAATAATAATAATAATAACAATAAAATAGTAAAAGTGATAATAATAATAATAATAATAATAATAATAATAATAATAATAATAATAATTATTATTATTATTATTATTAATTAATTAATTGATAAGAGATAGATATTATAGTTATTAATAATATCAATATAATAAATAGTTGTATTAAATAATAATATTATTAATATAATAAATATTAATAATAACAACAACAATAAAAATAGTAATAATAATAATAATAATAATAATAATAATAATAATAATAATAATAATAATAATATAATAATAATAAATATTATCAAAATATTAACATAAAACATAATTCCAATAAACATTTTAATAAACTAATAGTATTAATATACATTAATTAATTAATTAATTAATTATAGTAATAATAATAATAATGATAACAACAACAACAACAACAATAATAATAATAATAATAATAATAATATTTATGTTAATAATAATAATAATTACATAAATATTATCATTATTAAATTAATAATAATAATAATTAATTAGTTATTATTACAATAATAATAATAACATAAATTATAAAATTAATGATTATTTCATTCATTTTATTTCATTCTTATTCATTCATTCCTTATACATACTAGCCATATGAATTAAATATTTCATTCTATTTCTATCATCATTCCATTCTAAAATCCATTTCATTCTTATCTAATTTCATTCTTCCGTACCAACCATCACCTCAATTATATTGACATTCCTTAAGGCTACTGTATACCAATACGATATAGATCCGACACAAATATAATAAAATGGAAGACCAATCCATTAATTTTGCTCGTGTTTGTGCTGTACTTTCGTATATAGTCAAAAAATTGTCAGCCCTAAAATTCTTGCAGTCTTCCTTTGTACATGCGGCGCTTCTAGCTTTAACAATTTTTTTTAAATTCTTCAAGAATCGACGACGTTTCTATAGTCCTCATATCTTTATGCTGACAATTAACATAGTTTAGCATAAAATGAAATGGAAGCAGCAAGATTTTGCTCTGAAGAGTCCAATCTCAACCCATCTAGTAAGCGATTGCAGTTAGTGAGAAAATGGGGTAGTTCCGATCGGGCCAGCCGGTTCCGGCCGAAGTGCACAGCTATAATAGGTAGTAGCTACTATAAATTAAGTAATTCTTGCTTAGGTCTATCTGAATTGACAAACATGAACAACATTTACCACTCAATGTGTGTGAGTTATTGGAATCAGTTCTACACTGGAGACAACAATTAAAACAAACGGCAAGAACATGGTTCCAACCAAGCAAAAGACAACATATTATTAATTAAGCAACCATATATATAGAATATAGTTGTACAATTACATCTTCTTCAATTCATTCTTCCTCCGCAAATGCTTCGATCCGGAGCAGCACGAACCCGATAGCGACTCCGACGAGGGTGATGCCGTTCATGATGGCGGCAATTTTGAATATCTCCCCCACAGCATTGCAGGTGGAGGTGAGGGCGCCGCCGCTCTTTCTCCCCTGCAACGAGCTAACTATCTTTGCAAAAGACTGCTCGCTGCTGACCGAGAGGCCTAATGATGCCACGTGGTTGTGTGCCTTGAGCCCTCCGAATGAGTTGAGCCCATTGATGTACCTCACTCTGGGTCTGCCCATGGATGGCCTGCTGGGGCCCACCACCGCCGTCACCGGAGATATTGCCGCTGTCATATTGCTTGCAATCTGTACAAAGAATGAAGGGTCAGTGAGTGTAGCAATTTAGTGGTGTGAGTTTATTTTGTGTTACCTTTGTTTGATGCAAGAAAAATGGGATGAGGGGGAATTGAATGGGAGAGAAATGATGTGAGTGTGGATAAGGTGGTGGAGAATATGTGAATGAGGCTCATATTCAAGAGTGATACCCTAACCCCTTAGTAGTGGCTAGAAAAAGATTGGGTTATAAATGGAAAGTTTTGAGAACTATTTGCACAAAAGTTCATTCTTGCAACTTGCAAGTATTTTCCGTTGACCTACTTTCATTTGGTAATTGCGTTTATTATCTGCTTACTCAAAAAATATGAACATTCTATTGATAATTTCATAACTAATTATATATAATTCAGTCGCTTAACAATATTCCCCCTCTTTGTATAATGTAAGTGACATGAATATAAATGTCAATCCCTTCATCTCCCAACTCATAAAAAATAATCAGTATAATTCCTAATATTGTAATATGGATATTTTGCCAATAAAAACCCATTAACAAAGTTATAGTATTAATAAATAAAGAAATCCACAAGTAGGAATTATCTAATAATAATAATAGTTTAAAATAGATTTAAGGATTGAGATGTCAATCGGATCAATCTAAACGAGCTCAAGCTATTTCTAGTTTGAGCCAATTGACAGAATCTTTTTCATGTCGAAATTTTGAAATGTGATCCAAAATTTTTGATTTTTGAATTAGTCCGATAGACGAAAAAAAATGCCAATAAAAATGAGCATATATGATTTTTCTTGATACCATATCCTTGTAATAAAAAAACAGGTCATGCTTTTATTAAAGGGGAAATATATCAAACTACACATATTTGTAAAAGTGTGTACAGCTCATACCCATTTTCCAAAATGAATACACAACATATCCATTTATATTTTTTAATATATATTTATAGTGCGATTTAAATCGGTTTGGTCGGTGAAATGACATAACACCGACCAAACATAACAAACATGTGAATCAATATTTATAGTGCGGTTTAAATCGGTTTGGTCGGTGAAATGACATAACACCGACTCAAACATAACAAACATGTGAATCAATAAAAATGATTGCGAAATTATTTTCGGTGTATTATATTATTATTATGTTAAATTACTTTATATCATCAGGAGAATCATGAATCATCGACCGGAGAGGATGAACGACTAATTGGTCGAATTTAACTAAAATTCAAATTGAATACTAATTGGTCGATCGGAGAGGGATTTTAATACAATTTTAATTAATTCATATCTCCGATTCGATAGGAAACATCAAATTGGTCGTAGGAGAGGAATTATCGGTATACATTTGTATAAAATTAATACTAATTATTAATTCATGTCTCCGGTCACCGTAGACATCAAATTGGTGTAGAGGAGAGGAATTATCGACTTGTTATGAAATGAAATTAATTATTAATTCATGTCTCCGGTCGATAGGAAACATCAAAGGTCGACCGGAATCAACTATTTTCGATCGGAAAGAAGGATATATCAAATTAATTTAATACTAATTAATTTAAATTGAATGTATGATATTTAAATTAATATTTAAAGGTAATCTATGGAAATTTTGCAAAATATTGAAATGTTGTATGAATTTTGAAATATTTAATATTGAAATTATCCTTCATATTTACCGTATTAATTAATAGTGTAAAATAGTACTACGAAAAGTAAAACCTACTGACTAAAATTGCGAAAAATTGAAGAAGACAAATAAATGCGAAAAATTGCAAAAAATTGAAGAAGACAAATAAATGCGAAAAGTAAACTAATAATTGAACCAATTCTCTCCTATTTATACAATCGATTGAAACAAATACAAATCCAACAAATTGCTCTTGTTCTTGCTCCTCCAATTTTCGTTCGTTCATTTCGATTTTATATTCAAAATTTTTAAATTTATTTCTTCAATCCAGAAGCCAGTAGCTATGTCTCAACAAGTAAGTTATTCGAATTTTTATTTATTTTCGACGTGTTTTGAATTTATTGTTGTTTATGATATTAATTTGTGTTTAGATTTATTATTGTTAATTTGTGTTTAGATTTATTATTGTTTATTGGTATGGATAAATTATTGAGTTTAGATAATTAAATTAATTGGATAATTAATTTAGTGTTTTAATTTATTGCATAATTAGTATATATAATTTAGATAATTAAATTAATTGGATAATTTGTTTAGTGTTTTGAATTTATTGCATAATTAGTATATATAATTCGATATAATTCGTTTATATAATTATTGTATAATTACCTATATATAATATATAATTGGATATAATTAGTTTAGATGAAATTAGATGTTTTATATGATTTTATGGGTTTTTTATATGAAAAAATAAATGAATTAAAGGAATCCTCTCTCCGGTCGATGAATTAAAGGAATTATATGAGAGAGGTCGATGAATTAAAGGAATTATATGAAAAAATAGATAAATAAATGATTTTATGGGTTTTTTAAAAAAGCATAAATGAATTAAAAAATTAAATTAAGTTAAAAATCATCTCTCGGTCGACCAATTCCTTGATTCGGTCGAGGAATCAAGGAATGGTCGGCGGAGAGAGGGATTTTTAACTTAATTTAATTTTTTAATTCATTCAAACATAATTAAATTAATTATTGATTAGGTCGATCGGAAACATAAAATTGGACGACAGGAAACAAGGATTATCAAATTAACAATGATTCGGTCGTAAGGAATCAAGGAATTGTCGAGAAGAGGATTTTTAAGATTTTTAATTCATTATGAAACATAATCTTAAATTATCAAATGAATTTAATCGGCCGGAAACAATATTATTAATTGATGTCAAATTTTGAGCGGAATCTTGAATTATCAAATGAATTTAATACTAATTATTAATTGATGTCTCGGTCGATCGAAAAGGAAATATCGAGGAGACATAAAACTTCGGGGAGAATTAATTTTAGATGAATGTATCGATCAATTAGGATAACAAGGAATTTAATACTAATTATTAATTATTTTTGTTTTAGAAATTAATTTTAAATGAAATCAATTAGGATAATTTTAGATTTATTAGGATAATCTTGAATTATTGTTGTTGTTTTAATTTTAAATGAAATCAATTAGGATAATCCCGAAATTAATTTTAAATGAAATCAATTAGGATAATCTTGAATTATTGTTGTTTATGATATTAGATTTATTATTGTTAGTTTTATTTAGATTTATTATTGTTAAATTTGTTTAGATTTATTTTGTTTAGATAATTGAACAATTTATAATATTATCTTTAGTTTTATTTAGATTTGTTATTATTATTTTGTTTATTTTGTTTATTATTCCTATCTTTAGATTTATTATTATGTTAGATAATTCGAGCAATTTATAATACTATCTTTAGAATTATTTTGTTAGATAATTCGAGCAATTTATAATTCCTTTTATTTAGATTTGTTTTATTAATTTTCTTTTATTTAGATTTGTTTTATTATTTTGTTTAAATTGAGCAAATATCTTTAGATTTATTATTATTTTGTTTAGATAATTCGATTGTTTACGCAATTTATAATTATTGGATAATTCATTTAGATAATTCGTTTAGATAAGTCTTAAGCATAATTTGTTTAGATAAGTTCCTTTTAATTAATTTATTGTAAGAGACTTTAATTATTTATAGTAGAGACTTTAATTAAAACTTAGATTAGATTGCTACTTTTTCCTATTTAGACTTTAATAATTTTAGTGTAAACATTAAGGCGTATATTTTTTTATACATTAGAAAAATCATATTAAGAATGTATATTTACGCTAATGTAATCTTGTTGTTGTTATAGAGGTCGGATGGAAGAACATTATTATTAGATATGGATAATCGATCCTTCTTTATGTTACATGGGGTATCACCAAATGTCTTTGTTCGAATGGACAATGTAATTATCTCGAGTTCATAGAGATGATTGATCAAATTATGTCGACAAATTCGTTGAGTACAACCTACCAACCGCATTATCTATCGAGATCTCTGAGTGGTAGAATTATCAAATTACTTTTGAGTAATGATGATCAACTTGTTCGATTGGCTCATGATGCCCAACCAGAGGTCTATGTGACTCACGATGCCGACATATCCCAATCAGAGCAAGAACTATATAGACCTTCGTTCGAGATACCATCCTCGTCAACATATGACTACACTCCCCAACACATATCGTTCGATGAGACATTTACACAACAATTTGCTTCATCTGATTGGTTTGATGATACATCTCAATATATGCCGCAACACATGGATCCATCCAGGAATTCTGTTTCCCAACATATGCTGCAACCAGGGGCTGATACACTTGTTGAGGGCGGTGATGATGATTACGTTGAAGAAGAAGAAGATGAAGCAGTCGGATGAAGAGGAAGAAGATCGTGAGTCTTCTTTGGTGAGCTATGGCTCATTTGTAGAGTTTGACGCATGGATCCGTCGAGAGGGTGGATTCGGAAGCTTCTATCTTTGATTATGCGAGTAACACATAGCGCGTGGGAGGCTAGAGCCGGAAGAAGTTGAGGAGATGAGCAGCGGCTGGTCCTGTTATTCCTCATGATGCTTGATTAATCTCTTTGCTCGTCCTCGGACTCGGTTCCGACCCCGATGGTGAGCGAAGGTTCCATCTTGACGACAAGGGTGAGCGAAGATATCCAGGTGGGGCTATGGCATTTGGAGCGTCGAGTAGAATTTGTTATTCCTCGATCCGATAATTCGAGGATTACATTCAAATGTCGATATCATAATCGGTGTCCTTTTCTACTACGTGCATCGCGACAAGGTGGATTTTGGTTTGTCCGCAAGTTTGATGCTATACATACTTGCGCACGAACTAGTGAATATCGGAGTAAGGAAGGTTAATGCCCGTGTAATTGCGGCATACATATCACGAAAAATACGCCAAGACGGTGAAGTGCTAAAGCCGAGGTCCATTATGGCTGATTTGCGGCGAGTACGTGTACACGTTACATCTGATGTAGCAATGCGAGCCCGTAATAGGCGATCGAGATGATATCGGTGGACATGAAGAATCATTTCAGCTACTACCGAGTTATTCGCATATGTTACGGATGAGCAATCCGGTTCGATGGTGACTTGGATATTGGATCGGATGGTCGGTTCGTTACCTCTTTGTCGCGCTCGGTTCATGCAGATTAGGCGTACACATTGTGCCTCCGACCCGTGATTGTAGTGGACGATGCGCACTTGAAGGGCGCAATAAAGGCGTATTATTCGTTGCCGTGACAAAGGACGACAACGAGCAAGTTTTTCCATTAGCTTATGGAATTGGTCCGATCGAGAATGATGTCTCATGGACTTGGTTTCATCTCGACTACAAGTCGCTTATGGATCAAATCCGAGATGTTGATTGTTTCGGATGCCCATGTCGGTATAATGAACGCGATCAGTGTGTCTACCCTAATGCAACACACGGATTATGCTACTACCATCTGCTGAAAAAATCACCCGTTTGGGCAACCATCCATAAAGTTATTCGAGCCGCTTATGCGTGCAAGATGCACACTTTAAAAGCGATGGCTATGTTAAAGTCTCGTGAAGGCCGATGGTAGTGGCGCATATACCAAGTTGGTGGAGGTTGGAGTGCAGTGGGCTAGATCACGGTGCCCGTTAGGCGCTACGGTTTATGACATCGAACATTGACGAATCATTCGATTCTCGAATATTGTGGGCTGAGCGATTGCCAATTTGCTCAATGATTGAGGCAATCCGTCACATTACGAAAAATGGTTCGATGAGAGACATGAAGCGACAAAGAGTGCGCGGTGAATTGACCCTCAAGCAACGCGTAAGATGATGGTATCAATGGAACTATCACGCAGATACGATGTAGTGCCTCATGGACTCCACTTTCAAAGTCGCACGAAGCAAAACATTGAGTCGATCTCAATACGCAATCGTGTGCGTGTTTGGAGTGGGACATGGATATGATACCGTGTTCTCATCTTTATTGCTTGACTATATGGTGCAATTTAAGTTTAATTATGTTAATTTTTTGATCAAATTGATTTCACTTACATATAATTGATTATATAAATTTTTTAGTCATAAAGGTCACCATATATCTAACTATGTGGGGAGTACTACCATTCGCAAAGCTAGCGAAGCATACTCGTATCGGATCAATCTGTTCACCACGTCTAGTTAATTTGTTCCTCGGATGTTCTTTGGAATTACGTTATGCCTCCTAATAGAGTCCGTCAGTTGGCACCGAAAGTGGGTCGATATCGTCATCCAACGAAGTGGGATCTAGTAGTAGAAGTCGTGCACCACGGACATGTAGCTTGTGTGGTAATGAATCTCATACTGCGTCGGAAATGTCCTTACTTGTCGAGGCAGTGATATTATAATGAAAGAACTTATTCATGTAAAGATATTATTAACATTATTATTATTTTAACTTAATCAAATTGAATTGAAATTGAAATTGAAATTGAAGATCATATTGAAGATCAAGTAATACATTGTCGATAAGATAATGTAACTAAGAATCTATTACATGAGATAAAATAAATAAAATCATTACATAGTACATGCTAATTTACGGTAGTCGACGCCTTCCTCTTCCTCTTCCTCTTCCTCTAAACTTCTTATATGGATCACATATTCATATATATTTCCACCTAATTTATGTCTATATGGTATAACATTAGACATACCCATTCGATGCTCGGTGAACCGAAATAAGACGTTCCACAGTCATGCACGCAAATGGACCATCATTGAAATCGTCTTCCTGGTCAAATACCTCTGAAGATGCAGCTCGTGTAAGAATAGCATCATTGTTCCATGGTGGTATTTGGTGGGAGTTAGCCTCGAACCATCTAGAGAAGACCAGAAGCTGCCGCAATAATCTAGTCAGGCACACGAAGTCCATCATCCTCGCATCCACTTGATCTTGGTCCATCCGCCAAATACGCGAGTCATACAGCACGCAATGACCAGAGTGCATATCCACGCGTACTATCGCGAAATGCCGCTCGATGACGCATGGGATGATGATCTATAAAAATTAATATTTAGAGAAAATATAGTGGGAAAATTTCAATTTTTGCAACTTATTGTATTAAATAAGGTTACCTGCGTGGCACGTAACCATGATGTATAACCCTTGAAGCCAAGGACAACTGTCATCCAATGCGGTGGTGGATTCCATGCCATAACAATGCTCTCTTGGGTCATGAACTCTTGTTCCTCACGCGGGTCTTGAATGTAGGACGAAAGCTTTACGTGTACATCGGCCCATGAATTTTGCAGAAACAACTATTCAACATTGAAAAATTAATTAATTACAGATACTATACATATATACTATTTATTGATTGTATTAAAGACTTACGAAAAAATCGAGATCGAGGATGATTGTGTTTTGATAATCCACCCCATCCAATATATCGATCCGGCATCGAGTCTCATCCTCAAATACACCATGTATAGATCGACGACTGCAAAATTATTTTAGGGATACATATCAATATAAGTAGATGTACTTAAAAAAACGAAGCATATTGTATAAAAACGTACGTAGCCGAACATCAAAAGGCCTCTCTGGCATTTCGATATTAACGAAAAATGCAACCTGGATTAGTCGTTCGGTACCGAACAACCACCATTGCTTTTTGTGTTCAAGCGGTGGTAATTTATCAATATATCACGGATAATGGACGTGGCATCGGGCTATTCACATATGGTGACCTCATTACGGTAGAAGGTCTCGTGCCCGATCACCCTCCGGATTTCGAACTACAAACATTTAAGCATATGGTTTAGAAAATGAAAACATAACAAATATAATGAAATACTATAAAGCATCAAATATGAGACTTAATAATTACATGTTGCTCCAAATGTTCTGCATAGGCTCGAAAGTGCGCCTCACGGCGTTACGAGGCGTCCGATCACTAAATAGGTCCGATCCGTCATGGAATGATGAGATCTAGATTCGGGGCGGTACCATGGATCGGTGAGAGTAGCGGGGAGGATATCAACGGGCGATGTAGTCTTTGCCGCCGGCTCAATATGTCCCTTGTCTCGAGGATATACGGACCGGCGGTGATGTGGTCTCGATCTTCACCTCTCGTCGTCGTTGTCGGATGCGATGTGGGACATGAGGTGCATGTGTAGCGTATCATCCCTATGTGTGCAATCACATCGAGTCTTCTAAAGGTTTTCAAACCACTTTATCTTTGGAATAAATTTGTCTTTGATAGACCTCTCGATCGTTGACCGCTGTCCTCACTCTCGGATCTCCGGATAGATTCCTCGATCCAACGACGATCGACGGAACTAAGACGCCGGGGATGCTCACCACCACTGCTCGATGAAGCTCCCGTATCCGTCTCTCAGCAGTGGACGGCTATCCACATATGGCGCTGCGGCTCATCAACAACCGGAACCTCAACGAACTCAACCGATGATGTCCTCGTTTGGGTCTCGAAGGTGAAGGCTCGAGGCTGCTCGATGGAGACCACGAAGATCGGGATCCTCAACAAGCGTGGAGCCCTCGCCGAACTCGGCGTCTACGTCGAGGCATCGGCTCGTCACCGGATGAGACACCCACGACGAAGGGCGTCGTCCCTCCTCAAAGGATTTGAGGGTGTTACAAAATTCACACCGAGTGGAGAGGGTGTGAGGCAGACACCCGATGGCGGTGCTAACCTCGAATGAGTCGGGCTCGATCGATGTGAGATGATAATCGACCTACAATAAATTGAAAGATGTTATTTAATATTCTAATAAATAAAATACCTCATACATGATTTAAAATTATAATAAAATTCAGTACCTCTTGCTCAAAAGAGTTGTAAAGCTTAGATGAGAGCTGCTCTCTGAACTTCCACCTCACACTCTCGGATCGCTATGGGATTGATATCGTCCCGGCTATACTTCCCAAGCCTGGTATGATCTCGGTGACCAAGCATATAGTGCCGGGATGGTCCGTAAAAGTGGTATTGAGCATTAGGTTGACACTGCGTCGTATAATATCTCAATATCCGTAGCTATATGCCCACGGGAATCGGCAAACGTCTCGGATCGTCGACCAATGCCCAAACCCAATCGGCTATTATCTTACCCGTCTCGTACCCAAATACGAATCCATAGAGGATAATAAGCGGGCCATGCGTAAATATAAGCGAAGATCTACATCTTCACTAAAATCACTACTACAAAATCTATCTAATAGATTACGTAATGTAATCTGTGCCCCATAAAAAAGCTATAGACCTCAGCGTCGCTCAAGTCGTAGTCTTGTGTGGGATCAAATGATGATGACCCAAATTGCGGCCGGTGACTAGAGCATAATCTCTAATGGAAAACATATATATCTTCCATTGATGAAAAATACATCTCCGGATGCGTAGGTTCTATCGGCGGAGACTAAATGATGCAAACATAAACTAGACTTAGGCCGGAGTCCAATCAATCGGATGACCAAAGCAACCCCCTAAACATATCTACCAACTATCACGCCTTATCTAGCAAGACATTCTTAATATACTTAAAATAATCAGTCCTATAATAAGTCTTTATATCCGCAATCACATTTATCGTAGTAGGCCTCAAAAAAAAGGATCGACCTACAATTATATCAATGTCACATATTACACAACGTCTGACAAACCCACAAACTACTACAATAATTATTTCATTTGTCTATAATTCGCATCAATAAACATCCTATCATACAAATATCAAAAATAATTAGAACTCAATCTCTACAAATCACCGATCAAAAACTCGCCATAATTAAGTAATACAATTTAATCATTCTAAACCATAAACACTATTTATTCAATCACATTATTTTCGCTAAAACAAATATCTCATTCAATCGAAAAAAAGCCATAAACACTATTTATTCAATAACATAATTTAACGCCATAACATAAATTTAACTACTCATATTCAATCATATTATTCAATCACATTTAGCAACATTTATCCAAAATATACATACTTTAAGCTAGAAAATATCTCAATTACAAACTCATATTCAATCATATTATTCAATCACATTTAGCAACATTTATCCAAAATATACATATAAGCTCGAAAAATATCTCAATTACAAAATATACATACGGTAAACATATTAAAAATCGATAACTACCTGTAAGTCCGACATATTGTCACCGTTACTTAAAATATGGTTCTGCATCATTACAAAATTTAATTAATAACTAATTAGTAGAAAATTAAATGAAAATTCAATGATTTGGAAAATGACAATTGTCGAAGGCTTTTTCCGGCCGAGGAGAGAAGCCTTCGTCGATCGAAACTTGATTGGTCGACGGAAACAACAAATTAATTCAAGAAATTGAATTAATTTGTTGTTTCGATCGAACAATCAAGTTTCGATCGAGAAAGCTTCTTCCGATCGACCAGGAAAGAAGCCTTCGACCGAAACTTCAATCATGACATTTGTTTGGCCCTCCTCTTCAAATTGTTAAACTAAATATTCAAAAATCAATTAAAACAAACAAACATCTTGCGACATGAATAATGTAATTCCAATTGTAAAATCTAAGTTACCGCTTAGAATTGTGTTTCCAGATAAATCTTCTAAAATTATTTTCTTCTCCGCCAAACCCGAAATATAGAACAAAGAATTCAATGAAATTATTAAAATTGAAACATAACTCTCTCTCCGATCGAAAAACAAACAAAGTCGACAATGTCACGCTTTTGCCTAGTTTTGGTCATTTTCACATGTCTCCCATCAATCGGAGACAAAAAGTTGAGAATTTCATGTAAACATATCTCCGATCGACTAAGGCAAGTCTCGGTCGATAAAAACATCTCTCGTCGACGAACTCTCTCTCCGATCGGAGAGAGTTCGTCGACCGAGAGATGTTTTTATCGACCGAGACTTGCCTTAGTCGATCGGAGATATGTTTTTGACTTAAATCTCAATTTTAAACAATATTCCAAAGCTTAAATTCAAGTTTTCAGTAATGAATTTACCTTGTTTGAGAAAATTGATGTGTTTGAATTCGTTTTTCTTCTCTCTAATCGAAATTTATGTGCTTGAATTCTCTTCTTCTTCTCCACAAATTTAAATTTTTCTTCTACTCTCTTCCAAAACAACTTCTCTTTGATAATCAAGCAAATCGATATGTAGGTTGTAAAAGGAATGCAATGTTGATAAATATATATTTCGGTTTTGATAATGAAGAAAATAGATGTGTGGCTTGTGAAATGAATCCAATGTTGATAAAATCAATATATATTTTATACTTGTTTTAGATAGGTTGTCTCGGTCCGAGACTCGCACCGAAAGAGACAAAAACAATGTCCTCTCACATCACACTTTTACTTTTACAAATTTTCAAACAAACATAATACGACAAAGTTCAGAACTCGATTTTCGAACCAAATTTTGAAACTTTGATTCAAAATATAGTTTTTAATATGTTGGGTATAGGTTGTAGTGAATTTTCAAAATGGGTATGAGTAGATATATATTATGAAAGTTGGGTATATAAGTTGGTACTTTTATTAAATACATTATTATGTTAAAATAAATTGAATGAAGGAATTCGACGAAGATGTTTTATATTTCATCAAAAGCGTGCTCCCAGTGAATCAGAAGTGCGTCATCCCACTAAGCTGAATCTATCTCAAATAAAATCTACTACTTCAAAACCCACACTAGAATGTAGAATCTATTCTAGCCGTTGTAAATGCACTGTTTCTACAAGCATCCTACCAGTTACCCATGGCGCCAAAACGTAAAATTTCTTCTCCATCTCAAAATACAAGCAACATATTACTCAACTCAAGTGTCGTATCCATCGATTCTCCAAAAGATCAGAGATTTAAAGCCTCTGCGTCAAGCCCACACTCAAATAATCGTGTCAAATCTCTCTGGAAATGTTTTTCTATGCAACAGTTTGATGAATGCATATGCTTCTTGCGGACTTGTATCGAAAGCCCAGATCATATTTTCTCAAATTCACAAAAATTTGTTATTACAACTCTCTCTCCACCATTAATTTATTAAACAAAAAATTTGCAATTTGTGAAATTGTGTGTTTTGTGGCTTCAATTATTCAAAACAGGAAAATGAATTGGATATATACTTGGGGAAAATTGAGATATGTTGATTGCACTTATAAGATAAATCGAGCAGAGGTGTGACATCTATTGGACATCATTGCACTAACGACTTGCCACAGAATAAAATTGGAAATCTTCATTGAAGAGATACAAACTTTGTATAAAAATGATGTTATTTTGTGAAAGAACATGAAATTAAGTTTTATTTTGGATACAGGTCATTGTATAATAAATCAATTCACTAAATACGTAACACAATATAGTGCACCACAAAAAGAAAGAAGAATAGTGGCGGAAGATTTACTCTTTACATCGAAAAATATAAATACAAAAACATTATCTGTATGTATTCATAGGAATTAGGAAGTTGGGAACTGTCGACATACGACACTGATACGCTTTGTGGGCCTTAGGTGTAATGGGTTTTACAAAATAAATAGGCCTCAAGCGTAACAAACACTCCAGTAAAAGTGGACCCATGCCTTACAAAAATAGTGGACCCACTTTTTCAATAATAAATAAAAATATCACCTGGTTACCTGTTTAATGGGCTTTCATATATGCCCGTAATCCTTAGAAGTAGGAAGCATCTTTTAAATTGATAGTTTTAACTAAATAAACCGGAAAATAATTGTAAATACTACTTCAAACATTCGTTATAAAAGTAGTGTTTTCATAAAGAAACACCCATTTTACAATGTCATGCACGAGAATGGTATTCCCCAATCCCCATGGCCTGTCCCAACATGTTAGCAATTCAAGCAATAATTATTTAAAAAGACAATTAAAAAAAAATCCAACTTAAGATTATTTATATACGAATTGAATTGTCATATACTTAAAATAAAATATCACGCGGACACATTTGCAATATTTTTTTTAGATATTCGAGCATGATTTTGATTTTCTGATAATATAATATGTATTATTATTACGTATTACTATATATATTTATTATATCTTGTAATTTTAGATACATGAGTTTTATATTAATTTAATTAATCATATTTAAATATTGGATATAATTTATATAAAATTACATTATTAATTTATTTATAGTGTATATTAAGTAGAATAGTACAATAATTTATTTTTTGTTAATGGATAAATTTGTCAGTAATATAAAAGCGTTCATGATATTTGGCCGGAAAATGACATGATTATAGAATTTTCAACCCTACTTTGATTTTTGCCCCTTTTAAGTGTTTTCACGTGGAAGAAGGTAAAGATAAAGTGGCGAAAACATATAAAATAATTAAAATTCAAATGAAAAAACTAAAAGCAATGAGTATATGAAATAAATTTTTCCTAAACTAAGAGGGTGTTTGGCTGAGCTTATAAGTTCTTTAAAAGCGAACATATAAGTCATTTATGAGCTTATAAGTTGTTCAAAGTGTTTGACAAAATAAGTTCATAAGCGAACATAATTTGTGAAAATAAACTCCCAACAATTTTATAAGCCCCCTAAAATAAGTTGGTTAACCCTAATTTATTTTTCATAAACTTATAAGTAATCATGAATTTATCAAAATAATCTTATTATAGTTAGTTATTTCATATACATATCTTATCAACTTGCATCTCATCAATTTTATCTATCTAACTATGATTTTCTCTACAACTCACAATTCTTTCTCTAACTTATAAGATCAATTATTCAAACACTTTAACAACATAAACACTTGGGCATTATCTCTTATAAGTTCTTGAAACATCTTATAAAATTTCTTGGGTTATAAACCCTCTAAAATAAGCTTAGTCAAACACCCTAAATATTATTTAAATGCTAAAGTAATTAAAACAAATTTGGCATTACAATCATTTGTAAAGTTTTCCATATTGCGTTTAGAACAACATATGTTGTCCTTAAAAGAAAGGTATCCTTAACGAATGAAATAGAATAACTTTCAATTTAGAATTGACTTAAATTTCTTATTGATGAAGTAGAAAGCGACATACTAAAATATATGAAGCTCCTTCCTTCATAGGCTGGCGAAATTTCTGGAGAAATTCTTTAGTCATGAAGCAGTGGTTGCAGTCTAAACCAAATATTACTACTAGTTCCTCCTTTTAACTTTTCATCACATCACATTCTACTACCTAAAAAAAATCACATCACATTCTACTACTCATGTATACAAGTTCGTCTCATTTAAAACCTAATAACATAATATTATCAAACTTCTTGAAACTATAGGATTTTTTTTAGGATAAATATCGATTTAAGCACTAAACTATCGTGTTTTATCAAAATATCAATTTAAACCCTAAACTATCGTATTTGTATCAATTTAAGCCCTAAACTATCACGAATAGGGGCATTTTGATACAAATATGATAGTTTAAGGGTTTAAATGATATTTTAAAGTTCGAGATATTTTGATAAAGCATGTATAGTTTGGGTTTAAATCGATATTTACTTTAACTACTATGTATTTGTAGATTATTGTAATTCATACGAGTTTGTCGGTGCAATACAGATCTCAGGTAGTGACTATAAATTATTTACATCATAAAAAAAAAACTAAATTAAGAACTTGACTTCTTATATCATTGAGAATGGTATATTAGGAACTTAAAATGAGACAATTCAAATACGAGGGACGAAAATGATATGTAATTCAAAGGTTTGGGAATAATGTGAATAATAAAATTAATATGATAGACCATTATGATTATTCGCCTCTTTCGTTTCCCACCTTACTTTGCAGTCAAAATTTCTTCAGGTTAACGCGTTGATCAAGATAAATTCTCTTTGAAAATTTGATGAAGAATCGGTCTTCAAGCAGCCTTTTCCACTTTCAAGTCTTCGTTCTTACCTCTCGAAATTTTACAAGTCTTCTTCTTTACTACCCAACCACTCCCAAGTCCCGAATCCCTATCAAACTCCATAATTTTATTAATACCATTCAGTTTTTCTCCGGATTTTCCACTAAAAAATTTATTAATGGCAAAAAATTTGCACTAAAAATAACATTTTTCGAAGTTTCCGTGCTGAAGCAGACAATGGGTCTTCATCAATGATTCATCTGCTGTAGTTCTGATTTGAAGCTGAAAATCCAAGATACGGTGCTTGTTATGTGTGTTTGATTTTGAGGAGTGAGTGTTTCTCGAGTTAATATGACTAGCGTTTTGAGAAATTTGTGGCCCGGTTCTTCGTCGTCGAAAAGGACGATCACGACGATGAGTACAGCGTGGAGTACTCCTTCGCCATGGAGTACAGTGGCCCTCGGTCAGCCACGAGATTCCTCAGGTGGTTCCGGTGGATGTCCGCCGCATTCCCACGGCGGCAGTGGCAGCCAATGCCGTGATGATGAGTAATCTCGCCATACCAGTTCTTCAGCCAATCGTTAAAAAGCGATAAATCGAGCAATAAACTGTCACTTGAACGGAGTTCCTTACGTATTGGTGAATCTGTGTGGTCTGGAAGAACTTATTCGAGAAAATTGGAGAGCTTTTCGGAGAAGGACGGTACGTTGAAAAGTACAGCAGGTGGTGCCTGCAACGTGTTTGATGAAAGTTCCAGCAGCTCTGGCACGCTGGGATTCTCTGACGGCCGTGATGACTCCAATCAGCCCTCGGCTGGTTCAGATGGCGAAGAACTGGACGACGAAAATAAGGTGAATGTGTCATATGATAACCTTTCCGACGCCACCACGTGTAATTCAATCGAAGAAGTGGAAGAAGGATGTGAAGCCGAAGCTTCTGCTGCAGGCAGCAGAACACCGGTTGTGAAATTCCGTGATCTTTCTTCATGCGATTCTGCTTCCGAGGAAAGTGATCACGACGAGGCTACAATGTCGCCTGAGAGGCCTGTGTTTGTGGATGATATAAAGGGGACGTGCCACAGGTGCAACAGACGCAACCGGTTTCAAGATAGGGAGGTATGCATCGTCTGCAATGCCAAGTATTGCAGCAGGTGTGTGCTGAGGGCAATGGGGTCTATGCCTGAGGAAGGAAATGCATTTCTTGCATCGGCCATCGGTTTATGAGGCGAAGAGGGATCGCTTGGAAATGTTCAACAATGATGAAGAGGATGTTGACACGTGATGCAGTGAAGCAGATCATGAGCGCAGAGATTTCATGCCCGGTTAACCAGCTGCCGCCTCATCTAATCTATGTGAATGACAAGGCACTGTCGATTGAAGAGCTGGTTATGCTGCAGAGCTGCCCGAATCCGCCCAAGAAGCTTAGACCTGGGAGATATTGGTATGATAAGGTGTCTGGATTTTGGGAAAGGTTAGACTGATAAGTGTTTCTTGGACTTAGATTCATTTGTGTGCTGTTTTGATTGTGCCATTTTATTTGTATGTTATATCTTTGGCTAAATTGAGCAGGAAGGACAGCCGCCGTGTCAGATTATCAGTCCCCTGCTGCAGGCAGTTGGTTATCAGATTAGGAAGATGCTAGCAATGGTGACACGAGCGTGCTGATAAATGGTCGGGAGATAACTAAACTCGAGCTCTGGCTGTTGTGGGTATGTTTCGTGTAAGGCTTCCGTTGAGGTGCTATTGTTTTGAAGTGTATATGAAAGCTGAGCAGGTTTTTGCAATGTTTGCAGGCTGCTGGGATCCGCTGTGAGGCGATCCTCACTTTTGGATCACTGCAGATGGATCGTGTCAGCATGAAGGCATGAATAATGTGATCGGGAAATTATGGGAAAGGGTGAGGCTAATTTTGTTTTGTGACTTTACACTCGATGCATTTGTGTTGTATGTTTATAGATCAGAGAAATTTCCACAGAAACGTGCCAAGATGTTATGTATGGCTCTGTCTTTGCCATTTCCTTCTAATATGGCTAATCCTGGTGGCGGAGACTCCGTGAGAGGCAGGAAAATGATAATGCAAAGAAAATAGAACATGGCGTGATGAATAAACTTCTCCTAGTAGGCTGTGATCAATCTGGAACAAGTACAATATTTAAACAGGTGAGCTTGTGGTGGTGGAATATGTCTTCTTCGTTTGATTAAAGCACCGATTTGTTTGTTATTGGTGAAACTATGATGTTCTTTTGCTTGAAATTTATGTTCGATTTGGCTCTCCAAGCTCAGAGCTTCTAACTGTATGTTCTGAGTTTGAATTAGGATTTTGTTTGTTTCAAAAGAAGCAAAATTAGCAATAAACAGATTTAGAGAAAGTGATGAAGAAATGCAGATTACTAATTCATCAGTTGGTCTATTGAACTTCAGATTCAGTTGCATGAAATTACATATTCCTATTATCAAGCTGTAGTTATTGATGATGATAACATGATATACTATCGCTGAATCTGTTTACCTCTTTTTCTTGTCAAGGCCAAAATTCTGTACGACGTCCCTTTTTCAAAAGATGAGAAGCAAAGCATCAAAATTATGATCCAAAGAAACTTATATAGATACATTGGTATTCTTCTTGAGGGGCGGGAGCATTTCAGAGAAGATGCGATGGAATTAAGAAGGCGATGCACTGACGAGCCTGGTCCTTCAGGTATACATATGGTTAGTTATTTCATTGACACCAGTTAGTTATCTCTTAGATAATTATGTCCTAACAGAGGGCCTTCCACTCAATAGGCCAACATAACTTCCAATTTAGAGAACTAACAGATGCAAAGATACTTAAAAATTATGTGATATTTTGAGTCTCATATTAGGAAAACAATCTGAATTTAAACTTTCACAGGTTTGTATGTTTTTGCTAGTCACAAAATTATGTAATATTTTGATTCTCATATTAGGAAAATAATCTGAATTTAAACTTTCGCAGGTTTGTTTGTTTTTGCTAGTCACAAGATGTGACTCTCTGCATCAGAGTTTTGACACTCCAAAAAACACGTATATTGACAGTGTCCAACCATAACTAGCCACTAATTAGATCAAGTATATGCATAAAACAATCCTAGTTTGGTTATCGATTATATAACCAAATTTTTTGTTGTCGTCAGATTCTGAGATAGTGGCAGAGAAATCTGACCATGCCGATGAAAATAATGCTTATTCGTTCAGTCCGAGCTGGAAAATTTCTCAAATTGGCTACTCAAATCATGATGACAGGCAACTTAGAGGCTATATTTCCAGCAGCTACTGAGAGTATTCACCTCTAGTCGAGGAGTTATGGAAAGACAAAGCTTTTCAAGCCATCTACAAGCGGAGGAATGAACTGCCTATGCTGCCTAGAGTTGCTAACTACTTTTTAGACCGAGTAAGTTGTGCTCTATGGTTTTTCATTTCAAGACGCTACTTTTTCTTTCAATCTTAATTGCATCCACACATATTTATAAGCTTCTTTCTGTTTCGAAAGGCAGTTGAGATTTCACGGATGGACTATGAGCCATCTGAACTGGATATCCTATATTCAGACGGCATAACTTCTTCCAACGGAGTTGCATCCATGGAGTTTTCTCTTCCAAAGTCATCTCAAGATGGCTACATGGAAACTTTAGATCAGAACGAGCCACCAATGAGGTGAGTTGCCTCGGATCTCTGATTTACTACATTTCCCCTGTCCAAATTGAATGCCACACCCCAAGATCATGAATTTTGAACATTATAGAAAAGATGTTCAAGTTGGTTGGTTAATGTTTTTTTTTCCTTAAAAAGTTGGTTTGAATGATTTAAATTTTTTGAATGCAGCTATGAGCTCATTAGAGTTCATTCAAGCAGCCTTGGAGATAACTGCAAGTGGCTGGAGATGTTCGAGGATGCTGACCTCATCCTGTTCTGCATCTCCCTCACGGAATACGCAGAGTACCACGAAGACATAAACGGGATGCAATCAAACAAGCTGTTGGAGACCAAGAAACTCTTTGAGAAGATCATCACTCATCCCACCCTTGCTGAGAAGCATTTCCTTCTCATCCTCAACAAGTTCGACCTGCTGGAGAAGATGATCGACCAAACTCCCCTATCGCATTGTGAGTGGTTTCGAGACTTCAACCCGGTGATCAGCCAACACCCTCACAATCCCAACAGCAACAACAACCCTTCCTTGGCGCTGTGCGCCTCCACTATGTCGGTGTGAAGTTCAAGAGGCTGTTCTATTCCTGACTGGGCGGAAGCTGTTTGTGGTACGAGCAACGGGGTTGGAGGCTGATAGCATCGATAAAGCTCTTAGATATGGTAAGGAGATACTCAAGTGGGAAGATGAGAGACATACTCTTAGCATGACTCAAGATTCAAGTGAGAGCATTGATCCAAGTTCCTCTGCTTACAACTCTTGAACTTGGAAATCAGTTATAAGTGAATTTTGATGCAATCCACATCAAATGTATATACATTCAAGTTTTTTGTGTAATAAACATGCCATGTGATCTCTGGCAAATGTGTCAAAAGCAGAGTTGTAAGAACTGTATTTGTATTTCAGATTTGGAATATGAAAATTCTTTCATTCTATAAGAGTACATATCAATACATGAAGGAAACATTCTTACATAAATATACATGCTGCTACATTTTGGTTTAATAGTCTACAAAGAGCTACCCCTTTTACATTGCACTCAAGAGGGGCAAACCGGTCAAGGAGCAATAAAACGATTGTTTCTGGCATAGTGTCGTCGGTTGTCGCCGCTGCCGGTGATGAAGAAGGAGAAGAGCCATGTTTTGTTTCTTGGCTTTTCTCACAGCAGCATCTCTTAGGAATGGTTTTTTCCCCACACCTTTGCAAACATTCCTCTCTAGATTCTCTCATGCAAACTTCACCTGCAGCTCCCATTTTTTCAACCCTATAAAATCTTTTGCTTTTCTTGATTTTCTCTTCTTTTTTCTCCTCTTCTTGATGGAATGTATTTATAGGAAAAACTCATGAAGGTTGAAAGGTCACCACACACGCATGTGAGTGGCAAGATATTTTTGTGGTTTATAAAGAATCAACGTGTGGAGGGTTTTACACGCTGATATATATGTTCCAAGTATATTCCATGAAACATGATTCAGTAAATTTTTCTGAAATACAAGGGAGGGTCAACAAAAGCATGCACACACGCCGTTTTGTGCTACGTGTGAATCTATATGTCAATAGAATATGCAAAACGAATCATGCTTGTGCAATGTAAGATCCGAATTATTGTTCTACCATTCATTTGTTGTGGTCCAAATGGAGAAGAAAAATACACACTTTCAATTGGCTGAATCTGCTGGGAATTGATAGAGGTTTTTGTCACATATAGTGATGACGGGACATAAAAGCACAAAGGGCAAAAAGGAAAAGAGGTGTAGAGAGATTTATTGGGGAATGCTCAAAAAGTTAATCCAGCAGTGAAGATATTTTGCAGAACCCAATATCGAGTGGGTCACATTTAGATAAGCCAAATCTGATACGTAAACATAATATATTAAAGTCTGAGGGTCGTATGAGGGGGTGTAGCTCATATGGTAGAGCGCTCGCTTCGCATGCGAGAGGCACGGGGTTCGATTCCCCGCACCTCCATTACATTTTTTAATCCTTTTTTTGTGGAATGTGGATGGCAGAGGCCAGAGAGCATTGACATAGCCACAACGGGCCGTCTATTTTCATCTCTACTCGCCTTAAGAGTGACACTGCATTCCTGCTGAATGGAACTTCCAGTTTAGATGATGTTAATTAAGAGGTATTTGGCTGAGCATATAAGCTCCAAAAACAATTTATAATGTTCGTTTTCGAAACAAAAAACATTTTATAAATTGTTTTGAGGCTATATGTTCACCAAACGCCTCTAAGACTAAGGGAAAAACGAAACAAATAAAACTAGCACCCACTCATTTATTACGCAATCAAGGAACCCACTTAGCATACCTAGCATCCCGAATCATGTATCGTGTAACCCATAAATTACTTAAAAACACCTCTAAATAAATAAATCAATATAAAATAAAATCAATTACTAGTTCTTACTATCTTGGGACCATATAGGTTTTAAGAACAATACATAGATGACCATTGGAACTGTCTGTCAATAGCAACTAGATAGTAAAGCATATTTTCTAATATCTCAGCTCAAAGTACCTAATTCTATTGGAGCTAAATAGCAATATGTAATATAAATGGAGTGTTCTTGAAGAAAGAGAAGAAGAAACCTACATTTTAATTAATACCAAACCCTTTTTTTTAATCACAATAAGAATATGAACTCGTTAATGATTGTAAGTATTGCAAATTGAAGTTCTCTTAGGCGGCACAGCCTCCCCTCTCGGCGGCGACCGCTACTACATATTTCTTGTCCATACATGCTTTCCATTTATGGAGTCTCTTCTTACCCCAACTATACCGTCGATCACCGCCGCAGTCCACACTATATACTAATCCCCCTCCACTTCTGGCATGATCACAACTCCGTGCAGTCTCCAAGTTTTCTGTAGTAAAACATAAAACATCACGTGATTATTATTGCATCCTTCCCTTGTCCCAAGAGGGGAAGCTCTTCCCCCAGAGCCCTACATCCTAGTTTTATGAGAATGTGAGAGGATCATCATGGTGATTCGACGGTTAAGAAGCTGAGAAGATGCATTCATATCTTTTAATTATTATAGGAAATAATGAATGACTGATTTATTATTTTATTCTCTCAAAAATATAATCTCGTCTTTGTATATGCTAATATCATGCCGTGTATGCTATTCTTCCAATCAAATTGACGCATGTAGATCCATAATCATGATTATATATACGTCTTTTAGTGTATTAATTATCAAAATAAAATAAGTATATGTATAGACATATACGTGTTCAATTAACTAGTGTGTAACCGGCCGTTGTATCTATGGTTATAAATAATAAAATATTTACGTATAAAATACATGCTAATTATCAAAAACCATATAGTAATATCCAAATATTATAAAGTAAACATCAATAGTACATAGTATTAAAAAATCGAGCACCGCTAATTGTGAAAATACTAAAAATGATGAAAATAACTAAACATTTAAAATATGATGAAAATTAAATGTAGAACTTGAAGATTAATAGTGATAATCACTTTAAACATTCGTAAAGCTTGTGATAAATGTTTGTCTCCATCTATTATATATATATATATATATATATATATATATATATATATATATATATATATATATATATATAGTTGGTTATGGTGAGAAAAGCTCTAATATACGAAAATAGAAATAGTAGACATCTTTCATATTTGTGTAGCACAATCGTAATTACTATATTGCACATGTTAGTTTAGCACATATTTCATCTATTTAACATACATATGCTAAATATATTAGTTTAACGATCTTTCATTGTAAACAGAAGCACAAGAAGAGTTCGGTCTTTGACAATAATCCGTGTAGCACACAAAACAAAAAGCATATACTTTTAGAAAATTAAATCTCAACCATTGATATAGCAAATCAAATGCCCAGATTCATTCATATTTCCTACCAAATTATCCTTTCCTACCCGATCCATCTCCATATATATATATATATATATATATATATATATATATATATATATATACATGCACTTGTCTTAAATCCGATTAATTATCCGACTCGTTTAAATTTATAAATATAAGTTGTTATAGTGATTGAAATTTATATGCTCGTACATATCCAAAATCGATTGAAAATGATTTTATTACTCATTTTGTCCCAAAATACCGCTAACTACAAAAATGTATTGAAATTTATAAATATAAGTTATTCTGATAATTGTTTATCTATCTCGGTAATGACTCGAACATTAAATAATAAATATTAATAATAAATAATATAAATAACAAAAGATTTAAAAATAAAGAACATGTCTAGCATATAAATAACACTTTCCGTCCCATATTTGATTAATTATCCGAACCTATTTAATTTTATTAATATAAAATTAATACAATAATTAGTTATTTGTCTCAATAAAAGTTAAACACCACATGGTTAATTATTAATAATAAATCATATAAATAACAAAAAGATTAAAATTGAAAAAAAATATGTAGATATGTCGATTAATGTATTTACTTGTCTATAATGTATATTTTGTATCAAAATAATATAAATGATGTAAGACCTACAGTAGAGAAAATCATGTTCTCGTCTCATTCTCGTATAGTAATATCCGCTAATTACCCGAATTCGTACTAAATATATCATTAATAAAATATATATTGCTCCAATATATTAAAATTGAGGAATTTCTACGTAAATATATCAATCATTGTATGGACATGTTTATAACTTATACACATGCAATTGTCACAACTAAAAACTATTTTTCTATTTTTCTCCCTCATTCTCGTATACTAATATCCATTTGAATGATGAATTTGTTTAAATTTACAAAATATATATTATAATTATTGGTTATCCTATCAATGAAAATTTGATCATTATTATTTATTTTAAAAATATCAATTTGTGAAATCTCATGAATGAGTATCAAAATTTGTTTATAAAATTATACAAAATATATCCATTTATTTTAGATTTTCAATTTGTGAAGTTTATGAGAAATTGATGCTAGCTCAAAATTTATTTAAAAATTACAAAAAATATAATTTTATTTATGTTTGAATCGGTAAAGTCTCATGAAAATGCCTATTCTTTTGTGCAATTCATCCAACTAACAAAACAATATTAGCAAAATAAAGTATTAATGTAATATATAATAATAATAATAATAATAATAATAATAATAATAATAATAATAATAAAATAGTAAAAGTGATAATAATAATAATAATAATAATAATAATAATAATAATAATAATAATAATTATTATTATTATTATTATTAATTAATTAATTGATAAGAGATAGATATTATAGTTATTAATAATATCAATATAATAAATAGTTGTATTAAAATAATAATATTATTAATATAATAAATATTAATAATAACAACAACAATAAAAATAGTAATAATAATAATAATAATAATAATAATAATAATAATAATAATAATAATAATATAATAATAATAAATATTATCAAAATATTAACATAAAACATAATTCAATAAACATTTTAATAAACTAATAGTATTAATATACATTAATTAATTAATTAATTAATTATAGTAATAATAATAATAATGATAACAACAACAACAACAATAATAATAATAATAATAATAATAATATTTATGTTAATAATAATAATAATTACATAAATATTATCATTATTAAATTAATAATAATAATAATTAATTAGTTATTATTACAATAATAATAATAACATAAATTATAAAATTAATGATTATTTCATTCATTTTATTTCATTCTTATTCATTCATTCCTTATACATACTAGTAGTACGAATTAAATATTTCATTCTATTTTATCATCATTCCATTCTAAAATCCATTTCATTCTTATCTAATTTCATTCTTCCGCACTCAACCATCACCTCAATTATATTGACATTCCTTAAGGCTACTGTATACCAATACGATATAGATCCGACACAAATATAATAAAATGGAAGACCAATCCATTAATTTTGCTCGTGTTTGTGCTGTACTTTCGTATATAGTCAAAAAATTGTCAGCCCTAAAATTCTTGCAGTCTTCCTTTGTACATGCGGCGCTTCTAGCTTTAACAATTTTTTTTAAATTCTTCAAGAATCGACGACGTTTCTATAGTCCTCATATCTTTATGCTGACAATTAACATAGTTTAGCATAAAATGAAATGGAAGCAGCAAGATTTTGCTCTGAAGAGTCCAATCTCAACCCATCTAGTAAGCGATTGCAGTTAGTGAGAAAATGGGGTAGTTCCGATCAGGCCAGCCGGTTCCGGCCGAAGTGCACAGCTATAATGGGTAGTAGCTACTATAAATTAAGTAATTCTTGCTTATAGTCTATCTGAATTGACAAACATGAACAACATTTACCACTCAATGTGTGTGAGATATTGGCATCAGTTCTACACTGGAGACAACAATTAAAACAAACGGCAAGAACATGGTTCCAACCAAGCAAAAGACAACATATTATTAATTAAGCAACCATATATATAGAATATAGTTGTACAATTACATCTTCTTCAATTCATTCTTCCTCCGCAAATGCTTCGATCCGGAGCAGCACGAACCCGATAGCGACTCCGACGAGGGTGATGCCGTTCATGATGGCGGCAATCTTGAATATCTCCCCCACAGCATTGCAGGTGGAGGTGAGGGCGCCGCCGCTCTTTCTCCCCTGCAACGAGCTAACTATCTTTGCAAAAGACTGTTCGCTGCTGACCGAGAGGCCTAATGATGCCACGTGGTTGTGTGCCTTGAGCCCTCCGAATGAGTTGAGCCCATTGATGTACCTCACTCTGGGTCTGCCCATGGATGGCCTGCTGGGGCCCACCACCGCCGTCACCGGAGATATTGCCGTTGTCATATTGCTTGCAATCTGTACAAAGAATGAAGGGTCAGTGAATGTAGCACTTTAGTGGTGTGAGTTTATGAATGTGTTACCTTTGTTTGATACAAGAACAATGGGATGAGGGAGAATTGAATGGGAGAGAAATGATGTGAGTGTGGATAAGGTGGTGGAGAATATGTGAATGAGGCTCATATTCAAGAGTGATACCCTAACCCCTTAGTAGTGGCTAGAAAAGATTGGGTTATAAATGGAAAGTTTTGAGAACTATTTGCATAAAAGTTCATTCTTGCAACTTGCAAGTATTTTCCGTTGACCTACTTTCATTTGGTAATTGCGTTTATTATCTGCTTACTCAAAAATATGAACATTCTATTGATAATTTCATAACTAATTATATATAATTCAGTCGCTTAACAATATTCCCCTCTTTGTATAATGTAAGTGACATGAATATAAATGTCAATCCTTCATCTCCCAACTCATAAAAATAATCAGTATAATTCCTAATATTGTAATATGGATATTTTGCCAATAAAAACCCATTAACAAAGTTATAGTATTAATAAATTGTACCCCATGGGTACAAAGAAATCCACAAGTAGGAATTATCTAATAATAATAATAGTTTAAAATAGATTTAAGGATTGAGATGTCAATCGGATCAATCTAAACGAGCTCAAGCTATTTCTAGTTTGAGCCAATTGATGAATCTTTTTCATGTCGAAATTTTGAAATGTGATCCAAAATTTTTGATTTTTGAATTAGTCCGATAGACGAAAAAAAATGCCAATAAAAATGAGCATATATGATTTTCTTGATACCATATCCTTGTAATAAAAAACAGGTCATGCTTTTATTAAAGGGAAATATATCAAACTACACATATTTGTAAAAGTGTTATGCAATTTCATACCCATTTTCCAAAATGAATACAAGCATATCCATTTATATTTTTAATATATATTTATAGTGCGATTTAAATCGGTTTGGTCGGTGAAATGACATAACACCGACCAAACATAACAAACATGTGAATCAATATTTATAGTGCGGTTTAGTGGTTTGGTCGGTGAAATGACATAACACCGACCAAACATAACAAACATGTGAATCAATAAAAATGATTGCGAAATTATTTTCGATGTATTGGATATTATTATTATGTTAAATTACTTTATATATCATCGAATCATGAATCATCGATAGGAGAGGATGAACATAGAATTTAACTAAAAATTCAAATTTTGAATACTAATTGGTCGATCGGAGAGGGATTTTAATACAATTTTAATTAATTCATATCTCGACGAAATAGGAAACATCAAATTAATCGACGAGGAGAGGAATTATCGGTATACATTTGTATAAGAATTAATACTAATTATTAATTCATGTCTCCGATCATTGTAGACATCAAATTGGTCGTAGGAGAGGAATTATCGACTTGTTATGAAATGAAATTAATACTAATTATTAATTCATGTCTCCGGTCGACCGGAAACATCAAAGGGTCGACCGGAATCAACTATTTTTCGATCGGAAAGAAGGATATATCAAATTAATTTAATACTAATTAATTTAAATTGAATGTATGATATTTAAATTAATATTTAAAGGTAATCTATGGAAATTTTGCAAAATATTGAAATGTTGTATGAATTTTGAAATATTTAATATTGAAATTATCCTTCATATTTACCGTATTAATTAATAGTGTACAAAATAGTACTACTGAAAAGTAAAACCTACGACTAAAATTGAGAAAAATTGAAGAAGACAAATAAATGCGAAAAATTGCGAGAAAAATGGAAGAAGACAAATAAATGAGAAAAGTAAACTAATAATTGAACCAATTCTCTCCTATTTATACAATCGATTGAAACAAATACAAATCCAACAAATTGCTCTTGTTCTTGCTCCTCCAATTTTCGTTCGTTCATTTCGATTTTATATTCAAAATTTTAAATTTATTTCTTCAATCCAAGCCGGTAGCTATGTCTCAACAAGTAAGTTATTGAATTTTATTTATTTTCGACGTGTTTTGAATTTATTGTTGTTTATGATATTAATTTGTGTTTAGATTTATTATTGTTAATTTGTGTTTAGATTTATTATTGTTTATTGGTATGGATAAATTATTGCGTTTAGATAATTAAATTAATTGGATAATTAATTTAGTGTTTTAATTTATTGCATAATTAGTATATATAATTTAGATAATTAAATTAATTGGATAATTTGTTTAGTGTTTTGAATTTATTGCATAATTAGTATATATAATTCGATATAATTCGTTTAGATAATTATTGTATAATTACCTATATATAATATATAATTGGATATAATTAGTTTAGATGAAATTAGATGTTTTATATGATTTTATGGGTTTTTATATGAAAAAATAAATGAATTAAAGGAATCCTCTCTCAATTCGATGAATTAAAGGAATTATATGAGAGAGGTCGATGAATTAAAGGAATTATATGAAAAATAGATAAATAAATGATTTTATGGGTTTTTAAAAGCATAAATGAATTAAAAATTAAATTAAGTTGAAAATCCTCTCTCCCATTAGACTAATTCCTTGATTCCGGTCGTAGGAATCAAGGAATTGGTCGTAGGAGAGAGGATTTTAACTTAATTTAATTTTAATTCATTCAAGCTATAATTAAATTAATTATTGATTCGATTACGAGGAAACATAAAATTGGTCGACAGGAAACAAGGATTATCAAATTAACAATAATTCGATTCGTAGGAATCTTCAATTGTCGTAGGAGAGCCTATTTTGAACGGAATCTTGAATTATCAAATGAATTTAATATATTATTAATTGATGTCTCCGGTCGATCGGAAACAAGGAAATATCGACCGGAGACATAAAACTTCGAATTAATTTTAGATGAATGTATCGATCGGAAACAAGGAATTTAATACTAATTATTAATTAATTTTTGTTTTAGAAATTAATTTTAAATGAAATCAATTAGGATAATTTTAGATTTATTAGGATAATCTTCGAATTATTGTTGTTGTTTTAATTTTAAATGAAATCAATTAGGATAATCCCTGAAATTAATTTTAAATGAAATCAATTAGGATAATCTTCGAATTATTGTTGTTTATGATATTAGATTTCTTATTGTTAGTTTTATTTAGATTTATTATTGTTAAATTTGTTTAGATTTATTTTGTTTAGATAATTCGAGCAATTTATAATATTATCTTTAGTTTTATTTAGATTTGTTATTATTATTTTGTTTATTTTGTTTATTATTCCTATCTTTAGATTTATTATTATGTTAGATAATTCGAGCAATTTATAATACTATCTTTAGAATTATTTTGTTAGATAATTGAGCAATTTATAATTCCTTTTATTTAGATTTGTTTTATTAATAATTTCTTTTATTTAGATTTGTTTTATTATTTTGTTTAAATTGAGCAAATATCTTTAGATTTATTATTATTTTGTTTAGATAATTCGATTGTTTACGCAATTTATAATTATTGGATAATTCATTTAGATAATTGCTTAGCATAATTCGTTTAGATAAGTTCCTTTTAATTAATTTATTGTAAGAGACTTTAATTATTTATAGTAGAGACTTTAATTAAAACTTAGATTAGATTGCTATTTTTCCTATTGTAGCGATAATTTTAGTGTAAACATTAAGGCGTATATTTTTTTATACATTAGAAAAATCATGTTAAGACTATATATTTCGCTAATGTAATCTTGTTGTTGTTATAGAGGTGGGATGGAAGAACATTATTATTAGATATGGAAAGCTTTGGGATCCTTCTTTATGTTACATTGAAGTATCGATCGAATGTCTTTGTTCGAATGGACAATGTAATTATCTCGGAGTTCATAGAGATGATTGATCAAATTATGTCGACAAATTCGTTGAGTACAACCTACCATTGCATTATCTATCGAGATCTCTGAGTGGTAGAATTATCAAATTACTTTTGAGTAATGATGATCAACTTGTTCGATTGGCTCATGATGCCCAACAGAGGTCTATGTGACTCACGATGCCGACATATCCCAATCGAGCAAGAACTATATAGACCTTCGTTCGAGATACCATCCTCGTCAACATATGACTACACTCCCAACACATATCGTTCGATGAGACATTTACACAACAATTTGCTTCATCGATTGGTTTGATGATACATCTCAATATATGCGCAAACATGGATCCATCCAGAATTACATTTCCCAACATATCCGCAACGGTGATACACTTGTTGAGGGCGGTGATGACGGCACGATGCGTTGAAGAAGAAGAAGATGAAAGCAGTCGGATGAAGAGGAAGAAGATCGCGAGTCTTCTTTGGTGAGCTATGGCTCATTTGTAGAGTTTGACGCATGGATCCGTCGAGAGGGTGGATTCGGGAAGCTTCTATCTTTGATTATGCGAGTAACACGCAAGCGCACGTAGGAGGCCTAGAGCCGGAAGAAGTTGAGAGATGAGCAAGCTGGCTGGTCCTGTTATTCCTCATGATGCTTGATTAA
This sequence comes from Salvia rosmarinus, assembly GCA_036937905.1. Taxonomy (NCBI): domain Eukaryota; kingdom Viridiplantae; phylum Streptophyta; class Magnoliopsida; order Lamiales; family Lamiaceae; genus Salvia; species Salvia rosmarinus. Next base: position 81,817,165 of record CM072815.1, on the reverse strand, counting down.
TCTCTTTGCTCGTCCTCTGGACTCGGTTCCGGACCCGATGGTGGCGAAGGTTCCATCTTCGACGACAAGGGTGAGCGAAGATATCCGTGGGGCTATGGCATTTGGAGCGTCGAGTAGAATTTGTTATTCCTCGATCCGATAATTCGAGGATTACATTCAAATGTCGATATCATAATCGATGTCATTTTCTACTACGTGCATCGCAGAAGGTGGATTTTGGTTTGTCCAAGTTTGATGCTATACATACTTGCGCACGAACTAGTGAATATCGGAGTAAGGAAGGTTAATGCCCGTGTAATTGCGGCATACATATCACGAAAAATACGAAGACGGTGAAGTGCTAAAGCCGAGGTCCATTATGGCTGATTTGCGGCGAGTACGGTGTACACGTTACATCTGATTATGCAATGCGAGCCCGTAATAGAGCGATCGAGATGATATCGATGGACATGAAGAATCATTTCGGCTACTACCGAGTTATCTCGCATATGTTACGGATGAGCAATCCGGTTCGATGGTGACTTGGATATTGGATCGATGGTGGGTTCCGTCACCTCTTTGTCGCGCTCGGTTCATGCAGTTGGCGTACACATTGTGCCTCCGACCCGTGATTGTAGTGGACGATGCACGCGCTTGAAGGGCGCAATAAAGGCATATTATTCGTTGCGTGACAAAGGACTGACAGCGAGCAAGTTTTTCCATTAGCTTATGGAATTGGTCCGATCGAGAATGATGTCTCATGGACTTGGTTTCATCTCGACTACAAGCGCTTATGGATCAAATCCGGAGATGTTGATTGTTTGAGATGCCCATGTCGATTATAATGAGCGCGATCAAGTGTCTACCCTAATGCAACACACGGATTATGCTACTACCATCTGTGAAAAAATCACCCGTTTGGGCAACCATCCGCAGTTATTCGAAAGCCGCTTATGCGTGCAAGATGCACACTTTGAAAAGCGATGGCTATGTTAAAGTCTCGTGAAGGCCGATAGTAGTGGCGCATATACCAAGTTGGTGGAGGTTGGAGTGCAGTGGGCTAGATCACGGTGCCCGTTAGGCGCTACGGTTTATGACATCGAACATTGACGAATCATTCAATTCTCGAATATTATGGGCTGAGCGATTGCCAATTTGCTCAATGATTGAGGCAATCCGTCACATTACGAAAAATGGTTCGATGAGAGACATGGCAGAAAGAGGTGCGCGGCTGAATTGACCAAGCAACGCGTAAGATGATGGTATCAATGGAACTATCACGCAGATACGATGTAGTGCCCTCATCGACTCCACTTTCAAAGTCGCACTAAGCAAAACATTGAGTCGATCTCAATCGCAATCGTGTGCGTGTTTGGGTGGGACATGGATATGATACCGTGTTCTCATGTCATTGCTGACTATATGGTGCAATTTAAGTTTAATTATGTTAATTTTTTTGATCAAATTGATTTCACTTACATATAATTGATTATATAAATTTTTAGTCATAAAGGTCACCATATATCTAACTATGTGGGAGTACTACCATTCGCAAAGCTAGCGAAGCATACTCGTATCGGATCAATCCTGTTCGGCCACGTCTAGTTAGACCATTCTCCGATGTTCTTTGGAATTACGATTATGCCTCCTAATAGAGTCCGTCAGTGGGCGCGAAAGTGGGTCGATATCGTCATCCAACGAGTGGGATCGAGTAGTAGAAGTCGTGCACTACGGACATGTAGCTTGTGTGGTAATGAATCTCATACGCGTCGGAAATGTCCTTACTTATCCAGAGACGAGTGACATTGTAATGAAAGAAAACATTCATGTAAAGATATTATTAACATTATTATTATTTTAACTTAATCAAATTGAATTGAATTGAATTGAATTGAATTGAAATTGGAATTGGAATTGAAATTGAAATTGAAGTTGAAGATCATATTAAAATTAATCCATTGTCGATAAGATAATGTAACTAAGAATCTATTACATGAGATAAAATAAATAAAATCATTACATAGTACATGCTAATTTCTGGTAGTCGACGCTCTTCCTCTTCCTCTTCCTCTTCCTCTCGGCTTCTTATATGGATCACATATCTCATATATATTTCCACCTACTTTATGTCTATATGCTACAACATTAGACGTACCCCATTCGATGCTCGGTGAACCAGAAATAAGGCGTTCCACGATGCACGCAAATGGACCATCACTGAAATCGTGTTCCTGGTCAAATACCTCTGAAGAGGCAACTCGTGTAATAATCGCATCATTATTCCATGGTGGTATCTGGTGGGAGTTAGCCTCGAACCATCTAGTGAAGATTAGAAACTGCCGCAATAATCTAGTCAGGCACACGAAGTCCATCATCCTCGCATCCACTTGATCCTGGTCCATCCGCCAAATACGCGAGTCAAACAGCATGCAATGACCAGAGTGCATATCCACGCGTACTATCGCGAAACGCCGCTCGATGACGCATGGGATGATGATCTATAAAAATTAATATTTAGATAAAATAAACAAGGAAAATTTCAATTTTTGCAATTTATTGTATTAAATAAGGTTACCTGCGTGGCACGTAACCATGATGTATAACCCGTCATGCCGAGGACAATCGCTATCCAATGCGCCTGGTGGATTCCATGCCATAACAATGCTCTCATGAGTCATGATCACTGTTCCTCACGCTGGTCTTGAATGTAGGACGAAAGCGTTGCGTGTACCTCGGACCATGAATTTTGCGAAACATTTATTCAACATTGAAAACTAAGTAATTAGAGATACTACACATATATACTATATATTGATTGTATTAAAGACTTACGAAAAAATCGATATCAAGGATGATTGTGTTTTGATAATCCACCCCATCAATCGTCGATCCCGCATCGATTCTCATCCTCAAATACACCATGAATAGATCGACGACCGCAAAATTATTTTAGGGATACATATCGATATAAGTAGATGTACTTAAAAAAGCGAAGCATATTGTATAAAAGCGTCGTGCAGAACATCAAAGGCCTCTCGGCATTTCGATATGAACGAAAATGCAACTGGACTTGTCGATCAAGCACTCGAACAACCACCATTGCTTTATTTGTGTTCAAGCGCTGGTAATTTATCAATATATCACGGATAATGGACGTGGCATCGGGCTATTCACGTATGGTGCCCTCATTCTGATAGAAGGTCTCCGTGCCCGTTCACCTCTCCGGATCCCGAACTACAAACATTTAATTTAGAAAATGAAAACATAACAAATATAATGAAATATTATAAGCGCCAAATATGAGACTTAATAGTTACTGTTGCTCCAAGCTAACTGCTGCACGGCTCGAAAGTCCGCCTCACGGCGTCCGAGGCGTCGATCACTAAATAGGTCCACCCATCATGGAATGATGAGATGTAGTTCGGGGACTGGTACCATGGATCCGTGAGAAGGCGGGGAGGATATCACCTGGGCGATGCGGTCTTTGCCTCGGCCGGCTCAATATGTCCACCGCCTCGGGGACATCGGACCGGGCGGTGATGTGGTCTCGATCTTCACCTCTCGTCGTCGTTGTCGGATGGCGTGGGACATGAGTGCATGTGTAGCCGATCATCCCTATGTGTGCAACCACATCGAGTCTTCTAAGAGGTTTTCAAACCACTTCTTTATCTTTGGAATAAATTTGTCTTGATAGACCTCTCGATGCGTTGCCTTTGCTCTGTCCTCACTCTCCGGATAGATTCCGGATAGATTCTGGATCCAACGACGATCGACGAAACTAAGGCATACAGGTGCTCACCACCACCGCTCGATGAAGCTGCCTCCCGGTATGTCTTCCGTATCCGTCTCTCAAGCGGATGGACGGCTATCCACATATGGCGCGCAACTCATCAACAACCGGAACCTCAACGAACCCAACCGGCGATGTCCTCAGGCCGGGTCTCGAAGGTGAAGGCTCGAGGCTGCTCGATGGAGACCACGAAGATCGGGATCCTCAACAAAGCTGTGGAGCCTCCTCGAACTCGACATCTACGTCGAGGCTCATCCACCGGATGAGACACACCACGACGAGAAGGGAGCTGCGTCCCTCCTCAAAGGATTTGTGGATAACAAAATTCACACCGAGTGGAGAGGGTGTGAGGCGGACACCCGATGCGGTGCTAACCTCGAATGAGTCGGGCTCGATCGATGTGAGATGATAATCGACCTACAATAAATTGAAAGATGTTATTTAATATTCTAATAAATACAATACCTCATACATGATTTAAAATTATAATAAAATTCAAGACCTCTTGCTCAAAAAGAGATCAGAAGTCTGCCGGTGAGAGCCTACTCTTGAACTTCCACCTCAACACTCTCGGATCTGTTGTGGGATTGATGTACGTCACTATACTTCCCAAGCCCGGTATGATCTCGGTGACCAAGCATATAGTGCCCAGATCGGTCCGTAAAAGTGGTATTGAGCATTAGGTTGACAACTGCGTCGTATAATATCTCAATATCCGTAACTATAGGCCCACGGAAATCGGCAAACGCCCGGATCGTCGACCAATGCCCAAACCCAATCGGCTATTATCTTACCCGTATCGTCCAAATACGAATCCATAGAGGATAATAACGTAATACACGTAAATAGTGACGAAGATCTACATCATCACTAAAATCACTACTACAAAATCTATCTACTAGATTACGTAATGTAATCTGTGTGCCCCATAAAAGGCTATAGACCTCAAGCGTCGCTCAGTCGTAGTCTTGTGTGGGATCAAATGATGATGACCCAAATTGCGGGCGGTGACTAGAGCATAATCTCTAATAGAAAACATATATATCTTCCATTGATGAAAAATACATCTCGGTTGCGTGGGTTCTATCCGCGGGAGACTATATGGTGCAAAGATAAACTAGACTTAGGCCGGAATCCAATCAATCGATGACCAAAGCAACCCCTAAACATATCTACCAACTGTCACGCCTTATCTAGCAAGACATTCTTAATATACTTAAAATAATCATTCCTATAATAAGTCTTTACATCCGCCACAACATTTATTGTAGTAGGCCTCAAAAAAAAAGGATCGACCTACAATTATATCAATGTCACATATTACACAACGTATAACAAACCCACAAACTACTACAATAATTATTTCATTTGTCTATAATTCGATCAATAAACATCCTATCATACAAATATCACAAATAATTAGAAATCAATCTCTACAAATCACCGATCAAAATACTCGCCATAATTAAGTAATACAATTTAACCATTCTAAACCATAAACACTATTTATTCAATCACATTATTTACGCCAAAACAAATATCTCATTCAATCGAAACATACAAGCCATAAACACTATTTATTCAATAACATAATTCAACGCCATATCGGTAAATATTAACTACTCATATTCAATCATATTATTCAATCACATTTAGCAACATTTATCCAAAATATACATACTGTAAGCTAGAAAATATCTCAATTACAAACTCATATTCAATCATATTATTCAATCACATTTAGCAACATTTATCCAAAATATACATACTGTAAGCTCGAAAAATATCTCAATTACAAAATATACATACGGTAAACATATTAAAAATCGCATAACTACCGGTAAGTCCGACATATTGTCACTCGTTACTTCAAAAATATGGTTCCTGCATTATTACAAAATTTAATTAATAACTAATTATTAGAAAATTAAATTAAAATTAAATTGATATGGAAAATCAATGTTTCGATCGAAGCTTCTTTCGGTCGTGGGAGAGAAGCTTCCTCGATCGAAACTTGATTGGTGGATCGAAACAACAAATTAATTCAAGAAATTGAATTAATTTGTTGTTTTCGACCAATCAAGTTTCGCCGAGAAAACTTCTTCCGATCGACAGGAAAGAAGCCTTCAACCGAAACTTCAATGCGACATTTGTTTGGCCCTCCTCTTCAAATTGTTAAAACTAAATATTCAAAAATCAATTAAAAACAAACAAACATCTTGCGACATGAATAATGTAATTCCAATTGTAAAATCTAAGTTACCGTTTAGAATTGTGTTTAGGTATAAATCTTCTAAAATTATTTTCTTCTCCGTCGCCAAACACGAAATATAGAACAAAGAATTCAATGAAATTATTAAAATTGAAACATAACTCTCTCTCCGATCGAAAAAACAAACAAAAGTCGACAATGTCACGTTTTGCCTAGTTTTCGGTCATTTTCACATGTCTCCGGTCAATCGGAGACAAAAGTTGAGAATTTCATGTAAAACATATCTCCGATCGACTAAGGCAAGTCTCGGTCGATAAAAACATCTCTCGGTCGACGAACTCTCTCCGATCGGAGAGAGTTCGTCGACCGGAGAGATGTTTTTATCGACAGGAGACTTGCCTTAGTCGATCGGAGATATGTTTTTGACTTAAATCTCAATTTTAAACAATATTCCAAAGCTTAAATTCAAGTTTTAAGTAATGAATTTACCTTGTTTGAGAAAATTGATGTGTTTGAATTCGTTTTCTTCTCTCTAATCGAAATTTATGTGCTTGAATTCTCTTCTTCTTCCACAAATTTAAATTTTTCTTCTCTACTCTCTTCCAAAAACAACTTTCTTTTGATAATCAAGCAAATCGATATGTAGGTTGTAAAAGGAATGCAATGTTGATAAATATATATTTCGGTTTTGATAATGAAGAAAATAGATGTGTGGCTTGTGAAATGAATCCAATGTTGATAAAATCAATATATATTTCTATACTTGTTTGGTATAGGTTGTCTCGGTCTGGAGACTTAATCGAAAGAGACAAAAACAACGTCCTCTCACATCACACTTTTACTTTTACAAATTTTCAAACAAACATAATATGACAAAAGTTTCAAACTCGATTTTGAACCAAATTTTGAAACTTTTGATTCAAAATATAGTTTTTAATATGTTGGGTATAGGTTGTAGTGAATTTTCAAAATGGGTATGAGTTGTATATATATTATGAAAGTTGGGTATATAAGTTGGGCCCCTTTTATTAAATACATTATTATGTTAAAATAAATTGAATGAAGGAATTCGACGAAGATGTTTTATATTTCATCAAAAGCGTGCTCCCAGTGAATCAGAAGTGCGTCATCCCACTAAGCTGAATCTATCTCAAATAAAATCTACTACTTCAAAAACCCACACTAGAATGTAGAATCTATTCTAGCCGTTGTAAATGCACTGTTTCTACAAGCATCCTACCAGTTACCCATGGCGCCAAAACGTAAAATTTCTTCTCCATCTCAAAATACAAGCAACATATTACTCAACTCAAGTGTCGTATCCATCGATTCTCCAAAAGATCAGAGATTTAAAGCCTCTGCGTCAAGCCCACACTCAAATAATCGTGTCAAATCTCTCTGGAAATGTTTTTCTATGCAACAGTTTGATGAATGCATATGCTTCTTGCGGACTTGTATCGAAAGCCCAGATCATATTTTCTCAAATTCCGAAGAAAAATGTGGTGTCTTGGACGATTTTGTTATCTGGGCTCACGAAAAATGGCCGTTTCTTCGAAGCTGTTGAGGTATTTTACGAGATGATGGTTCTAGAAATTAGGCCGAATGAGATAACAATCGCGAGCGTTTTGCCCGCATTTGGAAAATTAGGGAGGATTTTGTTGGGGAAATCTGTGCATTGTTATTGGATAAGACGCAATTTCAGTGATAATGTGTTTGTGGAAACAGGTTTGGTTGAGATGTATTCAAAAGTTGGGTGCATGAAGATCGCCAGGAATGTGTTTGACAATATGTCTGTGAGAAATGTCGTCTCGTGGAATGCGATCATTTCAGGCTACTCGGAAAACGGATATGGAGAGGAAGCCGTGCGGATGTTCAATTGGATGAAGAGGAAAGGGCTGTCTAGCGATATTTTTACAGCGATGAGCTTGATTAGTAGGTTAGAGGATTTCAGTATAGGAATCGGGATCCATAGCTTAGTGGTAAGAAGTGGCTATGAGAATGATCCACTGATTAGAACTGCTTTGATGGGATTGTATATAAATGGAAACTTTGTCAATGATGCTTATCGTATATTCGAGGAAATCAATAAGAAGGACTTGGTTGCTTGGACTTTGATGCTGAGAGGGTTTTCAAAGAGTGGCAATTGGCGAAGGACCATTGAACATTTCAACAAGATGATGGGAGAACAGAAGATAGATTATGTTTCTCTTATAACTATGCTTTCGGGTTGCAGCTGTTTTGGAGCTTTGCAGCAGGGTAGGCGAATACACGCCCTAGTGTTGAAAACCGGTTTTCAAGATGATCTTTTCGTTGGTTCAGCTGCAATAGATATGTATGCTAACTGTGCAAGCATGAGAGATGCAAATAGATTCTTTGGATTTATGGAAGAGAAAGACGTTGCATGTTGGAATGCGTTGATATCTGGTTATGGCATGATCGGTTCTGGGAGTGAAGCAATAGACACATTCTTAGATATGAAGAACTCAGGTCTAAGTCCAGATGAGTCGACGTTGGTATCAGTCTTGTGTGCTTGTAGTCATGCTGGCCTGGTCGAGCAAGGGCTCCAAATCTTTGATCAAATGAATAAAGTTTGGAACTTGATTCCTAGTTTGAAGCACTATGCCTGTGTTATAGACCTTCTTGGCCGTTCTGGGCGAATAAACGATGCTTACTCACTCATGAAGAGGATGCATCTGCAACCGGGGCTCGAGATATACAGTTCTTTGCTCACTGCTTGTAAAATACATAAAAACTTTGAGGTGGGAGATGAGATCTCTCGAGAAATTATTGAGTTGAAACCTAACGATGCAGGGCATTATATAATGCTCTCGAACATGTATGCTTTGGCTGGAAATTGGGATTCTGCAAGATTGAGTAGAATATCTTTGAAATCGAGCAACTTGAAGAAGAACCCCGGCATTAGTTCTATGGAGATAAATGGAGAAATGTTCACGTTTATGGCAAGCCAGATAGACCATCCTCACTACTTAAAGATTAGGGAATTCCTCGAAGGCTTGATTTTGAAGATAAAAGGTGTAGGGTACGAGCCTGATACCGACTCTGTGCTCGTAGATGTGTCGGATGATGTGAAGAAAGATATTCTGTTTCACCACAGCGAGAAGCTGGCTATTGCTTTTGGACTGATGAGGACTAGGTCGGGAACAGTGGTTCGGATCACAAAGAATCTAAGGATTTGCGATGATTGCCACTTAGCTAGTAAGTTCGTCTCCAAAGTGTATGCGCGAGTTCTCATTATAAAGGATGCCAATCGTTTTCATGTTTTTCGTGATGGCGTATGCTCTTGCAGAGACTGGTGGTGAATGTTAGATGGCATATGCTTTTCAATATATGAAATCTCTTTGTAAGTATTTGCAGCAAATTTATTACCACTCTCTTATTGATCTAGAAATAAAAATGTGCAAATGGCATGTTGAAAGCAAGGAAATTTGACAGATTGATTAATTTCCTGCCAAATGATGCAAATAAGTTAAAACAAGAATACAACATCACTTCACATGGAATTCACAGGGCATTTTTCTTTAACATGATGAAAAGGCTAATTTATCTGAGGATGTGGACTTGCATCACTTTCTGCTCAACCAGCTCGAAGATGCAAACATCGCCTTTCATGATCGAATGAGCATCTGTGAAGGCCTTCCATCCTCCACAGAGGGCGAGACTGTCCAAGAAACCCCATAAGAGTCCCTTAGCAGCAGTGTCTGTCTGGAAATAGACAGATGCCTGCTCGAAAAGGCCTTTGGGATCAACTGCAACAAAACACACAAAAAATATTGTTCATATATCTATCAAGGGAATCTATTCATCAGATCTAAAACAAATGCAACATACCATGGTGCATTTGTGGCCAACATTGTGGCATTTCATCTCGTGTCTGAAGAAAGGGAAGGCCGAGGTGAAAGAAGGCATGCCTTGTTCAGAGGCGGCTTTCTCGTAGTTTTTCAGCCAACCATTGTTTCCATAGATCTCCACATTGAAAGACATCGCACCATTGTAGATGAAGACTGCCAGCTCTGCCTCGCCTAAGCTGTGATTCTCCACGAAATCTGGCCATCCTTCGACGAGATACACACTGTCATCTCTACGAGCCAGCTTGGTGTCCCAACTTCCATGGGAAGTCCTCAGGGTTACCACTTCAGTTTTGCTAAAGATAAAGAAATACAGAAGCTGAAAAAGGAAGACAAAAGAATGAGAAGTAAACTTGCGTTGGATTACATTTATAGCAGCTTACAAAGATTAACTTACAAACTGAATAACAAACTAATATAACAAACTCAACTGACTAACAGCTTGCTAACTGATCGTGCCACGTAGGCTTGCATGCATAAACACATGCACATAATACAACCCCTACGTAAACAGCACTATCCCTTCTCAATTGGAAACTTGCTAAGTAAATGACTAATGCGAACAGCGATAAGTGGTTTAGTGAATATATCGACAAAGCGATCATTCGTTGAGACATGACAGACGTCGAGCTCTTTCTTGTGCACTTTATCGCGCACAAAATGTGTATCAATCTCGATGTGCTTTATGCGGGCATGATGAGCGGGATTAGAAGCTATAGCTGCAGACTCTTATTGTCACACCATATAGCGGGTTTGGGAGCAATACGAACACCAATTTCTTGAAGAAGAGATTGTATCCACACTACTCAACAGCGGTATCAGCCCAAAGCACGATACTCGGATTGATCGAACTCCTAGATACGACATGTTGTTTCTTGAGCTCCAAGCGAAGGTTTGAACCAAAACACACGAAACCACCGGTGGACTTTCTATCATCTAAGGACCCGCCAATCGGCGTCGGAAAAGGCTTTTAGGTGAAGATAAGAAGAAGAATGAAATGCTATGTTGAAGTGCATTGTGCCCTTCAAATACCAAGCACCCTACGACAGGCTCGCCTGAAGTTCGATGGGGTTGTGTAAGAATTGTTGAGTTTATTTACTATAAAGGAAATGTCGGTCTAGTGAGTGTGAGGTATTGTAAAGCACCAATTGTGCTACTGAACGAGTTGGTTTCGAAAAAGAGGATCATCATTTGCGTGCGGTTTAGTGCCTAGATCATAAGGTTTGGATTGTGGTTTACTTTCTGCAAGGTTAGTTTTGGCAAGAAGTTCTCTAATGTACTTGGTTTGATTTAGAAAGAAGGAGTGAGGCGTGAGCGGGTAACTTGAATACCTAAGAAATAATTGACATTACCCAAGGTTTTGAGAGCAAAAAATTTGGAAAGGGTTTTGATGAATTTGTGCAACGGCAATAGAATCATCCTCGTGACAAGGATATCATCAACATATACTAGAACAACAAGAAGTTTGTCGGCATGTCGCATATAGAAAAGGACCGATCCAAGTCGAGTACTTAAAGCCATAGTTCGATAAATGCGATTTAAACTTATCATACCGAGCCCTATCTTTGCCGAGTCCATAGAGACTTGTGTAATCTGCAAACATGAGTGGGAAACTGAGGATCGATGAAACCTTCAGGCTATTCCATAAAGACTGGAGTGGCAAGATCACCATTGAGAAAGGCATTGTTAACATCAATATGTTGAATCTCCCACTTAAATGTAGCCGCAAGAGAGAATAACAGTCGCACAGAAATTGGTTTCACTACCGGACTGAAAGTATCAAGAAAATCAATACCCGCACGTCGCTGAAATCCCTTAGCTACAAGCCGAGCCTTCAATCGATCAAGAGACCCATCAGCATTGGTCTTGACCAAATACCCATTTACATTGGATAAGATTCATGTCATCGATGTAAGAGGACAAGTTCCCATGTTGATTTGGAGATGATAGCATGAAATGCCGCCATTGCCTTACGCCACTCGGGTTGACCAAGGGCTTCAAAGGTATGGTAGGCTCAATAGCGATAATAGTAGTGAAATCGGGAGTAATTTGTTGAGCTATAAAAACCTTAGGTTTGAATATGCCATTTTGGGCTCGAGTGCGTATGCAGTGGTTTGGGGCCGGATGAGTGGAGTGAGTAGAAGGAGGGGAAGTGGATTGATTTTTAGAGCTGACGTGTGGAGTGGAAAAAAACGAGGAGGAAGATGAGGAAATAGGCACCGAGGCAGTCGATGGAGGTGTGGAATTTGTAGCATAAGCTGAGCTGTGAGGTATATAGGTGTGAGAACTGTACTGAGAATCTTGAGTAGAGTTAATATCTGAGCTCGTCGTAACTATAGGAGGTATAGGAAAGGTGAAAGAAGGGATATGCGGAGTAGGAGGAACAGAGGGAAGAAAGTTAGATTGATATGGGAATTCATCTTCATTGAAGATGACAGTGCCCGCTATGTATAATCTGCCCGATGGATGAAGGCATTTGTACCCTTTGTGGGAGGAGCTATAGCCAAGAAAAAAGCACTTGGCTGACCTAAACTGAAGCTTGGATGTGTTATAAGGACGAAGATATGGAAAGCAATTGCAACCAAAGGTGCGCAACATGCTGTAGTCAGGTGTGATCTTATACAAACACTGGAAATGGGAAATATTTTGTAGTGTTGGGGATGGAAGACGATTGATGAGGTGAACAGCTGTGGCAAAGGCATCCCACCAAAATTTGTAAGGGAGGTGAGATGATGCAAGAAGTGTGAGGCCCATTTCAGTAATGTGTTGGTGCTTTCTCTCAGCTCGGCCATTTTGCTGATGAGTGTACGGACACGGATGACGGAAGGTGATGCCTAGCTTAGTGAGTAACGGTTTAAGACTTATATATTCACCCCCCAATCGGATTGAAGGCTTAGGATTTTGGTGTGGAATTGGCGTTCAACAAACGTGTTAAAATTGACAAAGGTTTGATAAGTTTCAGCTTTAGTGTGCAAAAGAAAAACCCACGTAAACCTTGTAAAATCATCCACGAAGTGAATGTAATACTTGTAGCCATCAATTGAGGGAGTGGAGCTCGGACCCCAGAGATTGGTGTGAACAACTTGAAATGGTTTATTAGTTTTAACTGAAACCGAAGGAAAACTCATACAGTGGATCTTTCCCATGGCACATGCATCACAAAAACTGCATTGTGACCATTTTAGACTAGATCCTTTATTATGTAATGATGTTCTTAATACTTGAATACATGGGTGACCTAGCCTACGATGCCACAGCTGAACACTTGAGGATGGGATAGGTGAGGGAAGTGGTGATGTAGAGGTCTGGAGGCAGGTGGCTGCAGATTGAGTTGAGCGATGAAATGGGCTGAGATGATATAAGGCATCCTTAAGAGTGCCCTCCAGTAGGATTCTGTTGGTAGTTTTGTCCTTAATGCAACAAAAAGATGAGTGAAATTCAAGGAAAACATTATTCTTGGCAGTAAGCTTTGATATGCTAAGTAGATTCTTTGTGATTTGTGGAACAACTAAGACATTATTTAACTGAATAGGTGATGAAGAGGAGTTGAATAGAGGTGCTGAGCCTATGTGAGAGATGACAAGTTTAGAACCATTACCTACGGTTAGAGCTTCTTGGCCACGATAGAGAGTGTGCTCATGTAGAGTTGTCATATCGGCTGTGACGTGAGCTGTTGCACCCGAATCCAGGCACCAATCCGATTCAGATTGATCGAGCTGAAGATATGGCTGAGATGTTGTATACTGATGGAGAAGGAGAATTCAAAGATGGAGTATGACAAACATTGTTAGATGATGATGCTGTGAGGTGTGGTGCATGATATGAGGCAGCAGTAATATAGTGAGCTTGATGATGTGTGGGTGCAGACTCAATACCAAGAAAGCTAACATCAAACCTCTTAAAGCATTTTATAGCTACGTGATTCATCTTTCCACAAATCTGACAGATGATCTTACCACTATTACCATGTTGAAACCTACCACCTCCTCGACCACGACTTTGCGATCCACAAAAACTAGTTCTGCCATAGCTTCTTGTATTGAAGTGAGTGGTTCTTGCAGTCGCACCGAGGTGTAGTTCTTTGCATGAAAGCAAGAGATCCAGTGGGAGTAGTAGTTGCACGATTTGAGATTACGATTTCGTGCGTGCATAACGCAAACTGAATTTCATCCAGAGATAGATCTTCACCTTTGGAGCCAAGTGATAACGATCCTCGAAGGAGAATGAGAATCGAATCGACGCAACCGGAAGACTTGATAAAACTCGAACCAATGGATATCCCAAAACCTCTGAATCTAACCTGAAGTGATATAGGTCGGTATGTCGCCTATACCCCAACTAGATAGTTGACGTGACAACTCGGGGACGATAAATGACACACAACGAGGGTTGGTTGACTCGTTGATCGCCGATAGATGAACTCGTCTTGGAAAACCAAGAAGAACTCGAAAACTCTCAAGAGATGATAAAACTCACAAATTGTATTGATGAATGATCCCTTTTGTTCATCCCATACAAGCCTATATATAGGAAAAATTCAAGACAACAATGATCATTATCCTCATTAAAGGAGGATCCTAAGAGCATCCTAACCAACATAATAATGATCCCAAATGGGATCCTAAGAAGCATCCTATCTAACTTAATAATAATCTCAAGTAGCATCCTAAGGAGGATCCTAAAAAGCATCTTAAGAACAACACACAAACTTTAAAAAAATGTGGCCCAATATACACTACACATTTTCAACCTCAAGCCCATTTGCTTCAATAAAATTGATTGCTCTTGGGCTGCTAAGCCCATTCTTTCCAATGGGCTTCTTGGATAGTTCTTGCTCTCATACTTCTTGGATTAAGCCCATTAAGCTCTCTTTGAACTTCTTAGCTCGAGCTCTTTATGGCGCCCATTAGGAACACGATCGGTTACGGAATCAACGAACCTTGGTTTGCACGGGCTGCATCATTCCCCTCCTCTTGAAGAGGATTTGTCCTCAAATCTAAGTCGTCTCCTACATCAAACGGACTCAAATCAGCAACATTGAAAGAAGCACTAACATTATACTCACCAGGTAAGTCCAGCTTGTAGGCATTATCATTGATGCGCTCTAACACTTGAAAAGGTCCATCGCCTCTTGGAAGCAACTTAGAACGACGCTGCACTAGGAACCTCTCCTTGTGCATATGCAGCTAAACCCAATCACCGGGCTCAAACACCACCTTACGACGCCCCTTGTTAGCTTGTTTGGCGTACTATTCAGTTCACCTCTCAATGTTCTCCCTCGCCCTCTCATGGATCTGCTTAACAAAATCAACCCTTCTCTGGCCATCAAGATTAGTATGTTCTTGCATAGGTAAAGGAGACAAATCCAATTGAGTCAAAGGATTAAAACCATACAAAATCTCAAATGGCGAAAACTTAGTAGTAGAATGAACATAACGATTATATGCAAACTCAACATGAGGCAAACACTCTTCCCAAGACTTAATGTTCTTTTGAATTATGGCTCTAAGCAAAATTGACAGAGTCCTATTAACTACCTCGGTTTGACCATCAGTTTGTGGATGACAAGTAGTAGAAAACAGTAGTTTAGTACCTAACTTACGCCACAAAGTCTTCCAAAAGTAGCTCAAAAACTTAGCATCACGATCAGAAACAATAGTCCGAGGCATACCATGCAATCTAACAATCTCATGAAAGAACAAATCAACAACATGAGATGCATCATCAGATTTATGACATGGAATGAAATGTGCCATCTTAGAGAATCGATCAACAACCACAAAGATGGAATCCCTACCACGCTTACTCCTAGGCAATCCTAACACAAAATCCATAGAAATATCAATCCAAGGTGCAGTAGGAACAGACAATGGTGTGTACAACCCATGGGAACTAGTCCTAGTCTTAGCTTGCCTACATGTAACACAACGAACACAAACTTTCTCAACATCACGTTTCATATGAGGCCAAAAGAAATGTTCATGCACAACACCTAAGGTCTTAGCAATACCAAAATGTCCCATCAAACCCCCACCATGAGACTCAAGCAATAATAAATCACGCAAAGAGCATTTAGGAACACACAAATTATTCTTCCTAAAAAGATAATCATCATGCCTAAAATACTCTCCACTAGAAGAATGCTCACAAGCTCGATATATCTCACCAAAATCAGCATCATTCGCATATACACTCTTAATGCACTTAAAACCAAGCAACTTAGCATCTAGAATAGATATCAAGGCATACCTTCGAGAAAGTGCATCAGCCACCACGTTCTCTTTACCTCGCTTATACTTGATGACGTATGGAAACGTCTCAATGAACTCCATCCACCTAGAATGTCTCTTGTTCAGCTTGTGTTGCCCCTTCAAATGCTTCAACGACTCATGATCGGTGTGAATGACAAACTCTTTGGCCCACAAATAGTGCTGCCACGTTTGCAATGCTCGGACCAGCCCGTACAACTCCTTATCATACGTTGGATAGCTCAACGTTGCTCCATTCAGCTTCTTGATGAAGTACGCCACCGGCCGTCCCTCTTGTATCAACACTGCACCAATACCCACACCTAAAGCATCACATTCAATCTCAAACGACTTATAAAAGTTAGGAAGAGATAATCTTGGGCGTGAGTCGACTTGTGCTTCAAAAGTCGAACGCATCTTCTTGCCTTTCCCCACTTGAACTCCACGTTCTTCTTGATCACTTCCGTCATGGGGGCTGCAATAGTGCTGAATTGAGGTACAAACCTCCTATAGAAGCTAGCAAACCCGTGGAAACTCCTAACTTCTCCAATGGTTTTGGGCTCGGCCACTCTTGAATTGCCGAATCTTCTCCTCATCAACTTGTACACCACTGCACTAACAACAAAACCAAGAAACACGAGTTTGTCCGTACAAAAGACACACTTCTTAAGATTAGAAAACAACATCTCTTTCCTAAGCGCATCTAAAACAGACTTCAAATGTCCCTCATGCTCATCATGACTCTTGCTATACACTAAGATATCATCAAAGTAGACAACTACAAATCTGCCAATATAAGCACGCAAAACATGATTCATAAGATGCATAAACGTACCAGGTGCATTAGTCAATCCAAAAGGCATAACTAACCACTCATACAAACCAAGTTTAGTTTTAAAAGCAGTTTTCCACTCATCACCCTCTTTGATTCGAATTTGATGATTACCACTTCTCAAATCTATCTTAGAAAACACACAAGAACCATGCAACTCATCTAACATATCATCCAGATGAGGAATATGATGGTGATACTTTACCGTGATATTATTGATGGCTCGTCAATCACAACACATCCTCCAAGTCGAGTCCTTCTTGGGCACGAGTAGAGCAGTGATCTGCACAAGGACTCAAACTCTCCTTTACGTGCCCTTGGCGACAACTCGCCAATTTGCCTCTCCAACTCCTTCGTCTCCTCTGGATTGGTTCGGTATCTTTGGTGGGTTTGGAAGCATTGCTCAGACACGAAATCAATTTGATGCTCAATTCCCGAATTGGAGGTAAGCCATGAGGTGTATCCTCGGGAAGACATCATCAAACTCCGCAAAATGAACTAATAGAAGGGGTAGAAGTTAGATGGTTAGTGATAATCAAATTCTCCTTGTACAACAAAGACGATCAGCGATTTACGCTCGTTGATACCCATTTCAGATCACTAGGCCTTACAAGCAAGGACTTCTAGATCAACCCATTCTCCTTCTTCTCGACAATCTGCCCCTCATTGGACTTCACTTTCGTCCCCTCCTTTGACAACTGCACTTGATCCTCATAAACTTGGGAAGGAGTAAGAGGAACAAGTGATACCTTCTTCTGCTTATACTCGAAGGTATATCGGTTGGTGAAGCCATTATGAATAACTCGGCGATCAAACTGCCAAGGACGCCCCAACAAGATGTGGCTCGCTTGCATGAGAATCACATCACACAAAACCTCATCCTCATACTTCCCAATGCGAATAGGAACCTGCACTTGCCTCGTCACCTTGATGATGCATGTATCATTCAGCCACTGCAGACGGTATGGCTTGGGATGCTTCACCACAGCGAGCCCTAGTCTCTCAACCATGGTTGCACTAACCACATTCGTGCAACTCCCTCCGTCTATGATGATGTTGCACACCTTATCTTTCACATGACATCTCGTGTGAAAGATGTTTTCTCACTGCTTGATAACTCTTGTAAAAGAGTTATTTTATGACCTTTTTTGATTTAAATAACCTTGAGTGTTATGTGTTCTGTTCGTATGTTTGTTGATGTTTTGTATGTTTATATTATGTTTTCGTGTGTGTGCGTGTCAGGATTGAGTCAAGTGCTTTTAAGGGGTATTGTGTACATTTTATGCATTATTTAATCATTCTACGGTATGTAGTAGGAAAGAGGAAAGAACAGACGATGCTGGAGTTCTGCTGGAGCGAAGTCGAGCTCGTAAGCGAAGTCAAGCTCGTATAAGGAAAGAGGAAAGAACAGACGATGCTGAAGTCGAACTCGTAAGCGAAGTCGAACTCGTATGCGAAGTCGAGCTCGTAAGCATAGACGAGCTCATGCTTGTGAAATGAAGTGGACGAGCAAAGACATGAAGTGGATGATTTTGGCTGAAGGCTGAGAGTAGAGTAGCAGGACCACAACCACGTGGCGGTGGCGGCCACGGCATAAAGGAGACGGCGACTTGTTCTCCGTCGAGCTAATGAGAAAAGGAATAAAAATCGAGAGGATGAATGGGTGGCAAGTGCGATCTGACCCCTAAAACAACCGAGGTTGTTATAAGAAAGGGACTCTCATTTTCTGAGGGGAATCATCTTTGGGCAGAGCGGAAAGGAGAGAAAAAGAGCTATCTTTGTAGAGGAAGCCATCGGAAAAGGCGACGATCAAAACGAGCACACGATTTCGCGACGATTTCGTTTCTTCTTCTCGATTTCTTCTTAGCTTGTTATGGCATTTGTTTTTACGAATATTGTTGAGCGACTCGTTATGAGCTAAACCTTTAAAAACGATCTTTTGATGAACCCCATGCTCTTGGGATGAACTCATTTCTACACTTATTTCGTTAAATCGCTATTGCTCTTTTGGGATGTATTTATCTTGCTTGTGCTTGATCACCATTGGTGAGATTCTAGCTCTATGATTGCTAGGAAGTTCTTGTAGAGTGGAACACAAGCGAGTGACTCAAGAACATGATTTAAATATTATGTGTGTGAATAGCATAGGAATATGTATTTACCTTGCGTGGCAAATGTGAATGGATTAGTAAAGGTATTCTAAGAGTAAGTTCGACATAGGAATATATTGATCGGCTCCATAGGAAATAATCTTAGATTTGGAAAAATACTAAGAATCGAAGAAGTTCATGTCATAGCGATGATGCGACAATAAGGCTGTAGCATTATTAGTACAGAGCATGGGTGGAATCGAGAGGTCAAGTCTGTTTCTCTTTCTTGTTATCAGTTGTTTTTCCCGTAGCCTCGTGTTTGGTATTCTATCTTGCTTTGCCATAGTATTATCTTAGCATAGGTTCTTAGTTGTGCTTCATATTCTGGAGCTACCACCTGTTGAAATTTCCTTTATTGCATTTTTATTAAACAAAGTGGTTGTCAACGTGACTTATATCGCGATCTCTGTGGATTCGATTTCGGAATACTTCCGTGTATTACTTGTTGATTACGTGCACTTGCGTACCTTATAGTGTGTTACATCACAATCACCAACAAGTTTTTGGCGCCGTTGCCGGGGATCGCCAATTATAAATTACGTTGATATTGCAACTTTGTGTTTCTTAGTAATTAGTGGTTAACTCTGTTTATTTTATTTTGCGTGAAACAGGGCTCTTGGATTGTGGTATATGCGCAAGGCAAAAGCTCAGGTATTATGCTCGGTAGATCCAGAAATTGAACGCATCTTTCATAGAGGAAAGCGACGGCAAAACGCCCGCAGAGCGTACGCCAAAATGGCCGCACTAGAAGGTGATGCAAATAATGGAGGAAATGTCATAGTTATTGCTGATGATCGGGAAAGGGGTATACGTGATTATGCTAACCCCAGATTTAACGAGTTAAATCCGGGAATTACAAGACTCGAGGTGCAAGCAAACCAATTTGGTGAAGCCGGTCATGTTTTAAATGCTTCAAACGAGGGGGCGATTCGGTGGTCGCTACGAGAGGATCCACACATTCATCTTGGTCTTTCTTGGAGGTCGGTGATTCGTTCGAGTTGCACAGGGTTTTCGCCGAGCGCCGAGGCTGCGGTTGTTTCCCTTTTCACTAAGAGATCGTGCAAAAGCATGGTTGAATGGTCTTCCATCGGACTCTATCACTTCATGGAACGAGCTAGGGGAAATTTTTTTGATGAAGTATTTTCCACCTACAAAGAATGCAAGATTCCGGAATGACATCATGTCGTTTCAACATATGGATGATGAGTCAGTGTGCGAGCCATGGGAACACTATAAGGAATTGCTACGGAAATGCCCTCACCATAGCATCCCGCATTGCATTCAACTTGAGACTTTCTACAATGGATTAAACGCGTCCACACGCTTGGTGCTTGACGCCTCCGCAAATGGGGCTATTCTCTCTAAATCCTACAATGAGGCATATGAGATCTTGGAACGGATTGCTAATAACAATTGCCAATGGTCCAATTCTCATGCCCCAATGGGAAAGAAATCGGTTGCTGGTGTTTTGGAGGTTGATGCCTTGACGGCATTAACCGCTCAAGTGGCATCCATGAGCAATATGTTAAAGAGCCTGCAAGTAGCCAATCCAGCTGTTCAGCCGACAAGCGTTCCGGTGGTTGCACCCACGATGCAAGTGAATGAGGTGTCATGCGTTTATTGTGGGGAAGGGCATACATTTGATAGTTGCCCGTCAAACCCAGCTTCTGTGTGTTACATGGGAAATCAGAATGGCCAGAGGAATAATCCTTATTCACAAACGTACAATCCTGGATGGGGACAACATCCTAATTTTTCGTGGGGAGGCCAAGGGTCCGGAACAAATGGTGGGGAAAATTATGAGAAAAATACGTATCAGCAAAATTTTCAACAGAAACAACAACAAGCCGCTCCACAGCGCAAATCTATTGAAACTTTGATGAGGGAGTATATGGCTAAGACAGATGCAGTAATACAAGGGCAGTCCACTTCTCTAAGAAATTTGGAGGTCCAAATCGGACAATTAGCCAACGAGATGAGGAATCGACCACTTGGTAATCTGCCAAGTGACACGGAAAACCCACGAAAAGACAAGGAACATGTCAAGGCTGTCACTCTAAGAAGTGGAAAGCAAATGCATGAAACAGAATTGCTGGACCAAGAAGAGAAGGTTGCGTTATCAAAAGCTACGACAAAGTTTGTAAACAGACGCATCGAAGCAACCTCTTAATCTTTGAGAAGCTCGCTGCTGACAAATCCATCCGAAGCAACGGATGATGTGTTATATCGTCCACCACCTCATTTCCCGATAGGTGAAAAAGAAACAACAAGATGCTCGGTTTGAAGATTCCTAGATATCTTAAAGCAATTGCATATTAATATTCCGTTGGTGAAGCTTTGGAGCAGATGCCAAATTATGTGAAGTTCTTGAAAGGCATCCTAACCAAGAAGAGCGTTTGGGTGAGTTGAAAGCGGTGACACTAAGCGAGAGCAGCGGTACCATTTAAAAGCAAAATCCACCCAAGTTGAAGGATCCGGGGCTTCACAATTCCATGTTCAATTGGAGGCCGCGATGTCGATTAGTGCTCTATCGATTTGGAGCAGTATAAATTTAATGCCGCTTTCAATATTGAAAGCTTGGGATAGGGAGGCTAGACCCACAGCAGTGACCTTGCAATTGGCGAGACGGATCTATGGCTCATCCAGAAGGAAAAATTGAAGATGTGCTAGTAAAGGTGGATACATTCATTTTCCTGCAGATTTCATTATTTTAGATTATGAAGCGGATCACGAGGTTCCTATTATTTTGGGACATCCTTTCCTTGCAACTGGAAGAACTTTGATTGATGTTCAAAAAGGCGAACTCACAATGAGAGTAAATGATCGAAGGTTACGTTCAATGTATTCAATGCTATGAAGTATCGATGAAGTGGAAGAGTGCTTTCGGTGATTCAAGTTCGGGCGGTCATTGCGGATACAATGCTGAAAGCACCTCTCAATCCGAGAATAGTGATAAGAATATGTTGATCTCATGGAATTGGAGCAAGGTAGGGAGTTTCCTAAGTATCCCTCTGACGAGAGGTATTCTGTTATGCCACGTATCAGCCACTTCCCAAAGTCGCTGGGACTTGCAGATCGTGTCGTCCAGGGATCCAAACCTTCAATCGACGAACCTCCAACGTTAAGTCTGAAAACCTTGCCTAACCATCTGAAATATGCATATTTAGGCGAGGGGAAAACTCTTCCAGTAATCATTTTAGCTGCTCTCGAGCACGACAAGGAAGAATCCTTGCTGCAGGTGTTGCGGAAATACAAGAGAGCTATTGGATGGTCAATTGCCGATATAAAAGGGATCAGCCCTTCTTTGTGCATGCATAAGATATTGCTGGAAGATTGTCACAGCACTTCCATAGAGCAACAGCGTCGTCTTAATCCAGCAATGAAAGAAGTGTTGAAGAAAGAAGTTATTAAATGGCTGGATGCTGGAATCATTTATCCAATCTCGGATAGTTCTTGGGTAAGCCCAGTGCAATGCGTTCCTAAGAAATGGGGGATTACTGTGATTGCTAATGATCGGCAAGAATTGATTCCAACTCGGGTGATAACTGGATGGCGTGTTTGTGTTGACTACAAAAAATTGAATACGACAACCAGGAAATATCATTTTCCTCTGCCATTCATAGATAAGATGCTTGACAAACTCGCCAGTAAGGAGTTCTTCTGTTTTTTAGATGGTTATTCTGGCTATCATCAAATTGTTATTGCACCCGATGATCAACACAAAACCACATTCACCTGTCCCTATGGCACTTTCGCTTTTAGAAGAATGCCTTTTGGGCTTTGTAATGCCCCAGCAACGTTCCAGCGCTGTATGATGGTCATATTTTCGGATATGGTGGAGAAATCAGTGGAAATCTTCATGGATGATTTCTCCGTATTTGGAGATACTTTTGGGATATGCCTGAGTAATTTGGGGAAGGTTCTAGAGCGTTGTGAGGCGACGCACATATGGTGCAAGAGGGCGTCGTGCTAGGCCATCACATATCGAAAGGAATAGAAGTGGATAGAGCAAAGATTGAAGTGTTCGACAAACTTCCTCCACCTACCACCGTAAAAGGTGTGCGGAGTTTCTTGGGACATCAGAGGATTTTATAGGCGGTTTATAAAGGATTTTTCAAAAATTGCTAAGCCACTATGTGCTTTCTTTGAGCAAAATCGCCACTTTGAGTTTACTCCCGAATGTTTGAAGCGTTTGATATTTTGAAAAGAGCTCTAGTGATGACCAGATGATTATTGGTCGGACTAGTCTTCGCCCTTTGAGGTGATGTGTAGCAAGTGACTTTCTTTGTGGGGGTGTCTTGGGTCAACGAAGGAAGAGGTATTCCATTCCATCTATTATGCGAGCAAAACATTGGTGGAGGCTCAAATCAATAACACCACAACAGAGAAAGAGCCTGCTTCGTAGTATTCTTTGTGAAAAGTTTAGAGCCTACCTGGTAGGGTCAAGAGTGATTGTTTATACAGATCATGCAGCCAACAGATATCTTGTCACCAAGAAAGATGCAAAGCCACAGTTAATTCGGTGGATCTTGCTCTTGCAAGAATTTGATCTCGAAATCAAAGGCAGAAAGGAGCAGAGAATCAAGTAGCTAATCATTTATCGGGATGCCGACGGTAGGGTGACACAACTCATGTCCAAATCGGGACGCATTTCACGATGAACAATTGATGAGCATGCACTACAAGAGTACACCTTGGTATGCGGACTTTGTTAACTTCACAGTGGTGGAGTGTTGCCTCACGAATTCTCCTCACATCGGAAGAAAAAGTTCTTTTCTTAGGTCAAACATTATGTTTGGGATGAACCATTCTTATATAAGCACTGTGCTGACGGTTTGCTGAGGCGCTGCGTTCCGCATGAAGAAATGGAATCGATTTTAGAAGGATGTCACGCCACCCCATATGGTGGTCATTTTTGGACAAAGAAGCTGCTAAGGTACTTCAATCAGGTTATTTTTGGCCGACCTTGTTTAAAGATGCCCATGTTTTTGTGCAAAAATGTGATCGATGTCAAAGAGTTGGAAATATATCTTCTCGGAATGAGATGCCACTGAACTTTATTTTAGAAATTGAACTCTTTGACGTGTGGGGTCTCGATTTTATGGGTCCTTTTCCACCCTCATTTGGTAACCTTTACATCCTTGTGGTGGTCGATTACGTATCTAAATGGGTGGAGGCCGTAGCAAGTTCCACTAATGACGCGAAGGTTGTAATCAAGTTCTTGCAACAGAACATATTCACACGATTCGGTACTCCTCGCGCGATCATTAGTGATGAAGGCACACATTTTGTCAACAAGGCCGGGAGTCTTGTTCTAGCTAAGTATAACATTCGCCACAAGATTGCTCTGACATATCATCCATGACAGAATGGTCAAGTTGGGCTCATCGATAGAGAAATAAAAGGCATCTTGGAAAAAGTGGTGAATTCGGGACGTAAGTTGGTCCATGCGATTGGATGATGCGGTGTGGGCCTCTGAGCAGCTTTCAAAGCACCTTTAGGGATGTCACCTTACCGGTTGGTCTATGGTAAAGCTTGTCATCTTCCCCTGGAACTTGAGCATCGAGCCTATTGGGCGATTAAAAAAATGAATTTTGATCATAAGGCTGCCGGAGAGGCTCGGTTGTTACAATTAAGTGAACTTGATGAATTCCGGTGGTTTGCTTATGAAAATGCAAAATTGTACAAGGAGAAAACAAAGAGATGGCATGATAACAACATCTTGCACCGAGAATTCTTGCCTGGTCAGCAGGTGTTGTTGTTTAATTCGAGGTTAAGGTTATTCCCTGGTAAGCTGAAATCACGCTGGTCAGGTCCTTTCACAATTCTTCGTGTAGCGCCCCATGGTGCTATAACATTACAAGAAATGACGTCGGGCCATGAATTTATGGTTAATGGGCAGCGTGTCAAACACTATTGGGGTGACGAGGTCGTTCGCGAGAAGACCTCAACATGTTTGAAGGACGCCTGACTATGGGTATCATGGGTTGCTATGGCGATCAGGCGCCTGGCAGCCCAAGTGTTTCATTTGTACATAGTTATTTTATGTTTTTTTATCTTTCTTGTTTTTAGCGTTGTTAATAATTGCTATAGCTTTGTTTTAAGAAGGATGAGGGTTATACTAGTAAACTGATGTGTTAATGTTTGGATGAAGGTGACGAGCTCGTGCTTGTTGAATGAAGTGGACGAGCTCGTACTTGTGGTCGAGCTCGTACTAGTGGACGAGCTCTTGTAAAAGACATTGGACCTGCAGCGGGTGGAGTAAAAGGTGGAATATTCGCTTGAAATTTTGGTCAAAAGGGCGGGAGAAATCTGGTTGACTTCTTGTTTAAAGAGTCGTGCCGCACTTCTTCGTCTTCCACCCAATCTATCGCGCTCTTGTTCTAATTCTAGCAAATTAGTCTCGTCTCCTCTGTCCTGTATTCATTATTTCCCTGAAATTTTCGCTACAATGCTGAGAATCAGACGTCGGGCCCGGAAGATACCTCAACTGTGTGACGATTCCGCCATAAGCGATGGTTGTTTGAGCGGTGACTCAGCACACCCACTCCGTGTCGGCGCAGAGCTACCGTCGGAAGCCCAACAAGTTTCTTCGTCGGTTGCTACACCCACCTCATCTAAAAGAAGGGTTAGCCGGCGCAACAAAGGAAAAGCCAAAGTGATGGAGGAAGCTGAGGCCGAGGTCACCCCGATTAAAAAGGCGAGGGTGGACAAACCCTCGACAACAAAGGTAAGTCGTTCGATTGATAGCATACCTAAATTCCGGGCTCATGGTGGTTTTGAAAGGTTTAAGCGTCTGAAATTAAGACAGTTATGGATGGAAAAAGGCTTTTGGCAAACTAAAGAAACTCCGGTGTTTGTAGTGGAATTGATATCACTGAACAGATGGGCAAATTTTGCGGCGATTCCCCCACCGCCCATTACGCCTTTGGTCAATGAATTTTACGCGAATATCACACCTTTGACAGATAAGGAGGGTTTATCGGCCATGGTTCGGGGTAAATCGATGGTCATGTCTCCTAAAACTATAAATGATTTTTAAAACTTAGATAATGAAGTAGACGATGTTTCCTCGGCTATGAAGAGGGCTCCTCTGTTGATGACTGGATGAGGCGTTGAGGGCGGCGGCGGTGGAGGGCGCAGTGGACTCTTTCCACACAAGGTGTCGCTCCATCAAAGCTGCGGCATTGCGATTGGAAGCTCATGTGTGGCTTCATTTCATCAAAAGCCGTATTCTACCTACTACCCATGACACTATAGTCTCTGAAGAGCGTATGCTGGTGCTCCTTTGCATTTTTACCGGGCGGTCAATCAATGTGGGCGCCCAAATTTGGCGCGAGGTGGATGAATGTCGCAAGAGGAAGAAATGAAGGTTGTTCTTCCCCTCCTTGATAACTCAACTTTGTATACAGGCCGGTGTCCCTTTTGAGGATAATGAAAACCGCCTAACTGAAAAGGATTTTATCGATATCAAGAATTTGACCCATCGTCATGGTCCGTCTAAAGATCCTTCCTCGCATGCCGCTCCGGTTGGTCCCTCCCCCTCATTGCCGACCGTTTCTGACCCCACGGTGCTGGAAATGCAGAAGTTCCTTTGTCTGCAAATCAAAGTCCTAATGCTTCGGTCTGGTGCGTTTAAGGATGTTATCAAGCACTATTGGGTGTACTGCTGTAAGCGTGATCGCGTGTTGGCAAATTTTCTGGAATTGTTACCTGCGGTGCCAATGCCAGCCTTTCCCGAATTTCCACAACGGCTGTTCCAGCCTTGGCCATCCCCAGCGGATTATGATCTTGTGGTCGAGACGAAACGCAGCGGGACGCCCATGCTCAATCTTCAAAAGATGCTGGCCCTAGTCACGCTCAGCCACCTAAGTCTGACCCTACCGCCACCACAAAGGCCGAGGTTCCGTCTGCTGACGTCCCACTCGATGGTGCTTCCCCAGAGTCGACTGCCACTGAAGTTCTTCCAAAAGGGGATGCTCCGGACAAAGGCGAAGAATGTTGTGATGCCGCGTCGTCACGTAAGCGTTTTGAAGATGCTCCCGATGTCGCCCCAGTGATTGCTTCTCCAGTGTCCCATGAGGCCGAGATGGTTGCTTCTCCTGCAGCTGATGATGTTCTTCCTGCTACTGCTCCATCTACCCCTGCTTCTCCTACACCTTTGGTCCTCCCCGAGTAGGCAGTCGTTTTCGACTCAATCCTCTGTTTGTGTGTTGTTTGTTGTTTGTGTGTTTCATGTTCTGTTTTGGTTTATGCTTTTCTTGTCCCTTATTGAAGCTTTGCTGGTTTGTCCTGTGTTGTTTCTGTCATGTTTCTGTTTTGTCCGTATGAGAGCATGCTGTTTTGTTTTTGTTGACTGCTGATGCTGATGTCTGATTGGCGATGGATGGCTTAATGATGTTAGTTTCTTTTTAGTTATACATCATAATCTTTGGTCCTTCTCATTGCTTGTCTGGAATTGACCCTTATTTTGTGGGTTTGTGCCTCTAATATTCTTTGGGTGTTTGCATATTAGTTCCTATATGGATTGACCGTTGCATTGGTAACCCTTAGTTGGCTTAAACTTTTGTATGAGTGCATGTCTTTCATATCTGATTGGTACTCTCCCTTGAGACAACAAGCATGAGTGTGTTAATATGGATAGGACGTAGGCTATTTTTGGATCATTTGTGCTTTTCTTGTCCTACCCTTACATCATGATTTCCCTAGGGTCCCCTTTTATGCTTACAGCCTTTTCTTTCGTACAGCCACTAAATACTCTCCTTTACACCCCACATATATATGTTTATCCCTTCTTAACCTTCACCATGGGCATGTTTACTTGTGGCTCGGCCTTCAGCATTGACTTAAAAGTGCTTCATCCCCCATTTTTGTTACAGTGTTCCAACATTGGGGACAATGTTGCGTTCTAAGTTTGGGGGTGGTGAGGTAAGGTAACCTCTTAAGGGTGAAGTTGTGCAAAAATGTGGGTTATTTACGTTAAGGTAACCTCTTGGGAAAAAAAAGAAAAGAAAAGGAGAAAACAAGGAAGAAAAAAGGGTCAGCCTACTATAGGAAGCAAGAAAGGCATTTATAAGGCGAGTCTTAAACCAAGAATGAGTAAAGGTGCCCGGGTGTTTTGAGCTACATTTTCCCAAACAATCCTACCATCACCCAAGCCCAACGTTATAAGCCTTAAAAGACCTACTGATCCAATATTGATGTTCAATCATGTTAGTGGAGGGGTTGACTAAATTAATTTGTGGAGACATTTGTGTACTTGATAATCAAAATATGGTCAAATTAAGGAGAACGAGTTATGGGAATATTCATGTAGTTACTAATGTGTTTTATACCTGTTGATGTTTGTAGTGTAACGACCTTGCAATATGAGGTTATTGACTAGACTTGCAACGAGAAGGATTGAAGGATTCATCTTCATTGGAAAAAAAATGAAAAAAAAATTGTGACTGAAAGCAACAACCTTAGTTGATTAGGCCATCATCTCAGCTATCATCGAAGCATTATGAACATCGCTTCTTTGTTTGGTGTATGTTTTTGTGTTTGTTGTGTGGCAGAGCATCACTCGAGGACGAGTAATGAGCTAAGTTTGGGGTGTGATAACTCTTGTAAAAGAGTTATTTTATGACCTTTTTTTATTTAAATAACCTTGAGTGTTATGTGTTCTGTTTGTATGTTTGTTGATGTTTTGTATGTTTATGTTATGTTTTCGTGTGTGTGCATGTCAAGATTGAGTCAAGTGCTTTTAAGGGGTATTGTGTACATTTTATGCATTATTTAATCATTCTACGGTATGTAGCAGGAAAGAGGAAAGAACAGACGATGTTGGAGTTCTGCTGGAGCGAAGTCGAGCTCGTAAGCGAAGTCGAGCTCGTATAAGGAAAGAGGAAAGAACAGACGATGCTGGAGTTCTGCTAGAGCGAAGTCGAGCTCGTATAAGGAAAGAGAAAAGAACAGACGATGCTGAAGTCGAACTCATAAGCGAAGTCGAACTCGTAAGCGAAGTCGAACTCGTATGTGAAGTCGAGCTCGTAAGCGTAGACGAGCTCATGCTTGTGAAATGAAGTGGACGAGCTCGTACGTGTGGACGAGCAACAACATGAAGTGGATGATTTTGGCTGAAGGCTGAGATGAGAGTAGCAGGACCACAACCACGTGGCAGCTGGCCACGGCAGCATAAAAGAGACGAGCGACTTGTTCTCTGTCAGAGCTAACAGAAAAAGGAATAAAAATCAGAGGATGAAGGGCTGGCAGGTGCACAGTCTGCACCCCTAAAAACAACCAGAGGCTGTTATAAGAAAGGGACGCTCATTTTCTGAGGGGAATCATCTTTGGGTAGAGCGGAAATGAGAGAAAAAGAGCTATCTCTTGGAGAGAAAGCCATCGGAAGAGGCGACGATCCAAGAACGAGCACGCGATTCAATGATCGATTTGCATTTTCTTCTTCTCGATTTCTTCTTAGCTTGTTATGGCATTTGTTTTTCTGAATATTGTTGAACAGCTCGTTATGAGCTAAACCTTTAAGGCTTGATCTCTTGATGAACCCCATGCTCTTGGGATGAACTCATTTCTACGCTTATTTCGTTAAATCGCTATTGCTCTTTTGGGATGTATTTATCTTGCTTGTGCTTGATCACCATTGGTGAGATTCTAGCTCTATGATTGCTGGGAAGTTCTTGTAGAGTGGAACACAAGAGAGTGACGCAAGAACATGATTTAAATATTATGTGTGTGAATAGCATAGGAATATGTATTTACCTTGCGTGGCAAATGTGAATGGATTAGTAAATGTATTTTAAGAGTAAGTTCGACATAGGAATATATTGATCGGCTCCATAGGAAATAATCTTAGATTTGAAAAAATACTAAGAATCGAAGAAGTTCATGTCATAGGGATGATGCGACAATAAGGCTGTAGCATTATTAGTACAGAGCATGGGTGGAATCGAGAGGTCAAGTATGTTTCTCTTTCTTGTTATCAGTTGTTTTTCCCGTAGCCTCGTGTTTGGTATTCTATCTTGTTTTGCCATAGTATTATCTTAGCATAGGTTCTTAGTTGTGCTTCATATCTTAGAGCTACCACCTGTTGATTACGTGCACTTGCGTACCTTATAGTGTGTTACATCACAATCACCAACACTGCTCTCTCTCATCTGGTTAAATTTGGGCACTCAAAATTCTCCTAGCAACAAATAATTGCCCGGCAGGTGGTAAGATCTCTTCAATCTCTTCTTCTAAGTCTGCTACTACCTCATTAGGATCTTCCAAGGTCGGCATCTCCTTATCATCCGCCACCACCTCTCCATCATTTCTCATGATCATGACCCTCTTGTTCGAATAATCTCTAGAATAATGTCCAAAACCATGACAAGTAAAGCACTTAATATCACGATTTCGGATCACAGGATTACCTTGACTTGCTGATTTCGAAGCATCTGTTTTGGGCGTAACAAATGGCTTCCTCTCTTCTCTCTGTGGCGTCTCCTTCTTCCATTGGTTCCCTTTTGAAAATGAACCACTAGAGGTTGGTTGGTTCTGCCTCCAATTAGGTTGATTCGGCCTCCAATTGGTCGACTACTTTCGGGTTCTTCTTCTTGCTACCCTCCTCTTGGTGACCTCTACCTTTATGGCCATGTACACCATATCCTCCACTCAACATAATGCTTGCAACTCAACTTTCTCTCAAATCTCCCAATTCATACCAGCTAAGAATCTTGCCATTGTGGCTTCTCTGTCTTTATCCACATTTGCTCGAATCATAGTCACCTCCATCTCCTTGTAGTACTCATCCACACTCATTCCTCCTTGCTTCAAATTCTGCAACTTGTTGAACAGCTCACGATAGTAATGAGATGGCACAAACCGCTTCCTCATCACTGCCTTCATCTCGTTCCATGTCTCAATCGGCGGCTCTTTGTTTCTCCTTCTGCTCGAGACCAGTTGGTCCCACCAAACAAGTGCATATTCTGAAAACTCAATCGCTGCCAATTTCACCTTCTTGAGGTTAGAATAGTTGTGGCAGTCAAACATCAGCTCCACCTTTCTCTCCCACTCAAGATACATCTCTGGGTCATTCTTCCCTAAGAATGAGAGAACATTCATCTTGATGTTGCCCATATTGTTATCTCCCCGATCTCGTCCTCTTGGCTTGCCTCTCTTCAAACTCTGACAACCCCTCTTCTTCATCTTCAAATTCAGGCTCTTCATACCTGTTATATCGGCGGAAAGGTCCGCCACCTCTGCCTCCTCTCCGTCCTCCACCCCGTTGGTATACGATAGGGTCTCGACGGCGTCTCTCATCTTTGTTCCCACAAAATCTCTCTTCATTCTCACGGGTAATTCGTTCATGCAGAACCTCCATCTCCTTAGTTATAATCTTCTCCACGAGTGACTTCATCGTTTCAAACATGAATTTGTTTTGAGTCGTCATATATATATCTTCCTTTGTATTGGAACATCCAGAATCGGATTTCCCAGACATACCTGCACGAGAAGGTTAGAAATAAAAAAAAAATAAGAAACCTCACCACCTCACAATCACTCGTGTATCACACAATATGGAATTCACTCACACTCGTGTATCACACAAATAATTGGCTTTTTTTTTCACTCTAATACTCTCACTCTCTCTTGCCTTTGTTCACTCAAATTCTCTCTCAATGGATCGAATCTCCTCAAGCTACCAATAAGTTCACCAACAACGCACCAACAATTCAACCGGACAGTAATGAAATTTCTCGGAAAAGCTACAGTAACCCCGAAGACCCCAAAACGTGTTGTGCAAAAACTTGCTCAACACGATCTATATACTACCTAAAAGGACCAGAAAACGATCGAGGTTTAACAGAACTTTAAAAAATAAAAAAAATGCACAAATAACATGCACCAAACGACTCTACACATGCCAAGGAATGCAATGAACCAAATTACACGAAACAGATTTCAAAAATTTCTCTATTTTTTTTTTTACGAAACACAGATCATGGAAATATTATCGATCGGTCCAAAATTGCAGATATGGAAACAAATCAATCGCGATATGGAACTAATTCCTAATTTACAGATCTAGAAACGAATTCCTAAATGATACCCTTGACACAAAATGAAAGAAATGAAACCTGGATGACAGACCCTGGACGACGAACACGGCTCTGATACCAAATGATAAAATGGGCACCCCTAACTTCACCCCAAAAGCGCGCTCAAATGGGAAGGTTTGGACCCAGCCTTATATCTAACTCAGGATAAGCTTCCGCGGGCGATGTGGGACGCATCATCCCTACCCCCATAAGACCCGACTGCCTCAGTCGGCGATCTGACGAACCCTATGAGACACCGACCCAGCGGAAGGTCGGCTCTGATACCAAATGATAACGATCCTCGAAGGAGAATGAGAATCGAATCGACGCAAACGGAAGACTTGATAAAACTCGAACCAATGGATATCCCAAAACCTCTGAATCTAACCCTTGAAGTGATATAGGTCGGTATGTCGCCTATACCCCAACTAGATAGTTGACGCAGCAACTCGGGGACGATGAATGACACACAACGAGGGTTGGTTGACTCGTTGATACGCCGATAGATGAACTCGTCTTGGAAAAACCAAGAAGAACTCGAAAACTCTCAAGAGATGATAAAACTCACAAATTGTATTGATGAATGATCCCTTTTGTTCATCCCATACAAGCCTATATATAGGCAAAATTCAAGACAACAATGATCATTATCCTCATTAAAGGAGGATCCTAAGAGCATCCTAACCAACATAATAATGATCCCAAATGGGATCCTAAGAAGCATCATATCTTACATAATAATAATCCCAAGTAGCATCCTAAGGAGGATCCTAAAAAGCATCTTAAGAACAACACACAAACTTTAAAAAAATGTGGCCCAATATACACTACACATTTTCAACCTCAAGCCCATTTGCTTCAATAAAATTGATTGCTCTTAGGCTCCTAAGCCCATTCTCTCCAATGGGCTTCTTGGATAGTTCTTGCTCCCATACTTCTTGGATTAAGCCCATTAAGCTCTCTTTGAACTTCTTAGCTCGAGCTCTTGTAACCGGCCCATTAGGAACATGCATCGGTTCTGGAATCAACGAACCTTGGTTTGCACGGGCTGCATCACCAAGGAAGACACATATGCTCTCATATTCTGGACCTAATCCACCAAGAACAAAGTTAACAAGATCTGAATCAGATAACCTTGTCCAATGCTGAAAAGTTGATCAGCAATTCCTCTAAATTTCAGTATATATATTCATCAATAGAAAGATCTCCTTCTTTAAGGTTTGAAGTTGAAACCAGGCATGCGAGATCTAGCCTTGGGTGTGAGTGAAACAATGTTTCAAATGTGTGCCATAATTGATACGCCATTGAGCAGCGTCCAACGTAGCCAACCATGGATGGAGAAATAGCTGCGAGTATCCAGCTGAAGATAAACTGGTCTCTTCGAAGCCATACGGTGAAATCTGGATTCTGATCACCATTGATAAGCTGTGGTGGAGCTGCATTAGGCAACAGCACATCTTCAACGCCATAAGCTCTGGCTATAGCGAAGACTTGCACCTTCCAGAAGCTATAATTAGATCATCGACAACACGAATCGGATGAATTGATGGTAGAGTAGGTTGTGCCATAGCGGTCATGATTTGCATCGGCGGATCGAAGAAGAAGAAGAAGAAGAAGAAGAAGAAGAAGAAGAAGAAGAAGAAGAAGAAGAAGAAGAAGAAGAGGAGGAGCTTTTAGGATCTTAGCTCGATACCATGCTAAAGATAAAGAAATCTGGTGAAAAAGGAAGACAAAAGAATAAGAAGTAAACTTGTGTATTGATGCGTTGGATTACATTTATAGCAACTTACAAAGATTAACTTACAAACTGAATAACAAACTAATCTAACAAACTCAAGCGACTAACGACTTGCTAACGATCGTGCCACGTGAGGCTTGCATGCATAAACACATGCACATAATAAGTTTCCTCACTTGCTAAGTGATTATTGAAGAATTTGGTTGGAATTTGCTGCAAGTTCAATCATGAAAGAAAGAAT
Source organism: Salvia rosmarinus (assembly GCA_036937905.1). Taxonomy (NCBI): domain Eukaryota; kingdom Viridiplantae; phylum Streptophyta; class Magnoliopsida; order Lamiales; family Lamiaceae; genus Salvia; species Salvia rosmarinus. Next base: position 81,783,030 of record CM072815.1, on the reverse strand, counting down.
ATTATAGTGAAGATGAAGAAAGAAGTGTATTCCTACCTACTTACCAACTCTGCCAGATTTTGAAGCCACATAATTTGGTGGAATGAAGACCTTGTGTCTGGACTCCCACAACTTTCCATCTCAAAAGTTCTGTTGAATGTATAAAGTTGTTATATTAAATGTATAAATTTGTTATATCAAATTGATTGCAATAACTTTATATTCAGATTGTTACACTTTATATGTTGAATTTAGTACAACAAAATTATATGTTTAATGCAACAACTTTATACTATCGATTGTAACTTTCATATTTTTTACCAATATTTATATTCTTACGTGATCCATCTCATAAATATATTAACTGTGACTAAGATTTCTATTTGCAACTGAGGGATATATGTTACTATAGAATTATAGTATAAATGAAATTATTTAAGGAAAAATTACATGTACTTGTGAAGACCAATGTGCATAAAACCAAGTGATGATGTTCGGCAGAAAACTTATCTTTTTGGGTTAACCCAGACTTTTTTTAAATTATCGGTCTTAATATGTACAGTAACTTCAGCTTCAGTGTTAATTTCAGGAAATAAGTAGAGAAATATTAAAAGCCTTTTCGAAACCACAGGCTGTTAAAAGCTGACGATTATTGGTGGATGGCCAATTTAGATTACTGTAAAAAGCATATTGTTTTGTTGCCATATAAAAAGTATACATCTCCCACCCAGAAAAAAAAATCATTAAGAAAATTGAGGAATGGTTGTTACGAAATAGCATTTTGAATATTACATGCATATGAATGCTATTCTAAAAATAGGTAAAGTAAAAAAAGTTGGAAAAGATTTTGCAGAATATATTTATAGAATATAATATGGTCCTTGCTTACCTTGTCGAGAATCGAAATATTATCAATGGAACTATTTAAAATACAAGTATTTCCACCTCTTAAGCTCTGAATCATTTATATTGTCAATGAAATTCTATCTACACTAGTGATATTGAAATATAATAAAACGGGATACATATAAATTAGAATATACTTTTTAAAATTTATTTTAACCAAGTAGAAACTGATGTTGATGGGCTTGGGCTTTTAATAAAGTGATCTCATAATTGGACAAGACTAGTTTGGCCCAAAAGGCATGAGCTGTCATGACTCGTACTAGTAAATGATGGTAAATATTTTTGGCATCTTAATTACGAGTTTGATACAACACTACAACCTAACATCATAGCTTTGGTGCACCTAAAGGTTGTCTTTACTCATTTAGATGTTTAGATTTTATCATTTCAAGTTAATATAATACTATCGGATCGTAATGGAAATGCTAATGTGCTTACTATTAGTTGGTAGAAACAAAATCTTGATATGTTTAAACTCGATTATGGTAGCCTTCAACTATATAATAATTCTGATGTTGTGATGTTGGTGTAACTTTTGGCATCTTGCATTGAATTTGATTATGATCTATCTTAACTCTTAACTGTACTAGATTAACACATCAAAAGAATTGCAATTCTCTAGCCCAAAATTGTCAATCTGCTATAGCCTATAAGTTCGATACTGCCAATCTAAAGCTATGAGAAACCTAACCCATAATTGCAATTGTTGATAGGAAAAAAAACCTCCAAAGTTAATTCAAACAATGATATTAATGATCCGAAAAGATTGGTATTTGAAAAATTGTCTGCCCCTACTTGATTTTCAAAATCCCGAAAAAGAATTCCAAGATTTCTGCCAAACACGTTTTTATAGATTCTTAAATCGCGTTTTTGAACGTTAAAGTCGTCTCATCCGCCAACTTCCATAACCGTTTTTGGACACGATCCACCCGTTTCGCCACCTTCCGCAGCAAACTTTTTTCGCAATTCTCTTTACGAATTCGAACTGGAAGTGTATTATTTCAGGTAAATCAGCTTTGCTAATTCTTTGAGTAAATTCGAAATTGGATGATGAAAAAAAAATTAAAAACTAAGGAGAATTCGACATATGAAAATAAGATTTGATACGAAGGAACCTCCCCTTAATCCACCTTTTTTCCATGTCTCTCTAATCCTCGAAAACCCTCCTCCTTTTTCATTGATTTTCTTCATTTCCTGTGATTATTTCGCTCCCAATTTCATAAGTAAACCCGCAATTTCAAGTTTTTTTTTCTTCTTCTTCTTTTTGAAGGTTGAAGAAGAAGCCGTTTTTTAAGGAAAGCAGAAGAAAGAGAACGACACCATATCTGATTTCAGTGAGTCAATTTAATTTGATCGTTTTATATATGAACTATTTTATCATAGTTGACCAAATGATGTGTTTTCTTATCGGAATTCCGTTTTGATCTTCTTTTCTTCTTTCATGGTAGACATCATCGCATCTTTATCAAAGGATTGTATGCTCTGTTTAGATTTGAATACAATTTTTTCGGCATAAGCGTACGTTGTCTGATGAATCCGGCGACAATGGCGGCGCGGATGATGTTGCCGGCGATGGCGGCGATGATGCTGATGATGATGATTCCGGCCAGCGCCGGAGACACGAATCCGGTATTCAGCCCCTGCACGGATACAAAGGTTCAGAAACACGATGGCTTTACCTTTGGCCTTGCTTTTTCTTCAAGGGACAATTTCTTCTTCAACAACATCCAGCTCTCACCCTGCGATTCTCGCCTCTCTCTCGCCACCAACGGCTCCGAGCTCGCGGTTTTTCGGCCGAAGGTCGACGAGATCACTCTGCTCACCATCAACAGCACCACTTTCAATCCGGTGAGCCTTCTTCTACTTAACTATGACCGATCATTTGTAGCTATGTTTGTAGTTTCAATTAGTGATGTTTAGTTTACTGAAATGTTAATTTCAGAGCAAATTAGGAGGTTACATGGTGGCTTTTGCTGGACGAAAGTATGCAGCTCGATCCCTCCCTATATTCGTCGCCGACGCCAATTATATCGTCACCAGCTTCACCATGGTAAGACTCTTGTTACTGTTATGAAATACTAATATACAAAACAATTACGAATGCAAAATAACACACACACACACATACACATGAAATTAGTTGCCCAGTTCTCACTACATGGGGTGCTACAGAGCTATAACTTATGCACTATTATTTTTCAGATACAAGACATCTATTTATAATGGGAATAATAGCCATAATCCAGTCCAAATTGAATTCTTCCCAAACTGACCAAAATGTCCTTAGTGGAAAAATGGACCAAACTGTAGCTATTTACTTCCTCCGTCCTTAAATAAGTGTATTCTGTGATCAAAACATACATATCAAGAAAATGAACAATTTTACTCTCTTTATCCCTAATTATTTTGAAAAGGTAAAAAAATTAATAATGATAAGGTAAACTGGAAAGTTTTGCATCTTTTTACTATGAGATTCTAAAACAATTATTCTGGACAAAATTCATTTTCAAAAAAGAGCACTTGTTGGGGGACGGAGCAAGTATAATTGGAAAGATAGCTCTAATTCATTCCCATTAGGATTCTGCCCAATCTGACCAAAATGCTCTTACTGAAATGAAAAAAAAAAGATGGACCAAATCGGATCAAGTTCAATACTTTCAAGTTTGATAACTCAACAATTACTGTATATTGACTTGCTAGAAGAATCGTCACTCGACTAAGTTGTGGTATGAAAGGTTGGAGAATGTTGATGAAGTGTGTTTTTGGTGGTGAAAGGTACTTGAGTTCCAGAAGGGCACCCTGCAGAACCTGTACCGGAAGAAGTTCGGGTGCGGGTCGTGCACGGGGAGCTCGTTCGAGTGCCTCAACAACACCGACTGCGCGATCAAGAACTCCAACTGCAGAAGCAACGGAGGGTCCACCGCCTGTGACGTAGGGATACAGTTGGCCTTCTCCGGCACTGATAAGAATGACAACGTGCTCAACTCGTGGTACGAGGTGGCAAATCTCCGGCAGTACTCCCTCTACGGCCTCTACTCCGACCTACGCGGCTCATTCAGTGGCCTCTTCTGAGATTGCTACGTTGTATATTAGATATTTGTATTAGCAACCTAAACATTGTCCGAGAAATTCTATGAGGAATGTATTTACTACGCACATAATTAATTTCCTTGAAAAAGATTTCACCAAATGACATCTTTATTCAATTGGATATTAATGTATTGCAGCTCTCTAGTTACTGCCTGCAATCTGCATGCCTAATATCAAGATCACGAAATTAACTAACCAATGATCAAGAAAACAATCACTAGCTCGAGACAGAGGAAAAGACGGATTTAGGTTTTATCACTCAATAAAAACCATGGAAATAGGTAGAAACGAAGAAAAAGTCACAAATGATGAAGCACCCTCTCCTTGATCGACTCTTTCTTGTCTCACTCTAATCCTAGTAAAACATCATTCTCATCAATCCCATTTTCTTTGATCTTTTCCTTTTCTGTTATCCAAGGATTTATATGAAAACAATATTGTTGTTTCTAAGTCAATTTCAATTGTATGATGAATTTGACGGGGTGGATGATGTTTTCGATCATGGCAGTGACGATGATGATGATTCTGGTCTTAGCCGGAGACATCCTGTAATCGAACCCTGCACAGATGCACAAGTTGCAATATTCAACGGCTTCACGTTTCGCCTCGCATTATCTAAACGGAACGATCTCTTCTTCGACAGACGACAGCACCCAGCTCTCGCCCTGAGATTCTCGTCTCTCGCTGCCGGCGAAAGGTGCCAAGCACGCGCTTTTTAAGGCCAAAGGTCGATGAGATTTCTCTGCTTACTATCGACAGCACCACTTTCAATTCGGTAACGGTAAGACATGATGACTACACAGTTTTCACTCAAGTATCATAATCATGTTAACTTCTTTCTTTCTGCAATATTCTTAAGAGCAAGGCTGAACGATACGTTGTGGCGTTTGCTGGACGAAAGTATGCAGCTCGATCCCTGCCCATATTAATTGCAGACAACGATCACTATGATCAGCTTCACCGTGGTTATTCATGTTAACAACTCTAGAGAGAAGAACCAAATGAAATCGAATCATGTTCAACTGTTTTGGGATGGCAGGTTCTTGAGTTCCAGAAAGGCACCCTCCGGAACTTATTCTGGAAGAAATTCAGGTGTGATTTGTGTACGGAGGGCTTCGTTCGTGTGCCTCAACAACACTAAACTGTGCGATCAAGAACTACACCTCCAGAAGCAATGGAGGACCTACTTCTTGTGATATCGGCATTCAGTTAGCCTTCACCAGCACTGATAAAAACGATAATGTGCTGAACTCGAGGTACGAAGTGGGAATCTTCGGCAGAACTACCTCTCTGGCCTCTACTCGGATCTAGTGACTCCGTTACCACTTCATTCAACGGCCACTTCTGAGATTTCAAGATCACATTGTGTTGCTCTGTGCTAAGTAAGCTCTCTGCATTTGTCACAGAAATGATGCTACAATGTTCCGATAGGCAAATATGTTCAGTTCCTGTTATCAATCTGAGTTTCGAGCATCGTAAAGACTGCAACGCATGAAAACCGAGTAGGTGACGTTATATTTCTTACTTCAAAAACCTGAAGCTCTTCGAATGTCGAAGAAACAGTTCTAGAGGATAAATCCGATGTGTGTGTTTTTTTTTTAACTTCCCTCACAGAGAGTTTTAACTGCTGAAGGATCAAATTGTCAAATATACACAAAAATGATAACTGTACATAGGCGCCGATTACACATTTTGTACAACAAAATTGGAATTGATCAAGAAAAGTCAGCCATCAGAGTCGAATTGGACCTTCACCCTCGAAATTGATGCTAGAGCCTTCAGATAGTGAGTTGGGAGGACAAAACAAGATTTTCTTCTATACTGGTTGAGATCGCGACTTTTCGTGGATATCTAAAACAAGCTCCCTCAGTTCAGGGAAAATCGATACTAGAACAAGTTCCAGTATTCCATAACCGAGTTGCTTCAGACAAACTGTGGACTGCATTGAAGCAATAAATTGAGCGACAGGATTTAGAGACAAGGAAAAGTAACGCTATAAAAACACAAACATGGACACGTATATAATCTACTTGAGGAAGATTGCAGCAAATTTACATATATTTTCATAGACAAGGCAGTATATCTGGTAGCGAAAAACAAGCCTCAAGGTACCAAATGACATGAGCCATGTTGGAAGAGAGGATACCTGAAGAAAATAATAGAGATCTTTAGTGCAACGTCTGTACTGCTTATGTCCGATCAAACTGACTAAAGTGGTTGGAGCACCATCTGCCAGGGGATGGGAATGAGATGATATTCATAATATTCACAAAGAAAAACGAAAGTCAATCAAAATGCAAGTCTGGAATATTTTGCAAGGACATGCAAAATGGGGCATTATCATGCTATCAGCAAGCTTCCAGACAAAACTGTCCAAACTAGAAAACTCATCTTATAATTTCATCTCCACAACTAGGGCGCCAGGGCAAGTGTTTTAACAACGAGGAAAGATAGGGAAAAACAAAAGTCCAAGTAGATACACTAGAGAAACCAAGTGTGTGAGTGAGATGAGATATATCAACATGAAATCCAACAAAGTAGAATAGAAGCCATGGAATTTCAACAGAAAACACAGGTACATGTGGGAAAGACAGAATAATATGGGAGTATGGGACCACCCAGGAGAATCTGGAAGCATAAGGAATATCGAGGCAAAAGCCATAAAATGCTATTAAGATGTCCAACTGATAGGCTAAATAGCTACATGATTACTAATTTCCTAACTGTATTTGTAGTATACAATATAAAAGAAAAATATTGTTATGTCTCTTCAAAATACTGAAACAAATACCAATATACTTAGTACTTACTGAATAACATCTTCTTCACATAGCTAGCTCTGCGGGTGGCTTCCAGCTGTTGTTCAAAAGATCCTGACTGAGTAGCCCTCATACCACCTGGTTGTTTGGTAGTTTGCTGAGATCCTTGAGAAGCTTCCAAATTATTTAGTTGAGCACGCAATCTTAGGAAAAATGTGCCTTCAGGCCAGAGAATCTAATGAGAAGATGACAAGGGTCAGAAAAAAGATCTTCTCAGTACAGGAAAAACAAAGTAGCAGAATCAAGAATTGAACAAAAGTTGAGTTACATGGAAAACAGACAATTGCTTGCTGATATAAATTCAAGACAGACCATTCATCGGGGAATATTAATTCCATATTAAGAAAAATATGTTATCAAGAGTGTAAAAGTTGCATTCCTCCAATTCATTAATTAGTTCCATTAGAAAGGGGCTACAAGCTCAAGTTGTATAACATCATCAGATTGACTCATACGGAAAAGTGAACTTCTCTCATGCCACTCAGTAGACTGATGGCGATCTGTCTAAATCCTAAATATTAGAATCTTGCCAAGTAGAAACTACTCAACATCAGGACACAAGCATCTTACTAAAATAATGTAACTTACATCCTGGACCCATCGAATCCCTTGTGCAACAACATCCTCTCTACGGAGCCACTGGATTTGCCTTAATAGCCAGTCATCAATGGCATCTTCCATGACTAACTGCAGTATTTGTTTTGATATCCAAAATACCTGTCTCCTACAATCAGAGAAGATACAAAATATATGGCTTAAGGCTTAGATGATCAGCTTCATAATAGCATGATTTTTACTAGTGAAGTCACTGGATACATCAGTTGGTTGCATAAATTCAATAAACATAAGTGTAAACAAAGAGCAATGTTTCCAGCTCCGCCAACTATAAGTGCTTCAAGTACTTCAGGTGTATTACTTTGTTCTTGGTAGTTACCTTTCCTCTCCTTCTCTTTATTCAATTTTATTTTTACCATTATCTCTTTTTTGAGTGTGTGTGTGTGTGTGTGTGGTGCATGAACATGTTGACATTTTCCGAATAAATGAAATAGATAAGTTGAAAGCCTGTAGATGCAGGTTCTGAAGTCCGCCCTCTGTGACATATAAGTTTATGCCCAACATGTATCATAGAGTATTTTACATTGCTAGAAATGGCATAATTCAGAATTAAGTCACCAATGCCACAGCCATTTCAAGAAATCTCTGGATCTCACAGAACTTGCAAGTGTGCAAGTTAAGAGTCCAATAGTTCATCACATTCAATATAAGGTAACTTAGTCAAAACATTGGCAGCAACATCATACGAGAGAAATATGCAGCAGACTAAGTACACACCAATCAATTCATTAAGCTCACAATTGGTAAGAAGGGATGGAAATATGCCTAGCACCTAAAATGGCACTGATACAGAGATTAAGTCAAGGAGTGAAGATCCAGAAAGAATGATAAGAAGTTAAAAGGTAAGGTGTGAAAATATTCAGATTAATAAACGGAAAATAGGAGAAAGTGGACAAATCATTAAAAGCTAGTGGCATATAATCTCAACCTAAAAATCTACATTAACTAGTCATTTCAACGACGAAATCATTAGAAATTGAATAAGGTTATATATGATAGCAAAATATTGATCTTGAGAACAATTTGACCTTTTAGTCCTAAACCAAGTTGACAGAACCAATGTATGTAAAAGAAATATCACCTCAGCCAGCCCCTTCTTTTGAGTTGAAATATGTTATCAACTAAATTCAGAACTGGAACACTTAAATTTGGTGGCGTCCACTGCAAGAAACATTTAATGTAAATTAGAGATGCATAAACAAGAAGGTGAAAAAGTGATACAGATTGCCTAACAGACTCATATGTAATAGCTTAGCTCCTTCTGTGTCTCCCAGCCCCCGGAGTAAATAAAGAGTAACAGGCTATCGATAGGGTGGTGAAAAATTGCACATTAAGAATATTTTCTGCATACTAACTTTTCCAATAATATCAGTTTAATATGGTCTGGATATTACCGTAGAAACAAAAGTGTCAAGATCATGAGGAGAAGAGTGAATGACCAATCAACAGACATTAAAAGAAGGAAATGAGAAGTACCTCTGGGGCACCCCAGTAAGACCATCTTGAGGAATGGATGTTACGGCTAGATTAGACTCCGGATATCTATCAGAGTTTGATTCAGATTTCAACCTCACACTATGGATTTCATCGGAGTTGAAGTTACTGATATCTTCATCATGTTTAACAACCGTCTGTGGTAAAACCTTGGAGGTTGACTCATGGTCTGAATGCCACTCTCTAGATTGGCTTGCAGCTTCTACATCCTCATCCCCAAGATTTAGATCTTTATCACCTTCGTCGTTGTCTGAGAAACTGTTAGTTGACTCAGACATACTAGGCCTGATAGCCAATTTATTTATATCTTCAGCATTCCAGGACAAATATTTGCTTGCAACAGAAGAACCTTGTCCAATTGATGATGAAGGTGAGCCACCAACTTCGACATAAGGCCATCAGAAACCTCTTTGAATTGACGTAATATATCATCCACAGCATCATCGACATTAACTGTTTTGGTAAAGAGATTAGAATATTTTGTAAATAGATTTTAAAATCGAGTGTTTAAAAGACAAAATAGTGAAATCAACAAGTTTAGCTCCCATGAGAATGTGAAAGTTAACTTTTGACGATAAATTTACTCTTCAAAAACAAGCATTTAGTTTTCTAAAACTCCATGAAACTCCAAACCTACCATGAAAGAATTAATAGACTATTAGGCTTAAATTATATTTGTAAACAATTTTGTTGATAATCAAACTCCTTAGCCAGTTTACAACGACTAAGGGATGAAAGTGACAGAACAGGCTACTATTATTACGGATTATATTTCTTAATCTAAAGCTCCAATATAACGTGCCACAGTTATAACTTTCATATACCAAGACTTTGCTTCTGATATCAGAAGCAAACAGATAAGAAAAGGAATTCCCAATGTTTGAAAATTTCCATATGGTTAAAGAATTTCCATAAAATTATTGCGGGTCATACTCATAGAATACAATTGAGGCATAATATTGAGGATTTAAACATCATATGTCTTGACACCAACAATATGACTAACGATTTAAATTAAAGGGAGCTTCTTCAGTACACAATAATTCAAATGAAGAATGGCTACATACAGATAATATGACTAATGCAACTTTCATCGACAACTGAATACGAAAATGATCCAAGAAGAGAAGGCACGAACCTGCAAGAGACCTCATCACAGACGAAGATTTCCCAAAAGAGTAATTCTTCATTGATGAAAAACTATAATTAGTTAAGAAGACATACTCACTGTATATGCTTTTAACAGAACAAATAAATGCATACCTTAGAGGAGGCACTAAGAAAATCCCAAACTTCGTGTTGCTCTGCTACATTAGCAATTGATAAAAGATCCTGTTAAAGACAGGACATCAGGACAGAAAACAAGAAAAATGTCTCTGTACCAGAAGGAGTATGATAATCATACTTGAAGATACTTGTCTAGCTGAATACAGCGTTGGTGAACAAAAGCATCCTCTGTGCTTGATGAGAATATCCTTTTGGGAGGCAAATGTAATGTATAATTGGGAATATCCTTAAGATGCCTATGCAATCTCTCAAAGTTTCGATACCTGTAGATAAAGTATCCCAGCAGAGGAATTAACTATGGAGCTATAAGTGATCTAATCCAAGAACTTTCAGATGGTGATGAACCCAATGCAGCTGCAGAAGTGCTCTAAAATTCATTGGGCACCATATCAGGCGGTGGCCTGGCTGTTAATTTTTTTTATCTTTCATTTTTAGTTTATATTCAATACTTTTAGCCCTTATATAATTATATTGTAATAATACAAATTGCATCATGAAATTTAACAAGGAAAACAAAAATCAATTGTACTTTTTATTTTTTTGAAAAAAATAGAAGAACAAATAATATGTTTGGGGTAGCAGACCGTCTGGCCAACTAGTACAGAACTGCACACAGGCCAGCCACCACCTATCAGATGTGTAGATGTCTATGCCAATTTTTGTAGCACTGGTTAAAAGACAAGACAAAGCAGCAATATGCTGTAAACTTAGTGACATTTTTAATCTAAAACTGCAATAAAAATTTACCTCCTCTTCACAAACCAAGTAGTACCATTAGCATCTGTTACAGCAATCGAGTAAACTGCAAAAGATTTAGAACCAAGTTTCTCAAAGTATGCTCCAATAACCTGCAGAATCAAGGACAACTCGTCAGCCAAGGCACAGATTATCACCAGGCAATAGTGAATAGAGGTGGTCTATAAATGCTCTGACAAGCTCAAGCATTGACCTCATGTAATGTATAAACAACTCATGCAATTCCACCATGAAGAAGTCATTAGTGACATAGTTATGTTTCCTATATTAGTTAGATGTCAACTCTTTAACATAATAATCAAAAGAAATTAATATATTGTTTCAAGAGGAGTGAATCCTGTAAAGCTACTTTTTTCTTGAATAATATTAGTCTTTTGCAATATATACAAGTCCAAATTCGGTTAAGTTGTGAACCACAAAAAAAAAATCACTGTCATACCCGACATCTAAGCTTTGGAGCATGCACTCCTTCATGACGTAATACAATGTCCGATTTGCTCATCAGGCTATGTATATTAAGTTTATTACCATCTGCACTGTAGAACTCATTAATGATAGGTGCACTGCCTTCACTTGTATACATATCTTCCAGGTTTAACTGAACTGTCAAGGCAGAGGTGCTGTTTGATCTTTTAATCTTATTTCTGGTTTCATGGGAAATAACAGGAGGGTTATCCAGATCATAAACAGAAGATCTTCCTATTCGAACCACCTCCATATTATGCTCTTGGGAAGTGCTTAAAGCATCAATTTTCAGACCAGTGGAATGTGATTCCTGCAGGGGCCTGGGTGGTAGCTGCATGGAAACTTTGTCTTCTATTTGAGGATATGCTCCAGGCTTCTGTTTGGGTACTTTAGTCACCAAATCAGGTGTAGGTAATGGGCCACTTACTGAATCTGGAACTTCTGAAGCCTGAACCCCTAGAGCAGCCTTTTTCTGGATTTTCTTTTTGTAGTTTCTTCCAATCGTCCACATGTTTTCAAGATTTTCAGGCATAAGCACTTCTGTTCTCCTCTGAGTTGCAGCCTCAAATGGTTTAGCCCACTCACCATGTCGTATATGAGTTGGTTCACCCTCAGCCGTATTAGATAAAGGAGCCAACGATAAACTAGTCTCTTGATTGTTCAAAGGCAATCTTTTCTCAAATTAGATTCACGGCTTTGACCACGTTCTCTCGAAACTTGGTGTTCGGGTTATGACCCCCACATTAGGTGATTGATCGCTGGAGGACTCCTGAACCCCTCATTGTTGTAGGCAAGGATAATATATTCAATCAACTCATTAATATACCTGAGGGGTAAAATGTGAAAACTGTTAAATTCCTGATGGGGCAAGTACACAAGGAAGTAGCAATTTACAAGCTATTTAAGAAGATGGAATAAAGGAACATTCAAGAATGAGGATGACAAAATAACTAAACAGGAACTCTCCAAAAACAAAATCCAATACAAGAATAAACCCATACAGCAAGATCAAAGTTTTAGAGTCACCTAAATTTTCAACTCAACTCAAGAAACTGATCAAATTAAATTCTACACTATTTTCTTGTAAATTCATTGCTCAAGCAGATTGTTGATACATAAATGAGAGAATGACAGTCTCACAGAGGTATTTTATCAACATCGTACATTTCTTCCTCATCGTCATGCCTGATTAATAACATAAAATGAACTGATCCTTTGCTACTACTTACTAGTAAGGACCCACATTTGGAAATCAGAAAATAGCAATTACTCATTCAGTGTCAGCATCACTTGCTAAACCGTTGGCCACTCACAATGTATCCAATGCATTTGATCACATAGTAACACAACTAGATTGAGAGTCTCCATGCCTACATGCCATTATTGCTTCCTAATGCTTCAGGTTGACAAGATATTACTGTTTCCTAATGCAAAGGGTTTGCCTGAGTCCCACATGACATTTTTCCAGTAAGTTTTCAATTCCTTATTTCCAATTAAGTGAACAATTTGCACATGCATAATAATAAACCATTAATTATTCAGAAGTGGCGGACATTTTCCTTAATCCTTGCCATAGTCCAAATATTAATTTCTGCTCTGGATTACAAATATACTGCTATGACTAGCTTGTTTTCATGTAGTAAGTAGCTCTTACCCCTTCGCTCAAATTGCAACAACGTTGCATTCTATTAACTTGTTACAGAAATTGGATGGAAATGTTTGGCAGAAATATAGGTCTTAACACACCGCCCATGGTTGTAAAGCTAATAATTATTAATAAATAGATTTCCAGTTCTACCCATTATAATCCAAAAATTACTAAATGTTGGATTTGTGACTTTCTATTTGTGGGATTATGTACTCTAAAGTATGAGCACGTCAATCAAAATGATTCCAGTTTTATCCTGTGTAATATAATCATATAACAAGGCAAGTGATTGTCTTTGCCAAACTTGCTTTCTACATATTTATTCAATTGAAAATTAATGTATTACAGCTCGCTAGTTATTGCCAACATGCTATCATCCAGCAAAATATGTTTTTCAATCATTTTAAAGTTAGCATAACAAATATAAAAATCATGTGGCCTTCTCTTTCTGCATTGCATCATGTGATAGACCGATCTAAACCAACTGAGACTTAAAAGCTCTTTACATGGATAGAAAACGAAACCAACCTACTTTTTTTTTGTAAAAAGAACATCTAGAGAAATAGCATCTTACGAGGGACTTGCGAAATTCATAAGAGGTTGCACTACCAAACAAGTTAAGAGTTCGAGCAATGCAGCGAACTAAAGGGCATTGAGCTTCCTTGGTCTCAGCACAACAGCCAAAACTCCAGCCATGAGCCGCTGAAGAACCTAAAATAGCATAAATTATTAGATGACATAAAATATTAACCAAGAAAGCGAGGAAAAATTAGTAAGGCAAATAATCCTTCTGATTTAGAACACTTCTACACCTTGTACTCACTCTCTGGCGATATCAAAGCAGGGTGAAGCTCCTTAGAAGCCAGGAGATGGTGTTTCAACCTTTCATCCCTTTCCTCAGAAGACAATGTTCCCATAACATCCGCACCAATAGCAGCCTGGTTCCTTCTGAAGAGATCAAGGTGCTCCCCTATCAGGTCCACTAAATCCCTGGATGATTGTAGAAGAAGGGTCACTTGCTCATTGTATAATATTCAACTTGTGCCATTATATAACTTTCGAAGCGTACATATACAAGAGAGACAGTACCTTGTCAACAGGTCAACAAGGTTTAATTCTTTGATTCTACCGGATACTTCTCCAAGAACATCCATGACTATAGCATGTATTAGTTCTGGTGCCTCTTTGTCAGGTGTAATTTCAGAATACCATAAATCTGCGACGAAATCATGCAGAAGCTTGTTGATGAAATCCTCAATTGCAGCTTCGACAATAGGTGAATCTATTTTCTTTTCCACTTTTTGGGGGTGGCGGAGTAGTGAGTCGGGAATCATTTACTGATAGCTGCTTCTTTTCTAGGTGTGATAAGTACGATACTGTCCTGTTATTCCGAACCTTCCATCGAAATTCCACCTCATTTAACAAAATTCTCAGTCCAGAGACCAAGAGTACGGCTATGGGAATATTCATTAACATTGACTTACTACTATCTGCAAGCAACATATATATGCAATCAACTGATCAGTATTGTAGGCTTATAGTAAAAGCTGGCCCCAACAACAGCTCACTTAGTTATTTTACTAAAAACTTATAATAACACAAACAGGCATTAAATTATTTTACATGCGTTTCAACATAACAACCAACCACAAGCATATCATAGCGCATGCAACATAATCAAATTATTCCAAACCCAAACAGAAAGAGATACACGGAACTAAAACAAACTTCTTAACCAATGAAAAGTAAGATTCTCATCAGCACAACATTACAACGTTAACGTTGCAAGATCGCGAAATTAACGAAACAATTATCAACAAAAGAATGTCGTAATCACAACTCAGTAGATCGAGACAAATGAAACGCTGAATTTAGGATATATCAATCTCAACAAAATCAAGAAAGTGGAAAGAAAATTCAAGTACTTACGCGTCAAGAAGTAAGACACTGCGAATATGCAGAGACTCCACCACACAGTTCGAAGCTTAGCTTCTTCAATTAGATCCTGTATATTCTCCATCGCTTTACTCATGATTGACGAGCCCTAAAATCCTTCGTTTTCTCAACTACAACTCAACTCAATGATCAAGAATTAACAATTGAATGACCTAAACAGAATCTATCAGAATCCAAAAGTATTAAGTCTTAAACTACACAAGAATTCCGTCAACTTTCTTCCAATTCGGGATCACAAGGAAACTAATTGAAGTATATCTTGAATCAAACTGCGGCTAACTAAGAGTATACGAATTTTCTCCTAGTTTCTCTCTCTTACTTGTTCTAGTCATGGCTGCCAGTTTGTGGGAGAGAGAGAGCAAAGGCAAAATGTTGGGGAAGGGTGTGACGACGTCGTTATGCTCGCTAATGTCATCATTCATCACTAGCGAAGTCTGGTTGTACTGTCGGAGGCGAATTGACGAGTGTGCCCTTGCTCATATAATCCAACAGTCCGACGTGTGGAAGTGTGCAATTTCTTTGATGTTGAAAATAGATAATTTAAGATTCGTAATAATGTTTTTTTTAAGATCCGTAATAATGTATTTTTAGGAAAGTAAATGCTTTTGAGGTTTGATTAGTTGTTATTACGAATTACTCTTAAATTAGTTGGAAATGCAGGTATTAGGACTTTTGAATGGTATGGGTAATTAACTTAAGCTTAGATTGTCCATAGCTATAGTATTTGCTGATTAATTTTGGCTTAACTTATGAGTTTATTTGAGGCGATCTATGAAAGTGTTCTTTCTTTTGTAGGTATTTGGTATTTGTTATACAATAACTTATTTGCTCTCGAGTTTGTTTTTCATATTTCGTATTGTTATTTTGGTTGCGATGTTTGAGAAAATTTATTAAAGTCATATCGCTCGATTCTGGTGAACAAATCTTACGTGGTTTCAGGAGAGTCATGTTGGACACCCGCCAATTAAGAAAATGAAGAAATAACATGTAAAACTCACCAAAAGAAGTGAAAAAACCTTACCTCAAGATTGTTTTCTATGTCGTTTTTGAGCTCTTAGATGTGTTCTTTTTCCTCTAATTGACATGGCGTCCAACATGGCTATTCTAAGACCACGTAAGCATTTATTCGTCGAAGATCGATCGGCATGATATTAATAGAAATTTTACAAGCGTTAGAGACAAAAATAACGATATGCTTATGTTGGGACATTAACTAAAAAGTTATAAAATGTTGGGACATAAACTAGCATTTACCCTTTGTTAAATAATAACTTATTTGTTCTCGAGTTTGTTTTCATTATTTAGCATGCTATCGATGTTTAATAACTCTTATTATTTGATGATACATTTTTAAGTGTATTTCTAATTGTTGTGAATTACGTGTAGATGGATCAAAATGTTGGTCTCGTGCGAGCACGTGCATGGTAAAAGAACCCTATATCACGGTAAATTAAATGCGAGTTTAGTGGTCAAAGTGCGCGTGTAGTGCTACTCGCACAAGAGTTTTTGTCGGATGAAATATATTTAACTAAGCGTATTTATTTAAATTAAAGTTCATTGTATAAACAACTATCTATATATACGATGAGACTAGACAAAGGGTGTTTGGGTGAGCTTATAGGCTCTTCAAAAGCAGTTTTAGGTTGTTTATGAACTTATAAACTTCTATAAAGTATTTGGCAAAATAAGCTCATAACCAAACATAATTTGTGAAAATAAGTCTGACAGTTTATAAGCTCTCCTACAAAAAATTTGTTCAACCTCAACTTATTTTTCATAATTTTATAAGCAACAATAAATTTACCAAAATAACATTACTATAATTCGTTATTTCCTACACATACACTCTTTCTAAATATGATTTTCTCTCTCTAACTCATGATTCTTTCTTTAGCTTATAAACTTAATTATCCAAACACTTTGACATATAAGCTCTTGATACATTACTTTTTATAAATTTTAAATTAATGACTTATTTGGGTCCGTTGAAGGATTAATCAGGTGTTTAGATCAGATAACTAGTATTAGTAGTCACTAATTAGCTCCAAATTGTGCCACGTTGGCTGTAGATCGAAGTGCTCAAAATTTCCCTCTAGATGTATATTTGTAATTGACTTTGTAGATATTGAACGCAGTTTAAATTGCAGTTTAGAATCATGCATGAAAATAAAGATTTGTCAAAACATCTTATAAATTCGCTAATTACTTTCACATGCATATGGCGAAAACTAGGGGTGACTATTCGGTACCCGACCCCAATTTTACAGAAAATATGAAACCCGACCCGATTTCTGAAAATATGAAACCCGACCCGATCCGATTTTTGTGGTGCACGAATACAGAACTCGGGTAGCAGAGTCGGTATGATGATACTCTAATTACCCATTATTTATAAAATTAACCTTTCTCTTCCGAAGTGGTGGCTTAGCCTCTTGGTTTCGATAGACTCGGTCTTTACCATGCCATCTTTGTCGGGTTCGATTCGGTAGCTCTGATTCTAATATTTTTTCTTAAGGTCTTTTATATATATATATATATATATATATATATATATATATATATATATATATATATATATATATAGGATATAGATCATATAGGAATGGTAAATGTTGTGAGAAATAGGAATAAATCGACCATTTATAACCATAAATCAATGATCCGATTTAATATATGTGTGCTAAACGTTTCTTATATTTGTGCTATGAATGAGCCACCGAATTTCTTCTTGAGGATATTATTGGAATCGAAAATTTATGGAGCAGACTATTACCTTAATTCATGGGATTATATATCTTCTATATATGGATAAGTATAGATTTGATATATCTATACTTCCACACGAAATATATTAAGGAATGAAAATATACATCCTTTTTTGTTCAGAATTTTCGTAGTGATTTCTCCATAGAACAGCAAGGTATTCACGTTTTTTTTATATGATATTTTTCTCAATGTATCGATTGACTGTTGTTGCACATACAAGGTATATTTATTGCATATAAATATATTTTCTTTGCAACATTTTGTAACGTATCAGAATTTCCTGAATGTTCGTCGTTAGTTATTATATTATGTTTTTTTTGCCTTTTGTGTTATCTAGCAAGTTTTAGTTGTTATATTTTGTATATATAAGTTATTTTTCTATTGTTTTCTTGCTTCATGGAAATCCTGTGTAAATGTCATGACTCTTCTGTATAAGTTAGTTTTGCTTTATAAGGTATAAACTATTTCGCTTAATTCGTTGCAATCTTAATGTATACTTGTTGCACATTAAGGTATATTTGTTGCATATAAACATAGTATCTTTCTTGATGAAATTGGAATTTGTTAATATTTTTAATTTGAGTCGTTTATTTTCGTTTGTATTGGTAATATTTTATGTTTTGCTTTTGCATTTTGTTTTATATTTTTGTCGTTTAGTTGTTTTATTGGTATTTGTTAGTATTTTTTTAGTTTATTATGCTTCATGTTACATCATTGTAATTTTGTATTACATTATAATGTATACTTTATGTTCGCTAAAATGTGTTGCACTATTAATGTATAGTTATTGCACATATATTGTATATTTTTTGCATATAAACAGTAAATTTATTTTGTATTGGTAATGTTGTATTATTGTTTCTCGAATATGTTTTATCTTGGTCGTTTTAGTTTTTTTTTGGTATTTTGCAAGATTTTTTACATTGTTTGTATGCTTCATGGAACATGTGGGTAATTTAGTTTTAAATTCGTAATAATATATATATTTATACATGTGTTGTATGTTTTGTTGCACATTTTAGTATTTGTGTTGCATATAATATACAATATATTGCATACATGTAACATATTTGAACTTAGAAAATAAGTCTGTCTCTGTAATGTTTATAGTACTGTATGTTGCACATTGTCTTATTTGTATTGCATAATATACTGATTTTGTAACAATTATATGTTATCTCTAATCTGTAATAATATATATAATTCTGTTATTGAAAATTTGTGGGTAGCATGTGGAATATTGCATATGCAATGCAGTAGTATAGCACATTAATGTATAGTTATTGCATTGCTCTCCCCAATGAATATCACTGATAATTATCCCCTATTTTCATGGTATAGACGCAGATTTTCCATATCTTCATTGTGAAATTTTTTTATTCTTCTCAAATTTACCCTTCACGTTTTTAGGGTTTAAATCAAGAAAATCAGTTTTATTTAATTCTATGTTTATGCATAAATCTCATCCATTGATTATATTGCAATACATGGTTGAGATTTATTCCTATTTCTCACACTAAATACTTTTCTCACTATAACCATCCCCTATATATATATATAGATATAGATATATATATATATATATATATATTATATATAATGAATTTATATTAAATATATAAATTCGGGTATGTGTGTGTATATATATATATATATATGAATTTATATAATAATTCGGGTATTCGGGTATACCTGATTACCCGACAGGTATACCCGATAATATAATTGTACACTACCCGACCCCAACCCAGTATACCGGATTTTCGGGTGTCGGTACCCAATACCCGATAAATTTCGGGTCGGGTATCGGGTACCCTATTATCCGACATCCTAATAGTCTAGTCACCCTACTGCGGCGAATAATTACATTTATAAATCTTACGATGTATCGGTTCATTTGCATCCGGATAAATTCCCTTATATTCATTAACGTATTATCTCTTTATATATAACTAATGTGTAATCCATCGAATTTTGAAGGGAAATCACTTTACGTCGTAATTTATAATAATATTCGTTAATCTCCAGAATTTTTTTGAACTAATAAGTATAACTTGTTATAATATTTGACTATCCATAGCAGTAACAATTCGAACATTACAAAGTAAATATTAATAATAGAAAACAAATAACAAAAGACTAAAAATAGAAAGAATTTCACGTAAGCATATCAATTAATATTCATACCTGTTACAGATTTACATATTCGTACATGTCCAAAACTTGATTTTAAAAATTGATTTTTTACTGATTCTTGTCTGAAACTTATATAATAATACCAACTGATTACTCAAACTCATTTAAATTTATAAGATATCTAAATAATTAAATCTAAGTTGTTATAATAATTGATTATCTGTCTCAATAAAATTTGAATATTACAAAGTATATAATGATAAACGCGCATTTTACACGTTTATTGTTGATATTTAAAGATGAGTTTAGATCATTTAATGTGCGTTTATGTATCGATTCTTAATGTTTCATCTATTTCTAGAAGATACTGCTCTTGGGTGTCCTTTGACGTTTTGTAGGTTTATATGTTGATAATCGAAGCAAGGAACGAAGGCGAGCGAGTTGCATTCGCCCGGTTTCTAGCGACCGGTCTAGCGGTCGCTAGTGGCCGCTAAGCAAGCCAATGCGAGCCCGAGAGAGAGAGAGGCGGCGCGGTCGTGGCACGAGCTAACACGCCAAAGCCGAGATAGCTATTATGCGATTTCGCTGACCTTGCTAGCGATCGCTAGCTGTGCCGCGAGGCTACCCCGCGAGCGAGAGCGAGACCATGGCGAAGAGAGCGCGAGATGCTTAGCGGTCGAGCTAGCGACCGCGAGCAGCGATCGCGAGACGGCGCGACAGATGAGAAATTAGGGTTTCCACCCTTTTCTATAAATAGGCGATCAACCCCCTCGCGCCTCCTAAGCCCCAGACGTCCTCAGAGAGCTTTTTATTCAGTTTTCCTCAGATTTTTGTCTTTCTTTCGCTTCCGTTTAGTTCTAGCTTTAATTCTTGCATTATTCTAGTTTAGTTTTTCGCTTTGTTATCGATCGGAACGTTTTGTCCGATCGTTTTACGTTGTTTTCCGTTTATTGCTCGGGATTGGATTCAAGACCAACCATTGTTCATCCAACGCTTCATCACGGGTTTTATATATTTATTTTCCGTTTTTATGGTTAAATCATATTTTATTCCGTTTATTATGTCTGGCTAGTTTTCCGTTCTAATCCTAGGGTTTGCATGATTCGATCCTATATGTTGTGATTCTGTTATCGCTATTTACCTTCCAGGCATTGATTCATGATTCTTGGTGCTTATTTATATGTGTTGATTTCTGATCAATCTTGATGCATATCTAGTTGTCGGTTAATTACGTAATTGTATTAATTGTCGATCGATCTTGAATGCATGATCTGAATAAGCGCTTGAGTCGTGGTGAGATAGGATATTCGTAGGAAGCATATTCTTAGTGATCCTTTTGGAGTTACTTGTTTTCACCTAGAATGGTAGGAAAACTCGTAATCTCTCGCCGCAATTGTCGTGGCGAAGTTGTTGGTTATATATGTGATCTTACATCTTATGCGGATTAAAATTGGCTAATAGGAGCAGGATAAACATACGTTGTGGATAGGATTAATGCATCCATCGGGTTAGTCTCTCTTATCTGTTTTATCATCCGTGATTTTATTGCTTTATTTATATTTACGCATGGCTACATCGCTTTGGATTAATTTCAAGCCCTGTTATATCATCACCCGATTTACGTGGCGAATAATGATGAATTATCGTTGAGCTAGCACGTGTTTCGTATTACAATCCACGTGGATACGATACTCGACTTACCTATATACTTACACTTTTAGTGTTATAAAGTGAGCGATCAAATTTTGGCACCGTTTAGGGGATTGTTAAGATTGCGTAGGAATAATTTGACGATTTGGATTTATTAATTCAAGTTTTATATTATATTATCTATTTATCGTTACGGTGAATTCTCTCTTTTCTCGGGTAGTGTATGCGTCAAGATCTCGGGGACCTCACGAAATATTACTAGATCCCGAGATCGAAAGCTCTCAAAGGAGAAGAGGGCGAGAGAAGAGACGGCTGCAATGGCGGCTAATCCACGAGCAGGGCATTCCTCCCGAGCAAGCTGCACGCATGTTAGCGATTTCGCAGAGATGCGGCCGGATGGCGAATATGGGACTCCTAGTCCCCGCTCCAGAGCGAGACCTCTGAATTATATGTACCGACCTCCCACCGAGCAATTCGAGGAGGCGGATGGGGCCGGAAGTCAATGCAAACAACCGAGTTAAAGCCGGCCCTAATCGGCATGGTACAAGGAGAGCGGTTTGGGGAGGAGTCACGAGAGGACCCGAATGCGCATCTTGAGACATTCTCGATATTTGTGACACCATCAAGCAGAATGGGGTGCCACAAGACACGATCCGGATCGCATGTTCGGATTCTCTCTTGATCGAGCGAAGGAGTGGTTGAAGTTTGGACCGCACGGGCATAAGCAGTTGGGGATCTTTGCGAAAGTTCCTCTCAAAGTATTTTCCGCCAGCCAAAGCCCGGAAAATCATCGCGAGATCTCCCACTTCTCCCGGCTAGGAGATGAGTCATTGTTCGAGTCGTGGGAGCGATTCGATGGTCTATTGAAAGTGCCCACAACACGGATTCTCGAAGAAACAGATCACGTATTTCTACGGTGGTGACATGGCATATAAGGAGCATAGTGGATGCGTCGGCGGTGGATGTTTATTGAATCGTCGTGTAGAGGAGGCGATCGCATCATAGAAGAGATGGCGGCAAATAGTTATCAATGGCCGACGGAGAGGGCGCCGATGGCTAAAGCGATGGCCGTAGAGGTTGATTCAATCTGACGGTGATGAAGCAATTCACTCTTTTGAAGAGTCGGATCGAGGCAGAGGAGGTTAATCATATCAATCGGAGGAACCATGGGGAAAATCCGGCATACAATAATCCGAATAACAGAAATCACCCAAATTTTCGTATGCCAACCCCAATAACTTCCAACAACCTCCAGCAGGCTTCGTCGTTCAGAATGGTGTAATTCAAGAGCCGAAGAAGCCAAGTCTCGAAGATATGATGCAGCAGTTGGTTGTAAGCAACCAACAATTGGCAACGAACCAGAGTGCATTTATAAGCAGTACCGGGCAGAAAATAACTCATCTGGAGTCGACTGTGACGGCTATGGGAAAGCATATGAAGATTTTGGAAAATCAGATTGGTCAAGTAGCCGTACAGTTGAATGCACTACAAAAGACGGGCCAATTTCCGAGTAATACGGAGGTGAACCCGAAAAATCAATGTTTCGCCATCCAGACGAGGAGTGGACAAGCTTACCCGAGCCCTACCGAAGAAGAAGAGGCTGAAAGTAAACTGGAGCAGAAACTCACGACTGAGCTCGCGACCGCGATCCCGATCGCGAAGAGTCCCGAGTTTTCCCGTCAGAAGCTCGCGACCGAGCACGCGCCGCGGTGACCATGAGCCATCAGATTGTCGCGCCCGGAATTGTTCGCGGCGACCAGTCGCATAGCTCGAGCGAAGGAGGATTCCGGCGCCCAGCGGACACCTCGCAACCCGCCCGGTGATCGCGAGGTCAACCGAAGGGCCTCCGGCGATCCAATTCTCGCACGTACACTCCTCCGGTCCCATTTTCGAGTCGACTAGTCAAGTCGAAATATGGCGAGGAGTTCTGCGGCGTTCAAAGAGATTTTCAAAAGTTGAGATCAATTTGCCTCTCTTTGAAGCACTGCGAAACATGGGATATATGAAATTTTTAAAGACGCACTTGCAAGCAAGAAGAAATTAGGAAATTTGAAAAAATTACCTATCAGGAATCTTGGTCAGTATTACGGAGGAAGCTCCTCAAGCGAAGGATCCCGACGGTTTACGTTAGAATGCGAGATCGCCGAGCAAACTTTTCCAAATGTATTGTGCGACTTGAGGCGAGCATCAATCGATGCCTTTGAGCGTTTTCAACCGATCGCACCTTGGAAAGATGAAGCCGGCGAAGATATCGCGATGATGGTGACGGTCGATCATATATCCTAAAGGTATCGTCGAAGATGTGTTGGTAAATTCGGGACTTTGTTTTCTGCCGATTTTGTGATTTTAGATATTCCGAATTCAAACAACAACCGCTAATCTAGGTAGACCTTTTCTAGCAACTGGTCGTGCTTTGATTGATGTGCAGGAAGGTAATCTCACGTTTCGTGTTAACGATAAGGAGCTCAAGATTTCCATATATGACGCCATCAAGCAACACGACAGTGAAAAGCCGGAAGATTGCTACTCGATCACGACTGCTGCTGCCGCACATGTCACGCGCTTAGAGAGTACTTGTCCAATCGACGGGCATGATGCAAAGAAGAAGTGGACTCGGCATAAAAATCCGAGTGATTCGTTCAAACTTTGTGGAAGCCATTGTTGTGCAAATTGGTGGTCATTGTCAATGCAAGTACGAGGCAAATTGAAGTTTGGAAAGACCACGATTGCCAAATCGCTGATTGATAAGAGGTATCATCGAGCTAGCGACGATAAATCCAAACCTCGGTTGGGAGGTAACCCGACATTTTACGTGCTTTATGTCTTTGTTTTGTTTTCTTGTTTTCGTTGTTTTCTTGTGTCTTGTTTGTTTGTTTTTAAGTCCCAATGTATATCATCAATGGTGAGGATTCTATCGACCGCCGGAGTAGCGCAACATATGAGGTACGGTCTCTCCCAATCACTCTCTTCTGCAAACATTATTGCCTCCATTGCACACTGTTGACAATAAGTTTGGGGGGTTAGTAGTCGAGTGTGATGTGATTGAGAGTCCTTGTTATGCTTTGCGTCGTTTTGTTAAGTTATTATATGTTGGGGCTTTTGTCTGGTCTTTTGTCTTTCTTTTTCGTGTTGTGTCTGTCGATCAACGAGTTAAGTGAAGTTGTTAATCCATGTGGCCAATGACGATAGGAAATTTTTGTGAAATTTAATGATAGTGCACATGATATGTTAGAAAATGACGCATGAATGACGTGAGAGTGCTTAGCTTGTTGTTTTTCACCATTTGCTTAACACAGTGAGACTTGAGCTTCTTTGTATACACATCTTGATCTGATTTCTTTTAATTGTGTGATATCATGCATGTGATTCTCTTCTAGAACTTGCCGTTTTTACGTATCGAGGCCGCAATATGTGTTTCAATTTGGAAAGGATAAAGGCCATCTTTGTTAACCACATATTCACCCAAACACTAACCCGATGATGTATACCATTTGTCGCCTTCTTTGAGCTCTTATTAGACTTATTTTTCGATTAACGGATGATAGGAGGTGAGGATGGATATGGGAATCAAAAGGGTTGAAATTTTGATGTAGTTATGGCGAAAAGTTTCTTGTGAGAAATACATACGTGGTGAAGAATAGTACCTTTGTTGTGAATGATAAATCCTATAAGCTCTAGAAAATAAAAGAAAAAGCAATGATAAGTTCATTATGTGTTTTGAGCATAAAGGGTCGTTAATCAAAGTATAGGTACCTTATGAGGCATAAAACATCGATTTAGCACGTTGGGAAAGAAGAGGAAAATGGACGAAGTCCATACGTGTTGAAAAGTATAAATGGGGGTGCTTGGAATATTTTTGAGTCACTTAGCCATATATTATCCTACCTTAACCAATGTGCCTACATTATGACCTATGAAAAGACCTCTTTGATCCTAATTCGAACACAATAACGCGGTGGAGATATTAGAAAGCAGCAAGCCTATGGTAAGATGTTGCATTGCATTGATCGTTGAGTGTATACACGTTCTACATTTCTTTATGAGTTGAGTGTATCCTATATTTTATACACATACCGTTGTGAGGTTGAATTAAATGAGTTTTGCCCTCGATGGTTGTTTGTGTTGAGTTAGCTAACGTCGTCATGTGCTCTAATGTTTTGGCGTTAATATGTTTCGAGGCTTATAATGGTTATCCTCTTTTCTACGCTCGTTGATCTTTCTTTTGTCTTTACATTACATTTTTGTTTGAGGACAAACAATGCTTTAAGTTTGGGGGTTTGATAAGCGCATTTTACGTTTATTGTTGATATTTAAAGATGAGTTTAGATCATTTAATGTGCGTTTATGTATCGATTCTTAATGTTTCATCTATTTCTAGAAGATACTGCTCTTGGGTGTTCCTTTGACGTTTTGTAGGTTTATATGTTGATAATCGAAGCAAGGAACGAAGACGAGCCAAGTTGCAATTCTGCCCAGTTTCTAGCGACCAGTCTAGCGGTCGCTAGGCTGGCCGCTAGGCAAGCCAGCGAGAGCCCAGAGAGAGAGAGCGGCCGCGAGTCGGCGGGCGCGAGCTAACACGCCCAAAGCCGAGATAGCTATTGTACGATTTCTCGCGGCCCTTGCTAGCGGTCGCTAGCCAGGCATGAGGCTACCCTACGAGCGAGGCGAGACCGCGGCGAAGAAGAAGCGGGGAGATGCTTAGCGGTCGAGCTAGCGACCGCGGCGGCGATCGCGAGCGGCGGCAGATGAAAATTAGGTTTCCACCTTTTTCTATAAATAGGGATCAACCCCGCGCCTCCTAAGCCCAGGCGTCCTCGAGAGCTTTTATTGATTTTCCTCAGATTTTTGTCTTTCTTTCGCCCGTTTAGTTCTAGCTTTAATTCTTGCATTATTCTAGTTTAGTTTTCGCTTTGTTATCGATCGGAGCGTTTTGTCCGATCGTTTCGTTGTTTTCCGTTTATTGCTCGGGATTGGATTCAAGACCAACCATTGTTCATTCAACGCTTCATCACGGGTTTATATATTTATTTTCCGTTTTTATGGTTAAATCATATTTTTTTCCGTTTATTATGTCTGGCTAGTTTTCCGTTCTAATCCTAGGGTTTGCATAAATCGATCCTATATGTTGTGATTCCTGTTATCGCTATTTACCTTCCAGGCATTGATTCATGATTCTTGGTGCTTATTTATATGTGTTGATTTCTGATCAATCTTGATGCATATCTAGTTGTCGAGTAATTACGTAATTGTATTAATTGTCAATCGATCTTGAATGCATGATCGAATAAGTCTTGAGTCGTGGTGAGATAGGATATTCGTAGGAAGCATATTCTTAGTGATCCTTTTGGAGTTACTTGTTTTCACCTAGAATGGTAGGGAAAACTCGTAATCTCATCGCCGCAATTGTAAATGGCGAAGTTGTTGGTTATATATGTGATCTTATCTTATGCGGATTAAAATTGACTAATAGGAACAGGATAAACATCGTTGTGGATAGGATTAATGCATCCACTAGGTTAGTCTCTCTTATCTGTTTTATCATCAGTGATTTTATTGCTTTATTTATATTTACGCATGGTTACATACGCTTTGGATTAATTTCAAGCCTGTTATATCATCACCTTGATTTACGTACTTGAATAATGATGAATTATCGTTGAGCTAACACGTGTTTTAGTATTACAATCACCGTGGATACGATACTCGACTTACCTATATACTTACATTTTTAGTGTTATAAAAGTGAGCGATCATATATATTAATAATACATAGTATAAATATCCACTAACTACTTATCCTCATCCAAAACTCGTTTAGTAGCACCAGCTTACTTGCCAAATTCATTTGGATTTACAAAATAACTAGTTTTAGTAATTGGTTATCAATCTAAGTAAAACCCAAACATTATAGAGTAAACAATAATAAATATTATAATAAAAATCAATTTGGGATTCCAATTTATATATGTTCTCCAAATTGTGAAATTTGCTTAAAATTAATTGGTGAACCGAAATAATGAGACTATGATTCAGCTATCCAAAATCATGTGGAATGTATAAATTTGTACCTATCAAAACTCCATTTAAAAGTGATTTTACCACTCGTTCTCATTCCAAACTCGAATAATGATACTTGTTAATTTTCTAAATGTATTTGAATTTACAAATATAAGCTGTTACAATAATTGGTTATCAATTGTAACAACAACCCGAACATTACAAAGTAAATATTCATAATAAATAAAATAAATAACAAAGTTTAAAAATTTGAGAAAATTCGGCATGCCAATTAATTCTTGGACCGTTTAGAATTTATATATTCATAGTTGTCCCAAAGTGATTTAAAAATAATTTTATAATCCATCCTCATCCCAAACATCTATAGTAATATCTGCCAATTATTCAAATTTATTTATAATATATCTAAGTAATTAAATATGAATTATTGTAAGAATTGTTTATCTATCTCAATAAAATATGAATAATACAAAATAATATTAATAATAAATAGTATAAATACCGCTAGTTGCTCATTCATCTCTCAAACCCATATAGTAATATTAAGCTAACTTAAATCCAATACAATTGTTTAAAATGAATTTAAAATTTATATCTCATGAAAAATCGATGTGCACTTAAAATTGTATCATTTTATATTTTAATTGATGAAGTGTAATAAAATTGATGTGGGATTCCAAATTTGATAAAGAACTATAAAAATATGTTTTTAATTCATAAAGTCTCGTGAAAAAATAGATTTGGTATTCAAATTACAAAAATATATATTAAATCGATGTCGTATAGCTTTATTTACCTATTACTTAAAAGTTGTTAAATTTTATATAATTTTTTTTTTACAAAATTGACTATCTTATCAATAAAAAATCATAATTTTATATAATTAATGTTACAAAAATCTAACTATTATCAATTCCAGTATTTTTCCATTTGTTATGAACCTGAGTCATTTTACAGATTTTAAATTGAAAATGCGATTTACTTCAAAAGAATAAAAAATGCAAATAGTTTTAGAACTTATGAGAATATACAATTAAAAAATTATAAACAAATCATATACTTCACGTCAAACAATATATAAATATTCCATCTAACAATTTAAAATACTTGTTTATGTACAATTTGATGGTTAAATCACTAAACATATATTGACCTACTAATATTTTCAAAGTTATATCAAATTTAGCCTTTAAATAACAACATAATTTGAGTTCATTAAAATAGAATAAATCATCTTTACATTGCATTTCAATGTTAACATATCCACTATATGTACAAGGCCTTGTTTGGTAGTTAAGATAAGCCATAAATAGCTAATGTATCTAAACTTATATGCTTGTTTGATACACTATATTCTTATCTTCCAGGCTCAACTTTATTGAAAAGTATGTGCCAACTTTACTGTTCTTCTATGTATATGCAACTCGGAGGAAGGGCAAGATATGTATTCCCTTGCGAACAGTAATACAGATTATAAAGTGGAAAGACAAAACTACCCTTATACTCAAGCATTTGGCCATTGTTCAAATCATTATTCTAATTTCAAAGAGAGAAATCAGCAACCCAATTTCAGAGCTTCAAAAGATCAACCTACTTTCTACTTCGAACTAGTGTGTCACCGAGATCGAAGACCAGAGCATCTTGTGCATGCCAATTTGCTACTTGTAACGAGAGGTTTCAAATTGTTGATTTTTATTCACTTGACTTCTTGTCGTGTGTGCATATATAGTGCTTCCTGGCGATGAAAGCTGACTTTGCCCTTGATATGATGGTAAAGCTGATTGCATTGACATGTTTAAGGATTTTCAAGAAACAAAAATTTCTATTATTAACAGTTAGGAGGTCTAGTCTGCACTACATATGATTTTTGTTTAATCATTGAAATTAGGTGCTCATTATTCGTTAATCTCATTTACAGAAGATCTTTCCCGAAGATGTTGTTGTTGCATCAGGAAAGAAAGATGGATGATGGTTCTGGTGTTGGTCAAATATGGTGGCTACTTTAGGAATGTGGGTTGCATCCCACATCGTTTCTTCTTCATAGTTTTGCCCAAATGTTTGCCTATATAAGGTAGCCCATTCCTTTGTTTTGAACACACCAGATTGAGATTAAAATCTCATGTTGAGAGAAAATAGGAAGATCCAAGTGAAAATTATGTTCAATTTTTGGGGTGTCCTTGGATAGAGGGTTGAGTGTGTTGTAAACACTTTTACCTATTTTCTCGATTATAGATCTGCGGCGGCCGGAGGCGTGGCGAATTAGCGAACTCCGTTATCAAATTTTGAGTACTTTTATTGATACTTGTTTTGCTTTCCCACTAGTCTAAAGAAGGAAATATTGAGGTTATTTCCTAACAACGGTATCGAGCTCGAGGTTCGGGCGGTGATCTTTTAAAATTCATAGTATGCTCGTGGTTGCGTGATTCTTGATCCTCCACAGAAATTGAATTTTGAAGCGGTCATCCGTCGGAGGATAGTTTTGTCGAATTATTCAACGGTTATACTATTTACTTGAATAGTACAAAGTTACGGCGAGGAAAGATTTGGTATTTAAGCGGTCAAGAGTGACTCGCTTTCTTTCACGGGAACTAAGTGTCTTGTTCATTTTATAGTCCATTTCGTTGAATAGTGATCTCCAGCGGTGTTAAGTAGTACGGTGGTTTCACAGAATTGTCTTCAACTAATCCGGTGTGGGTTAGGCTTGAGTGGGAGCAATGGCTGCGAGAAGAAGGATCGAGAATTGAAAAGTTCGATGGCGCGGACTTTGGCTTTTGGAAAATGCGAGATGGAGGATTATCGTATCAAAGGGCCTTTATCAACCTCTCTCGAAAGCGAAACCAGAGGATATGAAGGAAGATAAATGGGCCATTCTCGGCGGAAAACCCTTGGAGTTATCCGATTGTCATTATCTCGCAATGTTGTTTTAACATAGCAAAGGAAAAGACCACGGCGAGTCTTATGGCGGCTCTCTCCAGCATGTACGAGAAGCCGTGACCTCAAATAAAGTTCATTTAATGAGGCGGTTGTTCAATTTGCGAATGAGCGGAAGGAAGATCGGTAGCTCGACATCTCAACGAGGCGAATACAATCACAACCCAATTGAGTTACATTGAAATTGATTTTGATGAAGAAGACGAGCATTGATACTTTTATCTTCCTCCCGGCGGTTGGAATGCTACGATCCGCGGTGAGTAGCTCGTCGGGAAGTAAAAGTTAAAATTTGATGATGTTCGTGATCCGGTTCTCGATGAAGAGGTCAGGAGAAGAGGTATGGAGAATCAACCCCTTCAAGATGTGCATACAAAGTCTAAGGCGGAGGCGACTCACCAGCGAGGGGCGTCATCGAGCTTTGGTGGGGATGGTTTGTTAGCCCTTGAGACTTGGTGCCGAGATGTGCCGGGGCGTCGGCATATCTTGGCACGATGGTGTCAAGTCACTTGATCTAAGTGATTTGGCGTGACCCGAGATGGACACGTGACTTGCTCGATGTAGGAAGCCCTCGGTGTGACTCGGACTTGTGTCGAAAGTCTTCCTAACCAGCGATGTTAGGCGGCGTGTTCCGTTGATACGGCGGTGCAAGATGGTCCGTGTGTTAGAAAAGACACGGGCATGCGAGGAAGAAAGCGAGAGTGAGAGCATCGAGTGATGTACAAGGATAAGCACGACACATGTGCGGCGACTCGAGCGAGTGGGCTGGTGTGCGCAGAGAATCGAATAGTTGAGAGTCCTCGGATGGAGAATCAACCGACACGACGTGCGGCGACTCGGTTAGGGTGGGCGATGTCGTGAAGTGCGGCAACTCGAAGAGAGTGTGCGGTGTCGCAAAGAATCGATAGTTGAGAGTCCTCGGATGGAGAATCAACCAAACACGAGCGTGCGGCGACTTCAGTTAGAGTGGGCGATGTCGGTAAAAGAGCCGGCGACTCGAATAGAGTGGGCGATGTATGCAAAGATGCGGCGACTCGAATAGAGTGGGCGGTGTTTGCGAGAGATGCGGCGCCAAGAGATGTAGAGTGTCGAGAGATGCGGCGTCGAGCTTCGGCGTCTTGGTGTGCGAGCAAGGGTGGCGGCGGAGCGGTTGTCCTTCAGCGGTTATGTCCGAGAAAGATGGTAAGTGTGGCGGTTTTATGCACAAAGAAGGTTTCTAGAAGTGCAATGCCGACCACATTGCTACTTCGAGGAAAATTGAAAGCGGATGTCAAAAGAATTTGACATGAAAGACTTAGGTCCAGCAAAGAAGATACTTGGAATGCAAATCACGAGAGATAAGCAAAAATGAGTTTTGCAGTTATCTCAGGCGGAGTACATCAACCGTGTTTGCGAGTTCGGTATAATGGGCTGCAGCCAAACCGATCTGCACATTTGGCTTCAAGGACCGGTCCCCGGACGGAGGAAGAGAAGAGTCGTGGCGAGATTCCTTATGCTATAGGAAGTTTGATGTACGCAATAGTGCATGCGAGACGAGACATTGGCCATGCGATGGGAGTTGTTAGCGGTTTATGTCAAAATCCGGAAAAGCTCATTGGGAAGGCATCGAGAGGATTTTGAGGTATCTACGAGACTTTGTTGATAAGTGTTGGTAATTTGGTAGATGAGAGCTAAAAGTACAAGGTTACGTAGATGCGGACTATGGTGATGACCATTGATAAACTGAAGTTGTGCTCAACTTGGTTAACTCTTGAACTAACAACCAGAGATGACTGTCGCATTGATCGAGGTGTGAAGACAGATTGAAATCAGTCTTCAAGTGGGAGATTGTTGGTCAAATATGGTGGCTACTTTAGGAATGTGGGTTGCGTCCCATCGTTTCTTCTTCATAGTTTGCCCAAATGTTTGCTATATAAGGTAGCCCGTTCCTTTGTTTGAACACACAGTTGAGATTAAAATCTCATGTTGAGAGAAAATAGGAAGATCCAGTGAAAATTGTGTTCAATTTTTGGGGTGTCCTTGGATAGAGGGTTGAGTGTGTTGTAAACACTTTTACCTATTTTCTCGATTATAGATCTGCGGCCCGGAGGCGTGGCGAAATTAGCGAACTCCGTTATCAAATTTTAGTACTTTTATTGAGACTTGTTTTGCTTTCCCACTAGTCTAAAGAAGGAAATATTGAGGTTATTTCCTAACATCTGGGTCATCATCAGATGATTCTGAAGATGAGGAATATGATCTTGATAAGGCTGACAGTTCGAAGAAGGTTGAAGGAAATAAAGCGGTTCAGATGAATCTAGCTACCTATCTGCATCTGATGATTTGGCTGGTTCTCATAAAAATGAAAAGTATTTGGGTCTTCCTTTTGAGGATTCAGAAGATGGTGAATTTAATCCCTCTGCTTCAGATCAAGATAATCAGGTTAAGCAGGATAGTTCAAGTTCTGATTTTACCTCTGATCCAGAGGACATTGAAGCTCTAATTGAAGATAAAACTACTACTAGTGAAGATCCCGATAAACCTCATCATCAGCACATTCGAGAACGGTGGAATTGGTCTTTCATAAATGGATCTAGGAGTCAAAACTTTGATAGTGGTGCTAAGAGTTTTAGCGTGGTGATGAATCTTAAGTTCAAGCCCAACTTATCGGTTCTATTAATTTGCCTCTGTAAAATGGTGTAAGCTATCAATTTTGATGAGTCATTGACTATTCTAATTATGTATACAAAATAGATTTTTAGCTTCGATGTGGCCTGTAAAACTTATGGATCCATTCCAAAAGTAATCAAGTATCATTTTTCATGAGAAATAGGCTCACTTTCTTGATTACTTGTTGTTGCACGTCGCTAAGGTTATGAGGAAAAATAAGATATAAGTTGGGATGTATTTGTAATTTTCAATTTGTCAAAAGGTTAATATTGTAATTTATTGCTTAATCTTGATTTTAAACTAGTGTATCAAATAAGTAGTTTATATAATCTATGTCTTATATCTTATTTACCAAACAACGAGATATGATTCTAATCTCATATAATCTACAATATATATCTTATTTTCTATCTATATTGACGTATCTTAACATGTCTATCAAACAAGACCTAAGAATGTCATCTCATATTGCAAAAACTCAACCATATCATTTTTGTATTTTAAATGCTTCTAGCGTATCACTCCTATGATATGATTTGTATCATTCTCAAAAATCTATTATATGTTAATGAATATTGTCTATAATTTATGAATTTGTAATTATTAAAAATTATGTGGCATTAAGTTATTATGTGTAACATTTTTTTAGTTAGTGTATTATATTAAATCATTATATATATATGAAAGTTTATAATTGAGTACACATTTAAAACTATATTTCATAAGATTTATATACATGCATAATGTTATGAATTAATATTTCTTATATTTTTAACATATTGTTAGAAAATAATAATTATGAAATATAAATAATATATATATATATATATATATATATTCAAATAAAATATATATCTATTATTAGTGTATATAAATCAATACAATCTAACAATCATAGTATCACGATATTATTAAGCAATCAATATGTCGACATTGTGATTGATTAACTATTTTCATGTGAATCAATATTAGAAGAATAGAATTCAAACTATCAAAATATGGTGGGTGGTTTCTTAATGATCTTTTAAAGTTTTATTTGAAAAAATATTGAATTTAAAATATAATTTTTGAAGGAAAGAATAAAGGAATGATTTGATATAACTATTTTAAATAAATTAAAATAAATAATAATGATAAAGATATTTGTAAGATTATAATTTGATATTAAATAAAAGTAATAAAAATAGATAAACAAATAATAATTATATATAACCAAGTTGTTATTTTTTTAAATCATGAGTAATTATGAACAATCAACATATATATATATATATATATATATATATATATATATATATATATATATATATTATTGTAGGAAATAAAAATAGTAACACATCTTTCATATTTGTGTAGTACAATCATAATTACTATTTTACATATGTTAATTTAGCACATATTTCATCCATTCGTAGCACATATGCTAAATATATTAGTTTAGCACATCTTTCATTGTAGCGTAGCACAAGAAGGGTTCTAGTACTGCACAGTAATCCGTCTAGCACACAAAACTGTAGCACAACCGAAAATTAAATCTCAACCATTAATCCAGTAAATCAAAGGCCCAGATTCATTTTCATTTCCTACCAAATTATCATTTCCTACATGAACCATATATATATATATTCTCTATATGGGGTTGGATCCGGTGAGAACTCATCTTTTTGAGAACTTGAGAACCATGCATAAGGCGTTGAAGATAATGCAAAGCAAATTATAAAGTTATGCATGCGAAAACATTCTAAAATTGTTGCACAACAAAATAATTTTAGAAAGTTTTCGTTATGCACAACTTTATTAATCTTGTGCATCGTCTTCAACGTCTTATCATGGTTCGCAGAGTTCATAAAAGATGATTCGTTGATCCATTCTCTATATATATATATATATATAATACTACATTTAATAATAACATAAATTAAACAATCAATATATTAAATGATAAATGGTTAAATAAGAAAATTATGGAATTTACAAAAATAAGAATGAAAAACTATGAAAACGCCACATATGATTTTAGATGAATGTCTCTAATATATAATGGAATTATATATTAATAGATGATCACGCTTTTGTGTGTATGTCTTATGAATTGTATGTAGTGATGGAGGGAGAAGGAGAGGTGGGGGGCCATGGGCCCTCCAGATTTTTTTTTATAAAAAAATTAGATATATATATATATATATGTAATTATATATTTTTTTAAATAAACTATATTATTATTATTATTATTATTATTATAATATTGAGGGAGAATGTATGGATCACATAACAGAATAACGAGCTTTAATGCAGAATTCTTAATTTAAGGTGGACAATCTTTTTATTTTCTTATTCCTTTATCATATTTGTTTCAAATATATTATTTTTTTACTTTTTTACGTTATATATTTTTTCTCTGATATAATTTAAATTTAGAATTTATTATAGATTAATAATTTGATTTCACAAACCAAAACCGTTTATTAATTTGTAACTTATAATATCAAATATTAAGGTATATTAATTGTGTTCTTAATAGTTCATTATTGATCATCTTGATAGCGATTGTAAAATATTTATATCTTTCATATATTTTTCTACTTTTGGTTATCGTATCTTTTCATTATTTAATCTTGATTCATTGTTTGTTTATTCGTGCAAATCACCACGTTCTTCGCCAAGATCATCCTCCAAATCCGGCGTTCGATCGGAAACAAGATCAAGTCCTTCGGATCAACATCATCAAATCAATTTCAAGTTCAAGGAGATCGAGGAACTACATCCCTCCAAACAACTCGAAGAACATCAAGATCGTTCAAGAATTCAAGTCGAAGAGAAGAATCGGAGGATAGATAGAGATCGAACTCATCTCAAATTTATCAAATTGATTGATTTTGTATATAATTTTGTATTTATAAAATTTAAATACAAAAATTTGTGTTACAAATTTTGGCAGGCCCGGTGGGACGTCTCTACCTCTCATCTCTACTCTTCACTAAAATCTTGAAAGATGTTCACCCAAAAACATGCAACTAAGGTTGCTTCAAAAGCTTCTTGAGAAAGCATTGGCGTCGTTACGAAGCAAAGCGAACAACTTCAAGAAGCTTGAAGTCATCCATCGCTAGGGGAAAAGAGCAACACATTGCCACTCTAAATGAAGAAGGTGTTGACTCTGAAGGAAGCTTCACCTCCCCTATTGCAAAATCTATCACAAGTTACCCACTTGAGGTGCCTGTGATGATGACGAGCACCTCCACCGTGGAAGAACAGCTGTCAAATCTTACAAGGTTGGTCGAATCTCGAGCATACACATCCAAGAGCAAGATGCAAGATTGCAAAGCTCGGGGAGAGAAGGCAGTCAAGCCACATCAATGATAAAGGAAGTGAGCGTGGCGGACGATAGAAGCGGCACGACGATCAAGAAACTCATGACGAGAGAAAATCATCTGGCAAACACATTCAAATCTCTTCTGATGGCTTCATCAAGGCAGACCAACTCAAGGAGTTCATCGAGGTGACAATGAAGAACAAATTTGATGGAAGCTCCAAGTCATCATTGATTTGCTCTAAGCCGTATACCCAAAGGATCGATAACTTGAGAATGCCTCTTGGTTATCAACCACCTAAATTCCAACAATTTGATGGCAAAGGGAATCCAAGGCAACATGTTGCTCACTTTGTCGAGACATGCAAAAACGCTGGAACATTTGGAGATCACTTGGTCAAACAATTCGTTCGTTCACTCAAAGGAAATGCCTTCGACTGGTATACGAACTTGGAATCAAACTCAATTGATAGTTAGGAGCAGCTGGAGCACGAGTTCCTCAATCGTTTCTACAGCACTAGAAGAACAGTCAGCATGGTGGAGCTCACGAGTTCTCATCAGTTCAAGGAAGAGCTGGTGATCGACTACATCAACAGGTGGAGAAACATATGCCTCAACTGTAAGGACAGGTTATCCGAATCCTCTGCCATCGAAATGTGCATCCAAGGAATGCATTGGGGCTTGCAATACATCCTGCGAGGAATTCAGCCCAAGACGTTCGAAGAATTGGCCACCAGAGCTCATGATATGGAGCTAAGTATGGCGTGGCGGTTTAAAGGCCTCCAATCCAAGAACCTCACGGGTTTAAAGAGAGACAAGAAGTTAGAAAGGAAACCAAGTATTTTAACAATGCTCAGAAAGAAGAGACAATGGTGACGAAAGCAACTCACATCGAGTTCTAAGAAAGGATGACAACAAAAGCGACAGACGGACTTTTCCTCAAAACATGGGGCAAGAAGGTTGACATTTATAGAAATGCGGTGAGACAATATCCTTTCTTAGACTCGAGCGTCTCGGGATCTTCGATGACCTACTCGAAGAAGGACCGGTCGAGCTACCAAGTGAAGTGACCAAATGAGGCGAGACGAGGCGAAGATCCAAGATATTGTAAATATCATCGATTGATCGGGCATCCCATACATGATCGCTTCATCTTCAAAGAAAGATCATGCGGCTAGCTCGAGAAGGAAGATATCACTCGAAGAGAAAATCTTGCGACAAATGTTGTGACCCACGAATCGGCGACATCTTTGGAAGGTATTGGGGCATTATACGATCTGACGAGACCAAGTAAAAGAATAAGTCGAGTCAAATGTGATTGATGGTGAAGGTGTCTTGGCTATCACATTCTCCAACAAGGATTTGCGACTTGGGCACGAGCCTCATAATAGGCCGTTGTTCGTGAGTTGCTTCACCCACGAGCGAGAAAGTCGATAGGATTCTCATCGATGGAGGATCGCGATCGACATCTTGCCATTAAGAACGTTGAAACAGCTGGATATTCCGGTGGATGACTTATCCGGCGATCGACTAATGATCCAGTTGACCACGAAGACGAAGGGCCCTTGGCGCTATAAGGTTGAACTTGCTAATGGA
Organism: Salvia rosmarinus; assembly: GCA_036937905.1. Classification (NCBI taxonomy): domain Eukaryota; kingdom Viridiplantae; phylum Streptophyta; class Magnoliopsida; order Lamiales; family Lamiaceae; genus Salvia; species Salvia rosmarinus. Next base: position 81,744,965 of record CM072815.1, on the reverse strand, counting down.
AGACATGAGTTGTTGCATTGCTTCATGTGATTGATGCGAGGCGTCCTACAATTTGCTTCTTGGTGGGTCGTGGCTGCACGAAAATGGTGTTGTCCTTCTACATTACATCAATGCCTCAACTATCGTCGGGATGGTGTCGTGAGGGCGATGATCGGCGATCAAAAGCCTTTCACGAAGTGAGTCATATTTTCTTGGCGCCAAATTCTACATGGCGAAGACAACAAAAGAAATAGAAATTAAGCATGATAAAGAACTTGAAGTCATTCCGATTGTCGAGAATAAAATATTTCTCTCAAGATGGACTCATTTGAGGGATGACGATGCCTCGACCAAGATCGATGCTAAAGGACCAACTCCTCCACCTCTTGAGGGTTTGTTCGACCAAAACAAAGCAATGTTATCGAACATGGAGAATCTTGGACAACGAACTCACTAAGCATTTTGGTCCAGGCGTATAAGCTCATCGTCGATCTTTGGATCGATCCTCGAGGAAGCTCTCTGTTGAAACATCACTTGAAGAAAGATGATGTGGTCGAATACCAAAGTGGGTTTGGGATTTTGCCAAAACGCTATTTGAATCACCATCAAAGGCGGCTTCATCTCACTTCTCTACCAGTATATGCAAGTCAACCTTGGACGACGATTTGAAAATTAGGGCAAGAACACTAAAATTGTTGAAATGCTACTATCCTTTAAGTGTAGCAGTGAAAGCATGTATATATGTGCATAGATAAAAAAAAAAAACCACAAAAACATGAAGAAAAACAAAAAGTCAAAAAAATTGAGAAAGCAAGAAAACCAACAAAAGCGAGGCAAGCATGCTCCATGACGCACGAGCCTAAAGCGCTGTTAACTCAAGAGAAAAATCAAAGCGGCTCCATGACGCACGAGCCTAAAGCGCACGTCACGCAAAAAAAAACAGTTCCATGGCCGCGCGAGCCTGCGCGCGTCACACAAAAAACGACTCCATGACGCACGAGCCTAAACTGCACGTCACGCAAAAAAAAGACAGCTCCATGACGCACGAGCCTAAACTGCACGTCACGCAAAAAAAAAAACGACTCCATGCGCGATGAGCCTAAAGCGCACGTCACGCAAAAAAAACGACCATGACGCGACGAGCCTAAAGCGCATGTCACGCAAAAAAAAGACGCTCCATGACGCACGAGCCTAAAGCGCACGTCTCGTAAAAAAGCGGTTCCATGACACACGAGCCTAAAGCGCACGTCACGCAAAAAAACGACTCCATGAAGCATGAGCCTAAAGCGCATGTCACGCAAAAAAAAACGACTCCATGACGCACGAGCTAAATTGCATGTTACTCACGGCCCGCATGAGTATAAGCGTACGCAGCACTACCCTAAAACACAAGTTGATCTTTTGAACTACGTTTTGACTTGATCCCTTTCAAAAGGGTGCGTGGCGACTTAGATATCTTCTAAGTTCGGTCATGATATGTGTTTTCTCCTTCAAGTTGTAGGGTTGAAGTTCATCATAAATTCATACTTCAAGTTGGTTGATCAAAATTGACCCATACCATTAAATAAAATGATACGAGATCTTGGAAGAGGCGGTATGGTGAAAATTATAAAAAGCAAAAGCGATCGTGGGCAACAAGCGGAGATGATGGATTATTCACTATTTTGTCGTCAACACATTTTAAGGATGACCTCAACTTTTGAGTGCGGGTCACGCTTTGAAGATGACTCATGCTTGTTAACTCATTTCGATCTTTGTCGATGCGCTTTGAAGATGGTTATACTTTGTCGAGTCGACTCACGTCACCGATCTTGCTTTGAGGATGGCTCGACGATGGTTTCAACACCATATCTCCAAACTTGATTCGAAGATGGCTTGACGATGAATTAAACCGAGCTTTGGTTGAGAACACGACTTCAAGCTCCTCATCCACACCGCTTCTAGCTCGTCGAGGTCATGATGCCGATCTCCGCGACGCTTAGGATTCAACTCTCTTCGCGGATGATATCGACTTCTAGCTCGTCATTCGCGACCGCTTCTAGCTCGCCGAGGTCGTGATGACGATCTCCACCAGCGTTGAAGCTTCAACTCTCTTCGCGGATGGTACGACTTCTAGCTCATCATTCGCAACCGCTTCTAGATCGTCGGTCGTGATGCCGATCTCCACCAACGCTTAGGCCTTGACTCTCTTCGCGGATGATATCTGACTTCTAGCTCGTCCTTCGCAATGCTTCTAGCTCGCCAAGGTCGTGATGACGATCTCCACCAACAGGCTTGACTCTCTTGGCGGATGGTACACGCTTCAGCTCGTCATTCGCACCGACACAGATCGTCGAGGTCGTGATGCGATCTCCACCAACGCAGGCCTTGACTCTCTTACGGATGATATATAGCTTCTAGCTCATCCTTCACAACCGCTTCTAGCTCGCCGAGGTCGTAATGACGATCTCCACCAACGCAAACTTGACTCTCTTCGCGGATGGCACTGACTTATAGCTTCTCATCGACTTCCCATTTGTGGATGGTAACACGACTTCTAGCTTCTTCATGGATGGAGCCTGACTTCTAGCTTTCCGCCGTGGATGGCACACAACTTTTCACTTCTCATCGGTAGCTTCCTTTCGTGGATGGTGCGAACTTCTAACTTCCTATTCGCGGATCTTTGGACAACTTCTAGCTTCCCTTTCGCAGATGGCGTACAACTTTTAGCTTTTTTCCATCAGCAGTGCCCGCTTTTAGCTTTCCTCGTCAACATCGCTCAACTTCTAGCTCCTTTCCACAGTTGCTTTTAGCTCATTGAGATCGTGATGATGAATATCGTGCAAGGCCGCTGCTGTATCTCCCATCAGAATGTGATATCATCTTCACTGTCGCGCCGTCGTGTCTACTAAGAAGAATGTCATTGCTTCTGTAAAAATGAGAACGACGTCTGCAAAAAAATGCAAAGCCAACATCAAAAAGTCAAAGTAAAAAAAAAGGATAAAAAAAACGTGAGAAAATGTTCGAAAAATGAAGTCGAGATAATCTCTTGTTCTCAAATAACCTAAAAGTCCAACTCAAATTCCAAACAAATAATCTCTGCAAGTTTTTTTTAAAAAAAAACAAAACAAAAGAATTGGAAAATGTGTTTAGAAAATTAGACAAATGGGCTCACAAAATTAGTCTAAGTAATTGTCTAATTTTCAAACCCAACCCAAAAGCCCAAATCGAGACTAAAAAAAGAAAAAGCCCAAACCCTTTACCCCATATATCTCACGTCTATCTCTCTCTAAGCCAAATTTTTTCATCGGCCCACTTAGGAAAAAAGAGACTGGAAGCCCATATTTTCCACTCCCTACACACAAAACCCTATCTCTCTTCTCCACTCTCTCCTCTAAAATACACGGAGACACGCACAGCCGCACCATCTCATGTGCGCCCGTTCCGTACAGCCGTCATCGCTCCTTAACCGGCCATCATCATCGTCGTCTCCTCCATCTCTCGTCCACTCAGCCATCTCCTATCCTCAAATCTTCATATATACACGACACATCAGCCCGCCACCAAGACCACCGTCTTCTCGAAGCGCACACAGAGACCCATCTGTCTCTCCTTCGTCTCCACCGACCAGCGGAGATCGCCACCTCAACTTCACGGCGTGTCGCTGAGCGGCACCATCATCGGCGACTGCATTCATGCGCATCCTTCCCCTCCCGTGGCGAACAGCAACAACGACATCCATGGGTTGCTGCCGCTATTCGTGCAGCCTCCATCTCTTTCTCTCTCCACTCTTCAGCCGCCGCCGTGTTGTCGCCATGGATCATGCACGCCTTCGCAGAGCCTCCACCGCCTTCAACCTTCCTCCTCGCTTGCGCATCCGCCTGCCGGAAAAAGCCGCCCCCATGATTCCTCCATCCCCGGCGCCATGGGCCACTATGCATGGGTACTCCAGCAATCTCGAATCTGCGTCGTCGTCCAGCGAAGCTGCAGCCATGACGCTTCCATCCTCGACGTTGGTCCAGTGGCCGTCGCCTCCGCCGCTCCAGTCGCCGTCGTCTCCTCTGCTCCAAGACGTCCACCGTCGCTGCTCCAGATGGCCACCGCCTCTGCTTCAGAAGTCCACCGCTTCTGCTCCAAGACGTCCGTCGCTGCTCCAGATGGCCACCGCCTCTGCTCCAGAAGCCCACCGCTTCTGCTCCAAGACGTCCACCTCCGCTGCTCCAGATGGCCACCGCATCTGCCCCAGACGTCCGCCGCCTCTGCTCGCTCCAGTCGCTGCCAAGGCACTTCGTTCGCTGCCCGCTCCACGCCGCCGTCAGCAACCCCCAGTCGAAGCCACCCTCTGTTCACGAATCGCCGCAGCCGCATGCACGCCAAGATCTGTCGCCTCCAGATCTGTTCGAGGCCATGTCATGGCAGGCGAGCGATGCCAGTGCTCCTCGTGCTGTCTTCATTTCCTTCTCGTGGTGCCTCCATCTCCATCTCGTCCTGCCGCCACCTCCATCTCCAGCCGTGGTTCCTCCAGTCGAAGCGCGCCGCTTCTACTCCAGTCGTCGTCGTCTCCTCCGCTCCAGTTTTCGTGCGTTGTATCTCCAGACGCATGCAGTCGCCGGAGCTGCAGTCATCGATGCCTCCGCATCGAGCATCCATCTTGATCGGACAGCAACAGCAGGCCTCGACGCTGCTCCCATCGTCAGCACGCCTTCTCCGCCTTCAACCTTCACCAGCAGCCACAAAGCTCGAAGTAGGAACCTCTCTTCGAAAACCACACTCCGGCGAGAAGGTTTGCGTTTGCCTGAACAACAATGAAAAGCAAAGGAATGAAGAAACTCCAAAAAATGAAGAAAACCACTGCAACTATATGAAGATAAACAACGATGAAAATGAAGAAAATATGGCTGCAGACGTCGAGTTCATGAGTGAAGACTGTATGTGAGTGTTCCTATTTATAGACTAAGCATAGCATACACCCTAAACCCTAGTAGCTGTATATTTCGTACAAAAAATAAAGACAATAAGACACAGAAAAAAAACTGAATCTGCGAGGTGTGGCCACTTGTTATCTGTAAGTTTCAACAAACTCTGCAACTTTCAAACAAATGGAATTAAATGGAGGAAAGGACTACCTCCATGTTGGCTGCAGCTTTAACCAACTTGAAGCTCCATGTGTACCACATAAAGATATGATGGGCCGTGAAAAAAAGGATATTGGTCAATGTTGGGCCGTGAAAAATAGCCCAATTGATAATTTTGTGAAGTATGGATTGCATTGTGAGAGTTGGGCCGTGAGTTGTCTAAAAAAGGATATTGGGCCGTAAGCTCAATAAAAAAAAAATAGTGTCGGGCTCAATTGAAAAGGGGTGTTGGACTTAATTATCAAGGCAAGTCGGGCCTTGATAATGTTGAGAGATATTAAAGGCCCAATGGATAATTTCTTACATGGGTTTCCAAATCAAGACAAGTAAATGGGCCAAAAGTGTGGATTTTCAAGTCCAAATGGTCCAATAAATAATTCAAAATATGGGCTTCCAAAATAAATGTCAACATGATCCCAATTTTGGAAACCAATTCGTGAAGTCCAAATACAAAGTCAAATCAAGTCCAAGCACAAATTGACATCCAAATTCAAGAACTCCTAAATATGAGTATAAACTATTTACAAATTCAAGAACTCCTAAATACGAGTATAAACTGTTTACAAATTCAAATCCAAGTCGAAGAACTCCTAAATACGAGTATAAACTATTTACAAATTCAAGTCGAAGAACTCCTTGAAACGAGTATAAACTTTCTAAATCCAAATTCAAGAACTCCTAAATATGAGTATAAACTGTTTACAAATTCAACTCAAATTGAACAACTCCTAAATACGAGTATAAGCGTTTACAAATTCAAATTCAAGTTCAAGAACTCCTAAATCTGAGTATAAGCGTTTACAAATTCAAATCAAAGTCGAAGAACTCCTAAATATGAGTATAAACTATTTACAAATTCAAATCAAATTGAACAACTCCTAAATACGAGTGTAAACTGTTTACAAATTCAAATTCAAGTTCAAGAACTCCTAAATACGAGTATAAATTGTTTACAAATTCAAATCAAAGTCGAAGAACTCCTAAATACGAGTATAAGCGTTTACAAATTCAAATCAAGTTCAAGAACCCTAAATACGAGTATAAAGCATTTACAAGTTCAAATTAAAATCAAGAACTCCTTGAAATGAGTATAAACTTTCTAACAAATTCAAATTGAAGAACTCCTAAATACAGTATAAACTATTTATAAATTCAAAGTCAAGAACTCCTAAATACGAGTATAAACTATTTACAAATTCAAATTCAAGAACTCCTGTCGAGATTTTCAAAACTTTTATAATTATAATATTCTCAAAATTTTCAAAAGTAATTCACATGATACATGATGTCGCTTGAATCCACGTGTTAGTGTAGATTTGAAGTGTATATGAATTTATATCTCATAAAAATTTGAGAATGCTATAATTGTAAAAATAAAAAAATGCAGTGTAATTATAAGGTTTTAAAAATTGTGTTGTGATTGCAAATTTGGTGAAATATAGTGTTAAATTCAACAAATAACCTGTTGCGTCCATTTTTTTTGGTCGATTAATACGAAATTTTAAAGGTCGCATCACGGTGGACTCGAACCGAGACCTTTGACCTCGGGTATTAACCACTCTACCACTAGGCCAACACACACACACTGCTGCGTCCATTTATATTGATGAATGATGTATATTGATATGATGTAATCAATTATTATGTCAATATTATAATTGCTAATTCTTAATCTACGAGTCCACGTCACTCCCATTTTCTGTCAGATCGGATCCTCTATTCTTAAAACTAGTGTGTAACCCGTCGAATTTCGACGGAAAATATTTTATGTTATATTTATAATCATATTAAATAAAATAATCTTATATCAGGGGCAATACGTCTGAATTTGATATATTAAATGAAAAATCTTTATATCAGGATAATATGTCTGAATGTGATACGTATATGTTATATTTCATCGAATTCTAATGAAAAATCACTTTATATTGTAATATACGCGTAGAAAATTAAATATTCTTAGACGTGTTAATAATTCTTGTTTAGAATGTATATACTCATACTCGTCTTAAATTCGATTAATTATCTGAAGTCGTTTAAATTTATAAATATAATTTGTTATAATGATTGGTTATTTGTCTCGATAAAAATAAAAAATTACAAAGTAATCATTAATAATAAATTGAATAAATAACGAAAGATAAAAAAAAATAGAGAAAATTTTACGTATGTGTGTCGATTAATGTTAAAATTCCTTTAGAATTTATATGCTCGTACATATCCCAAACCTGATTAAAAAATATTTTTACTACTCGTTTTTATCTCAACCCGTATAGTTAATGTCTGCTAACTACCCAAATATGTTTAAATTTATACATATAAGTTGTTACATTAATTGATTATATATTTCAATAATGACTTGAACATTATAGAATAAATATTAATAATAAATAATATAAATATCAAAAGATTAAAAAAATATAGCAATGTCAAGCATATACATACCTGCACTCGTCCCAAATTTCATTAATTACCCGAAATTGATTAATTTTATAAATATGCAATAGTTAGTTATTCGTTTCACTAAGACTTGAACATTACAGAGTAATTATTAATAATAAATAATATGGATAGCTAAAAATTATAACTAAGCAAATTTCACATAGACGTATCGTTTAATGTATTGACTTCTGTAGAATTTATAAACATGTAGCTATCACAAATCGGATTAAAAATTAATTTATTATATCTTCTCGTCTCATTCTCGTATAGTAGTATCCATTAATTACGTGAGTTTGTTTAAATTATAAAATATCTAATTAATAAAATATATATTAATTATTGTACCCACATAATATAAATAATATAAATTCGATGGGTGGAGTTTAAATTCTTGTACCCAAATAATATAAATAGCAAAAGACTTAGAAATAGAAAATTATATTCTCGTCAAATTTCACATAAGTACGTGTCGTTTAATGTATTGACTGTTTAGAATTTATATACATATATAAGCATCACGAATCGGATTAAAATTGATTTTACTATATATTCTCATCTTGTTTTAGTATAGTAGTATCCACTAATTATCTAAATTCATTTAAATTTACAAAAGATCTAATTAATGAAATATATAATTATTCCAATAATTGGTTATCATCTCGTTTTAAATTTGAATTTATTATTTATTTCAAAACTTTTTAGTAATTGTGAAGGCTCGCCAAAAAAATAATGTGAGCTTCAAAATTCATAGATATATCGATAAATGTTTATACTCATCTAGAATGTATATTCTTGTACCAAATAATATAAATAGCAAAAGAATTAAAAATAGAAAATTATATTCTCGTTTTATTCTCGTGTAGTAATATCCGCTAATTACCAGAATTCATTTAAGTTTTAAAACATATAATCAATAAAATTTATATTATTCCAATATATTAAAATTGAGAAAATCTCACATAGATATATCGATCAATGTCTGGACTAATTTAAAATCTATATAAATGTAGCTACCACAAATTTGATTTAAAATTGATTTGATTATATATTTATTATCGTCTCAAACCCGTATAGTAATATATGTTAATATTTGAATTCGTTTAGATTTACAAAATTATTATATAATAGGATTAAGGATTTAGTGATTATATCTCCTACGTGGACTATTTATTTCAAATTTATTTTTATTAATTTGTGAAGTTTCCTATAAAATCGATATGAGTTTCAAATTTTATTTAAAAAATTATACAAAAAATATTCTTTTATTTAGATTTTAAATTTGTGAAGTTCATGAAAAATCGATGTATAATTCAAAATTTGTTTAAAAGATCGTAAGAAATATATCATTCAATTTATGTCTTGAATTGGTAAAGTATGATGAAAAATCTACTCACAACTATTTATATAGGTTTAAATTAAGGTGGAGTTTGATAACAAATCAATGTGGGATATGAGATGTAAATACTAAGAATAAATGAGATTTGAAAAAAATAGAAATGGAGAGATTATATGATGCCACATAGGAGAGAGAATCACTAAATCCTTAATCCTATTATATATTAACTACTCACAACTATTTATATAGGTTTAAATTAAGGTGAAGTTTGATAACAAATCAATGTGAGATATAAGATGTAAATAATAAGAATAAATGAGATTTGAAAAAAATAGAAATATAAGATTATATGATGTCACATAGGAGAGAGAATCACTAAATCCTTAATCCTATTTTATATATATATATATATATATATATATATATATATATAAGGGTTGGTTATAGAGAACCACCTCTTAGATAAGAACTAAGAACCAATAACTACTAGTTAGATTAAGTAAGATCGGACGACACATAATTATTTAATGATAAAAATAGTCAAATCCTAAATTTTCGTTATTTGGATATTCCACATTCTATTTTCGTTGTTCATATAATTCATGTTGTTATGCATATAATCATAGTTAACGTGCATGCTATTCATTCCAATTCATTGTTATGTTCATGTAATTCATGATGTTATGCATATAATAGTAGTAATTATGCATACGAGAATAATTACGAAAATCAATAAACAAATCCCTTGATTTTAGGGTTAAGCGGTTATCATTAAATTATGAGGATAATTAACTATTTATAATTAATCTTGACCATTAGATTATAAAATGAATGGACCACATTAGTTCTTGGATTACTCAAAAAGTTGGAGTTACCATTTGATCACTCCTATATATATATATATATAGATTGACTACTCACAACCATTTAAATATGTTTTTTGATAACAAATCAATGTGGGATAAGAGATGTAAATACTAAGAATAAATAAGATTTGAAAAAAATAGAAATAGAGAGATTATATGATGCCACATAGGAGAGAGAATTACTAAATCCTTAATCATATATCTTTAATCCTATTATATATTGATTTTATCTCACTATGTCCCATATGTATAATTGAAAGTATTAAATTCAAAATTACAAATTTACAATTAATTATGCTTATTATTACGCAATTTGATCTTCACCACGCAAGCGCCCATTGTTTCAATTCCAAAATCTCTACGCCCAAATCTACGGCAGCAGAATCACACACCACATCGCCTGCCCTCCATAATCTTCCATCAACGGCCAGTATTTGTTTGTCACCATAACCGCCGCGCTCCCATCACCCCCAGTTTCAAAACCAAAAATCGATTAAAAAATATCTCATCCTTATCCGACATCAAAAAGTCTTTCTCAAGAAACTATCCTTAAACCCCTCCTTAAAAAGCACGCAGCACACACACACACACACACACACACACACGCACGCACGCAACATCACATAATACTCTGGATCGATTGAAGAAGAAAGTATGAATATGCAGACAGTGACTTTGAATTGCTCGGCAAACGCTTTCGCTGTCGAATCGAATGGCTTATGGCAGTGTTCGAAATCGAGAAGCGGCTCTCGGGCCCCTGCCGTTTGCTGTTCCGTTTCGAGAAACAGTGCTTACATACCAAAGCTGGAGCCTTTCAGCAGAAACAAGATTGACAGAGCCGTTAGAGAGCCCCTTTGATTCAAGCTGAGAATCAAATCGCAGGCAAGTTTTCTTCTTTGATTCATAGGTTGTCGGTTTATTGCAAATTCTTCCACCCTTTTCAGCGATCAGTGTGTGTTTGAACTTTATAGCCGCTTTTAGGTGCTAAACTAGGTTTTGAATCTATGTTAGATCGGTACATCTATCAATGCAGTTTATGTGTATATTGTGTAGTCTGTAGATTCAATTATGAATATATTATAGAGGTATAGCATCTAATAAGATCGTTTTGTTTCAAGAATTCTATGCTTTTAGCTTTGTTTACAGGCATAGGGTTGACCTCTTAATTAAGTACAGATGAAGTAATTAGTTAAAGAGTTGTTAGTTTGATCTGTTTTTTATGGTATTGTAGATTCCCTTTTTTTAGTTGAGTTTGTATTCAGATTCTTGATATTATACTTTTCTTTTCAAAAAAATTGTTCAGATTATTGTGTGACGCTCGAAGGAGATGACTCCTATAGCTGCTGGCAGGCCTATTTCGAACTCAAAGATCTTGAAGTAAGTTCTTGAATCTGTGAATTGTAATTTTCTTGATTTTGAAAATAAATTGAAAAGAAACAAGAAAAATATGCAGAGTAATCTGCTTCCGAAATCCTTGCAGCATATATATATGATTAGATGAATATAATTGGCTTTGAGTATGATGATAGAGGTCGAAATCATCATTTGTTTCATTTCTAAGTTGCTGAGTGATATTGTGTGATCACAGAGTTGCTCTGTTTTATTCAAGAAATGGTTTCAGTCAAGCTAATATATATCCTTTTATTTTGGTGACATGATCTAGAAAGAGTCACCCAAGGAAGAGCTGGAGAGGCTGATAATAGAAGCAGGTGGAGTAAAATCACTCATCAGCTGTGTGCATGGGATTGCAGGCATTCACAAAGCTAAGAAGGAATGTGGCGAGTTGCGAAAGTCTACAAACGTCGTGAATAAAGAAGCGTATCTCTGTCCGATCCCGGATGGATTGCCAAAGACATCAGAGGAGCTCGAGGAAGAAGAGAAAGCCCTTATGCCCGATTCGTCATTCACCAGATTGCTCAGAGCTAGAGGAAGATGTGCTGCTTGGTACTCCCATCCACCAGAGCACGAGACAGATTGACCTTATAATTCTGTTCCTTTTGTATAAAGGTTAGGATAATGTACTAATGAAATTATATATGGTTAGTTCATGGTTTGATTGCAACTGTATAGAGATATGTTGTGATATAACTTTGTAATATACGTGTTACAATAGTAGGGAAGGTCTGTAGTATGTAGAATAAATAAATTGTTGATCCACATGAGGAGCAATACATGTGGTACAAAATACATGATTGAAACACGATAAGAGCGGTCTATATTTAGAAATTGCATGGAATTGAAAAAGACCTCTCAAATCTTGTGGTGGTGAGAGGAAAATGGTGGTTCCATAAACTAGGTTTCTCAGCATGCATAAAACACGGTCATTTTGTTTTTCTTATTGCAATCCATAACAAGCGGCCTTGGGCTTGTCGTAGGGGGTAGGAATGGAGAACCCTCGGAGAATGAATGCTTACGGCTGCTTTCCCATCGTCTGCATCTTCTTCCTCTTCTTCTCCTTATCGTGCTCTCGCGCATCCGCACACGGTGCACAGCGCGACAACCATGCCAAAAATAATGAGTTCGTACCAAACAATAGGCTGAAGCAGGCGTACCAGGCCTTCCAGGCGTGGAAGCAGGCCATCTACTCCGATCAATGAATTACACCGCCAACTGGGTTGGCCCGACGTCTGCTCCTACAATGGCGTTGTCTGTGCTCAGGCGCCGACGACCCTACCCTCACCGTGGTGGCCGGGGTCGACCTCAACCATGCGGACATCGCCGGCCACCTCCCTGATGAGATCGGCCACCTTAGTGACATCAGTCTCCTTCACTTGAACTCCAACAGGTTCTGTGGGATCGTTCCCGACAACATCAAGAAGCTGAAGCTTCTTTTTGAGCTAGATCTGAGCAACAACCGGTTCGTCGGGCCTTTCCCTGAGGTTGTCCTCAACCTGCCTCACCTCAAGTACCTCGATCTCAGGTTCAATGACTTCGAAGGCGAGTTGCCAAAGGAGTTGTTTGATAAGGAGCTCGACGCCATATTCTTGAACAACAACAGATTCCGGTCGACCATTCCTGAGAACCTGGGGAACTCCCCTGCTTCTGTGATAGTCCTGTCTAATAATAACCTCATGGGGTGCATTCCTCGCAGCATAGGCAAGATGGCCGGCAATCTAGACGAAATGATCATTTCGGATAATAATCTGTCGGGATGCATGCCGGAGGAGGTCACCCTGCTGAACACGACGGTGGTTTTTGATGTGAGCAGGAACAAGTTCGTTGGGGACTTGCCTGCGGGGATGGAGTACATGCAGAGGTTGGAGGTCATCAACATTGCCAAGAATGAGTTCAGAAGCAACGTGCCTGAGAGCGTCTGCAGCTTGCCTAACTTGAAAAACTTCACGTATTCGTACAATTACTTTGATTCCAAGGATGCGAGCTGCAACCATGACGCCATCCCGGAGGTCACATTCGCGGGTGAAGAGAACTGCATCAGCGGGGAGAAGGAGCAGAGGTCGGAGGAGCAATGCCGTGAGGCGTTGAGAAAGAAGGTGGATTGTAAGGCGCAAGGGTGTCGTGAGCCGGAACACGGAGAGTCGCCCAAGGGGAAGATGGAATCGCCGCCGCAGTCTGAGACGCTTCCACCGCCGTCCCAGCCGAAGCGGAAGGATCCTCTCCGCCGTCCCAGCCGAAGCGGAAGGATCCCTCTCCGCCGTCCCAGCCGAAGCGGAAGGATCCCTCTCCGCCGCCACAACCGGAACTTCCGGTGCCTGTGAAACCCGAGCCGACTCCGACGAAGGATCTGTCGCCTCCGCCTCGTGTTGAGTCATCACATCCTTCCCCACCAGTGCAGTCGCCTTCTCCACTGCCGCCAGTCCCATCTCCTTCACCACCAGTGCCGTCGCCTTCTCCATTGCCGCCAGTCCCATCTCCTTTACCACCAGTGCCGTCGCCTTCTCCACTGCCGCCAGTCCCATCTCCTTCACCACCAGTGCAGTCGCCGTCTCCACTGCCGCCAGTCCCATCTCCTTCCCCACCAGTGCACTCGCCGCCTCCACCCGCCCACTCCTCACCACTACCAGTGCACTCTCTACCCCCACCCGTCCACTCACCACCGCCGCCAGTGCACTCTCCACCACCACCAGTCCACTCACAACCCCCGCCCGTTTTCTCCCCGCCTCCACCAGTACTGCTCTCCTCCGCCACCAGTCCACTCCCCGCCCCGCCAGTGCACTCTCCACCACCACCGGTCCTCCCCACCCCACCGGTCCACTCGCCACCACCGCCACCAGTCTTCTCTCCACCACCGCCAGTCGTCCACTCTCCGCCCCCACCCGTCCACTCTCCACCGCCACCACCAGTACCAGTTGTCCACTCTCCACCACCACCAGCACCATCACCGCCTGCTTTTACTCCAATCGAACTGCCGCAGAACTTGGGCGCAAAATACCAATCTCCTCCTCCACCAGCTATCCAGGGCTACTAAGAGCTTTGTAAACCTAATTCCTGTCTTGTTGTCAACCATAAGCTAATGTACAACACGAACTCACTTTCTTAAGTTCTGCCATCTCTTTCTTCTTCTTCTTCTTCTTTTTAGGTTTTTCAGATAGATTAGTAGTTCATTCTTACATATACGCAACACGAACAAAATCACCTTCATTCACTTCGATATAAGACTTCTGTTACGTTTATCGCCTCACATTTGAATATTATATCATTACTTTTGGATAACGTCATAAATGTCTACATAATGTATATCAAAATAGACACGTTTTGAACAATGTAATACAAAAGTTGAAATCGTCGACCAATTTTTTACTAACACGTGTTAAGTAGTGGTTCTTATTATGAGTAATGAATTGGTTTCAAATTTTAATGAAGATGTCGAAAACGGTTGATCAATATTGCATGGCAGAAATAAAAAATCTCACTTTTAATTAATAAAACCTTATATATCACAATAAATTTATCTATCTTCCGTCTTATAATTTGTAATTTAATGTAACAGAGATAGCGTATGCTACATTCGTGAGGTTTTTTTTTTGTCAACGTACATATTGTCTTAATATAGTGGAGGAATTATTATATTTTCTCGAATATAAGGAGCAATTATTAATAAATCTTAGGTTGATATACTTTTTCTCTTTATAATAAGAATTGCATTTCTTTCATATGCATATCTTATGGTCAATAGGGCATTTTTTAAACCATTTTTTAGCCTAATTTCTTAGACTAAGACTTGCTTGATGTCACAGTTTTAAAGCAAAACGAACTTTACGCAAAAGTGGTATTTCTTTTTCTTTTTTTCTTTTAGGAGCAAAAATGGAATCCAGTCGTTTCTGTATAGTAAAAATAAAATTCTATTATGACAAGCATTTCTTGTTGGTGAAAACGACGGCGTACGGGAGCAGTAGACTTAAACGGCGAAGTTTGGATCTTCGTTGCCTTCAAGAACACGTTGAAGTAATTTCCTGATAGCGGAAGACAGCATTTTCAATTCAATTAGAAACACAAAAGGAAACATTTTGCCCAAATTAGCTTGAGTCCAATCTCATATCTCAATTCATTTTGTCGAAAAATGTATCTTTGAATAAATCAAAGTTGTAGTTTTGTTCATTTAGTCTTCATGGCGGACGACTCGAAGAAATCTGAATCTGAAGTGAAGCCGGAAACCGAAAAAACTACCGCCGCCAAGGCACAGAAGTTAGCTCCGGTGAAAGAGGCCGCCGCCTCCGGTGGATGGGGCGGATGGGGATTTTCGCTATCGTATCTCTCGGATCTTCAAAAAGCTGCTGCTGAGGCCGCTGAAGAGATCTCTCGCAATGTATGTGTTTTTATGCTCGGAAACCAATAATTTCTTTCAGATTTCTTCTTCTAAGAGTTAATCTGGCATTTGGTTCTGCTTAGGTTAGTGCTTTTCTTGCTTATATGTGGAATATGGATAATGGTTTTGATTTACTTGAAAGTGGAGTTTGTGTGAGATCGGTTTAAGTGAAACGGTGAAAGTATTTACTTTTCTTTGTTTTTCCTTCGTTTCGGAATTTGTTCGAGATGGGAAGTTATCTGGATCTTAAAGCTATATTTTAGGGGCTTATATGAGCTGTTAATGTTCATCGGATAATGTTTTTAATCGTCTTCAAAATTTGAGTTTATCACGAGCTCATTTTGTATATTACGTTTGTTGATCTTGTATATTATATTCTTCTAGAGTGGCTTGCTTCTTCTTAAGGTTTTAGTTTGTGAAAATATGGATATGTCACAAATTTATTCCGAGCTCATAGTATCTTTTCCTGCCTAATTTTGGAGTAGTCCAAGGGTAAAGAACAATATAGGATAGACTCTGGTAGTATGAAGGAGAACCCATGATGCAAGATAAATCACTATAATGATGTTCATGATAATAATTGGCACAAACATGTCTGGACTCTGGATATGTTTGTAGAGTTAAAATTGTTTTCTTAAGGGTCATTCACTTTACATGATTGATAAGATGCATGATTGAATATTTTATCCTCATTACTAGGATTTCTCCAATCCTTCCCTTTAAATGGGATATGAATCAAATAAAATTAGCTCAAATGATAAAAATTATCAAGGGCCTTGGGTTATTCCAAAGTTCCAATCCATCTAAGTAAACAAAAGATTAACCTATACTATTTTTATATATTTAGGCTAATCCTCAATAGTAAACATCCTCTTAGAATGCAGGACTGTGATGGGTGGGGGTATTGGGGGTCAAACCTCCATCATGCAATTCTATAAAAGTGAGGAATGACACTAAGTTACAAGACTTATGGTCAAGAAAAGTATTTTTCAAACACTAATAATCATCAATATTCTATTAGAACTACTTTTTTCTTGGCTTATTTAATTCCATAACAGTAATTCTGACTCATAATGCATAACCCAATTTTAAGTTTCTTTGTTGAAACTCAAGTCAGTTCATACGACTTCTGTTTGAGTTATATGCCATTGGAAATGTAGGCTGTTGAGGCTGCCAGGACGGCAGTGAAGGGCATTGCAGAGACAGTGGATGAAGATTCAGAATCTTCCAAGGAGGATAATACAGAAGTGTCTGCAGCGGAAGAGGAAAATGATGATGAGCATGATAAGCAGCGGAAAGAAGCTCTGGATAAACTAGAGAAAGCCAGTGAAGAATCCTTCCTGAGCCAAGTGGGTCATGTGAAATATATATATATGTATATATACATATTATTATATATAAATTCTTATGTGACCTTTTCTGTTTCTCTCCTTATACCCTTCTTCTTTCTCTTAACATGACATGACCATCTGTTCAAGACTTATAGGAAATATTACAAGAATGTACCCAATTACTATTTGCAACTGGTAGCTCAGATATTTCATATGCAATTACATGCTGTAAATGCAGGGTTTGAAGGTTATTGATACATCTGTGGAAACCTTTGCCTCGGGAGCTTGGCAAGCTCTTGGAACTGCATGGAAAGGGTGAGCAACTCTAGTTTACCAGTATGTCAGGATAATGTGAAATTCTTTTGACATGGTTGCCCATTTTACTCGTTACATTTACTGGAATTAGAGAAATGCTTTTGAATCGGTGCTAAAAGACTCCTTTATCCAAGGTCATGCAATAAATGTATTCTCAAGACCTGAATCCTAATATTTTAGCTAAGTCATGACTGACTTTTCAGTTTAATTTTGTTAATATATATTACCAATCACGTTTCAAGAAATGATGTTAAACTAATGAAAACAATGACATATGATGTGGTTTGTTTTTAACATCATTTTATGCTTCTTGAGTGCAGAAGATTCGATATAATAAATGTACTGCAAAGATGCTTTTGATAGGAGATGCGTGACATTTGTGCCTGGAAAGGTTTGATGATTATAGAAACCAATGTCTTATTTCCCCTGATTGGTGTGAAATAACAAGTTTGTTATGTCTGGCTGAGATATGAGTTGAACAGAATTAATAGGTCGCATCAATAAACTTCTTTGATATTTGTAAACCCTGAGCAGGTTTTTATGCTTCTAAATACTTGGATAGGGTTGTCAAACATGATTCTTTCTCCTTTCCCCATCTTCATCCTTAGAATCCTTTCTTTATTTCTATTTTATCTCGACTCCTATGGTTATGATGTTCATCTAGTCTTTGGTCATTTGAGGTTCATTCTTTACATGTTTTGTTATTTGCTTGATACATCATAATAGAGGGTTCCACGTCCTTCAGGAGATATTGAAATTATTGTGTAGCAACACAAAACTTCAAGCAAAAGTTTGAGTTTGAATGCAGATCAAAAAATGAGAAGATATTTTATTTGGTGCAAAAATTGCACTGAAGAAGTACTACCAGTTGCTCATCCCTTGGTCATTTTCTATCTCTCTTAGGATTGAGAATTCAGCTACAGATTTAGCTGATTCAATTCAACATGGCGGTCTACCTGGCTCAACTGGTCCAGTTGCACCATCTTTATTAGAGGTTTGGCTAGCGTCTCCTTTCCTTCTAAATTTCCGGAGTTCTTTTCTGTTTTCTGAGTTTGCTTTTGTTGATGCAGACTGGAAAGGCTTTTACGGCTAAGGGTATGCATGTGCTAGAGCAAGTTGGGAAAGAAACCATGGATCTTTTGATTTCAGAAACTGGGATCCTAGTTCACAAGAAATCTGATGGTAATGAAGATGAAGTTCAATTGTTTGAAGAAATTTCATTTGATAGGTGCTTTTATATTTATGGAGGTCCAGAGCAGTTGGAGGTATGTATCCTGTAGCTTCTACGTATCCATTTGTTATATATTAACTAAATTTAATATTGATTGTTATAAAAAATTTATGTTATCTTTCTGTAGGAGTTGGAGGCACTATCCAACCACTACGCATTGTTATACAATCGAAGAAAGGCTAAACTATCTTCAGACGAAAAATCTATTTATGATGGAAAGTTAAAAGAAGTCCAAAGCATATTTGACTTAGGCTCTGAAATTGATGGCAATGTTACATATTCAGAGAAAGGGAAGGAAAAAGAGGCTGGTAATGATGGCAGCATTAATGAATTGAAAAAATTGCATGATTCCAGTGTTCACAAGGCTGCTGAATTGGCTGCTGGGTAAATATCCTTTGGACATTCATCTATTGTATTTGGTATCATCATTATTTTCTATTTTAGGTTTAAAACATGTCATATTATGGCCTAAAAATTTGATGATGTTGAGGGAATCTGCTGACTTGCATTATGTAAAGGATTTCGTATGTTCTCAAGCTTAACTATAAGCTTCAAATGAATCTTTTAGTATCTTTTTTAAAAATGGTTATTGACTTTGTCTATATCTTCTTGTTTTTCTATCTAATCTAAACTTAGATGTATTTGGAATATGTTGCCTACTATTGTGATGATACATACCCCTTCATAAAGAGTGCCAAAAATGCTCTTGTTCTTTTTCATTATTCATTAGCATCCAGAATACAACTTTTTAATTCTTGGGGTTGAAACAAGACATTCAACTATGGAGCTAAAAGCGCCTCCGATATTTTGCAGTTTCGCAACTGCTTTGGCTGGACTGGCTCCAAATGACATCATTCAAAGAACTTCTGGAAGGCTTGATACTATTAACTCAGAGGGTGTTCATGTATGCAATGAGTTGGTTTCCGAATGGTTAAAATGTTCATGTGGTATTATTCTATATGTAATTGAGCCCTTGTGCTTGTCTTCACAGAGGCTTTCCGAAATTTGCTGTTTTGCGGTAACTCAACTTCTGATGCTCGGGAAGTCCATCATATCCAATGCAAACAAACTGCAAGACCAAGGTATTGAGGAGGAAACAGTGAAGATTGATTGGCCTGAGGATTCTGTTGAAAGAGCTAAAATTATCAGAACAAAGGCACAATCAGTGACTGAAATTATGGAAGCGGTCATCAATGGTTTCATCACTGGTAAATATTACCTTTGATTTCCTTGCTTTAGTTTATAGTCGGTCATTTTATAAATGATCAAATTTAATTTGAATCCCATGAACTAATAAATGTGCTTTACTCTCCATTATGGAAGTATTCAGTAAATTTGTCTCTACTTATTCCTCTGCTCAGGCATATCAGACGTAGCAGAATCCTATTCAGCAGCCATCAAAAGTGCTGCTGCCGACTCACAAGGTCTTCTCCCTGATAAATCGATTCAGGAAAAGGCCAATTTGTTCACGGACAATCTCCGAACCGATCATACCACAGCTGTGGGTAAAATGCAGGATGGACTCCAGTATCTGACTTACTTGGTAATCTCTACCTCAATGCCTGCTGCTTGAAAGTCGAAAGATCTTTACTTGCAAAATGCATACGGGCAAAAACATTCCTCTAGTTGTATATGTAAATAGCCCATGAATCTCAGTTCGATTTGCCTGCCCCATTATGTAGTAGCTTCATTTCAGAAGTATCTTGCTGCTGCTGTTGGCAGACTATTGCTATTTCCACTCCCGCTGTTTTATTCAAGGAAGAAAATACATCGAATAACGCTTCTAGGGCTATCTTTCTTGAAAATTTGCCCCACTTACTGTGTTCTCTGTTCTGTACTTTTATAAAAGGTATAGATTGTGAAAACTTACGTTGCACTATGTGACTCAATGTATATCAAATCTCATCTATAGTTCTACTGAAAATTTTACCGATAAACCTGACATGCCCTGATGAAATAAAATATATAAAATTATAGAATACAATGCCGATCGACCGACGGGAATGAGAGACTTCCCTAACAAGTAGAACAACCCCTACCCATCATCTCCTTGGAAGTCATGAAAACTGCAGTAGGCGCCACGCCTTGAATAGAAGAGGTATCACATCCAAATCCGACCTGTAAAAAATCCCCTCTATCGCATCGCAACGACAAGGAACAACTTCCAAATACACAGACGAAAGCTTTTCGTCTGCACGTAACCAATTGTCTATCACACTTGAGAAACACCATGACGCAATCTGTCGGATTTAACGACACCCACTGCAGGTATCTCTGTGTGTTGGGTAACGCAAGAAACTCCGAGGCTCCCTCACCGTTTCCGATCACTAGGCAAGTCCGAAATGAGGCCGTTCTCGGGTCATACCATAGTAGACCTCTTCCACCATCCACACTATGCTGACTTGTAAACTTGAGTGGTTTTCATCGTGAAGGAATCGAACTGGCCCAGACAAATTACTTGGTTGGATGTCCATTTGGCTGTGCTGGAGCAGACGACTTGGAAAACTAGCAGTCTTGAAGGAAGGAAATCAAATGCTAGAATCTGAACTATCCAGAAGGTTTCATCTTCTTCGACCATGAATCCAGCAACTGGATATCTCGTCCGTACCTAGGGGGATGCTGCAGAGTGATCCATGTGAAGGTCAACGTAGCATACATCACTTGAAAGATAGGCTGATCCGGAAAGCAGGAGCAAATCGCTATCAGCACCAGGGCTCTAAAGGTGACTTCCATTACAGTTGAGGTCTTCACCAAAATCCCCACTTCCACCGTCTGTTTGCCTCCGCTTCACCATGGCCTCATCACGACAGTGGTCGAGATTTATCCACAGACGCCTCCGTACTTCGCTGCTCTGCAGCGTCTCCTTCGTCCCACATGCTTTCACGACCAATCTGCATATCCAACTGCATCCCTACCCAGATGGACAGCAAAGCAGCACAATCCCAAACCAAAGAATCAAACGGCGGACGGTGTAGCATCTTGATCAAGGCCTGACTGTACCGGAACATACTCATGGAAGGGGCGAAAGCCGACAGACCCCTCATCGCGACATAACTTGATCATTTTGAAAACATGCTCGCACAAGTTCCCCATCTTCGCCCAACCACAATCACAAATCGCATACTCTGAGCCAGGGTTCCATACCAAATGAGCTGTGTTCTGATCATTCAGCCCAATAACTTTAGCACGTTTACCATCAATGACGACATTGGGGTCAGGGATTTTTATAGATTTCCTCCACGCTGTAGGACCACTCATGCTCATCCTTCCGGTATCGTGAAAAATCCTCTTTACTTGAGAAATCATCTAGACAGAAAAAGGACTGCACTTTAGTCCTACTAGCCAATTGGCACTTTGGTATACACTTTGGTCTTTTTTGTTCAATAACCTAAGCTTCAACTGTTTGTGATAAAACTCCATCGCTGCACATGTCTCTTTGCTGGCAAGAGGAAGAGTTTTTAGAGCATGCACCCACATACCTGGTCAGAACAGTTCTATGGGCATCAAGTAGTTTTTTTGTTTGTTTGTTTGTTTGTTTAGGTTAGGGTTGAATACAATTTGATCAAATTATAAATAAAGATTGCATTTACAATTCTTTTGGTGGTAAAAGAAAATTACCTATTCTAGGATACCAAGTTGCCTTGAAGTAGTCCATGAAGTCTTCAGCATCCACAAAGCCTTTCATGAAATCTTTAAATGCATTTGCACTATCAGTTCCTCTGCAGATTTTATTAACAGCCTGACCGAGCTTTTTTGATATTTCAGTACACGTTTCAATATCTGAGCATCTCTTCAACAATTTTTATGCCATGCATGACGAACACGCCAAAAGCATATCAGTATTGCGCACTGAAAATTTTCCTACGAACATAACAACAAAAGCATCAAGCACATGAAGAAGAAGGGTATTTAAATAAATAACAAGAAATTAATTAAACTAATAAAATTAAAATTTTCCATAACAACTTTTGAAATAAACATGAAACTAGAATAAGATGTTGAAGAAACATCAACTGAATGATACCCATAATGATTTCTCCAACACCAACGAGCTGATTTCGTAACCTCTTTAAGTAAATTTACTACTGGATGTAATACGGAACAACTAAATACAGACAATAAAGACAAGCAACCAAATTCAGATCGAGATATTTTAGATCTGGGACTTGAAATCGTATAAGGAAACTGACTTGAAAGATGACGACTTCCAGGCGTACATAATTGCTATGATATCAGCAGAAGGCTCATCCACAATGAACCCAGCTAACTTCCACATAGGATCTTTTGCAAGAACTCTATTGTGGAGGGCTCATATCCATCTGTATGTATCGCTGCTTGCAAATCTGGGACTAATAATCCAAGCAACCGGGATAGCCTTGTTTTCTGAATTGAAAACGACAAGGCTATGTATCCTACCGAATTGTGTGCAATGGGAAAATGAAGTTAGCTGCAAATACTCGAGCTACTTTACAATTATTAGACCACTAAGGAGAAGATGATATAGGAAGAAAGACCTTCAACGTATTTGAACCAAATCTTGAATCATAAACCAAAAGGCGGCAATTTCCAAATTGGATCATTTGTTGCAACTGCCACTCTGTTTGAATTCCAAGCGTAAATGGGCCAGAATCAGAGTCTTCGTAAAAGAAAACGTCAGTCTGGTGGCTCTCACCCCACATGCTAATGCTGACTGCATCATCTTCATCAAGCTTGTATCATCAAGCTCGTATGTGGATCATCTTGTTTCTCTACCGACTGATTGTGTCTCTGCATGATGGTTTCCACAGAGACCCCAACATAGAGGAGAGACGAGACCCGAAGGTGGAGCTCTTCTCAAATACATGGAGCATACATGGCACTGAGTACCTGCAGCTTTCTTGTCTTGTGGACCATGGCACGGCAATCCTTGCTTATCGACATGCTTATCTTTATTATATAGAATAAGTGTCACAGAAGGCTCTGCAATCAAGCGTTTAACAGTAAAGTGGCAGGTACAGCCCCTCTTAGTATTTGGTCGACCGGCGAATTTATTTTTCCAAACATAAGTACTCCTACTAGGACGTACAACACCTCCTATTATATGATCGTCCGGACCAAAGGAGCACCAGTACCTATTGAAAGCAAAAACATCAAGTTAAGGATATAAAGCATATAGTGACCAGGAATAGCATTTACATTAAGTAATAGTTAGGAACGAAATAGAATGAATAATACAATATGTACTCGAGGACTTCATCTACTTTAGGTTTATAAAAGCATATAGTGACCACGAATAGCATTTAAATTAAGTAATAGTTACGAACGAAATAGAATGAAACATACAATATGTACTCGAGGACTTCTTCTCCTCCTTGCCTCAACATGGAATATAGTTGGACGCTCTTTATTATTCCAATCTCCCCTAACAAAACTCTGGAAAATGGTCAGAAAAACTCTATCTATAGTATCACGCCAACCTTCCACCTTGGACCACACAAGATCAGTGGAAGAGAACTCCACCGATGGAGGATTCTGCGCAGGCAGGGAGAGAATCTCATCCAATCTAGCCATCTGCAAGGCAAGAATCAAGAGTATACTTTTAAGTTGATCACATAGCAGAGTAATTTTCTAAAATACTGATAAATCTAGTGCGCGAGATTTATGAAAGCAGTAAAGAACACGAGAGACTTTTACGTGGTTCGATCAAGAAAAGATCTCGTCCACGGAGGAGATGATCCTCAAGATGTTTACTATAATCGGATTACATGAAGTATCTCAAAGAGCTCTAGTATTGATGAATTTGCTAACCCTCTACCTTGATCTCACTCTTATTTATACATATTTGAGGCCCCTAAAGGCGTGCCCAACTCCCCATTGGCGGGATTGATCCCCACCATGTAGGGGCTCTTCGTCTTCGTCTTGGGCGGCGCGATTAGGGTTTGGAAATGGTTAGGGTTTGAAGGTGGACCGGACCTTGGGCTTACCTTACTAATGTCAGGCCCAGCTCGTTTGGGCCTGTCAGTGGGCCTGAGCGGTTGGGCCATATCCCATCATAGCCCCCCCCGAATAGTCGAGCAGCAACTATGCCGAGGTGGGGTGAGGATCGTAATTTACCGAGGCCGGTTGCTGCTCGGCTGAGATCGTTGTTGAAGGTGCTGTCGTTTTGACGTGAGGGTTGGGTCTGACGATCTGGGTCCGAACCGAGTTAGGCGATCTGCCTTTCTTGACTTGCACAGTTCGTCGAGGACCGAACTGACTTGGGTGATTCGTCGGAGTCTGGATTGACTTAGACGACGTGCCGAGGTGGGTAACATGGCTGGAGCTGGATGGAGAGGTCCTTTTATAAGAGGAATACCGAGGTGGTTGACCGACCTAGAGGCGGAACGTCTTCATAAAATAAGAGGGCATCGAGATTCGAAGTCAGTCGTCTGACGTTGGATGGTGATGTCTGTTGAGAGGACGACGCCGAGGTCCGGAGTCAGTTGTCTGACGTTGGATGGTGGTGTTTGTTGAGAGGACGATACCGAGGTCCGGAGTCAGTTGTCTGACGTTGGACGGCGATGTCCGTTGAGAGGACGATGCCGCGATCCGGAGTCAGTTGTCTGACGTTGGACGGCGATGTCCGTTGAGAGGACGACGTCGAGGTCCGGTTTGGCTCGGCTTCATCCTGCCGAGGTGTTCTGCCGAAGTCGAGTATGTGACTTCGCGCCGAGGCGATGGCTCGGGAAACGGCGAAGAAGGAGACCGGGGCTCTGATGGCGGCCGAGGTGGCGAAAGTCGAGGCGAGGTCGTCTGCGGAGGGAGGCGGCGCGAAGCCGGTGTCGAGGCCGAGATGGCGAAGGCCGAGACGAGGTGGCGCAAGAGATCGAGGACGGTCTGTTGAAAACCGAGGATCGGTTGAGGGCACCGAGGTCCGAGCTGAGCACGCTGTCAAGCTCGGGGGCGAGGTCGCGGCTCTAGCAGGCCGGCGGATCTCGGCGGAGTTCGCCTCGCCCAAGGAGTGCCGGATCGTCGAGGAAGGGCACCAGCTCGGCGGCGGTGGTGAGGCGGACGAGCAGCGAACCCAAGAGGCGGAGGGGTTCGACCTTGGCCCGAGTGCCTCTCCGGTCGGAGCATCCCCGCACTCGCTTGAAGGAGCCCCTGGAGTAGGTCGTGGCAACGCCGACCTCGTAGATTGGGTCGAAGGTACCGAGTTCGTTCCAGGTATTTTGGCGCCGACCTGGAGATTTTGTGCATAGTTGGTGCGGCTTCAGTGAGACCTGACGAGGCGGAGCTCGGAAGCCCGAATGAGTTGTATATAGCTTAGTACTTTGTATGTAGTCGTACATGTATTTAGACTGTTCAAGTGTATGTTTTCCCCGAGAGGTACAAACATAGCTTAGGACTTCGTCTTGGTCGTAATATATGTGTGATCGATATCTGAGTTTATATCTTCCCAAATAAAGGGGTATAAACGAGCTCGGAAGCCCAGTTGACTTGAATATGGCTTGGAACTCGGTTTGTAGTCATTAATGCATTTAGACTGTGTACCGGAGTGCATATCTTCCCAAATAAAGGGGTATAAGTTGGCGAGATCGGTCTGGATGTCGCGTGCATGTAGACGTCCAACTTAATGGGTAATCTGTATGCTTTGCATGTAGGCGCCCAACTTAATGGGTAATCTGTGCGTTGCGTGTAGGCGCCCAACTTAATGGGTAATCTGTATCGTACCCTACTTAGTGGGATTTTCATCTTCGTAAGGCGTCCCTGTGAAGGTTTAGATGTGGTATATCCGAATGGATGTTCACATAGGTATGAGACGAAGTGATGTACTTGTTAGTAAAACAAATGTTTTATTGATAAAGTAAATGACATTGTACTTCGGAAAAAATAAAGGAGGGTTAACATGATGTCGATCTGAAATCAAAGCAATGTAAAATACCTCCTCAGGTGGGTGGGACGCTAGGCCCGGGGTATAGGTGTACCGGGTAGGTGAGCAAGCTTATAGACCCCTTTGCCGAGGTCCTCGTGAACGTGGTATGAGCTTTCCCATGTCGGGTCCAGTTTATTGAGGCGCTCGGCTTCACCGGCTTCGTCGTTCCAAATGACGAGGTCGGGAGTGTGGAGGCTTTCACCCTCTCATCGTACCTAGGGGCAGTCCGGTGATGGCGTAGACTTGCTCCATTGTGTTGGGAGCGTCGTCTTCTTCATCGTCGGAGCACGTCGTCGTCGAGGTCGGCCCGCAGTTGTTGTTGCCACCTCCGTTCTTTCTTCTGCGTTTCTTGTTCCCCGGCTCAGGTCGGCCGAGGTACTTCTTGAGCTGCCCTTCTTTAACGAGCTCGTCTATCTCCGAGCTCAAATCCCTGCAGTCGTCGGTATCGTGACCATACCCCTGGTGGTAGTCACAATATTCGTCTGTCGACCTCTTCTTGGATCCTCCCTTCATGGGGAGCGGCCTCGGGAAGAGCTCAGCGTGGAGCTCAAATATTTCCGCCCTCGATTTGAGCAGATGAGGTGCGCTGCCGCCAGGGTTTTGCCGAGGTCCGAGCCTGGACTCGACCGGGCCCTTCTTGATCCTTTCGAATGCACTTCGGCGTTCAGCACCTCGACCTCGATCATCTGGCTTCCTTCTTTCATACCTTCGTCATCAGTTTTCTCTTCTTCCCGATCGACTCGTCTCCTTTGACGGGTTGTCGACCGTGGTCGAGGCGACTAGCCGTCTTCTACCGTTGATGGGTGATCTCTTTATTGAGGCGCCGGTCGGATCCGTTCTTGAACGCATTGATGATGAAGAGGTCGTTACTCTCATCAATTTTGAGAGATTCCTTGATGAACCGTGAGGCGAAACTTGACATCGTCTCGTCTCGTCCTGGCGGATGGTGGCGGTCGGACGAAGGTTCTTTGGGTGGCATCTTACGGTAAGCGCCATTGAATTGATCCATGAGGTCCTTGAAGCCGTGGATGCTGTTTTGGCGGGCGAGGTGAACCAACGTCGGGCGTTGGAGATCGACACCGGGAAGACCTTGCACATATGGAAATCCTCCATTCCTTGATTTGCCATGCTAGTGGTATAGGCAAAAGGAAGTCGGAGGATCTCGAGGCCATCGTAGCGGCGATGTTGGGTGCCCGATACCGTTGTGGCAAAGGTGTATCCAGGATTTCCCTTGAGAAAGGAGAGATAATCCGTCCGTGCCGATCGAACCCGGGGAGCTCGTTACCGTCTCTCTCCGGAGGAGTGGGAGACCGATAGCGACGTCTGTCGTCCCTCTGAGGGGGGGTTCGACTTCGCCTTTCCTCTCTTCTTTCCCGCCCAGTCGCATGGGCATTATGCCGAGGTGGGGAACTGCTCCGCGGATGGCGTGGGGGCGAGTGATCGCGGTAGTTTGTCCGCAGCGATCGGCTTCGGACGTCGGGGCGACGTGCGCGTTCTCGGCCATTGCGCCGAGGTGAACGCTGGTTGTCTCGGAGGGGGGGTCGACCTCGGGTGCCCGAGGTAGCCAGTTCGGGGACTCTCGAGGGGCCCGCTCCCTCTGTCCTCTGGTCGAGGAAGCTTTGAAATTGGCCACGGTTGGCGTTGAGGAATTGGTCGCGGCTCGGCGAGGGCCTCGTGAGATGAGCAGCCGTCATTCATCATCGCCGAGGTCGCATCTTCTTCGTTGGGCGGCGGTCCCGAGGGTGTATGGGCGTTTTCCATGTAGCCCTCGGTGTGTACGGTTGGTAGCGTCGGCGATCTCCTTCCCATGGCGTTTGTGTGACCACTTGGTCGTCTTCAACGCGGTTATTGCCGCATCGGCGGTGATAACGTTTGCGTGTTCTTGCCATTAAAATGTAGAAAAAGCGAAGCTTTTTGTTCGAGTTTCCCAAAGACGCGCCAATGATAAATCTAGTCGCGAGATTTATGAAAGCGATAAAGAACACGAGAGACTTTTACGTGGTTCGATCGAAAAAGATCTACGTCCACGGGAGATGATCCTCAAGATGTTTACTATAATCGGATTAAAGAAGTATCTCAAAGAGCTCAGTATTGAAGAATTTGCTAACCCTCTACCTTCGATCTCACTCTTATTTATACATATTTGAGGCCCCTAAAGGCGTGCCCAACTCCCCATTGGCGGGGATTGATCCTACCATGTATGGGGCTCTTCGTCTTTGTCTTGGGCGGCGATTGGGTTTGGGTGGTTAGGGTTTGAAGGTGGACCTGGACGACGGACCTGGGCTTACCTTACTAATGTCGGCCAAATTCGTTTGGGCTGTCGGTGGGCTAAGCGGTTGGGCCATATCCCATCAAATACATTGTATGAGGCCAGATGTAAATTTACCAAGCATAATAAAGAAGTGGAAAGCCCCAGCCTTTGGCCAGAAAGTCTCTTTTATAACAAGCAATCTTAATAAAGACATCAAATTTTGTGAAACCCAAATGCAAAACTAGATACTTTGCGCAGGCAGGAGAGAATCTTATCCAATCTAGCCATCTGCAAGGCAAGAATCAAGAGTATACTTTTAAGTTGATCACATAGCAGAGTAATTTTCTAAAATACATTGTATGAGGCCAGATGTAAATTTACCAAGCATAATAAAGAAGTGGAAAGCCCCAGCCTTTGGCCAGAAAGTCTCTTTTATAACAAGCAATCTTAATAAAGACATCAAATTTTGTGAAACCCAAATGCAAAACTAGATACTTAAGGCAAAACTGAAATGCTGATAAAAATGTGCCTGGTGCAACGATAATAATTTCTTAGCCCAGTATACTGGACTTCTACCAAGACTTTGCGACACATTAATAATCTTGGCAAAATCTTACCATCTAGAAGAGAACCACTGCCCGGAAATTAACTCATGGTACCAAAATTTCTACCCTCTGAACCAAATGGACCCATTTCGGGATCAACAAATAATATTCTCTGAGAAATTTAAAATGTCAACTTTCTAAATTTCCTCTAATTTCACAACTGATTCTCTGATTATTTGCTAAAATTATGCCTACGCTTCCCTGACAAAGTCGCACCCAGATTGAATAATAACAAATTCACTGTAACACAAACTACACGAGATTTAGCTCGGAAAAATAATCCAGTTCCAAGCGTCGAGATCTTCAGTTGAAAAACTCGACACCAACTACCAAAAATCCCAGCTTCAGAACAAAGTCAATTTTACGGAATAAATAGGTAAAATAGCGCGCAAAATTAACATAAACTTAACGAAACATTCGAAGGAAAAAGCAGAGTAGCAGAAGTGACCAAATTTCTAGAAAGTAAAAAAAAGTGGGGGAGGGGGGATAAATTAGGGGTGAGCAAAATACTCGAAATCCGAATATTTGATCCGAACCAAATCGAAATTTAAAATTCGGTTCGAATTTTTCGGATTTTCGATTCGGATCGACATTTTTCAAAATTTTGGATTTTCAGATCGGATTGAATTTTTTAATCCGAAAATCCGAATTATATATAATTTATATATAATAATAATATTTTATTTAGATATTTTAATCTAATATAAATATATATAAGAATTAACAAAAATTTGTTTCGGATTTTCGGATTTTTCATAATTTTGGATTTTTTTCCTCTCAAAATTCAGATTTTCAGATATTCGGTTCGGATAGGATTATTTTCCTCTCAAAATTCGAATTTTCGGATCGGTTCGGATTAGGTAAAAATCTGAACCGAAATCCGAATGCTCACCCCTAGGGATAATATGAATTGCGGCAAGCATCTATTAGAAAGCTTACACAGAAGTTGAAGAGAGAAGGTCAATAACTTAAACTAGGAGTGTACACGAATGGAACCAAATCGAAAAACCGAACCGAACCGATCGGTTTCGGTTGGTTCAGTTCGGTTTTTGAAAAAATCTATTTTTGGTTCGGTTCAAATTTTCAATTAAGATCGATTTTCGGTTCGATTTTCGATTTTATATTTTAGTTTCGGTCGGTAACTGAACCGAACCGAAAATATTATTTTTATATATTTATATATTTTATATAATAATTAATTAATATTTTAATTAAATAATTAGGATTAAAATATTTTTATTTAAAAAATACATATATAATATATATTTCGGTCGGTCCCAAACTATAAATCGGTTTGATTTGGTTCAAAAAAATATGTTCGATTCGATTTTTCGATTTTAAAAATTTCGGTCGGTGCAGACCCCTAACTTAAACTCACTTCCCCTGAAAAAACTAAAAAATTAACTCATCTTTTAGAACTCTGAATCTAATTCTCAAAACAATGAAATCTCCACTTATAGTATCATTTCAGGGTGAGCAAAATCTCGAATAATCGAATCGAACCAAACCAAATCGAAATATCTAATTTGGTTCGGATAAATCGGTTATTTCAGACAATTCGGTTATAACCGAAATATATTTCGATAATATGGTTTTCGATCGAGTATGAGTTTTTTTTACCCGAATATTCGATACCAGAAATTTATATTTATATTAGTTTCTTAATATAAATACTAAACACCAATTACAATTACAATAAACATGATGCATGCAAAATCAAAAGGTATATCAGGAAACAAACCGAACAATTTTCAAAGACTAAACACCAATACAAGAGAGATATTTAATAGAGCCGATAAGGAAGCCATAACGAATCGTACAGACAAACATAGCATCCATATTAGATCATTTCAAAATAAAGAAGCTTAAATCGCCAAATAATGAGTAATCAACATAAGATTGCAATTACAACGAAAAACTAAGTTACACAACACCACATGGTGTGGCATTAGAAGGTTCGATGGATTAAAGAAGCTTTGGATTTAGAGAATATGAACTTGGAACTTATGAACTTTGAACTTTAAATTTGGTGTTTTGAGAAGATTGTAGCATTTTTATGAATTGTTCGTATTTGGTAATATTTTTTGAACTTTGAACTTATGAAGATTGTTGATAATGAGTTGTTTAGTACTCCCTCTGTCCCATTTAAAATGTCATACTTTCCTTTTTGAGTTGTCCTATTACAAATGTCACATTCCATTTTAGGAAATAATTAACCTTCAAAAAATGTGGATCCTACCCACTTTTTAACACTTTAACTACTTTATATCTTTCTCCTAAATACCCGTGCCCAAATGAAATAATTTTTGTTTATTTTAGTTTGGTAACCGAAATTATTTCAATTTGGTTCGGATATCATTTCTAAAATTTCGGTAATTTAGTTCGGATATTTTTTTTATCATATCCGATTGAATATCCGAATACTCACTCATATTTGTTTCCTTATTTGGCAAATTAAAGGTATGATAGCAGGTCTTGTTGGATCTTGTATTTTGATTGGGCTTCGGTAACAATATTTTCGAACCATTGTTTAAAATATCACGAGGCTGTCGATCGTAAAAGTCATTTCATTAATCAATTTTTTTAATATCTAAGGAACTATTTTTTAGAATAAAATAGGACTTCATATATAAATTATGTAAATATTATTTGAATTAATTAATTTGGTTAATAATTTCCAGTAATTTAAACCCTTCTAAGAAAGGCTCTCAATAAAATAAGCGATCCGAAAAACGAAGAATCACAAAAGTGAAAGAAAAACTTTTCATGAATTTGAAGCAATGAGAAGTATAAGAACATTGAAGGATTAGTTGTTGGTAAATACACAAATATTGGCATAATTCTAGTTTATCACATAAATTTTAAAATTTGAATAAAAATACATAAATTTACGATTTTTTTGATTTTTCCATGAAATTGAATTACTACAAATCAAATATAATAGGACAAAATAAAAAATGACATAACCAAAGAACGACATAGTCGTTTATACAATTAAAGATAAATAAATCAAATCACATCCACATTACCTTCCTTCCTCATTCCCCTTGAATATGGAGCGAGCTTCATCCTCATCCTCCCCTATTTCATGAAAAGTTTGAATCTTTCTGAAGTGGATTACTGGTTAACTTCGTGTTTGTATGCTGAAATTCTTGCTTCAGCATTCAAAAAATCAAAACTTGACGATGTTAATATGCAGTTAAACACCACAATTCCGCATCTGTGTTCGTGTGAATTGGATCATGGAGTGTTCGAATATATGCAAGCTGAACTATATATTTGACAATGATAAATCTAGTTACGTGGTATCTGAAGATTTATGTAAAGCGATAAAGAACACGAGACTTTTACGTGGTTCGATCGTTAATGAGATCGATCCGCGGATGAGTGTTTATCAATACTTTCACTATGATTTGAGTACGGTGAGTGTGATTACAAGCTCTTGAGTATTTGATAAGTTGCCAACCCTCTGCTCGATTTTCCTTCTATTTATACATATCGAGCTGCGCTAGGCGTGCCCAATCTCTCCATTGGTGGGACTCTTCAGGCGCGCTCCATTGGCGGGGCTCTTCCATGGCGT
The DNA here is from genome assembly GCA_036937905.1 of Salvia rosmarinus. Classification (NCBI taxonomy): domain Eukaryota; kingdom Viridiplantae; phylum Streptophyta; class Magnoliopsida; order Lamiales; family Lamiaceae; genus Salvia; species Salvia rosmarinus. Next base: position 81,712,260 of record CM072815.1, on the reverse strand, counting down.
GTCCTCCATTGGAGCGCGGGGGCAGCGCCTTCCGTGCGCCGCGTGGAGGTGGCGCACTTTGATTAGGGGCTGGGGTTTTGGGGCGCTTGGGCAGCGCGTGGGCCGTACCAGCGTTGGCCCGGATCGTTTGGGCTTGTTAGTGGGCCGATCGGTTGGGCCACGTCCATCCATAGCCACAGAATAGTCGAGTATGATCGTACCAGGTGGAGTGAAGAGCGCTTGCCGGTGAGGTGTTCATGTGAATGATTAGTCGAAGGTGTTGTCTTTTGGCGTGATGGTTTATTTGGCGATCGGTTCGAGGCGGGTTGGGTGATGCATGGATTACGGGCATGCACCGCTTGTCGAAGACGAAGTGAGTTGCTGTCATTTGGACGAAGATATCTTCTGAGATGGAGTCGAAGTCCGCACGGATAACGACCACTGCGTGGGTTCTGGAGGTCCGTCTGGGGCGGCCTTCTACGGAGGATCCGGGGTCCGATCGAGAGGTGGATCGGATGGAGAAGTCATCTTTGGATGGAGATATTCTCATATGGGTGAGTCAGGAGTGCGACTGGCGCCGCACGGAGAGGCAGCAGGGTCCGGTGTGATGATTGCGGTCAGTTGGCGGTCTATCCTACGCTAGCGTCGTCATACGGCGCCGGTGATTGGGCACTCGAGCGGTGTGCTGGCGTGGAATCCGCGTCTAATCACGGGTGAGCAGCGTCGAAGTTGAAGCGGCGGTTTTAGGCGCCTTTGTCTATAAATAGGCACGAAAGCTGTTCACTTCCACTTGCCGACGTTTGAGATATAAATGGAAATTTTCGACTTCTTACGATCTCGTTGAAGGAGCCATATATTCACGTGAAAAGTAAGTATGTTTTCTTATGCTTCTGTCTTCTCGCTCTGAAAGTTCTATTTACGCCTCGGGTTACGGCGTCGTTCCCCGACGTAAAGGACTACATGTGCTATAACGGCTGGGTAAGTCCATAGGACTTAGTTCTAGGGTTCCTTGATATCATCGGTATGGGATGGACTTAGGGTGGGCGTGGCGGTCGAGCTTGACCTTTGGAGGAGCTTTTAAAGTAGTAAAGGAATCGGATCCGGAGGGGCGTGGTGGTGCCGCTGGTACGGATGATAAAGCGATGGCCCTCAGGAGGTTTATTACCGTGTGTAGATAGTTTGAGGCGGGTCTTAGGTATCCTCACGGCCTTTATCTTAACTTCGAGATTATTTCGGATCCCATTTATCAATTGACCTCGAATTCCATTAGGTCGGTGGTGGGGCTAGGGCTCTCTTGCTATGGCATTGGAGAGTTCTCCTTGAGGTCTTGATCGCTTTTAGTGTCGAGACCATAGGAGGAGTGTACTATCGTCTCCTCGGCTGAAATTTAAGGTGATCCTCTAAAGTGTCGCATTGGCAGAATATGTATTTCTTCTGCGGTGAGGGCATCAGGGTATGAGTGGGGCCTCGATGCGATGGCGGACTGACAATCAAGCCCTTGGGCCACATGGAAGAGTCTTGGCAGCGGTGAGATTTTATCCATAAGTTTCACAGGGATGACTGAAGAAGGCAGGTGAGTGTTTATGGGTTGGAAGCGTCGGGATCGAGTGCAGACGGGGTGAGGCATCCCAGTCTCCTTAGTCCTTATATGTACGATTTTCTTTGTGCTAACGACTCTCTTACATCATGCGGTGGTAGCGGGGCGGAGGAGGAGCTCGCGATCGCCGGAAGGAAGCTGCGAGGAAGAAGCGGCGGTGGACCTACCAAGGGTCAGAAGAAGGTCGACAATTTGAACCAGCGATTCTTGGGCCTCGGTGGGTCCGGCCAGGTCTCAGTCGTGACCTCGGGCGCCTCGAGTTGAGTGCCGCCTCAAGCTTAGCGCCCCCCAGAGTGCAAAGTTCTTCACATTTGGATTTGTCAGCTCTGCGATCTGTATTAACTAGTCTGCTTTCTTTTTAGGGTGGGAGCTCGGTGATGGGGCTGCGTGTTCTTTGAGGCTGCAATTTCCACGGTGATCGGAGCTCGGCCGGTATGAAGCTTGGGCGGGGAGCTTCTGCTGGCGGGATCTTGTCTGGCAGTGGCGGCTGGCGGGCGAGGCGGGAGGGGCTGCTGAGACCTCCCGTGAAGAAGAGGCTTGGAGCCTTGGAGGCCGCGAGGGGCTCGAAGAGGTTCGGGCTGAGGCGCTGGGATTGTCAATGGGGGAGATTCGGTGTGGGCAAGACTCCAAAGAAGCTGGTGAAGTCTTCTTCGATAGTGAGCTGTCTGCTTGTGGTGAGGGACGGTAATGTGTGACAGTGCCGCCTCTAGCAGCATACATCGACCTCACAAAGACTGCCTTGCTGCCGGTGGAGATGGAAGAGGAAGGAGCTCTAGATTATGAGAAGAATGGAGGCTAAGCGGAGGAGGTCCGATAAACAGAGGTCTTCGAGGAGCGAGAGAGAATGAAGGTGAGCTGGCCATTACAACAATCTTATTTTATGACCGTCATTTTCGATTTTGCCATGTAAGATTTGATTTGGGGTGATTCTATTTTATGTGAAAAATCAGAAAAATCGAAAGTTCATATATTGTTATTCAAATTTTAAAGGTCATGTGACAAACCAACAATAATATCAAAGTTCATATATCTAACGGAAATTAACCCAACATAGAACATAGAACCTCAAACTATTTTTCTGCGTCCGCCCTGATGACATGAATTGTGATCATGTGTGTAGGTTTGGAGCAATGAGAATTATAAGAGCGTAGAACATGTTGGAAATCTGTGCGTATATATATATATTATATATATGGTCAAGTTGCCAGGAAGCTACTTTGACCAAGATTTTGAGTGACGTAACATTTAATTTTGTGAAATTAAATGGTATAGGATCGATCTATGTTTTGAGTAGATGATCGTGGTGTATTCACATTCTCAAATCCGATTTCCGGTGAGTGAGAAATAGTGGATCAAAGTTGGTCACTTAAACATGGAGTTTTGTGCTTAAGGGGATAAGCATGGATTAATTAATCCTTATCCCACATTGATTAATGTACCTTCATTAATTGTCTATATAAGTGGTTCATTGAACACTTAGTATAATTATGTGCACAAGTGATGGGGAAAGCACATCGCACAAGACACGTGTGCCGCGCCGCCCGCCCGGCCGGTGCCGCGCCGGCGCCCGGCCCGCCCGCGCCCGTCTGCGTGCTGCGTGCCCGCCCGGCCCGACTCGACTCAGCTCGGCTCGGCTCGGCCCGATTCGGCCCGGTTCCGTGGTCCGTGGTCCGTGGATCGTGGATCGTGGATCGTGGATCTTAGCAATTGGTGCTGGGTGGTCTTTGGGTGGTCTTTGGGCATTCTTTGGGCTGTTCGTGGGCTTGCTTCGTGGGCCCGGTTTCGTGGCCCATTGTCCTTATATTTTGGATCAACGTTTGATCGAGCCCAAAGATAAAGTTGGTCCGAGGCCCAGTTCGTGTAGCCCGATCCGTTGGGCTGCTGTGCGATGAAGTTGGTCGAGGCCCAACTCGTGTGGCCCAATCCGTTGGGCTCGCTGTGCCTGAAGAGACGTCCGGATACGTCCAATGAACACGGACGCACGCGTTGTCGATTCGTTGTAACCGTCGGTAACGCTCCGACATGATGGCTCTGAAAAGCGTGCCCACGTTGTCTCCGTAGCTGCCGCGCGCTCAATAGGACATAACTCCGTAACACCCGACATCAATCGGTGTTGACTCAAACATGCTCCCCATGAGGGGCGGCGCTTATAAATAGGACATGTCTCCCTAGCATAAGCCACCTCATCGCTAATCTGCATTCCAAAGATTCAAAGCACTCTCTGCATACATTTTAGTGTCCAAGCTCGCCCTCGCCTCCATCCGATTCGCGAGCTCGTTGGTTTGTGGTCGCCACCCACGAGACTGTCGTTTTACCTTTGGAGACGATACGCTGAACCGAGAGCACTACCGGGCGTATCTCATCTTATGGAAAGAGGCCTCCTCGACTCGGCATTAGCTTACGGTTTTTGTTTTATTTTAGTTTCACTACTGGTTTTGTCACTTGTTATTTTGATCTCTTTCTACCTTTTCATTTCACGTCAGAATACGCCCGCAAGTTCTGCATCGCTTTTGTACACCTTTTTCCAACAATCGCAAGACGAGATATTACTTGCCACGGAAGAGTCGGACTTAAAATTGACTTAAAACGTTCAAAACATAATACCTTTGCTTGGAGATGTCGACCGCACCGCCACCGACCGCCTCCGCTTCTTTATCGCCGCCGCCGCCCGCCGCCGCCTCTTCGCTGCCGCCAATTCGCACAATGGCCGGTCATGTTTGGTTCGATGCCTTGAGGGTCAACCATGGGACCCTTTGGGTCATTGTTGGTTCCGCTTTTAGTGGTTCAACAATTGGTTCCACTTTTAGTGGTTCCTTTGGTTCGACGAACGCACTTTTCAGCTGGTCGTTGTTGGATCCATGGGATCTAACACCGTGGATCCGGTCATGGATCGATCTCGGCGCTGTTCATACCGCAGGATGATGCCGCCGCCGAGAAGCCGCCAAGTTTGGAGGATCCGACTTCAAGAGATGGCAGCAAAGATGTTGTTCTACCCTCACGACGTTGGGCCGCCAACTTCTTGGTGGAAGATGAGCCCGCTGCCCGGGTTTGGTGATGGACTTTCACATTCGAGCAAAGATATGACAATGGCGCCTTGGCGACTACCTTTGTAAAATTTTATACTTGGTAGTTTAGAAGATAGCTTGTATAGTGTTTATCTTTGTTGTAACGACATCCAAAATGTGGGATCGTTAGAAAAGAATACCTTAGTGATGATGCAGTACTAAGAAGTTCATTGTAGCCAAATATTTGGACTACAAGATGGTCGATTCCCGACCGATCATGGACCAAGTGCAAGAGTTTCAACTCATTGTGCACGAGGTTCAAGCCGAAGGGCACACTATTTCGGACGGCTTTGTCGTCGCTACAGTGATTGAGAAGCTACCCCCGGGGTGGAGAGACTTCAAGGTCTACCTTAAGCACAAGCGAAAGGATATGACACTTGAAGACTTGATCGTCGATCGCGATCGAGTCGGCGACGAAGAAGCTAGAACTAAAGGGAAAGGCTTGATCGATGCTAGAGCCAACCTGTTGGAGAGAGGCGGTCCCTCCAACAAACGTGTTCGTCCCAATGTCAAAGATAAAGGCAAAGGGAAGGTGGTTTCCCGTAAGTTTGACGGGGACTGTTACAATTGTGGCAAGCATGGCCACACGAGTAAGGACTGCCGTCAGCCTAAGAAGAAGAAGGCTAAGCAAGTTACCAACGTTGTCGAGAAGGACTTCGACAAATGGGACAAGGATGACTTGGCTGCTGTGGTGACCGAAGAAGTCAACCACGTCGAGAATCAAGGTGGATGGTTCATCGACATTTGGCGCAAGCTCGCGCACGCATGCGCCAAAAGATCGTTCTCCACCTACAAGATCGTTGAGGGAGGAAGCTCAACATGGGGAACCAAGCTTCTCTCGAGGTTACCGGAGTTGGTGATGTGGTGCTCAAGATGTCGTCCAGGCATTGAGATCACCTTGAAGGATGTGGTCGCATGTCCCGGACATTCGCAAGAATTTAGTGTCGGGCTCTATTCTAGTTAATAAGGGTTTTAGACTAGTTTTGAGTCGGACAAGTTTGTCTTGACTAAGTTTGGAATGTTCCTTGGTAGGGTTATCTCACCGGGGTCTTTTCAAATTGAATGTAATGGTATGCTTACGTGTACCCAAGATTGCTATGAATAAAAATGCATCTACTTCCTCTTACTTGACCGAGTGCTCACGATTTATGGCATTGTAGATTAGGACATGTTAATCTAAATGCAATAAAAGATTAGTAAATTTAGATTTACTAAAGTTAAATGAAGTTAATACACAAACGAAATGTGAGGTTTGTGTGGAAGCCAAACGGCTAAGTTACCGCTTCATTCGGTGAGGCAGAGCACTAAGCCTCTAGAACTTATTCACACCGATGTGTGTGATTTAAAGTTTGTACAAACTAGAGGTGGTAAAAGTACTTCATCACGTTTATTGATGGTCAGACAAGATATTGTTATCTTTACCTTCTAAGAAGTAAAGGCGAGGCTATGAAGCTTTTAAAACTTCAAGCGAGCCGAGAATCAATTAAAATTGTCGAATTAAGGCATTCGAGTGATAGGGGAGAATATGTAGCTCCGTTTGAGGCATTATGCAACGAAAGTGGTATAATACATCAAGCGACGCCTCTTATTCACCTCGCCTAACGGCGTTCTACGAACGTAAAATCGAACACTTAAGGAGATGATGAATGCTTTGTTGATTAGTTCGAGGTTGCCCTGAGAACTTGTGGGGGAAGGCGTTTTGACGACCAACTACATCTTGAACAAGATTCCACTCAAAGGTAAGGATGTCACTCCTTACGAGTTGTGGAAAGGAAGAAAGCCATCGTCACAAATATCTCAAAGTGTGGGGGTGTTTGGCGAAGGTTGAGTGCCTCTTCCAAAACAAGTTACAATTGGACCTAAAACAATCGATTGTATCTTTATTGGGTATGCACCAACAGCAGCCGCTTATCATTTTTTCGATCCACGGTCGAGGTGCGGATATGTTGTGGGGACGACGATTGAGTCGAGGAATGCTATATTCTTTGAAAGTGTTTATCCACAGTAAAGATAAGGATAAAAGTGAAGCCGATTCTAGCAATAGAACGATGGTGAAGCTTCGAGTTCTAAACCTTTGGAGGAAGAACCGATATCGCATAAGCGATCGAGGTGCGATCCGGAGGGTCGGAACCGAGGCGTGGCGATGAGTCGAACGCCAAAGGTTTTGGTCCCGACTATATTGCGTTCATGTTGGACGAAGAACCAACTTCAATCAAAGTAACTATGCTCGGCAGACGGGATGCTCTCGGCGAGAGGTCGCTCAGTGAGATTGATTCCATTTTGCAAAACCACACTTGGGTCTTTGGTTGATTTGCCGAAAGGTTGTAAGCCCTTAGGATGCAAGTGGATCCTTAAAAGGAAGTCAAGGCGGATGGATCAATTGAAAAGTATAAGGCCCGTTTGGTTGTCGAAGGGTTTAAACAAAGAGAGGGGCACGATTTCTTGATACCTATTCACCGTGTGAGGATTACGTCTATTAGGGTGCTTCTCGCAATTGCCGCTTTGCACAATCTTGAGATTCATCAAATGGACGTTAAGGCTGCGTTTTGAATGGTGACCTCGGGGATGAGGTATATATAGAGCAACCCGAAGGGTTTGTAGTACGATCAAGAGGCAAGGTATGCAAACTCTTGAAGTCTCTATATGGTTTGAAACAAGCGTTGTTGCAATGGCACTTGAAATTTGACAATGTAATGTTGGCAAATGGTTTCAAGATCAACGAGTGTGATAAATGTGTCTACGTTAAGAACACCGATAATGGTTACTGTTATAGTGTGTACGTATGTAGATGATATGTTGATCATGGGTAGCAATACTCAAGTCATTAATGACACAAAGCGCATGTTAAATAGAAATTTTGACATGAAGGACATGAGATTAGCGATGTGATTCTTGGAATCAAGATTCTAAGAAGATCGACGGAATTGTCTTGACACAATCTCACTATGTCGAGAAAGTGCTTAAGAAATTCAACGCGTTTGATAGTTTACTGCTAAGACCCATTGGAGCTCAATGTTCACTTGAGTAGAACAGGTGAACCCGTTGGGCAAGAAGACTATGCTAAGGTCATCGGGTGTTTGATGTATCTTACAAATTTCACCCGACCCGACATAGCTTGCGTAGTGAACAAATTGAGTCGTTACACGAGCAATCTAAGCAAGGAGCATTGGAAGGCTTTAGTGAGAGTTTTGAGGTACTTGAAGTATACTCAAAATCATGGGTGCATTCACGAGATATCCTTGCACTTGAAGGGTCTTGTGATGCCAATTGATATATCGACACGAAGATTCACTTTACAAGTGGAGTGCGTGTTCACGATTGGGAGGTCTTTGTTTCTTGGAGATCCACGAAGCAGGGCGTGTATAGCTCGATCCACCATGGAATCGAATTCATAGCTTTGGATAAAGGCGGTGAGGAAGCTCGAGTGGCTCGTAATTTTTGGAAGATATTCCATGTTGGTCTAAACCCGCGCCACCAGTGATGATTCACCGTGATAGCCAAAGCCTATTGGAAGGGCGAAAAGTGGTTCAGATAATGGTAAGTCTCGACATATCGTCGACGACATAATACCGTGAGGCATTTGATCTCAGTGGGGTTATATCAATTGACTATGTCAAGTCAATAGATAATCTGGCGGATCCGTTAACCAAAGGGTTGAACCGAGATCAAATGATCAAGTTGCTTGAGGAATGGGACTAAAATCCACATCTTAAGAACAATCATAGTGGTAACCCAACCATGATGTTGGAGATCCCAAGAACTTGGTTCAATGGGAGAACTAAGCTATATGAGTTCATGTATAAACACTCGAGTTAGTCTGCATTCCCAGAAAGCAAGCGAGTGTTGAAAAACTTGCCTAGTGGTGAGGTTGAGTCGTTGACTCTTAATGATTCCTAAGATACCGAGGAGGTTGAGTATGGCAAGATACTCGGAAAGAATCACCTATGTAAGTGCGGTGGGGCCGCTTCAAACAAAACACTTATGAATCCAAAGTGGATGTCCATGGCCAAAATGGAATCAAACGTGAGAACGGATGAGGTTGAGGTGTTAAAGTGTTAATACCATTGTCTCAGTGCACGTTGTGGGGGAATAGTTCAAGGCATCATGTCCACTAATCCGCCTGTGTACTCGATGGTACTAACTATGGAAGGTTCAAGGTCATAAACCACCTGTCCAAATATTTTAACATCTCTTGAGGACTGAGCTGTGTCTGCATACATGCATATGGCTATTTCCACTCATGTGGGGGATTGTTGGAAATCTGTGCGTATATATATATATATATATTATATATATGGTCAAGTTGCCAGGAAGCTACTTTGACCAAGATTTTGAGTGACGTAACATTTAATTTTGTGAAATTAAATGGCATAGGATCGATCTACGTTTTGAGTAAATGATCGTGGTGTATTCACATTCTCAAATTCGATTTCCGGTGAGTGAGAAATAGTGGATCAAAGTTGGTCACTTAAACATGGAGTTTTGTGCTTAAGGGGATAAGCATGGATTAATTAATCCTTATCCCACATTGATTAATGTACCTTCATTAATTGTCTATATAAGTGGTTCATTGAACACTTAGTATAATTATGCACAAGTGATGGGTTTGGAAAGCCCACGCAGCGACACGCGCGCCGCGCCGCGCGCCGTGCCGGCCGTGCCCGGCCCGGCCGGCTCGGCTCCGGCTCCGGCCCGGCTCCGGTTCCGGTTCCGTGGTCCGTGGATCGTGGATCTTGGATCTTGGATCTTGGATCTTGGCAATTGGTCTGGGACGTTCTTTGGGCTGTTCATGGGCTTGCTTGGTGGGCTGGTTCCGTGGCCCATTGTCGCTATATTTTGGATCAACGTTTGATCGAGCCCAAAGATAAAGTTGGTCCAGGGCCCATTCGTAGCCCAATCCGTTGGGCTGGCGTGCGATGGAGTTGGTCCGGGCCCAACTCGTGTGCCCATCCGTTGGGCTGCGTGTACACGAAGGAGACGTCCGGATACGCCCGATGAACCAGACGCGCGCGTTGTCCAGATTCGTTGTAACCGTCGTGCAACGCCCGACATGATGGCTCTGCGGGAAGCGTGCCCACGTTGTCTCCGTAAACTGCCAGCGACTCAATAGGGACATAACTCCGTAACACCCGACATCAATGCGGTGTTGACTCAAAGATGTTTCTACGAGGGACGACGCCTATAAATAGGACATGTCTCCTCAAAGATAAGCCACCTACCGCTAATCTGCATTCCGGCATTCAAAGCACTCTCTCGCATACATTTTAGTGTCCAAGCTCGCCCCGCCTCCATCCAGCCACGGGAGCTCGTTGGTTTGCGGTCTTGCCACCCACGAGATTGTCGTTTTACCTTTGGAGACGATACGCGTAACCGAGAGCACTACTGGGCGTATCTCGTCTTGCGGAAAGAGGCCTCCTCGACTCAAAGATTAGCTTACTTTTTTTTTGTTTTATTTTAGTTTCACTACGCTTTGTCACTTGTTATTTTGATCTCTTCCTACCTTCTGTTTCATGTCAGAATCATGGCAAGTCTGTCATTGTTTTTGTACACTTTTTCCAAGAGAACATAGAGCGACGGTGAATTTTGAGAAGCAGATGCTTTCGATTGTTGCGAAAAACACACACCACAATCACGATGGAAAATAAAGAACACAAGAATTGTTAACCCAGATCGTCTTGCGACTACGTCTGGGGGCGATGCTAAGCCAGTGATTTCCATATTAATTTCGGGATACTTATTACATTATGAAACGGCTATTAAATAGAGAATGAACTAACCCTAACCCTAAGCCCGTTAGGGTTCCACCTGGGCCCAAAAATATAAGCACAAAATTTTGGCTCACCAGAATCGTGGTAGAGTGTACAATCCATTCAGGCTCCATACTCCAACATCGATTTCGTTCTTCTTCGATCCTCCTCATTGCATAGTGATCGAGCCATTGGAGGAGCTGGTGAATGAGTAATCCTCCAAAATACAAGGGATATAATTGGGGGGAAGTTCATTGTTACGTCAAATCGAGGTAATTTCAAGAAGTTTTAGGTAAAGAATATTCAGATTTCTAATTTCAGGATCTGATTGAATTCTCGAAAAAATTATGTACATTTATTATTGTGATGTTTAATGTTTTGGATTACGTTTGCAATAAGAAATATTGTTGAATTATTATTATTATTATTATTATTATTATTATTATTATTAATCCGTGATATGTAATAAGTATAAAGAAAGAGAATTTACATAGGTTGAGTTAGTGGTTTTCCGCTGGTTTTTCTGGTTTTCCTTACGCCTAATGAATCTTGTGCACTCTGTTAACCAAATTCATTTATGATTTTGATGTGTGAATATGAAGACACAATTTCACATCTTTAACTTTGTTATCCACGTAATTAGTCTTAATCATCCATGACTTTTCTTACCTATATTATAAGTCCATACCATATACTCATTTCGTCCACCATAAATATATCACTTGTGGACGATACGAGTTCAATAAAATTATTGGTGGATGTTTTTTGAATAAAGAAAGAATCTCGCTATGTGTTAGATTGTGAGAGATAGCTATGATTTTTTTTGATAAATAATGAGTGGTTATGAGGTTGAATAATAAAGAGTAGTGTTTTAAAAGACAGTAACACACTTTTCTTAAGCCATGTATAAGACTATTATGATACACTTATCATAGACAGCGATAATATTATAATATCATATATAAAAGAGTCAGAATATACTGAATTAATATATCAAAATACGAGCTGTTGCACTACATTCAAAAACTCGAGAAGACCACATAATTCTACTTGGAGAAACACTGAAAATAAATTATTTTCGTGCAGAAAATGATCAATATAGAGACATATTTCAATCCCTTATCAGTTATCATCAACAAGTACAAAAAACATCGTATATTTGACGATTAACCGCAGTGAATTTTTGAAGGGAAAGAATCTAACTTGAAAACATATTTCTCCGGAGAAGAGTACAACGTTAGGTGGCGGCAATGTCACATTTCTGTCCAGGTTCAATGTATTTCATGACATCATTACATGCGACAAAAATATAGTTCTTGTTCTCAGCTTAAATACATAACACTCACCAATAATCTCAATCACACCATCTTCAGCCATGGGAGAAGTCGATCCTGCCTTCATCCAGGACCCGGAACACAGGCCTAACCCCGAAACAGTCGAGGCCGACAACATCCCGTTGATCGACCTCTCCCCGCCGGGCGCCCTAGACCTTGAGACTCTAGTGGCCGAAATCGGCGATGCATGCAAGAACTGGGGGTTTTTCCAGGTGATCAACCACGGCGTCCCCTTGCAACTCAGGGAGAATATCGAGCTCGTTTCGAAGGAATTCTTCGCTCTGCAGAAAGAGGAGAAGAAGAAGGTGGCCAGAGACGAGGTGAAGCCTCTAGGATATTATGACACAGAACATACCAAAAATGTTAGAGATTGGAAAGAAGTCTTTGATTTCACAGCGCAGGAGCCCATCATTATACCTGCTTCGCATTATCACCATCACAAGGAGCTCAGACAGATGTGGAATCAGTGGCCTCAATATCCTCCCCAGATGAAGTATGTTTCAAACTGTGCATTTTCTTTACTTGTAGTATTATGAAGGGATAACAGCCTGCAATTTATCGAATTTTTGGTCAAATTCTAATTTTACAAACAAAATTGCTTGAAATTAAAATAAAAGAATAGTCAAGTTGACCTAGACTTACTTAAGATAGTTCAGATTCATTAGGGTTATAATCTAAGTCCTCATCATTGCTGCAATTTGACCTATAACCGAATCATAATTACCATGAATTTGGCTAAGGTTCGGGGATAAACTGATCTAGGTGGCAAAATCAAATTCAATTTAAAATATACTTATATACAGGCAAAATATTTGAACGAAAAGTTGGCCAATGTTCGATATAATTTATAAGCTATTATCCCTGTTATCATATGGTGCACGTATAAACTTCTGATCGAATTCTAATGATGTGATGCAGGGAGGTGTGCCTGCAGTATGCTGCTGAGATGGAAAAACTGGGGTACAAGTTGCTAGAGCTCATAGCACTGAGCTTAGGGTTGGAGAGAGAGCGGTTGAAGAGTTTTTTCGAAGCTCAGACAAGCTTCATCCGGCTGAATCACTATCCGCCATGCCCGGTTCCTGATCTGGCTCTGGGGGTAGGCCGGCACAAGGATGCTGGGGCACTGACAATTCTTGCTCAAGATGATGTCGGAGGCCTCCAGGTGAAGAGGAAAAGCGATGGCGAGTGGGTTCTTGTCGAACCTACGCCTAATGCCTACATCATTAATGTTGGTGACATAATCCAGGTAACCCTGTTGAAAGAGGGCTGGGATTGCAGAAAGTTTTGTGATAGACATAAAAATACTGAATCATGTTATATATATTATTAATTTTGAATAGTAAATGCCCCTTACTGCAGGTTTGGAGCAATGATAAGTATGAAAGTGTGGAGCACAGGGTGAAAGTGAACGTGGAGAGAGAGAGATTTTCGATTCCATATTTCATGAATCCTGCTCATGATACTATGGTGGAGCCACTTGAGGAGGTGGTGAATACGCGAAATCCTGCTAAGTATAAAGCTTACAGTTGGGGGATGTTTTTCGCGACTAGAAAGCTTAGTAATTTCAAGAAGCTTGATGTTGAGAATGTTCAAATATATCATTTCAAGAACTAATATTCTTAAGTTTCTCTCTTTTGGGCTTTAGGCTCTTCCGATTGTCAGTGTTTATTCTCGCAGTTATAGAGTGTGTAAATTATTACAAGGAATAAAATGATCCTTCATGTAAAAAAGCATTAATTGCTTATATATGTTTTCTGAAGATTTTGCATAGACAGTTTTTGTTGCTGTTTGGCCACTGAGTTTATTTATGATCAAGTTAGCAACTTCTCCATCTTAATGGTATCTGCTACTCATTCTGAATAAAACCAAATTAAACCTACGTAAAGTAAAAGATTTACTTGGCTTTGAATTGACTAATGAACTAAATTTGCTTCTACTTGATATTAGACAGTCTTTTAAGATTCCACAGAGTGTAGCACATCATGTTGCTAAAGGGAGTTTTTTTTTTTTTAATTGACGGATAAACCACGCTGTCAAGTTGAATGCAGATATGAACTCATTCTAATCACCTTAAATGACAGCAAAACTCATCTACTCTTTTATGTGGTTTGTCCAAATTTTGTTGCAGGATCACTGAACACTAGCAGCTCTTTTCTTTACATGTATAGAGGAACCGTGAAGAGAAACTACGTACAAACTAATATAATTCTTTAATATCATTGATCAAGATAAGATGCTGTAGAAGTATTATTATGTTATATCACTTCTCATGGTCCACAGCCAACTGAGCTTGTTGCTCAGTTTCTGATAATCTGGAAAATATGCTCAATGGGTTTTCTGCTCTTCACAGTAACTTAAAAAATTGATGTAGTTTTCCTCTCCAAAAAATTTGATGAGGTTTTGTCCAAGCATCATACTACAATAAATATCAATTGATACCTTCATACAAGTTTTGTCCATACAACTGCGTATACAACATAATTTAATGAAGATTGTTACTATGCCACATACATCTGACAAATGAATCTTGATTAATTTGGTCATTTGGTAACTAGTCATGGATATATCCCTATATACGAATCAGATTGTGGCATTTGCAATAAAATTATTGGGACTCCTTACCTAACATAACTACTACCATATTAGTCATAGTAAACGAAAAAAATTACCATCATCAACCAAGATTAATTTTTTATTAGTTTTCTGCATGCAGATATGGTTAACCTCTCTCTTGTTTCCCATCTACTCTATTATTGATCACAATGGCTCTCCTCTTTTCACATACTTTCTTGACACTTTTCAACGTGTTTGGTGATGAAAGTGAAATGAACAAATTATTTACAAGAAAGTGATAAATTTATCAAATTCACAGCAGCATGTGCTAGGTGTCGAGTTTTAGTTCAAAAACTTGCACTAGTTAGTTACTTGTACCACACTTCACTTGCAAAATGAAGACACTAAATCTACACATGCTGCAGCCAAGACTTCTTTAAATGAGTTGGCCTTACACCAGGCAAAAACAGAAACATATTTCAAGCCAAACAATTTCAGCCATGGGAGAAGTAGATAAAGACTTCATTCAACCCCTTGAGCACCAGCCCAAAACAGGAACAACTCTTGAAGCCGAAGGCATCCCATGCATCGATCTTTCCCCATTGAACTCCCAAGAACCCGATGCATCCGCCATGGATCTTCTAGTGTCTCAAATAGGCGACGCCTGCAAGGTATGGGGCTTCTTTCAGGTGATCAACCACGGGGTGCCTTCACAAGTCCGTCAAAGACTGGAGTCAGCATCAAAAGAGTTCTTTGCTCTGCCCAAGGAGGAGAAGAGGAAGGCCGGCAGAGATGAGGCCAACCTCTTTGGCTATTCAGACTTTGAGATCACTAAGAGCGTCCGAGACTGGAAGGAGATCTTCGACTGCACGATAGAGAATCCCACTGTCATATACGCATCAGATGAGCCCAATGACAATGAGCTCAAAGAGCTCACCAGTCAGTGGCCTCAGCATCCTCCAGATCTAAGGCAAAACTTCAATTCTCAGTCTTGTTTCTTTCTCGTGTTAGAGAAACATTTTACCCTTAATTTTATAATATTCCACAAATTACCATGTAATTCATGAATTCACTAAAAGAAGGGAAAATAAGTACTTTACCAAAAAAAAGTGACTATTTTTTGTTTTTACAATAGCAAAGTGGCTATTTTCACGTATTATCTCAACATATACACCTGTCTGTATTCTTACAGAACTAGTTTCCTGATGCAGGGAGATATGCGAAGAATACGCTGCAGAAATGCAGAAGCTAACTCACAAGCTACTCGAACAAATAGCACTGAGCTTAGGTTTAAAAAAAGATCGACTTCATGGGTTCTTCAAAGAGCAGACGAGCTTCATGAGACTGAACTACTACCCCCCGTGCCCTACTCCTGAGCTAGCACTAGGGCTCGGGAGGCACAAGGATGCCGGTGCAATGACAGTTCTGGCTCAGGACGATGTTGGAGGGCTTGAGGTGAAGAGGAAGTTGGATGGGGAGTGGATCTCTGTGAGACCTATGCCAGGTGCTTATATTGTCAACGTGGGAGACCTAATCCAGGTACCCTTTCTTTGCAACATTAATGAAGTCAGATTATGTGTGTATGATATATATGGTTTGGTGATATGATAGGTTTGGAGCAATGATAAGTATGAGAGTGTGGAGCACAGGGTGACTGTGAACTCTGAGAAGGAGAGGTTTTCGGTTCCTTTCTTCTTCAATCCTTCACATTATGTATGGGTGGAGCCACTAAATGAGTTGGTAGATGACCAAAATCCTTCCAAGTATAAGGGGTATAGCTGGGGGAAGTTTTATGCCACGCGAAAGCTTAGCAATTTCAAGAAGCTTACCTCTGAGAACATTCAAGTGCATCATTTCAAGGTTTAGGAGAGCCATCTTTGGTAGCTGTCATCAGTTTGTGTGTAATTATTTCAGAGTCATTTCATGAGGTTTGCATATCTATGTATATATGCTTCAAGTGTTGTTTGTTCATGCAGTGCAGCAGGAATTTGAATATTTGATGCACTTTCTTATCACAAAATGGTTTGAGCGATCAGCCCATTTTTTCGTGCATGATTATGAGAATTTGCAAAAGCATACATATATAGGGAGTCGATGAAATGAGAACTAAAAAATGATGAATTTACTGTTAAAGTTGATGAATCCATAGGGAAAGTTATTGAATCCAAAAAAATAAATTTTTCGTTCATCATGTGATTTGAAACCCGGATGAATTTTTTTGAATTTTCGGATTAAGTAACTTTCACAACGTATTCATCAATTTTCATAACGAATTCATTTGGTTTTTGATTTATAGGATAAAAATGATTCTCATTATGAATTTTAATATAAACTTAATTTTCGTCCATCATGGTATATATATATACCACTTAAATATGAACTTAATACAGTCATCACATGCTGGAGTATTCAAAAACTCCCATAACTCTCAGATTCTAGCCAATTATTAGCCTGGGGAATGAGAGGATATGATATTTCTTGATTTCACCAAACAAAAAGATAAGATATCACGTTTCTTGGAAGATACATAGTTCTTACTTCTTATAAACTACTTCCTCCATCCCATTTGATTTTATCTGTTTTCTTTTTAGGGTGCATGTTCCATTATATTTGATTTAGAATCTTTTTAAAAGGTATGGGTCATACTTATTTAATACTAATCACTTAAATAATCGCGTCAAAAATAAATAAGTCAAGTAGAATATGACGAAAGGAGTACTACTTACAAGTCTTCTTCCACAATGTATGACAGCTCGTAAGTAAAACAATGAATTTCTTCTAGTGTGCCCCCAAAAATTAAATAATAAATTCAAGATTTATGTTCCGTAGATCTATCCAGAGAATTTACTTTAAATGATAGATTGAATTCAATCAGATACCTTATATTGATGTATTTAATGATTATATGACTCCAACGTACTCAAAATTGTTCAGTTTACCAAAATATGTCGGGGACACCACGCCCCGATGCATCTAACCTCATAGAACTCGCACTCGAGGTAGGATATATATGAAACAAAGAGTCGAGAGTGAATCGAAGCACAGAACTGTGCAACTCTGAGCGAACTACAGAAAGATTAATCTCTTGTATTTCATAAGGAAAAAAGGACTTCTCATCTACAAAACTTTTCTGCTTCACAAAAGCAATGAAAATAACACAAAAAAATAAAGGAAAGGAAAGGAGGGTGCAAAATTTCAACTACACATGTAGTTCTTCTCTCTCTTGAGACGACAAAAAATTTAAGGAAGAATACCGACATACGGAACTGAAGAAATTTGGTATTCACCGTTTCCAGAAAGCGCAGAATTGGTTTGGTTTACGACAAAGCCAATTGCATCAACGAAATCGAACATAAATTGTACCATCATCTTCACCAATCCAAAGCATATTTCCAGCCTCTGCATAACCATTCTTTGACCAATTGTTTTTTTTTTTTTTTTTTTGCTTTTCCTACTTTTTTTTCGTGGATGTATTATCTCTCCCAATAAATGATGTGTATTTATAGGTTTTTACGAATGGACTACATGGGAAGAAAAGTGTTGGTTGTGTGTAGCTTTTCGAAGCACCAAGGAACAAAGTGAAGTTATACATATATATCTCCAACTGCAAACATTATTGAGGTTTAATCATACTGCCAACTTGGCCGAGTCGATGCGTATTTCTTTGTTTCATTGACAACGATCATTATTAAATGTTAATTGTTTTATGATCCCAAAATATGAAAAATCGTTGTCACAAATGAGATATTATATATTCATTCAAGCTGACTAGATGAGGCAATATCTATTATATTTATAAAGTACGTACTTGAGACCTATAAAAATTTGGTCTTTATTTATTAAATTTATATATGTATATGTAGGAGGACAATTAAATAAAATCCTCCTTACTACAGAAATTAGGAATTAATTTAAAAACTATTATCGTAAAACGGATGCATTATCGCAATATGTAAAATACATCATTCAACGTGTTCACAATCTTAGCCATCCATTTAGTTAAAATCTATGGACCATATTAATTCATAGTTCCTGCACTAAAATGATTTCTCATTAGAATCCACTCATATATACTTATAGATATATTTAGATAAATCCAAAATTATTTTGATGGAATAAATTATAAATCAAATTGTAATCATGCAAAGAGTTGTCAAAATAGACCCAAATTAATGGTCTGGTCCGATAAGTTGACCCGGCCCAAGGCATTTAGGCATGGGCTAGGCTCCATCGATCGGAGTCCCAAAAAACAAGTTTTTTTGGCCCGACTACGTGACCTTTGCAGGCCGACTGGGTTGCAGTCCAGAAAAGCCTGACAGATATCGCATCCGGTCGGCCCACTTAATTTGATTGTTTTTAGTTCACATATTTGATATATAATATATCAGTATTATTTATTTATTTAGTAATTAATTTAGTATTAGACTAGAATTATAATATTATACAAATAGAATTACATAGCTACGTTGTCTCTAATTGCTCTAGCTTCTCGCCTGCTATATCCGTCCCGGTCCTTTTCTCTCACGTCAGCACCTTCCGCCAACAGAAACCACCGTCGTATTTTGGATTCAATCAGCAATTAGGGCTGTTAAACGGCTCGGTTTCAGTTAATCGAACCAATTTTTCGGTTAATCGAACCAATTTCTCCAAAAAGTGGAACCAAATCGAACTGTTTTAAATTTTCGCTAACCGAAAACCGATCGGTTCGACGGTTCGCTTTTCTGTTAATCAAACGAATTAAATTTAATTAATAATAAAATAAATAAAATAATAATTAAAAAACTGAAACGTATTATAAATAAATAAAATATTTAACAAATAATTAAAATAATTAATAAAGTAATAATTAAAAATTGATTTTCATAATTTTTAATTAATTAATTAATAATTAATAATAAAAACGGTTTTCGATTCCGAACCGTTCGGTTATAGGTTAACCAATAACCGAAATTTTTTTCAACTCTGGAACCGAAACCAAACCGATAATCGAATTTGTCGATTTTCGGTTAACCGAATTTGTTGGTTTCGGTTCGATTCCGGTTTTAACCGAAAACCGTTTAGATACCCCTATCAGCAATTGTGTTTCAAGTTAATAAGTTGATTTTCCATCATTTAAATTTTTTTAAATTTACCATTTAGGGTAGTTTGGCCCTCTGTCACCCCTAAAGGGCTGGCCCAGGCTTGAATTTCAACAGGCCAACTTGTTTCTGGATCGGGTCCAACCCGATTTTGAGAAAAAGCCCAACGGACTCAGATCAATCCGATTACTTTGACAACTCTAGAAGTATATATGGGTTCAACCGAATAAATCATCTATTTAATTTTGAATATATATCCTCTTTTCCAACAAATCCGAAAACACAATATCTTTATGCCAGTGAATTCAAATGTTTTTAGCTGCAATAAAAACTAATTAGTGAATTGTAGATAGGGATGATAGTAGGTGTAGTTTGAGTGTACTACATGAAATTAAATTACATTATTTGTCTGGTTGGTTCTTACCTAATCAGATATAATATATTTCATAGTCACTACTGAGACATGCACTCGAAAGAAACGTTCAAACAAATTGTAGTGGATCTAATCTTGCACAATTGACAAGCTCGAAAGGGTAATTTGGTTTGTTGGTTGTTGAGAATTGAGATGTAAAGCTAGGAACTATTGACTCATATATAGTCAAAGTGGTTCGACCTAAATTGCCTTAATTCATAAAGTGTCACATTTGGACTGTCATAGAGTCCTATGTAATATGTCTTGATACATTTACAGGTATTATCATGGATTATGAAAATAAGGTCATTATCCATTTAAGATCTAGTTGATATAAAATACTAATAAAATGCAACGATAGGATCATAGGAAACAAAAATGCTTGTTCACAATAAAAGAAACGCATTTTCTATTCCAATTATTTATTGTTGACCGTACAGAAATCAGCATGGTTTGAGTAATTAGATAGGATTGAGCTCAATCAAACGTTTGATTTACATGATGTAGCTCATGATAGATTATTTAGCCCGTACTCTATCCTTCAATTGTATGATAACTAATCAATCTAAATTTGGGTTGATTATTTTATCATTCTAAAATTCAAAGTCAAATTTATAGAATAACATTATCAAAATTATTTTTGGCACCACTGAAAGCCTGGAACAGAGAGGAAGATGGAAGGACTGGAGGTGTCAATGACTTGATTGTTGATGTTCTTCGCCTCTGAGCAGCGTCGGGACAACGGTGGTTTTTGGTGCTTTCCATTCACGATGAGAGGAGATGAAGAGACGTGACGGCGTTGCTGCTGTTACCATGCCTGATTGACGGCGGTGATGGCTGCTCACTAGAGAGGAGGCGACGTCGGAGAAGTTGGGGAAGAGAAGAAACCGGTAGATGGGCAGGGTTTATTGCAATTGGTTGAGGCGAAAAGAAGGAAAGCCAACGGCAGTGGCTGCTCAGCGCCGATGGCTCTTCACCGTTTGCTATCTGATCAAGAAAGGGGGTTGGCAGCAGGCTGTGGGTGCCAGTGCTGCATGCGGCAGGCAGCGGCCCATGACAGTTTAGTGAGAGAGAGGGCGACGAAGCCTCGCCGATTCTCGTAGAGGCCGGTGACGGTTGGGTGACGTATCAGAGAGAGTGAGGAGAGAAACGAGACATGGAGAGAGAAACATTCTTCTATGTTATGCATAGAGAGTGAGAGAGAATGAGAAGTAGAAAAATCGAATCGAATCGAACCGAAATTAGCGGTTTGGTTCGTTTTGTACAGTAAAACGGTTCGGTTTGGTTTCAAAATTTTGAAACTGAAATTAATTTGGTACAGTTTCGATTTGGGGAAAAAAATTCGGTTTTCAAACCGAACCGTCCGAATATTTTTATATTCGAATCGAACCAAATATTTCGGTTCGGTTTGGATATATAAAACGGTTCGGTTAGGTTTGAATTTTTTTAAAAAATCAATTTTTCGGTTTTTCGAATTTGATTCGGCTTTGAACCGAACCGCCCGAATGCTCACCCCTTCATGAGCTTAGATTTATTTTATAATTTGACTTTTAAAAATACCACAAAATATGCTGATTTAAATTAATTGGGATTGGATTGGTGTTTTTTTAGGCCTTTAAATTAATTGATTAAATTTAGCTTTAAATTGGGTTCAATTAATTTAGGTTTAATTAAATCATTTTGGAGTATAATGATAATAATAATAATATGTGTTATTATGCTTTCATTTGGTTGCAAATTGAAGAAAAATAGATAAAAATATAATTTTAGTATTATGTTTTATTTTAGCCATAATCCTTCCATTTACCATATATCATAATCAATCAAACCAAACACAAGATTAACTCATCCAAATAATCACATTCACCCTATCCTATCCATTTTATTTATCCTATCCGACAAATCAAACAACCCATAGTGTGTTACATTTGGACCATCACAGGGTCCTACGTAATTTGTCTTGATATAATTATTGCTTATTTACAATCATTATCATAGATTATGAAAACAAGGTCCTTATCCACTTAAATCTAGTTGATATATACTACTAATAAAATGCAATGGTGGGAATTGTAGGATCATAGCAAACAAAAGTGCTTGTTCACAATAAACGAAAGGCATATTCTATTTCAATTATTTTATTGTTGGCCCTACAAATCAGCATGCTTAGGGCATTCCTATTGGAGAATGTAATATTCAAATGGGACATTGTTTAAAAGTTTAATTAGCCAGTTAGTAAAATTATGACATTTTTTGTTTTAAAATTAAACCTTTTTCTTGACAAATACACAAAGGGTGGGCCCAAATCGGGCCCGGTATGAAAGATATATACAGTGAATTGATAGCCAAACTCGGTCCAGTATTACATTCTTTTCTTTTTCATATTTCTAATAACTATTTCCTTGAGCCTTTTTTTTTTTAAAAAAAGATTTCCTTAAGACTAATATTTATTTTTATTCATTTTTTTCATGGTTAAGTAAAATCGTATTTATTTTTATTTGTAGTTTTAATACACTTGAAACTTGAAGGTTTTCGAATATTTGAATTTTATGAATGTTTGGTGATGGGATATGGTCCAACCGCTCAAGCCCACTGGCAGGCCCAAACGAGCTGGGCTTGACTTAATAACGGCCCACACGGTTAAACCAAAGGCCCAGTCTCTAAACCTTAATCAAGACTTTGCCAAAGGCGCCACCCTACATGGAAGGCGGGGGATCCCTACATGGAAGGCGAGGGATCCCTACATGCGAGGCGAAGAGTCCCTACATGGAAGGGGATCAGATCCCGCCGATCAAGGGATTGGACACGTCTTTAGGGGTCCTCAGATATGTATAAATAGGGGTTAGATCGACGGTAAAAGGGTTGGCCACTATTAGAATACTAGATAGCTTTTCAATACATTGTAATCCTACATAGTGAAAGTATTGAGGAATCACTCCTCCGTGGACGTAGATCTTATTCTCGATCGAACCACTTAAAAGTCTTGGTGTTCTTTACTACTTTACACAAATCTCGTATATTAACATACACTAGATTTATCATTGGCACCGTCGTGGAAGCGTTTGAACAAAAAGCTTTGTTTTCTACAATTTAATGGCGAGAACACGGCAACGTTAGCACCGCCGGCGAAAGCTGGCAACAATGTGAAGATGACCAAGTGGTCACTCGGCGCATGGAAGGGATTGCAGACGCCACAAGCGGTCACACGCTCGAGGCTACATGGAGAACATTCCATACACCTCGTGGATCGCTCCCCAACGAAGAGGAAGGTGCCGACCTCAACACCGGTGAACAAGCGGTTCACCGATCTCAAGAGGTCTCAGTCGAGCTGTATGCGAATTCCTCAACGCCAATCTCGACCAATTCCGAGCTTCTTCACCGGAGGATAAACGGATGCGGCACTCGAATGCCCGAGCTGGTGATTACGGCGCCCGAGGTCGTTCACCCCAAGTGGACAACGCCACCGGTACAATAGCCGAGAACGCGTACATCACCCCACCGCCAAGTCAATCACCTCACCGAGATGGTCGCAATCATTCACCACCACATCGCCCGCGAAGTCGCCGCCACCTGGCATGGTGGACAACGCCACCTCGGCACAATAGCCGAGAACGCGTACATCGCCCGCCGCCGGAAGTCAATCATCTCGCCGAGATGGTCGCAATCATTCACCATCACATCGCCCGCGGTGTCGCCGCCACCTCGGCATGCCGCCTGCAGAGCCGAGCAGGCGAAGAGAGAGGAGGCGAGCTGAACTCCCTCCAAAGAGACGGCGGACGACGCTACCGATCTCCACCCCTCCAGGAGAGATGGCAACAATCTCCCGGGTTCGACTGTGCGGAGAATCATCTCATTTCTCCGAGAGATTCTCGACACGCCCGCTTCAGCGATCAGTGGCACCCAACATCGCCGCCTACGATGGTCTTGGGGACCCCTCCGACTTCCTTTTCGCCTACACTACCAACATGGCGAATCAAGGAATGAAAGATTTTCATATGTGCAAAATCTTCCCCGAGGTGCTGATCTCCAACGCCCGACGTTGGTTCACCTCGCTCCGCCAAAACAGTATACACTGCTTCCAGGATCTTATGGATCAATTTAAGTGGCGCTCTACCGGAAGATGCCACCTCGGCGAGCCTTCGTCCGACTGCCACTATCCGCGAGGCGGGGCGACGACGATGTCGAACTTCATCTCGAGGTTCATCCAAGAGTCTCTCAAACCGATGAGAGTAATGATCTTTACATCATCAATGAGTTCAAGAATGGAATCCACCCAACAGCTTCGAATAAAGAGATCACCCGAAAGTCGAAGACGGCTAGTCGCCTGGACCCGGTTGACAACCGTCGAAGGAGACGAGTCAGATCGGAAGAAGAGAGAGATCTGGGATGAGAAGAGGACTGAAAGAAAGAAGCCAGATGACCGAGGTCGAGGCGCTGATCGCCGAAGTGCCTTCGAGAGAATCAAGAAGGGCCCGATGGAATCCAGGCTCGGACCTCGGCCAAATCCTGGCGGCAACGTGCCTCATCTGCTCAAATCGAGGGCTGAGATATTTGAGCTCCACGAAGCTCTTCCGAAGCCCTCCTATGAAAGGAGGATCTAAGAAGAGGTCGAAGGAAGATTGTGACTATCACCAAGTGTATGGTCACAATACCGAAGATTGCAGAAACTTGGGCTCGCAGATTGACGAGCTCGTCAAAGGAGGAGCCCTCAAGAAATACCTCGACTGAGCTGGGCCAGGGAACAAGAAGCGCAGATGAAAGAATGGAGGTGGCAACAACTGCGGACCGATCTCGACGATGACCCGACTGAAGGCGGCGAGGACGAAGGTCCCAATGCTATGGGCAGTGTCATGCCATTACCGGACTGCTTATAGGAGCAGCGAGGTCGTCGTTAAAGAACGAAGCTTCGAGGTCGGCCCCGAGGGCCGAAAAACAAGCGACTCGGATGGTGAGAACATCGTGTTCTCCAAAGATGACCAGTGCCCAAGATCATGCCCCTCAAGGCGCCATCACGATACAAGCCGTGATGGGCAACAAGAACGTCCACGGGTCTACATCGACACGGTGCCTCCGTCAAGATTATCTTCCGTAATCGTATGCGGATAAACTTGAGGTCGGAGGAATTAAATACATCCCGCACTATCCCGATTATGAGCTTCACTCGAGGCGGTTCAACCCGAAGGTGTAATTACCTTTCGATTATCGTAGGACGTGCTCCCAGGTCGGTCACAAAGACCATTCAATTTTTCCTGGTCCGAGCTCCCTCTCCGTATAACATCATCCTGGGCAGAGATTGGTTGTACGCCACCAAGGCCGTCTGCTCGGTGTACCACCTCACAATCAAGATACCCACCCCGGTGGGGGTACTAAGCTGTTGGGAAAACTTGGTTTAGCCCTCGCCCCGAGGATCTATCTTGGATATTTAATTCACCATACATTGATTATATTCCTATCATGCGTCTATATAATTAATTGCAACACGTTGGGGTTTTTCTCGTGTTTACCTTTGGATCTATCGAGGTGGATCGAACGGGATGAACGGATCGGTCGGAACGGAACGATCGACTCGTGCTTTGACCTTCTGGACTGTATCCCTGTTGCCCAATCTACAACGTCGAGTGAGGACGATCTATGGAGAATGCTTCGGAAAAATCACCCAATGCTCTTGGCACAATTTTCGAGAGCCTCTCAGACTAGGAGGGCGAAAAATTCTGTGTTTAGATGAATGATCATTCACCTAGACTTTATCTCATACCTTATATTTATAATGCACTACCTTAATCCCATATGGAAATTACCATAATCCTATATGGAAATTACCATAATCCCATATGGAAATTACCATAATTCTTTATGGAAATTACCATACTCAAGGATTATTACCATACTCCCAGGATTATTACCATAATCTTATATGGAAAGGATCTATGCATATACCATAAATATAACAATATCCTTGTAGGATAAAGAGAATAAAATCTTGCCAATGGGAGCATCATGGGGTGCCGATTTTCCTCCAGCTAACGGGCCTGGTGTAGGGAAGACATATGTTAAGCCCTCGCCCGAGGATCTATCTTGGATATTTAATTCACCATACATTGATTATAATCCCAAGATGCGTCTATATAATAAATTGCAACACGTTGGGGTTTTTCTCGTGTTTACCTTTCGATCCGCCGAGGTGAATCGAGCGGGATGAACGGATCGGTCTGAACAGAACGATCGACTCGTGCTTTGACCTTCGGGCTGTATCCGGTTGCCCAATCTCCAACGCCGAGTGAGGACGATCTATGGAGAATGCTTCGAAAATCACCCAATACACTCTATGAAAATTTCGAGAATCCTCACAAGAGCTATGTGATGCTCGAAAATTGTGCTCTCAATTATGAAGCATTAGCACAGACATTATCTCATACCTTATATTTATAATGCACTACCTTAATCCCATATGGAAATTACCATAATCCTATATGGAAATTACCATAATCCTATATGGAAATTACCATAAGTCTTTATGGAAATTACCATACTTCTGGATTATTACCATACTCCTAGGATTATTACCATAATCTTATATGGAAAGGATCTATGCATATACCATAAATATAATAATATCCTTGTAGGATAAAGAGAATAAAATCTTGCCTAGAGAGTACATGGGCCGATTTTCTTCTTGCTACGGGCCTGTATGGCCACCAGGATCAAATCTGAGGAATAAAGATGGGCCTCAAATAAATTAACTATCTTATGTTCAAATTGAACATAAATTAATTTATAAACATTTATTCATGCCACTAGAGAATAAATGCCGACTTACCCTTTATTACCGAAGTTGAGTCGGGCTTGCACTTAGACATTACGAATCCCGTATTTAAGATATCGACGTCCATTAATTATTTATAGATTCGATCGCTTAAAATAATTAAGATCTTTAATTCCCAAGCGGTACCACTCAACCTTATTATTGTACTTGAGCTAACTCAACTGCGGGGTTTAGTACACTAAACCTTTGAGCTCCTTAAGGGACGCCATCATCCTAAACGGATACGGTGACTGACTGAGATAACTAGCGTGACATACAAGACCTGCCACCACCCAAGATGCGGAGAATCTTGGTTAGAACATATAACCCTCACCCATAACAAGTCAAAGTGATGGTCAAGAACTCATACTCACCTAATACCTTATCGAGGTTTAGATCATCGTAAGTCACCGAGATCTTGGTTCTTCACGACTCACGATAGAAGAACACATCTCACCGTGATCCTTCAATACGCCGAGACGTATCAAGCATAGACAAGTAACCAAGTCAAGTCACTTCTTATCTATACCGCGACTATACCGACAACTCGTCCTCAAGTTATCTCATTGTGAAACTTTTATATCTCATTAAGCTTGACCAATCATACGGACACGTGATCTTCTACACACCGTATGATCTAACTTATATATGAGATAAGGGACACGGATATATGCAATCAAGTATTCAATTCGGATAGGAGATTGTTATAGTGGTAATAGAAACATTGTATACAAGCTCAACCAAAGCGCTTTCAAGATACAAATCCAACACTGGATGGGCCACCTGTGGATCAAATGCAAGGAATAAAGATGGGCCTCAAATAAATTAATTATCTTATGTTCACCCGAACATAAATTAATTTATAAACATTTATTCATGCCACTAGAGAATAAATTCGACTTACCCTTTATTACCGAAGTTGAGTCGAGCTTTGCACTTAGACATTACGAATCCCGTATTTAAGATATCGAACGTCCATTAACTATTTATAGCATTCATTGCTTAAAACAATTAATAACTTCATTTATTAAGTAGTACCACTCAACCTTATTATTGTACTTGGCTAACTCAACTGCAGGGGTTTAGTACAATAAACCTTTGAGCTCCTTAAGGGGCGTCATCATCCTAAGCGGATACGGTGACTGTCTGAGATAACTAGCGTGACATACAAGACCGCCACCACCCAAAATGCGGAGAATCTTGGGTTAGAACATATAACCTCACCCATAACAAGTCAAAGTGATGGTCAAGAACTCATACTCACCTAATACCTTATCGAGGTTTAGATCATCGTAAGTCACCGAGATCTTGGTTCTTCACGACGGTCGATGGAAGAACACATCTCATTGTGATCCTTCATACGGCGAGACGCGTCAAAGATAGACAAGTAACCAAGTCAAGTCACTTATCTATACCATGACTATACCGACAACTCGTCCTCAAGTTGTCTCGGTTGTGAAACTTTTATATCTCATTGCTCGACCAATCATCTGGACTTACGTGATCTTCTACACATCGTATGATCTAACTTATATATGAGATAAGGGGACACGGATATATGCAATCAAGTATTGATTCGGATAGGAGATTGTAATAGTGGTAATAGAAACATTGTATACAAGCTCAACCAAACCGCTTTCAAGATACAACCAACAATCTCCCACTTATACTAAAGCAAACTTTAGTATACAATGTGTCTCTACTAGCTATTACAAACAACCATCACTTTGCTTCTCCCACTTATACAAAAGTTTCCTTTCTAAGTGGGTGCCATCAAGCATAATCGAGTCCTCTAACATGTCCATCGTAGACTTTTGCGGCGCAGCTCTTCGTGAATGGATCCGCTAGATTTTCCGTCGATCAATCTTTTCAATCAAGACGCCACCTCGCCTAACGATTTCTCGTATGACATGGTACTTTCTCTCTATGTGTTTGGTCGCTTGTGGGTCCGTGGTTCCTTCGAGTTTGCCATCGCACCGAGTTATCACGAAGAACTATGATACTCTTGGGCAAACCAGTACCACGCCTAGATCCATGAGGTAGTTCTTGAACCATCTGACCTCCTAGAAGCCTCCAGGCGGCTACATATTAAACTTCCATGGTAGAGTCTCGCAATGCATCATTGCTTTGCACTCGCTTGAGGATCGGCTCCACCTCCCAAGGTAAACACATAGCCGAGGTTGACTTTTTCTCATCACGGTCACTTGGAAATCCAGTGCAGATAACCCAAAGGCATTAGACTATCTCGCATGGTAAACTAGCCTATAATCTCGAGTCCTTTTCGTGTACTTGAGTATATGCTTCTTGCGATTCAATGAGCTTGTCGTGGTTAGGCGATATCTAGCTACTATGCCTACCGCATAGCAGATATCGGACCTCGTGCATAGCATTGCTTATATGAGACTTCCTACGGCGGAAGAGTAAGGAACTTGTCTCATTTCCTTTATCTCCTGCGGTCATAGGTGTTGCGTCTTAGATAAAGGAACGCCATGTCCGAAAGGTAGCAATCCTTTCTTGGCGGTGCGCATACTAAGCGGTAATCACAAGATCGATGTAAGGCGCACGAGATAAGCTCAACATTTTCTTCTTGCGATCTCGGTAAACCTTGATCCCAAGAATGTACGCTGCATCTCCTAAGTCTTTCATTTGAAAGCGATCGGATAGCCACTCTTTACGTCGATAACGCCTTCACATTGTTTCCAACTAGAAGGATGTCATCTACATAAAGTGCAAGAAATACCACATCATCGTTAACATCTAACCGATACACACACTCTCGCTAGGTAAGCTGGGTAAATCCATGGGACTTTACCACCTCGTCAAAGCGTAAGTTCCATGATCGGGAGGTTCGCTTAAGTCCATAAATGGACTTCTTAAGCTTCCATACTAGATGCTCTTCACCTTTACCACATAACCTTACGGTTCTGCCGCATATAGATGTCTCTACCTTCCTCAAGGTAACCGTTTAGAAAAGCGGTTTTAACATCCATTGCCAAACCTCTGGGTTTAAGTGGTCACGCTATGGCGGAAGAATTACGACGGACTTGAGCATTGCTACAGGTGAAAGGTCTCATCGAAATCGATGCCCTCAATGAGTGTGCCCTTTCGCCACAAGCCCGGCTTTAAAAGCGAAACCTCTCCATCGAATCTCTTCCTCTTGTATATCCACTTACTACCTATGGCTTCCTCGCCATCGGTAGAGTGTCTTTCATATACATCCATAGCGTTATGGACTCCATTTCTAAGTCCATAGCGGTGTGCCATGATCTTGCATCAATATCTTTTATCGCCTCCTTGTATGTCCATGGGTCGATTATGCATGTTCGTCTCTCAGGACTAAATCAGATTCACCCACGAACATAAGTCGCTCGGGTTGACGAACAACCCTCCCACTACTGACGAGGTTCTACAGCACAATGGCAGCGGTGGGTGCGAGAAACTTGTGGTTCTCTATCTTGCACAACTTCTTGGATAGGTACCACATGTACGGTCGGTATCTCCGTGGAACTCGACCCACTTCAATTTCTTGAAGTATCGGTGTCGATCCTCCCACTGACTCGACATCTCGCACCTTTGGCCTAATCTGTGGTGGAATAAGATCATCTTCTAATTCTTGAAGAATGATTTCAACTTTGGATTTATGATTTTTCATGTAGTCCTCTTCTAAGAATCGAGCATTAGTCTTAATAATGACCTTGATCCTTGGGACTATAGAATAAACCACATTTCGTTCCTCTAGGATAGCCGATAAACGACCTTGCGTCGGATCTAGCCTCCAACTTGTCGGTCTTCTTGTTCAAGACGTGTGCCGGATGCCCATATCCTTATGTGGTTTAAGCGGGCTCATACCAAACCACAACTCGAAGGGTCTTTTCGGTGACTTGGATGGTACTAGATTTAGCAAGTATGCCGCCGTTCTAAGGCATACTCCCGTAACGAAATAAGCAATTTAGCATAACTCATCATAGATCTAACCATTTCCAAAGAGTCCTATTTCTTCGCTCCGACACACCATTTCTTTGTGGTGTGCCGGTGAAATCTTGTTGGGATGTAATCCCACACTTCACTAGATAGTCCATAAACTCGTTCGAGGTATTCTCATCGCGATCAGACGCAGTGACTTGATACTCTTACCTAGCTTCGCTCTCCTTCCGCCTTAAACTCTTTGAATTTCTCAAAGCATTCGGACTTGCGGTGAAGCGGTATACGTATCCGTACCTTAGTAATCGTAAATGAAAGTGACAAAATACTGCGTACCTCCACGAGCTTGTGGACATTGGTCCACACAGTCGAATGGACTAGCTCTAACATTTCTTTGGCTCTATAACCGCCTTCGCTTTGAAGAGTGCAGTCGACATCTTACCTTCTATACGGGATTCGCGGACGGGAAGCGAGTAACCGTGAGATTACCAACGCTCCATTCTTAGCGGTCTTTGGATCCTATTTAGATTGATGTGACCTAATCTAAGATGCCGAGAGAAAAGTAGTGTCATCTTGCAAAGAATCTTTCTCTTTTAGGGTTTGATGAAGATGCGACATAGTTATAGGTATTATGTTTTGCGTAAATAGTATAAAGCTTAATTATATAAAGTGCCAACACAGATAACTTCGTCATTTCTTATGATAGAAACACCACTATCAAAAATAACGAATATCCATGAGAAAATAATTTCAAAGCAGAAACAAGGTTCATGAAAATCCGCACATATAAAGCGTCTTTCAAAACTAAAGCTGTTGTCCCAAAACATAAAAAACATCTCCAGCTGCAATGTCTCGACTTTAGCGCGTTGCTATGGAGATCGTTATCTCGCCATTAGCTAGCTCCTTGTCCGCGGGAACCCACGCAAGGTGTAACAAACATGATCGTTGCACCTGTGTCACAACCCAAGAATGGGTAGAACAAGTAGCTAAACATGTTTCCGTTACTAAAGCAAGCGGCGTACTGAGCATTGAGCATAGGGCACTTAGCTTCCAATGCCCGGTCTTGCCGCACTTGAAGCACTTGCCTTCTCCTCGGGCTTCTTCAAGCCTCCGGTGGTAGCCATGTTCTGCTCCCATTACTCCCACTATTTCCTCGCCTCTACCACCTTTGGTGCCCTTTTCTTTTCCCATTTTGCAGCGGAAAATTTGGGCCCTTAGATGTGCTAGCAAGAGCATGTGCTCTTTTCCCATAACTCCTTCCGCGCCCACGAGATCATTAAGCAACCGACTAAGTGTAAACTCGGTCTTGCTCATGATCGCATTCTGCCGAAAGTTCTCAAAAGACTTGGGCGGTGTATTGAGGATGATATCGACCTTGGCCGCCGTCAATACCTCCTCCCAACCGATCAAGACTATCCATGAGATGAGTCGTGTGGGAGACATGTTCATGGACCGAACTTCCTTCTTCCATCTTACACGCCAAGATTTTCTCATTGTGTGGAAGCGGATTGTCGATCCGATCGCCCAAACTTACCTCGAGACTTGACCAAATATCGATCGCGTCTACCATCGATCGATGTGCGGTACCGCAAGCCTTTGGACATTGTAGTCATCATATAGCATTTAGCCATATTGTTTGACTTATTCCAAAGTCCGCCGACTCTCGCTGCTTCATTAGTCGATCGTCGAAGAAGGGCATCGGGTTTAGGAGTAGTGAGAACAAACATGTGTTCTTCAACGATAAGAACATATTCCATGTTTCGTTTCCACTCGATAAAATTTGGACGGATAACGGATTTTGTGCGAGCATATTGATAATCGGCGTAAGAGACATATCTGAAACGATAATGTAAACACATAAGCATCGATCGCACATAATTCGTGAATAATAATATTGTAACCTTTTGATAAAACAATATTAATTGAAACCTCCAATCGCCCAAGGAATCCCACATGCAAGCCACGCGTGTGGGCGTTTACATGAACCCCCGACTGGACTAAAATATACCTTTTAGTCGTTTAATTTCAATCCATGTCGACTTATCCTTATGACAAATGAAATTAACGATTGGACCTTACTAGACCACATCACTATCGCAAGAAGGGACTTGGCGGGAAGTTGTACTCGGTGATGTCTAAGCAATGACCACATTTTTAATGAGAAAATGAATTCTTAGAATTGGCATACTCACTCGGACCATACCGCTTCCAATTCAAATTCTTTTGTTATCTCATTTTATATTTATCTCTAGAGAACTTATGAAAATCGCACATGCAAGCCACGCGTGTGGACGTTTACACATGAAACTCCCAATTCTCAATAGATTTAAAAAGTTTTATTTAGAAATTTCATCTAACAAACTTATGATAAACAGTGCAAGCAAGCCACGCGTGTGGACGTTTACTCACAGTGCGTATCACTTTGTTTAGAGATCAAAAAGTGGAGGTCTTGACATTTTAATTTGGAAAATTAATATGTCGGGTTGCTTGCTTAGTCTTTTTGTTCAAAAGGTTTGTCCATGCAGATCACGTAATCCTAGCATGCTTGTCTATAGAACTCAACATGTAAAACATGCTCAGTAATTCTAAAATATGCTTGAAAACGCGATAAACCTAGCATGCTTACTATGCGCACTTAAACACGTAAAACACTAAAAGGTTTGTCAACGTGATTTAAACATACATAGCATGCTATCGCATAATTTAAACATCCACGACATGCGATGAGCGATAAAATAAAATAAAAGCGTTCATCGTGGCCCACTCGTGGAACACGCACTTTCTTGCCTAATCTATTACATAGAATTGCAAAGCATGCAATTAAACTTGACAGGCCTCGCGTGCAGGCACGGACGGATTCACAAAGCTGGATTTGGGCGGATCGGTGGAGCGGGCGGATGGAACTAAAACGGAATCGGGTGGAAAAGCGGGTGCAGGCGGGTTTGGGCGGGTTGGCCCAAAATATGTCTTTGGGCAGCCAGAGGCACGCCCGTCAGCGCCAGCGATCTTGCCGCCGCCTCATTCGCGCGGCAAGCACCGCCACCGCGCGCCTCGCTAGAAGACGCCGCCGAGCTGCCGTCGAGGACTGCTTGCCGCGCTGCGCCGATATCGTCTCGCTGCTGCCGCCGGGCGCCTACGTGTCTTGGCGTCTGCGCGCGCCGTTAGCCGCCGCGGCGTCGCCGAGCTTTCCGTGCGCGCGTTGCGCTCTCTTGCTGCGATCATTGCCGAGCCCCATCGAGCGTGCGTGCGCGCTGCTGCCGGCGCTGCTGGCGCGCGCGCGCCTGCTGCCCAGCGGACGCGCGCGACGCTGCCGAGACTCTGCACGCCCTGCCGAAGCGCCGCCGAGGCTCCCGCACAATAAACTTCGTGCACCTCGTTGCGCCGCCCGGTCGTTCGCGTCCGCTGGCGAGGTGCCTTGCGGTCGTCCTCGCGACCGCGAGCTATCTCATAAGCGCCCGGGGTCTCGCAACGAACGCGCGCCCGTCGCCCGCGCCCATCGCGATCGCCCTCGCGGCCGCGAGGCTCGCTTCGCAAGAAACCGCCCGGGACACCCACGAGCCCTATTTTTCCCATCGTCTCGTCTTTCGTGCTTTTCGTCTTCGTTCTTCTTTTACGGATAAGATTTCGTAAAATAAATCTAATCTAACCACGGATTTTCTCGTGGTGAAAACAAAACCCAACAAAACAAAAGCGAGCCACGATGAGCAGCGGAACCACAATTAATTAAACGCGCGTAATAATCAAGCGTGAATTAATCCAGCAGAGCCAAGATTACGATCCCGGGCTCGATACCAGTGTAGGAAGACATATGTTAAGCCTCGCCACGGGGATCTATCTTGGATATTTAATTCACCATACATTGATTATAATCCCAGCATGCGTCTATATAATAAATTGCAACACGTTGGGGTTTTTCTCGTGTTTACCTTTGGATCTATCGAGGTGAATCGAACGGGATGAACGGATCGAACGGATCGGACGGATCGGACTCGTGCTTTGACCTTCTGGACTGTATCCCGATTGCCCAATCTCCAACGTCGAGTGAGGACGATCTATGGAGAATGCTTCGGAAAATCACCCTTTGCTCTCACTAGAATTTTCGATAATTCTCTCTCACAATATGAGATGGCCGAAATTCTTGCTTTCAATATGTCAAAGATTAACTCAGACATTATCTCATACCTTATATTTATAATGCACTACCTTAATCCTATATGGAATATTACCATAATCCTATATGGAATATTACCATAATCCTATATGGAATATTACCATACTCTTAGGATTATTTCCATACTCTTAGGATTATTTCCATACTCTCAAGATTATTACCATAATCTTATATGGAAAGGATCTATGCATATACCATAAATATAATTATATCCTTGTGGATAAAGAGAATAAAATCTTGCCAATTGAGAGCATGAGGCGCCGATTTTCCTTGGCTACGGGCTGGATGGGCCGACCAGGATCAAATGCAAGGAATAAAGATGGGCCTCAAATAAATTAATTATCTTATGTTCACCCGAACATAAATTAATTTATAAACATTCGATCATGCCACTAGAGAAAGAATGTTGACTTACCCCTTTATTACGAAGTTGAGTCGGGCTTGCACTTAGACATTACGAATCCGTATTTAAGATATCGAACGTCCATTAATCATTTATAGCAATCATCGCTTAAAACGATTAATAACTTTATTTCTTAAGTAGTACCACTCAACCTTATTATTGTACTTGAGCTAACTCAACTGCGGGGTTTAGTACAATAAACCTTTTGAGCTCATTAAGGGACGTCATCATCCTAAACGGATACGGTGACTCGTCTGAGATAACTAGCGTGACATACAACATTGCCACCACCCAAGACGCGGAGAATCTTGGGTTAGAACATATAACCTCACTCATAACAAGTCAAAGTGATGGTCGCAACTCATACTCACCTAATACCTTATCGAGGTTTAGATCATCGTAAGTCACCGAGATCTTGGTTCTTCACGACGGTCGAGAAGAAGAACTCATCTCATCGTGATCCTTCAATACGTCGAGACGCGTACCGGATAGACAAGCAACTAAGTCAAGTCACTTCTTATCTATCTGCGGCTAAACCAACAACTCGTCCTTAAGTCGTCTCACCGTGAAACTTTTATATCTCATTAAGCGACCAATCATACGGACTTACGTGATCTTCTACACCTGTATGATCTAACTTATATATGAGATAAGGGGACACGATATATGCAATCAAGTATTCAAATCGGATAGGAGATTGTAATAGTGGTAACGAAACATTGTATCAAGCTCAACCAAACCGCTTTCGGTATACAACCAACAACGAGCACGCGTGCGTGGCCACGGTCGGCGCCGAGCGCCCGCCGTGAGGCGTCGTCGCCCGTCGAAACTTCGCGACCGCGAATCGCTATGGCGCCGGGTGTCTCGCGACGCGAACGCGCGCCCGTCGCCCACTAGATCGCCTTCGTGTTACCTGCGGTCGAAACTCGCGACCGCTAACTTTCCGCAAGGCGCCAGGATCTCGCGAACGCGCCCGTCGCCAGCGCCTCTCGCAATCGCCCTCGCGACCGCGAGGCTCGCCATGAGAAACCATCCAGGACACCGCGAGACCGTTTTCCCATCGTCTCGTCTTTCGTGCTTTCGTCTTCGTTTTGTTTTACGATAAGATTACGTAAAATAAATCTAATCTAACCACGGTTTTCTTGTGGTGAAAAACAAAACCCAACAAAAACAAAAAGCGAGCCACGATGAGCAGCGAATCACAATTAATTAAGCGCACGTAATAATCAAACGTGAATTAATCTAACAGAGCCAAGATATCGATCCCGGGGCTCGATACCAGTGTTGGGAAAACTTGGTTTAGCCCTCGCCTTGAGGATCTATCTTGGATATTTAATTCACCATACATTGATTATATTCCTAGCATGCGTCTATATAATTAATTGCAACACGTTGGGGTTTTCTCGTGTTTACCTTTGGATGCGCCGAGGTGGATCGAGCGGGATGAGCGGATCGGTCGGGCGAACGATCGACTCGTGCTTTGACCTTCGGGTGTATCCCCGTTGCCCAATCTCCAGCGTCGGTGAGGACGATCTATGGAGAATGCTTCGAAAAATCACCCAATGCTCTTGGCATAATTTTCGAGAGCCTCTCTTGCACCAGGAGGAACGAAAATTTCTGTGTTTAGATGAATGATCATTCACCTAGACTTTATCTCATACCTTATATTTATAATGCACTACCTTAATCCCATATGGAAATTACCATAATCCTATATGGAAATTACCATAATCCCATATGGAAATTACCATAATTTTTATGGAAATTACCATACTCAAGGATTATTACCATACTCCCTGGATTATTACCATAATCTTATATGGAAAGGATCTATGCATATACCATAAATATAACAATATCCTTGTAGGATAAAGAGAATAAAATCTTACCAATGGGAGCATCATGGGGCGCGATTTTCCTCCAAATAACGGGCTGGATGGGCCGGCCAGGATCAAATGTAAGGAATAAAGATGAGCCTCAAATAAATTAATTATCTTATGTTCATTGAACATAAATTAATTTATAAACATTTATTCTTGCCACTAGAGAATAAATCGACTTACCCTTTATTACCGAAGTTGAGTCGGGCTTTGCACTTAGACATTCTGAATCCCGTATTTAAGATATCGAGCGTCCATTAATTATTTATAGCATTACATCGCTTAAAACAATTAATAACTTCATTTCTTAAGTAGTACCACTCAACCTTATTATTGTACTTGAGCTAACTCAACTGCGGGGTTTAGTACAATAAACCTTTGAGCTCCTTAAGGGGCGCCATCATCCTAAGCGGATACGGTGACTCGTCTGAGATAATTAGCGTGACATACAAGACCGCCACCACCCAAAATGCGGAGAATCTTGGGTTAGAACATATAACCTCACCCATAACAAGTCAAAGTGATGGTCAAGAACTCATACTCACCTAATACCTTATCGAGGTTTAGATCTTCGTAAGTCACCGTGATCTTGGTTCTTC
Source organism: Salvia rosmarinus (assembly GCA_036937905.1). Taxonomy (NCBI): domain Eukaryota; kingdom Viridiplantae; phylum Streptophyta; class Magnoliopsida; order Lamiales; family Lamiaceae; genus Salvia; species Salvia rosmarinus. The sequence goes on along the minus strand of CM072815.1, from coordinate 81,674,719 downwards.
ACGACGGTCGATAGAACACATCTCTTGTGATCCTTCAATACGTCGAGCCGCATCAAAGATAGACAAGTAACCAAGTCAAGTCACTTCTTATCTATACCTGACTATACCGACAACTCGTCCTCAAGTTGTCTCAACTGTGAAACTTTTATATCTCATTAAGCTTGACCATTCATACGGACTTACGTGATCTTCACACCTTGTATGATCTAACTTATATATGAGATAAGGGACACGATATATGCAATCAAGTATTCAATTCGGATAGGAGATTGTAATAGTGGTAACGAAACATTGTATACAAGCTCAACCAAACCGCTTTCGGTATATAAATCCAACATAAGCATCGGGGTGACCAAGCGGCGCCCAAAGAATGCCTACGAGTCTCGGCCAGGATGTGGCCTCGCCTCGAGCCTAGCAATTACAGAACCCCGAGCCGCCACCTCGGGACGACTGGTGAAAGCCTTGACTATACGACGACGACCCTCCAAAGTTGTCAAGGTCGGCCCGAGGCCCAACCGATATTCGACAAAGATGTCATGCGACCGAGAAATACTGGGACGTGTTCGCATGGTCCCCACTCGACATGACCGAGTGTCACCCGAGCTCATAACTCATCGCCACAACATTGACCCGGCTACTAAACCGGTTCGGCAAAAGAAAAGAGGTTTGCGGCGAGCGTAGCGGTCATAAGAGACGCGGGTGACCCAACTCGGAAGGCCAAAATCTCATTCGAGGTTAAGTACCCAACACGGATGGCTAATCCAATCGTGGTTCGGCGGGAGGGATGGCGATGTGTGTCGACTACACCGACCTCAACAAACACGCCGAAAGATTGTTACCCCTCCCGACATTGACAAGAAGGTGGAGGCCTTTGGTAGGCCATGAGATCTTGATTTCCTAGATCTGTACAAAGGTACCACCAAATCTCGATGAGTCGGGAGGACGCCCCAAAGACAGCGTTCATCACCGACTTGATTGTATTTGCGCATGGGAAGATACCTTTCGGCTAAAACGCTTGCGAGCTACCTACGGAGGATGGTGGACGCAATATTCAAAGACCACATAAGGGAGATTGTCGAGGTCTCGTCGGCGATATCGTAGTCAAAAGTCAAAAGCGGAGAGCTGCCGGCGACCTCGGAACTATCCTCCGGCTCCTCGGGTCGGCCAACCTCAAGCTCAACCCCGTAAGTGTACATTCATGGTGAAGGCGTGTAAATTCACGGGATCTTGGTTTCTCAAGAAGGCTCAAGGCAAATCCCACTAAGGTGGCAATTGCTCGACATGCAAGTGCAAAGACCATCCGTGAGATCCACAAACTCACCGGTGCCTAGCCACCCTCGTGAGATTCTTATCTCGGGCCTTGAGAAGCGCTTCCATTCTTCAAGATCTTGAGGAGAGCTCGGGACTTTGCTGGCGAAGAAGAACACCGTGTCGCCGACAACCGAAAGAGTATCTCGCCGACCGCCGACCTGTCCGCCCGAAGAAGCGAGCTTCTTTCTTTATATCTGGCCGCCTCGGACGAGGCAATCAGTGCGGTATTAGTACGAGATGAGGTGGGACGACAACTCCCCATCTACTTTATTAGCCGGGCTCTCAAAGGACCGGAGACGAGGTACACCAGCCTCGAAAAGGTAGCACTTGCCCTAGTGAACGCCAAGCGATGCCTCCGACCTTACTTCCAAGCCCATTCCGTCCGGTCTTGGTGACTTACCTTGAAACAAGTCTGTCAAAGCCGTAGTCATCCGGACGACAGCCAGTGGGCACGGAGCTCGGCGAGCACGACATTTCATACTCCCCGAGTGCCGACCATAAAGGGCAAGCTCGCCGACTTCTGGTAGAGGCCAAATTTACTGAGGTCGATCCTACCGCGAGGTCACTCCAACTCCCGCCCGACGTGGAGGAATCGCCTTAACCGCACGATGGTTGTTGGCGGATGTACGTGAGCGAGGCGTCATGCAAAGCAGGCGTGAGCGGAGCATCCTACTCCCGAGCCGGACAAGCAAGAAGTGACCTATGCACTTTGGTTCACCTTCCGACAACAAACAACGAGGTGGAGTACGAAGGGCTAATCTCGTGACTCACCGCTAAAGAATTGAAAGTGGACAAGAACGGATCTTTGGAGATTCCTGTGTCGTGGTAAACCGTGTCTTAGGCAAATCGAGGCGAGGAGGATCGAATGAAGCAATACCTTGAGAAGGCAAAGGAGATGCTGACCTCATTCAGGTACTTCAGTATTCATCGTATCCCACGAGGGGAAAACAGCCGAGCTGATATCCTCAGTAAGTTAGCTGCGTCATCAACAAATCCACCAGTGGAGGAAGTTCATTCCAGAAGTATCGCGGAGTCCCACATCGGCATCATCACCGAGATAGAGCCGAACTGGATGTCACCCATAAAAGCCTACCTGGAAGAAGGCGCGCTACCTCAGGATCGGCTCGAAGCTAAAAAGATGGTGGTGAAATCCCAAAAGTACCTCACACATGAGGGCACTCTCTACAGGAAGTCGTACCTTCAACCCCTCCTGAGGTGCCTCGGACCAGAAGAAGCCGACTACGTACTCAATGAGATTCACAGAGGGTCTTGTGGAAGTCACATCGGGTCGCGAGCTCTCTCAAAGAAGACGCTGAGGTCAGGATATTACTGGCCCACCCTCATCCAAGATTCGGCCGAGCTCGTCAAAAAGTGTCCAAAGTGCCAGCTTCACTCCACAGTCAAGAAGCTACCCCAGACCGATCTAAGCAGCCTACGGAGTCCGTGGCCTTTCATGCAGTGGGGATCGACATCGTTGGTCCGTTTGACCGAGCACCGTGTCGGCCGATATTTAGTCGTGGTTGCAGACTACTTCACAAAATGGGTCGAAGCCGAGCCACTTTCGAGCCTCCTGGCGGGAGGATTCGAGACTTCGTGTGGAAAAACATAGTTTGCCGCTTGACGGATACCGCATATTTTGATCTCGGACAACGGCACCCGGTTCATCGACAAAACTTTCAAGGAATGGTGTGAAGAGCTCCGGATCGAACAACGTTTCACCTCGATCGCACACACGCTCGGGCGAATGGTCGGACCGGGTGACGAACCTGCACGATCGTCAAGGATTGAAAAGAGGTTAGACCGAGCTAAGGGTGATTGGGTTGAAAATCTCCCCAAGTCCTCTGGGTCCCACAGACAACACCTCGGACTTATGCGGAGAAACCCCTTGACTGGTCTACGGGACCGAGGGTCATCATACCAAGCGGAGATCGGCGCACCGAGCCCGCGTGCTCTTCACTTCGACCCGAGCGGGGCGAGGAAGACCTACACGTCAACCTTGATACTCTCGAGGAAAAACGCGAGCTCGCCTTCATAAACGAAGCCAAATACAAGTGCCAGGTCGCGCGGTACTACAACAAAAGGGTAAAAGCCTCCACACTCCAAGTAGGCGACCTCGTCCTACGAAATAATGAAGCCAGTAGAGCCGAGCGTCTTAACAAGCTAGATCCGACATGGGAAGGTCCATACCGCGTTCACGAGGACCTCGGCAAAGGGACCTATAAGCTTGCTCACCTATCCGGAGCACTTATCCCCCGAACCTGGCATATCACTCATTTGAGGAGGTACTTTACGTAGCTTTGATTTCAGATCAGCATCATGTTAGTCCTCTTATTGCTTTGCCGAAGTGCGATGTTATTTACTTCTCAATAAAACATTTGTTTTCCTAAATAAGCATTTCACTTCGTCTCATCTTATATTTTTGTGAACATCCATTCGGATTAAACACAATCAACCTTCACAAGGGGACGCCCTTACGAAGATGACAAACCCACTAAGTAGGGTACTCAACTAAGCGCGCGCCGCACTCACAGATTACTCATTAAATTGAACGTCTATGTGCAAGGCATACAGACTACTCATTAAATTGAACGTCTACATGCACGCATACAGATTACTCATTAAGTTGAAACATCTACATGCAAACGACGTCCACATCGGATCTCGTCAAATTACACCCCCTTATTTGGGAAGATATACATCAGATACGCCTAAATACATTTACGACTAAAAACCAAGTCCTAAGCTATATTTGTACCTCTCGAGGGGGAAAATATACACTTCGGTACAAAGTCTAAATATATTTACGACTAAATACAAAGTCCTAAGCTATATACAACTCATTCGGCCTTCCGAGCTCCACTTTGCCAAGACTCGCTGAAGCTGCACCAGTTCCGAACAAAATCTCCAGGTCGGCGATGTACGCCTGGGACAAACTCGGTGCCTTCAACCCAGTCGATGAGGCCGGAATCCCCGTGGCCTACTCCAGAAGCACTCTCCGCGGGCTCGGAGGCACCCCGACCTGAAGTGGGTGAACTCCTACCCCGAGTTTTGCCCGGCCAGAATGCGACCTCGCCCGACCGCCTCTTCCCGCCGACCGAAGATTTTGCTCGGCCACTCGGACGTTGAAGTCGGCACGAGGCCTCGCTGCGGTCGAGTGGCGGGCCAAGCAAGCGGAGCACCTGCGTGGTCGGCATAACCGTCTCCGCCAGGTCTCCAACTCTTCGCCCGGTGGGTTGGTGCGATCCGCTACAGGGGGGGAGACGACGACGGCGAACGATCTCGTAAATCTCAAGGTGTTTGACGAGGGAGTCGAGGCAATCTTTGAAATTTTTGCTATTTGGCCCCTCCTCGTCCCTCAACACCATCCCCTCAGCGAGCAGTCTCTGGACCCGCTCATCAACCTCGGATATGGTGACACCGCCAGATCGATGAATCACCGCCTCATACTCTGCGTGCTCTTCCGAGATTTGCTCCAGCTTCTCCTGAGCCAACTCGAGCTGCTCCTCGCACTGCATTAAGCGCCCCTGAATCGCGTCGGTAGATAGATCTGCCCCCTGGACTTCGAGATGCGCAATCCTTAGCTTGAGAGTCTCATTCTCAGCCAGGAGGCGAGCCACCTCGCGATCGGCCTCGTGCAACTTCTCTCTCAGCTCGGTAATCGATGTCGAGCTGACATCTAAACCGACGGAACACGAGTCAGTTCGAACGACCGGCTCCTCCAAAGCAAGGCCTCCGCCGTTCTTCTCAGCTAAGGCACCTCGGGCCTCTTTCAATTTGGTCAACAGATCATGATCGAGCCCGAGATATTGAGAAGCGGAATGCTAAAGACAAAAAAAAGAGGACAAACACATTCAAAAAGTGCGTCTTTTATTTATAACAGGCGGAAGTACACAAGGGCTTGGGATCCTAATGGTCCCAGCAATATTCAACCTATTACATTAGGATCGCTGACCTCAGCCACCTTGTCAGAGTCGCCGACCACCTGCTGCTGCTCCTGGCCTCCACTCGGCCCCACCTCCCCAGCCTCGGCTCGCACCTCAGCGAGGAGTTCACAAGCTCGGGTCTTCGGCTCCTCCTTGCACTAAGCCACGGCCTCAGCCGTCAGAAGAGAGGCGGAGGAAGATAGAGCCTCCACCACGGGAAAGGGGGCTGCCTCGGCGATTACTCGGGCGTAATCCTTTTGCACCGCCCGAGGTGCGACCTCAACCCAGCCATGCGACGACCTTGTCAAAGCCAGCATCGAGGCCACCAACCCTCCGGTAGGAGGATACCACTGCGGCCCGAGTCTGCGGCGGATCGGAAATGAAGGAAGAAGGTCTCGGACTCAATGAGCTTGCTGGCGAAGGCCTTCAACATCGGTCCTTGCCCGCTCGCCAAAAGGTACTCATCCGTCGACGAGTTTCTTCTCGCCTCGGCCACCTCCGCCAGCACCTCCACTTCGCACGGGCCACTGCGCAGGCTCGGTCCCTTCTTTATGGTGGCCTCAGTAGCGGCCCTTGCAGTCTCGACCTCCGCCCTCGCGGCAGCCGATGCGGACTCAAGAATGCCGCTTCCTCCGGCGCCTGCGTCGGAGGCGCTCCACCATGAACCCGGCCATGCGGTGCAGCTCACCCGCAACCGACGTTGCATCCTGCATACCCAACAGTCAGCATCACATAACACAAAAAGTACAGGGGAATATGGCATGGGCTTATACCTTGGGGAAGGATATAGGAGAGTTGGAGGTCGGCACCTCGTACGTAATACGGGTGCGAGTCCCCTCCCCGTGGTCGGACTCGAGGTCGGCTGGTGGACGGCCACCAGCTGGCTCAGGTCGTCCACGGCCACAGGCGGCTGAGCGGGCTCGGTCCTCGCCTTCTTTTTTGGTGGCACCTGGCCAGGAGATGGCGTGTGGGATGACGAGGCCGGCGCCTTGGTCTTCTTCTCATGATCAAGCTTCACTGCGACAAAGAGAAATTTTGTTTCAGCACAACGAGGTCGGACATGTGAGCAATAAAAAAATGGGATTCCTCACCCCAATCGGACCCGATCCCGCGCCCGACCTATAAACGCCGGCCGGCATTGTTCAGGTCATCCTCGGTAAAATTAATAGATAATTCACCGAGGTTGTTGAGCTCTTCCTCCATGTAGCCCAGAGGCTTGAGCTTCACGTCCATTATCTTACCAAGGCCCCACTCATACCTCGGATGCCCATCAGCCCGCAAGAAGAAATACCTATTTTGCCAATGGGACACCCGAGGGGCCTCTATCTTAAATTTACGCCGAGGAGACAGATAATACACCTCCCATAGTCTCGACACTAAAAATGCATCAAGACCTCGAAGGAGAACTCCTCGGCAACGCCATAGCAGGAGAGCCCTAGACCCACCATCGACCTAATGGAATTCGAGGTCAGCTGACATATGAGAATCTGGAAATATTCTTGGATCCTAAGAAAAATTGGGGCCAAGGGAAACCTAAGGCCAGCTCTCAAGGCATCTACATATACGGTAATGAAACCCTCCGGAGGGGCCATAGCCCTATCATCCGATCGCGGCAAGCACCACCACGCCTCCTCCGGGATCCGGTATTCCTTCATCATTTTAAAAAGGTCCGTTGTCAACATCGACCTCGCTAAACCCACCCTGTATCCATCCCATACTGATGATACCGACGGGACCCTAGCACTAATTCTCATCGACCTACCTAAAAGGTTATAGCACATATAATCCTTAATGTCGGTGACACTATCAGGGGAGGAAGACAAACGGCCAGAGCCCGAAGCAGAATCAGAATGTTCAGAACGAGAAGACGAAGGAGAAGATGAAGAATACATACTTACTTTTCGGTGAGATATTTGGCTCCTTCAACCAGTTCGAAAAAAGTTGGGAAATTTCTGAAACTATTTTCTCTGAAACAAAGTGTGGAAGAAGAAAATGAACAGTTGCCTTATTTGGGCCTATTTATAGTACGAATGGGCGCTTAAAACTGCCTTTTCAACTTCACACGTGCCTATCCACTATTTGGCGTGGAACAGATGCGCGCACGTGTTTCGAGCGCCCACCAACCGTCTGGCGTAAGTGACGTGATCAACGTCGCGACAATCGGTCCAATCGTGCAATCATCACTCTGACTACGGACCTCGGTGTCGTACTTACAAGCGACGTCGCCACCAAACGTCAGATATCTCAAGTTGGATCTCATCACTCTTACCTCGGACCTCAGTATCATCTAGAAGGATATCTCTATCCAGCTCGATCTTCGGTCTTCCAGAGTGGATATCGCTAACCAACTCGGTCCTCGGTAACATCCATAATGATTTCCATCCAGATCGGATCTCGGTATTACTTGGACGGACGCGCTTTCGGGTCGGACCTCAACATCCCTGCGGGACATCTACGTCCCATGACAAACACCTCGATTCGGTCCCTGAAAGCGGTAAAACCCAAGATCGACAAACCGTCCAACCCGATTCGGACCCGGATCGTAGATCCAACCCTCGCGTCGAAATGGCGGCACCTTCGACGGCAACCTCACCGAGCACCAACCAGCCTCGGTAGAATACGATCTTCACCCCACCTCGGCATAGTTGTTACTCGACTATTTGGGAGGGTCGTGATGGGATATGGCCCAACCGCCAGCCTTTGGCGGGCCCAAAGCAGTGGGCACGACTTAATAACGCCCACGCGGTTAAACCAAAGGTCCAGCCTCTAAACCCTAATCAAGACTTTGCCAAAGGTGCCACCCTACATGGAAGGCGGGGGATCCCTACATGGAAGGCGAGAGATCCCTACATGCGAGGCGAAGAGTCCCTACATGGAAGGAGATCAGATCCCGCCGATCAAGGGATTGGGCACGTCTTTAGGGGTCCTCAGATATGTATAAATAGGGGTTAGATCGACGGTAAAAGGGTAGGCCACTATTAGAATACTAGAGAGCTTTTCAATACATTGTAATCCTACATAGTGAAAGTATTGAGGAATCACTCCTCCGTGGACGTAGATCTTATTCACGATAGAACCACGTAAAAGCCTTGGTGTTCTTTACTGCTTTACACAAATCTCGTATATTAACATACACTAGATTTATCATTTGGTAATTTAGTCTTAGGTGTCTATTTCTATTTCTATTTCTATTTCTATTTCTATTTCTATTTCTATTTCTATTTCTACTATCAAATAAATCATAAATAGCATAACACACACCCGCGCGCATAGGCAGGAACCAAGATTGAGAATCTATAGCGATATAAAGTATAAATAATAAAACATTAGAGAAAATGAAATTCTTAATAAAAAATTATTAGCTATAGTAAACGGATGACATGTTTTTTGTTTTAAATTTTGAATTTTCTTTAAAAATTGCCAAAAGTGACCTAGCCCAATATGACATAACTCTAAAAGTATCAAATGTACAGTACAGTGAAAATACCAAACTGATTGGCACACAAATTTTAATATATTACTCCCTCCGTCCCATCCAAGACGGTTCATTTCTTTTCGGTACGGTTATTTAGGAGAAGGGATAAAGTGGTTAAAGTGATAAAAAGTAGATAGGACCCACAACTTTTGAAGAGATAATTATTTCCTAAAAAGGAAACGGGCCATCTTGGATGGGACGGCCCAAAATGGAATACGGGCCATCTTGGATGGAACGGTGCGAGTACATTTTTCTATTAACTAATAGCTATTTCCTTAGGATAAATTTTCATACTTTATTCATTTTATTATGGTTCTATAAGCTCAAACTCTTGTTTTTATGGAGATACGATAGATTTGATCAGTTTAAGAATAATTTAAAATGGAAAACTACCAAATAAATCACCAAATATGACTCATTTTGTATTTTTACATAAAATTGACAACTGATTATACAATCTATAGTTTTTTGCCATTGGAACTCAAATATTTTTTTTGGGCGGGGCAATACTTTCGGTGGATTTTTCATCGTTACTACACCAAAATCGATGAACCATATCAAACGTTCCTTTTTTCAAGAACATAAAAGCCCATAATTTAATTTAATGAATCACATTGTATTTTGCAAGAAAACATAATTATATGCCCAACTCAACTTACATATAGAAAACCTCCTTTATTTGTTGCTTTTAATCTACCTCCAAAATACTCTCTACTATGAGGTTGATATTTTTCCTCAAGGAAATGATGAAAATGAGAAAACAAATGACTGAAAAGTCCCAAACTCACTCATGAGTTCTAATTGCCCCGAAAAAATAGATTATATATTTAATTGCTAACTTTTAAAAGTGATATTAAAATCGCAAAATCAATAACAATTCATGAAATATTTGGCAGTTTTCCAACACACAGAGGCAAGTAACAAAAAATGAGATTCTCTAATAAATCAAAGTATAAATAATAAAACATTAGAGAAAGTAAAATTCTTAATTAGTAAAAGTATGACATGTTCTCTGTCTTAAATTGTGTTTTTTCTTTAGAAAATTCCAAAAAATGACAAAGCCCAATAGCAGGCCCAATATGAAAGAGTTGAAAAAACTCATATGTACGTTGTAAATAGTAAATTGATACGCACTCATTTTAGCATTATATTATAATTTTTCATATTAACTAGTTACAATTTCATTGGGATTAATTTCATTCATAGTTGAAACATTTTTTAAAATGGTATCTTAGATCAAAATAGATTCAAAGTTGGTGGACCCTCGGAACATGTTAGCACACAACCAACTCCCTCTCTAAAATCAAAATAATAACTTATTAATGAGATAATATAAGTTGGATCTCGTGCCGATAAATAAACACCAGTTTGAGTCAAATTCCCACATGAAAATGCTCATCTTGACCATACAAAGTCAAATATACCAAGATTTTGCCCAATTGTCACCAATAAACCATATCTAGAAATCGCAAAGAGTTTCAATATTTATAAGAGGGTTCATATTGGATTGCTAATTATAAAATGATTTGTTAGCTAAAGTGACTCGTGATTTTGAGATAGTCTCCTATGGGAATATTGACATTTTTTAAGTGTAAATGATATATTTCTTCAATATAAATGATACTTTTTAATTATGGATAAAAGATAAATAATACAGTTCTTCAATGTGAATGATGGTTTTTTTAAAATAAATGATATTTTTATCCATTCGAATTCTAAGAATGGATGTACAAAAAATTTTGTAATGATTTTTCTAATCTTCATTTTTGGGTACAACCATTAGACTTTGTGGTTGGCCTGCTCAACACTATTTGTTATTGTTAATTGATATATTTGTTTTAAGTTTTATTGCGACTGAGATTTTGGTGTAAAATTTAGGTTGTTTGAATTAATAAAAGTGGATGTAGGCAATGATTGCAAGTGATGAGAATTAGGGGTGTCTAACGGTTCGGTTTTGGTTAATCGAACCGAATTTTTCGATTAACGAATCGAATTTCTCGAAAAAGTGGAACCAAACCGAACTGTTTTAAATTTTCGGTTAACCGAAAACCATGAGAATCAATGAAAAGACAACCAAAGTAGAGAGATGAAGTAAGTATGTGATGGAACAAAGTATAAACAAGAATTAACTAAAGTGTGATGGAAAAAGTATAAACAATATCGACAAAATATATTGAACAATATTAAATAACTTATGATTATTCAAATATAGATAAACATATATCCAGCTTAGGTGGTATTTACTTTGCATGATTAGGTTGGATAGATAAAATTAATCCAACCTAATCAAGTGTTTACTTTTAAGGATTAATATTTGATGATATCCCAGAGCCCGAGATTATTTTAATCCTTTGAATTATTCTTCATTAATTTTAATCCAACTAATATAGGTATGATTGAAATAATCCTCCAAATAAAGGGATAATTATTTATCCCAATTTTAATCATTCACTAATCCTTTGTAGTAAATAAATGATTGATAGATAAAAATTATCTTATCATACATTTAATCCATCAAATAGTCAATCCTTCAAAATGCTAATCATGAAAGTAAACACTCACTTAAAGTTTAAGCAAGAGAAAAAAAAATGCTAAATATAAGGAGATTGAATAGCAAAGGAGAAAATATTTGCTCTCTGGCATGGTGTAGACTTTTATTTATTCTAAACATAATTTAGTGACATGATTTATAATATCTTACTTTATAAAATGTCTGATACGAAAATCTTTTTTACTTAATAAACACAAATTTATAATACTCATCACTTATTATACTTTCAACAACATAATTTATTTACATATTTTCCTGATCATGGTCCACCATTATTTCTACTTATTACCCTTAAGAAAATCACTTATTTACATATTTTATCATCTATGGTCTATTATTAATTAATTTAATACTAACTTCATCTCATCCAAGATGATCTGTTTTTTTTCGATACGGTTATTTAGGTAAAAGGGTAAAAATTGATTAAAGTAATAAAAAATAGATTGAATTCATACATTTTGAAAAGATAATTATTTCCTAAAAAAACATATCAATTTAAATGGGACAATCCATAAATACAACTTATATTGAATGGAATAAATGAAATACTATATTAATGTAGGATCATTATTCTATTCATAAAATATTATATAACTTTTATTAAAATCCGAATTGAAGATTCTCAAAAACAATTTTTGAAAACGTTGGAGAGTATAAGAAAATCTACCTGTCTATTACTTTTTTTTTGTCCGCTCACCATTCCTTTTTGAAATTTGTGCACGCATCAATTCAAGAAATTAAAGAGAAGATGCGCAAAAAAATGGACATCTAAGGGTACTAGCAAAATTTGATTACATTAGTTTTTCTTTTTCAGCATTCATTCCGATAAGCACGCAAAATTGAGGAATTAAGAAAAATTTCATCCAAATTTTGTCTTAACTTAAGGTAAGATTTTTATTCATACTGTGGAAACAGAGATAAGCTTTTGAAAAGCTGCCATTAATTGTCCGTGTAAATTTTCTATTGCAGTTTTTCAACAAATACTTAACTTGCTATAATAAAGAACTAGTTTGCATCCCGTCGAATTTCGATGGAAAATATTTTATGTTGTATTTATAATCATTTTAAATAAAATAATCTTTATATATGGACGATATGTCTGAATTTGATATATTAAATGAAAAATCTTTATATCAAGATAATACATCTGAATTTGATATGTATAGGTTATATTTGATCAAATTTTAATAGAAAATCACTTTATATTGCCATTTACGCTTAGAAAATTAAATATTCGTAGGCATGTTAATAATTCATGTTTAGAATGTATATACTCGTAGCCGTCTTAAATTCGATTAATTATCTGAAGTTGTTTAAATTTATAAATATAATTTGTTATAATGATTGATTATTCGTCTCGATAAAAATCAAATATTATAAATTAATCATTAATAATAAATAGTATAAATAACGAAAGATAAAAAACAGAGAAAATTTTATGTATTGTGGGATGAAAAAATCTACTCACAATAATTTATATAGGTTAAAATTAAGACGGAGTTTGATAAGAAATCGATGTGGGATATGAGATGTAAATACTAAGAATAAATGATATTTGAGAAAAATAGAAATAGAGAGATTATATGATGCCATATAGGAGATAGAATCACTAAATCCTTAATTCTATTATATATTGATTACAATTTTAATATTGTTATGGTGCCATGATCCATTTTCTCATTGCGGAAAATTTTACGTATGCGTGTTGATTAATGTTAAAATTCATTTTGAATCTATGCTCGTACATATTGATTACAATTTTAATATTGTTCTGGCATATACATACTCGCACTCTTCCCAAATTTGATTAATTACCCGAAACTAATTAATTTTATAAATATAAATTGTTACAATAATTAGTTATTCATTTCAATAAGATTTGAACATTGCAGAGTAATTATCAATAATAAATAATTTGGATAACTAAAAATTAAAATTGAGCAAATTTCACATAAATGTGTCGTTTAATGTATTGACCTGTTTAGAATTTGTATATATGTAGCTATCACAAATCGGATTAAAAATTGATTTTACTATATCTGCTCATCGTCTCATTCTCGCATAATAGTATCCACTAATTGACTGAATTCGTTTAAATTTATAAAATATCTAATTAACAAAATATATATTATTCCAATAACTGGTTAACCTCTTGATACAAATTTGAATTTAGTATTTATTTCAAAACAAATTATTATTTGTGAAGTCTCACAAAAAAATAATTTGAACTTCAAAATTCCACATAGGTATGTGATAAATGTTTGTATTAGTCTAGAATGTATATTCTTGTACCCAAATAATATAAATAACAAAAGACTTAAAAATAGTGAAAATTATATTCCCATCAAATTTCATATAGACACGTCGTCTGATGTCTTGACATGTTCAGAATTTATATACATATACATGTCACAAATTGGATTAAAATTTGATTTTACTATTTTTTTCGTCTCATTCTCGTATAGTCGTATCCATTAATTACTTGAATTCATTTAAATTTACAAAATTTCTAATTAATAAAATACATATTTATTCCAATAATTGGTTATCCTTTCGATAAAAATTTGAATTTACTATTTATTTCAAAACTTTTTTCTTAATTGTAAAGTCTCACAAAAAAAATAATTTGAGCTTCAATATTACATAGAGATATGTCGATAAATGTTTGTACCCGTCTAAAATCTATATTCTTGTACCCAAATAATATAAATAGCAAAAAAACTTAAAAATAGAGAAAATTATATTATCATCAAATTTCACATAATACGTGTCGTTTAATGTATTGACATGTTTAAAGTTTATATACATATATAGCTGTCATAAATTGAATTAAAATTAATTTTACTGTACGTTCTTATCTCATTTTCGTATAGTAATATCCACTACTTACCTAAATTCGTTTAAATTTATAAAAGATCTAATTAATAAAATATATATTTATTCCAATAATTGGTTATCCTCTCTATAAAAATTTGAATTTACTATTTATTTAAAAACTTTTTATTAATTGTGAAGGCTCGCCCAAAAAATAATGTGAGCTTCAAAATTCTGCATAAATATGTCGATAAATATTTGTAACTGTCTAGAACATATATTCTTGTATCCTTGTATCCAAATACTATAAATAGCAAAAGAATTAATAATAGAGAAAATTATATCCCCATCTTATTCTCGTATAGTAATATCCGCTAATTACATGAATTCATTTAAATTTTAAAACACATAATCAATAAAATATATATTATTTCAATATATTAAAATTGAGAAAATCCCACATAGATATATCGATCAATGTCGGACCAATTTAGATATATATATATATATATATATATATATATATATATATATATATGATATTTATATATATATTTATTATTTACTATATATTTATTATCGTCTTAAATACTTGACGAATTCTTTTAGATTTACAAAATTAATATATAATAGGATTAATGATTAACGCAATCTCTCTCCTACGTAGACTATTTATTTCATTTTTTTATTAATTTGTGATGTTTCATGAAAAACCGATATGAGTTTCAAAATTTATTTTAAAAAATTGTACAAAATATATTCTTTTATTTAGATTTTCAATGTGTGAAGTTCAATATATGATTCAAAATTTGTTTAAAAATTATACACAATATATCATTCAATTTGTTTCTTGAATTGGTAAAGTCTCATGAAAACTTTAAAAATAATATTAACAAAATTACATTAAATTTCTCAATAAAAAATAACTATTTATCTGGTTAACTAATTAATTGATGGGCCAAATAAAGTTGGTGGGTGCAAACCACTTTGATGTTGAGTCGGGGGATGCGAACCTAGTAGCCCTAAAATACCTAGAATTGTATATTGTGGGATGAAAAAATCTACTCACAACAATTTATATAGGTTTAAATTAAGGTGGAGTTTGATAAGAAATCAATGTGAGATAGGAGATATAAATATTAAGAATAAAGGAGATTTGAGAAAAATAGAAATGAAGAGATTATATGATGCCACATAGGAAAGAGAATCATTAAATCCTTAATCCTAAATTGAGAAAATCCCACATAGATATATCGATCAATGTCTGGACCAATTTAGAATCTATATATATCTAGCTGATTTTACTATATATTTATTATTGTCTCAAACCCGTGTTGATACTTGAATTCGTTTAGATTTACAAAATTAATATATGATAGGATTAATGATTAACGCAATCTCTCTCCTACGTAGACTATTTATTTCATTTTTTTATTAATTTATGAAGTTTCATGAAAAACCGATATGAGTTTCAAAATTTATTTTAAAAAATTGTACAAAATATATTCTTTTATTTAGATTTTCAATTTGTGAAGTTCAATGTATGATTCAAAATTTGTTTAAAACTCGTACACAATATATCATTCAATTTGTTTCTTGAATTGGTAAAGTCTCATGAAAACTTTAAAAATAATATTAAAAAATTAAATTAAATTTCTCAATAAAAAAATAACTATTTATCTAGCTAACTAATTAATTGATGGGCCAAATAAAATTGGTGGGTGCAAACGAATTGTATATTGTGGGATGAAAAAATCTACTCACAACAATTTATAAAGGTTTAAATTAAGGTGAAGTTTGATAAAAAAAATCAATGTGGGATAAGAGATATAAATACTAAGAATAAAGGAGATTTGAGAAAAATAGAAATGAAGATATTATATGATGCCACATAGGAGAGAGAATAATTAAATCCTTAATCCTATTATATATTGATAAGGATGTCGAAGAAATAATATGCCCATTATTATGGTCACGTTGTAGAGAACGCAAAACTTCGATTTCTCACGATCAAACAAGAGATTTTCTACAATTTTGATATTTGATATAGCTTTAAACCCAAGCTAGTGGGCATGTGGAACAATGAAAAAGCAAGTCCTACACTCTAGGGCTGGTAATTTTCGACATGACGCGAGAACATGACACGAACACACACGAAATTAACGGGTTAGTGTTCAGCCTTATCATGTTCGTGTCCTTATCGTGTACACGATAATTTCGTGTTGTGTTCGTGTAACCCGATAATTTTCGTGTTGCATTCGTGTTCGTGTTGGATCGTGTCGTTTTCATATAATTCGATAATATTTATATATATTTAATATTAATTTAATTATTATTTATACATTTTTATTATTTATTTATTTTCTAATATTGATTTAAATTTATTATTTCGTGTCTTATCGTTATCGTATCGTGTCAACATGAAAAAAATCGTGTCATATTCGTGTTCGTGTCCGTGTTAGTACATTTCGTGTCGTGTTCGTGTCAGACAGATTTTTAACGGGTCGTGTTCGTGTTTGACCTTATCAGGTCGTATCATTATCGTGTCGACACGATAACGACCCGACACGCACGAATTACCAGCCCTACTACACTCCACGCCTCGCAAATCAGCCCACAACATTAAAGATATAATATAAGGCCCAAACCCTACAACAAAAGAGAAACCAGGACACTTCATAAACAATGACTTAGAGGGTATTTGGTTGCTTGAACTTTTTAAAATAATTTATAAGTTGTTTAAGAGTTTATAGCTTTTTGAAAAGTGTTTGATATAATAAGTTACAAATAGCTGATAAAAGAGTTTATGATTTTCTTTTCTAACTCACAATTCTTTCTCTAATTTATAAGTTCAATTATTCAAACACTTTGATAACTTATAAACTCTTGAAACATTACATCTTACAAGATATGAAACATCCTATAATTAAGTTGTTGGAGCTTAAGCTCTCTAAGATAAGCTTAGCCAAATGCTTCTTAATCTTGCATCGCTGTCTCCCTGTAGCGATGGTTTCCATTGTTGGTTGTTCGCATGACCTTGCTGAAGTATTAACTCATTTCTCCTCCAAAACGTCCTTGTCCTCAAGGAAAATATCAAGAAACACCTTCAAAAATCTGTTAGAACTTCTCAGGTTGCCATTTCTGGAGGTTGGCGGCACCAATACGCCAGAACTTGAGGTGCAGCTTTTCCATGATGCAGCACTACTTGAGACGAAACTATAATCAGAGGCACCAAAGTAGGTAATCCATCATCATCAATAGGCATCGAGTTGATGGGAGTTTTCTCTAAATCCACCTAATGCTTTAACAATTACACATGAAAAATCAGATGCACACTTCCTGCGGGTAACTCCCATCAATACGCTACTGAGCCAATCCATTTAGTAATAGGATAAGGAGCAAAATAGTCTCAGCTAACTTTTGTGATGAATTTCTTACCACCGTGACTTGTCTATAAGGCTGCAAGTTAGGTCCCTAGCTTGAAACTCGACGTCACAACGTTTCTTTTGGCTTTTTGTTCTATCTTATTTTGCACATCCCACAATACTCCTTGAGCTAAAAAGTAATTTATCACGCTCCAATAGGATGAGAGTCGATTAATCGGTTAATCCAAAATCGAAACTGAAATAGTTGGTTTTCGTGTAATTTCGATTAGTTCGGTTAATTTTATTAATTTTTTAAATTTTAATATTTTAATTTCGATTAATTTTAGTTAATCGACAACCTAGCCGACTAACTGAATCGGTTAATCGGTTAACCGATAGGTTTCAGTTATGGTTACTAAATTTTATGATTTTTGGTTCCGTTTAACTGAAACCAAACCGATTCTCAGCCCTACACTCCAATAACAGGGATTCAAGAGCCTCGACAATCGTGGAGCCTGTCTCGTAGTGCAACACTAAGGAAGGTGTATGACCATATATCGCCTGAAATGGGCTTATATTGATACTCGTGTGAAAACTAGTATTATAAGTAAATTCAGCCCATCCCTAAAGGTCATGTCATTTCTCCAGCTAATCAGATGTCATTGCACATAAATATTGCTTTAAGCTTCATTTCATGAATTCAGTTTGCCCCTCATTCTGTGGGTGGTATGTCGAGCTATGTTTGAGAGTTGCTCAGCTAAGCTTGAATAATTATGCCCCGAACTTGCTAAGAAAAACCGGATCCCTATCTAAAATTACGGACAACGGAAATTCATGTTACCTCACAACCATGTTATTGAATAGACGTGCTATGCTTGTTGACATAAACCTATAGCTGGAAACTCGCGGCCTCATCGTCCGGTGCCATGGATAAAGCATCAACAACTATGATTTGCTTGGCCGGATTATACTCAAATGGAAAAATCAAAGTCCAAGAGTTCACGCATATATTTTTATTGTTCTGGTGTGTGGATTTGTTATTGCAAAATTTCCTTAAGGTTACGATGATCGATTTGGATAATAATTTGACGTCTCAACAAGTACTAACACTCACGACTTCGATGACTACACAGAGTTCTTTGATGTAAGTGGAGGCCCATTGCAACCGCATGCCCAATTTCTAACTACGATAGGCAACAAACAACTCGTTTTGGAGTAACACAACCTTTGTGCCCCTATTTGAAGCATATGTTTCACTCGTATCCGTGAATGGGAAACTTGATTTGTAAAACAGTGGTTGTTGATATTATCTTTTTGAGCTTGTGAAGAAAATATTGCTAAGCCACCTCATTCTATTTAAAACTCTTTTTTGCAAAATCTGTAAATGAGGAAACAATGAAAGTATAACCTTTCATGAATTTGCGATAATAGCACGTAACTCCCACAAAGTCACAGATATACTTGACGGTTCGTGGTTGAGGCTATTCCATCAAGCTTCAATTTTATTTCAATCCGCTTGTACACCTCCCGCATTACCACATCTCCAAGATAGTCTTCCAAAAACTGCACTAAGATAATATTACAAAAAAGTGTTAAGATTGTAAGCATTGTAAAACATACCATAAGTGCTCCACATGTTCTTCATCAGACGAGCTATAAATGAGAATATCATCAAAGAACACCAAATGACGTAGAGACTCCTTAAGCAAGAAATTTGTGGTTGTTTGAAATGTTGAAGGAGTGTTGGTTAAGCCGAAAGGCATGACCACGAACTCCTTCATCAAACTCTAAAACTACACTAAGATAATTTTATAAAAAAAATGGTTAGATTGTAAGCATTGTAAAATATACCGTAAAGTGCTCACATGTTCATTCTCGGACAAATCGTCAAAGAACACCACCACGAACATCATAGAAACTCCTTAAGCAAGAAATTCATGGCTGCGTTGAAGAACCAGGCCCACGAAACAAGCCCACGAATAGGCCCAAAGACCACCCCAAAGACCACCCAAAGACCAAGATTCAAGTCCAAGTCCATGGACTCAGACCTTGGACCACAGACCAATCTTCTTGGTGGCTATTGAAATGATCATACATAATAGCATAAAACTTGTCTGCCGATTACAAAATAGAACATAAATATAGAAGGTAGATCAAACTACAAATGACTTAAACTGAATCGGAAAAACATAAATGAATTCAAAATCATATTCTGGTGTCGAGTCGAGGAGGCCTTTTTTCGTAAGACGAGATACGCCCTGATAGTGCTTTCGGTTTTGGCCCATCATCTCCAAAGATAAAACGACAGTGTTTTGAATGTAACAACACCGTAGACCAACGAACTCCGACGCATCATCATATCCTATTTTTGGTATGCACAAAAGCATGCTTTATATTCTATAAAAAGAATTATAACAAAAATCGAAAAATATTAAACATGCTCCACAAATTCCCAAATTTTAAACACAAACTTAGAACATATTTCTAACCATATTTCATTCATGGGTTGAGAGCATTTGGTGGCTCAAAAGCCACGAAATTGAAGAGGTCAAAACTAGGGTTTCAAAATGAAGAAAAATTCTAAAAAAAATTCTACTCCATTAGGATGGAAGAGGATGATGAATACTACCTTTGTATGGTCTTAGAAACTGATTTTGAGAGTTGGAATGGGTTGTAAAAGATGATTGAATCTTAAAAACTTGGAAGAACAAAAGAGAGAATTTTTGGTATGCATATGTTTGGTATACCAAATTGTTCGACAAGATTATGGTATGAAATTTTATCGCAGCGATAAGTTCGGTACATACAATATATAACAATTTTTTTGGTATATCATACCGACTCACCCCTAACTGCATTCAAGTTGTCAGGCAAGTATTCCTCAGCACTATTGTTGGTATCATCATCAATTGAATTGAGCTCCTAGCCATCCATAAGACTAAGTTTATTAGCAACCAATCCAACCACTCAACCATTCAATCTAATTAATATTTAATTAATTTATCTCTCTTTTTAAACTCAATTTTTCTCCCAATCCAACCATATCAATTTTTGGTGATTTATCAATGATCACCCAACTATTTATATTATTATTTTATTTTATTAAATAATTAATTATAATAAAATTTAAAAGAAAAGTATTAGCATTGCAAAAAAAAACCACAAACGACAACCACAATTTTTTTTCCAACCAAGTCTTCTTCAAAAAGACCGATAACGATAATCTAAGAATAATGGATCCTTTATTCTTACAAAGGTGGTTGAGGGACCAATTGTCATCACAATTGAAACATAGACCACACTCATTTTCTTCACACAGCTCCGCCCGTGATAACTTCCGAATTAGGATCGTTGGTGAGTCTTGAGTATGAGTCGAACTCTTTTATTTATATGGTATTGCCACATCAATGAGGGCAAATCCATAGGGGGGAGGGAGGGAGGGGAAGAGCATTGGACCTTCCCGGATTTTGATAAAAGATTAGGGTATATTAGTAATTTCATGTTATATGTTTAGTTTTGATATATATATATATATATATATATATATATATATATATATATATATATATATATATAGGGAGAGATCATATGAGAATAGATAATTGTGAGAAATGAGAATGAATTTCAACCTTTAATTAATGAGATCTATGGTCTAGATTAGATATTGTAAATGATATAAACTTTCATATCGTGTGCAATGAATTAAAATGCATTCGAATTTAATAAGGCTAAGTTTGTAATTTTAGATGATTTAAAAAAAGCAATTCCTACAATTATGGGATTAGGTAGTTAATGAGCTTGATATGTTTTTTTTTTTTTCGCAAAAATGAAAGTCTGCATTTATCGTTCCTTTTATCTTTTTGCAACACATATCACAAATCAATACAGAAGATAATGGAGGATTTAGGTATGAGATTGATTTTCTGTTTCTTTTGATTTATGGTTCTCGCGTGAACATCGGGCTTTATTACGTATCATATGTTTCCAAGTTTGCAGCACATGATATAATATAGTGTTGCACACTATATTTGTGTTCATGATATTTCTTAATAACTCGTTTTTAATTGATTAATGTTTCTATTATTTCAGATGTCACAGATTCTATACCGCATATTGATGAAGTTCATATGACAAATGAATTTAATGATATGTTTATGTTTATGAGAATCATGATTTTTGTGTTTATGAGATTGATTTTTGTGTTTCTTTTGTTTAATGGTTCGCGCACAAACATAGAACTTTATTATGTATCATATCATTCATATGGTACACAAATTTGTAGCGCCTGTTATAATGTAATGTTGCACATTAGATATGTGTTGCAATCGTTCATATCTTGTGTAACGATTTAAACTGCAGTCGATTTTTATGAGGGTAAGTTTCTAATTACAGATGATTTTAAAAAGACAATTGCTACAATTATGGGATTAGGTAGTTAATGAGTTTGATATGTTTTTTTTTTAAATTTTCGCAAGAAAAACAAGTACTATTCGTCGTCCCTTTTCTCGTTTGCAACTAATATAAAAAATCAATTACGAAGATAATGGAGGGTTTTGGTATGAGATTGATCTTTTTTGTTTAATGATTATCGCATGAACATCGGGATTTATTACGTATCATATGTTTCCAAGTTTGCAGCACATGATATAATATAGTGTTGCACACTATATTTGTGTTCATGGTATTTATTATTAACTCATTTTTAATTGATTAATGTTTCTATTATTTCATATGTCACAGATTCTCAACCGCATATTGATAAAGTTCATATGACAAATGAATTTAATGGTATGTTTATGTCTATGAGAATCATGATTTTACTTTTGTTTAATTGTTCTTGCATAAACATAGACATTTATTATGTTGCATATGTTACACAAGTTGTGTCTCATGGTATAATATAATGTTGCACATGATATGTGTTCATGTTATTTCGTATTTACTCGTTTTTAATTGAGAAAGGTTTCTATTATTTCAGATGTCACACATTCTCAACCGCATATGGATGAAGTTCATATGTCAAATCAGTTTAATGGTATGTTTTTGTTTATGAGATTAATTTTTGTGTTTCTTTTGTTTAATGGTTCACGCACAAACATAGAACTTTATTATGTATCATATGGTACACAAATTTGTAGCTCCTGTTATAATATAATGTTGCACATTAGATATGTGTTCATGTTATTTCGTATTAATTCGTTTTTAATCGATTCTTGTTTTCTATTATTTTAAGATGTCACAGATTCTCAAACGCATATGGACGAAGTTCATTTGACAAATGAGTTTAATGGTATGTTTATGTTTATAGATGCATATTTTATATCGATTTTTTATAAACCATATTTTATATAACATAATGATGATATTAATGAGATGCGTCATAAAAAATTTTTGTAGGAGGTGTTTCGAAGCAGTGATCTTAACTCGATATTTTGAAATAGTGATGTTTGTATGTATGATATATACAATACAAACCCAGATGATAAGAGTTATAATAAAATCGTTTTTTGCAACAAATATACCATAATATGATATGACCAAAATTAAATAATATATTCAATTATATTAAGTTGTGTATATGTATTTGATATGATACATAAATATATTTATATGCTACTCATATAACACGATATGATATATAAATTTAATCTATGTAATAATGAAAAATGGATATAAGATATATAATTTGATACAAATATACTTGTATATGATACATATTAAACAAGATTGATACAACTTATTACATATGTGTATCGATCATCACACTTCATATGTGTATTTTTAATGTGCTACATTAGCATAACAGTATGATACACCAACAACAATATATGATATAAAATGTCATTTGTGTAATAATGAACAATGTTTATAAGATATAAAACTTGATACAAATTTATTGATATATGCTACATATGAAACAAGATATGATAATACATATCACATATGTATTATATCATCACAGTTCATAAGTGTATTTTAAATGTGATACATTTATATAATAGTATGATATATTACCAACAATATATGATATAGAATTTCATATGTGTAAAAAAGAACATTTGGTACAAGAAATAATATACTAAAAACAACACAGATAAACTGGTTCTAAATATATGATATACAAAAAACAATATATGATACAACCAAAACAATATATGCTTCAAATATGACATCTACCCAATCATATGTTTATTAAGATATCATAATGTTTAATCAGCCTGTACACAATCATATCATATTCTTATTTAAAGATATCATATGGCTAACTTAGTATATGATATAAATAGTTATATTGCTGTGTATATATGTTTTTAATGTGCTACAGTTATATATCTATATGCTACACCAATACCAATATAAGATATATAATTCATCTGTGGAATAACAGAAATATGGGTACACTATGTGATACACCAAAAAACAAGATATCATACAACACATTACATATGTCTTTTAGATCATCACAGTTTATATGTGTATTTTAATGTGCTACATTTATATAACTATATGCTACACCAACAACAATATATCATATAGAATTTCACCGTGTAATAATGTAATAATGGGTACAAGAATATAATTATATGCTACATATGAAACAAGATATGATACAACACATTACATATGCATATTAGATCATAACAGTTCATCGTGTTTCAACAAAATGCTACACTTAAAAAGAATATGATTCAACACATTTCATATGTGTGTGCATTACATGAACTGTGCAATACAGAAATATATGCTACACAAAACTATCCAGAACTATGTGCTACATAAAACTATGCGAACTATATGTGTTGTGCAATACATGAACTCGCATGAAAAGAGGAGAAAAGAATTTTAAAATATACCAATTCAATTTAATGTGATGTCTCGTGAAGTGGCGTAACAATGGATTCTTCAATGTTCCTCAACGATTTTTTTGTGAATGGTATGCGTCTGTGTTTTCGTTGTTCTTCAATGTGAATGGTATGCGTGCGCCTGTTGTTGTGAATGGTTTGCGTGCGCCGTATTCTTCTTCAATTTTCTTAAAATTGGTGTTACAATAGGGTTATTTTTCTTCAATGTTCTTTCTTTGCGCGCCAGATGTCAGTGAATGGCTACGAGAATCAAATTCTCTTCGCTTTTTAGGAAGATGGATTTAATTCTCTTCGATTTCTTACGGTAGATGGAAAGATATCTTGTGTGTATGAATTTAATTCCTCGCTTTTTACGAAGATGGAAAGATATGCTCATATCTTTCCATAGATCGTATTGCATATTTCCATTTTACCCCTTTTCGTGTTTACAGTGTTCATTTGTTCGATTTTTTTCAAGATTTTGTTGATTGTTTAAAATCACGGACGTTGATTTTGTAAAAGTAAATGGTTGTGATTTATTCTCATTTCTTACACTTAATACCTTTCTCACCATAACCCTCCCTATATATATATATATATATAAAACTCTATATAAGGGAGGTTAACATGAGAACCATTTTATTGTGAGAACGTGAGAAAAAGATGAATTCACCGTGAAAGTTGATGAATCCGTTGGGAAAATTATCGAATCCAAAAATAGAATTTTCGCCTCATGGGATTCGAACCCGGTGAAAAATTCAATTCTCAATTCATTAACTTTTTCAACGGATTCATCAACTTTATAACTAATTCATTTGGTTCTTAGTTTTAGGATAAGAATGGTTCTTATTTGAACCAAACTCTCTCTATATATATATATATATATATATATATATATATATAATGGATGGTTATGGTGAGAATGTTATTATGTATAAGAAATAAGAATAAATCATAATCATTAATTAATATGTAATCAACGTTCTAGATTTCATGTTTCATTTTAAACAAGATTGATGACATCATCACCATTTTATTAGCCTAAAATCGGGTGAGGGTAAATTTGGTACAAAAATATTCTCTCTCACCTAGCGTAATATGACACTTATTTTTGCAATACTAACAAAATTAAACGATGAATTAACATTACATTACCAAAGTACAACGAAATCAATTGGCAAAACAACGAAATTATATTACCAAGGTACAACGAAATAAATACGATAAAAAGATAAACATTTGAAAAATAATATCTATCTAAGATATGAAATCCCACGAAAAAGGAAAAATCAAATCCCAAAAAATATTAGGTACACAAATTTGTAGCTCTGTTATAATATAATGTTGCACATTAGATATGTGTTCATGTTATTTCAGTATACACTGCTTTTAATCGATTCTTGTTTTCTATTATTTTAAGATGTCACGATTCTCAAACGCATATGGACGAAGTTCATTTGACAAATGAGTTTAATGGTATGTTTATGTTTATAGATGCATATTTTATATCGATTTTTATAAACCATATTTTATATAACATAATGATGATATTAATGAGAGCTCATAAAAATTTTGTAGGAGGTGTTTCAAGTGATCTTAACTCGATATTTTGAATAGTGATGTTTGTATGTATGATATATACAATACAAACCCGATGATAAGAGTTATAATAAAATCGTTTTTGCAACAAATATACCATAATATGATATGACCAAAATTAAATAATATATTCAATTATATTAAGTTGTGTATATGTATTTGATATGATACATAAATATATTTATATGCTACTCATATAACACGATATGATATATAAATTTAATCTATGTAATAACGAAAAATGGATATAAGATATATAATTTGATACAAATATACTTGTATATGATACATATTAAACAAGATTGATACAACTTATTACATATGTGTATCGATCATCACACTTCATATGTGTATTTTTAATGTGCTACATTAGCATAAAGATGATACACCAACAACAATATATGATATAAAATGTCATTTGTGTAATAACGAACAATGTTTATAAGATATAAAACTTGATACAAATTTATTGATATATGCTACATATGAAACAAGATATGATAATACATATCACATATCGTATTATATCATCACAGTTCATAAGTGTATTTTAAATGTGATACATTTATATAATAGTATGATATATTACCAACAATATATGATATAGAATTTCATATGTGTAAAAAAGAACATTTGGTACAAGAAATAATATACTAAAAACAACACGATAAACTGTTGGTTCTAAATATATGATATACAAAAACAATATATGATACAACCAAAACAATATATGCTTCAAATATGACATCTACCCAATCATATGTTTATTAAGATATCATAATGTTTAATCACTGCATACAATCATATCATATTCTTATTTAAAGATATCATATGGCTAACTTAGTATATGATATAAATAGTTATATTGTTTGTATATATGTTTTAATGTTACGCTTATATATCTATATGCTACACCAATACCAATATAAGATATATAATTCATCTGTGGAATAACAGAAATATGGGTACACTATGTGATACACCAAAAAACAAGATATCATACAACACATTACATATGTCTTTTAGATCATCACAGTTTATATGTGTATTTTTAATGTGCTACATTTATATAACTATATGCTACACCAACAACAATATATCATATAGAATTTCACCTGTGTAATAACTGAATAATGGGTACAAGAATATAATTATATGCTACATATGAAACAAGATATGATACAACACATTACATATGCATATTAGATCATAACAGTTCATCGTGTTTCAACAAAATGCTACACTTAAAAGAATATGATTCAACACATTTCATATGTGTGTGCATTACATGAACTGCAATACTGAAATATATGCTACACAAAACTATCCGTAACTATGTGCTACATAAAACTATGCGAACTATATGTGTTGTGCAATACATGAACTCGCATGAAAAGAGGAGAAAAGAATTTTAAAATATACCAATTCAATTTAATGTGATGTCTGCGTGAAGTGGCGTAACAATGGATTCTTCAATGTTCCTCAACGATTTTTTTGTGAATGGTATGCGCTCGTGTTTCGTTGTTCTTCAATGTGAATGGTATGCGTGCGCTGTCGTGAATGGTTTATGCGCAGTATTCTTCTTCAATTTTCTTAAAATTGGTGTTACACTAGGGTTATTTTTCTTCAATGTTCTCCTGCGCAGATGTCAGTGAATGGCTACACGAGAATCAAATTCTCTTGCTTTTTAGGAAGATGGATTTAATTCTCTTCGCTTAATGGATGGTTATGGTGATAATGTTATTATGTATAAGAAATAAGAATAAATCATAATCATTAATTAATATGTAATCAACGCTATTGCAATAGAGGAAGGAAGAGTAGCATCAAATGTGAATACTCCGACTTCTACTAGGGCGGGTGGCAGGGCTACCTTGAGTTATTCGGACTGTAATTCTATCCAATCAACACCTACTAAGAGCGTGACCAAGCCTCCAAATCCGGGCTTTTCTATGCCTATTGGTTCTAGGACAGTATGCAACATGGGAGCCAGGATGGCTAACTACGCTGCATTGTCCAAAGGGATTCCGAGCTCTTGTAACCCGTCGACTGTTGTTAACACTGTCGAGGTCCCTTATTTTGAGCTCAAGGAAGATCCATCATTCTGGATGGAACACAATGTGCAAGTAAGCTACATCTCTGTAATTGTGTTGTTGAAGTATGTTTGTCACTGATATTTTGCTCTATTTCAGGCTACTTATTTATCATCTTCTAAATTTGAATGTTTAGGTGTTGATTCGATACGGCCACTGAATAGCATGGAGAAAAGCAGTTTTGGTTACAGTAGATGCTTGAAGCAGGAAACTGCACAAAGCATAACCTGGGTCGGGCAACCTGAGACTCGGTTTATGTTTGATCATGTAGCAAGTGAAGGAATAGACCAGGTTTGTATTATTGATGGATTACAAATGAATTCTGTGATGGAAATGGTTGACTAATGCTCTTTATATGCAGGAGACACTTTTTAGGATGGTTGGCTTGCCCATGGTAGAGAATTGCTTGTCTGGATACAATAGCTGCATGTTTGCATATGGTCAGGTAATGCTTTAACATACATATTTCTGTTTCTGATGGTCCTGGCATTGTGTCTAAAGTGTTCTTATAACATATTCGGTGTAATTCTTTGGTGCATGGTTCTTTAAACTAGCTTCAATTAAGAGCCCAAACTTGGTCTTTCGTATTGTGGTTTTAATTGAATGTATCACTTTGGTTGCTCTGCCGTGTAAATATGTCGAGAATGATGGTAAGTAAGCAATATCAGTTGCAGACTGCAAGAAGCTCACTAAAATTTGCCTGCTATTTCATGTGGTTTGTCTGAAGCTGACTATTATGTTACCCTCTTTATGCTTAGCACTAAAAGAGCAGATTATGAATAGCATATGCCTGTTCTTGTATTAAATATTATACAATTATGAAGACCTAAGAAATGTTTGTTTTAGTGTTTGAAGTGGCAACATTATCATTCTTTTCAAATATTTTCCTCCTTTGGCCTTGTGTATGTTTACTCCGTCAAGTCATTTGCTACAGAACTTTACTTCTGTTTGAACTGTACCAAATATTGTCATCTTTTGCTTCAGTATTTAAATTTTACTCCAATATTTGTGTATGTAGACCGGTAGTGGGAAGACTTATACAATGCTTGGCAAGATTGACAACCTGGAAGTCAAGCCTAGTACAAACCGTGGAATGACCCCTCGATATTTGAATTCTTGTTTGCCAGGATTAGAGCGGTAACCATTATTGTCTTTACTTTCCTCTTTGGTGTTTTTTCAGTGTGAAGGGTGCTTCCTGATACAAGCAATTGACATGACACCTTTTCGATTTAGGAAGAGGAAAGCCGGAGAGACGAGCAACTAAAGTACAACTGCAAATGCTCTTTTCTGGAGATTTATAACGAACAAATTACTGATCTTCTTGATCCTTCATCCTCAAATTTAATGGTACTGTACTTCCACACACTAATAAATTAACTTCCCCTTGTGAAATATTGAATGAATGTAGTTGGTCATGAAACTCTATGTTTTTTGCATATAAGGTACGTGAGGACATGAAAAAAGGTGTGTACGTTGAAAATCTATCAGAGTTCGAGGTCCACACCGTGGGAGATATTCTTCAGCTTTTGACTCAGGTGATACATTTTATCATTGTTTTTCCTCTTAGTTTAGTATGATTCACACAATCTTGAAGCACACATATCATATATGCATCCTCGTGAATTCTTCTAAAGCATATAATTGTGAATTAACTTTCGAGTTTATGTCTTAGGTGCATCAAATAGAAGAGTTGCTGCGACAAATATGAATATGTAATCAACGTTCTAGATTTCATGTTTCATTTTAAACAAGATTGATGACATCATCACCATTTTATTAGCCTAAAATCGGGTGAGGGTAAATTTGGTACAAAAAATATTCTCTCTCCTCACCTAGCGTAATATGACACTTATTTTTGTTGCACAAATTGTGTAATATGTAGCACATATAGTAACTAACATTGTATCAATGTGTTACAAAAAACTTTAGTATTATTTTACGAAATATATTTACAGCACACATTAACATGTTATGTAGCAAAATCTTAATATTTATTTTGCATAACTTTATTATTGCAATACTAACAAAATTAAACGATGAATTAACATTACATTACCAGTGCAACGAAATTATATTACCAGTGCAACGAAATAAATACGATAAAAAGATAAACATTTGAAAAAATAATATCTATCTAAGATATGAAATCCCACGAAAAAAGGAAAAATCAAATCCCAAAAAAAATATTACTAATCTAACCTTTTAATTTTTTCTATATATTAAAAACGTAACATATCCAGTTATTAATACAACACATAAATATCTAATATGGACCATTAATTTATTATGATGAAGGGCTATGATTTATTCCAATTTCTCACCAAAATTTGCATTCTCACCTGATCCAAATCCTATATGTATATGTATATATATATGTATGTATGTATGTATATATATATTGTTTATTTTATTAAATAGCATGTTAGTGTAGCGATAGAAGCTTTGTTAGCATGTCCCATGATCATGAGTTTAACTCTTAGCAAGTTGTTTTTAGTTTTGTTATAGTTTTAAGTTTTTGTATTAATAGGTTATGTTTAAAGTGTTTTTTTTTTATCATTTTGCTATAATATAAGTTTTTGTATTAATTGGTTATGTTGCAGAGACTTTTTTATCCTTAACTTTTTTTTTTTCAAAATTGTGATTAAGTCGATTTTGTTTTAATTTTAAGTTTTTGTTTAAATTGATTATGTAGTAAAATTTATATAAATCTAGCTTTTCTTGTATATCTCTATTTGTTTTTTTTTTGAATTTCGTTATAACCTAGTTTCTATTAACAAATTTGTCTTCCATATCTCTACACTTACTAATACAAAATAAATTACAAAAAAAATCCTATAAATTAAGTTGAAGTATCATTTTCCCAAAACAAAAATATTCTCTTTAGTTTTTTTATATAATGAAATATATTATTATCTGTAATTCTTTTTGAGTTATTTTACTTAATATGTCTAATAGAAAATATGAAACTGATTATGAAATCGAACACTTGGTTTCATTACAAATAATAAAAAAGATGGTTAAATAAGTTCGTCAAAAGATCAACTATGTAGCAAGATAGATTAAATATATTATGAAGTAAGAGTTATATATTACATCTTAATTATAAAAATTAATAAATAATTTTGTGATAAAGACTGGAAGTTGAAATGGACTTTTGGAACATTTATTTTGTATGATCTTTTTTTAGATATAACTTAAGGCCTTCAATTTTCTTAATCCAGCCCTGGTGCTGAGAATCAAAGGAGGCGGAGAATGTGATTTTGATAGAATATAAGAGATTATATTTGTTGATATCGAATAGAAAGATATGAGATAGAGTAGAGATGTTGAACTCCTCTATACAGAAAATATGAGTCCACCACTAATATCAATATTGAGCATATTAACTAGTATTCACAATAGATAGAGTATCAATTTTAATAAATTGTAAAGTAAAATTCTCTTAATTATTCATGACTTCGTTTATGAATTATTCCGAATATGATTTTAACTGATCATTCAAATTCCCAACAAGAAAGATACATGAGAGCAAAAGAGTTGAGGATTTGAATGTGGGTCCACAGCTCGACAAAATTTAAAATTTGTAGCCGTTAGATCATTACACTTTTTGCCCGTCTTCTCGAAAATACACCTGTTCAAATTCAAAACTTGGTAGCGCGATCTTCCCTAGATCTCAGCCTTTTCAAATCGCTGATCTCATCTCAGCCGTCCATCTTCGCCCCTCCTCTTCAATTCACAAAATTTGAATTTGCTAACAGCAGTCGCTCACTGCCACAGAGAGAGAGAGAGAGAGAGAGAGAGAGAATTCTGCATGGTATCTAATTCAAATATAAAGAAATTAGTAAGATGATTTTGAATTAATATTTTCTTCTCTAGGAGCAAACAAAAATCAGCAGGAGCAGATTTCTGTCTCTCTCTCATTTCTCAACCAGAAGAAACAATTACAAACTTTCGCGGCGCTGGAATCCTTTTCCTCACTTCCTCTGCCAGGTTGGATTCGCCGCTCAATTTTATTTGAATGAAAATATCCAATCTTTGAGCTTTTTAGTACAGAGAGAGATTTTTTCCTGCCATTCTTTTATTGTTTTTCTGTGTGGGGGTTGCGGTAGAATGTTGAGGGACTTCAAATTCTTGCGCCGCAATCCGGCCAAGAACGCCAATGCAGAGGAAGTCGAGAATGTGCCTCCAAATTCTAGGGATTCGGCTAACCCTCACATAAGCACTGAACCCTCACGGCCCCCTTTCAATGCAATTACGGAGCTACCGCCGCCGCGAATCCCTAAAAGCATTCCGGATCAGGAAATCAATAGGCCAAGCCGAGTTGATCGAACTCCAACTAAGCCAAAGCTAAAATATTCTGATGCATCAATTACCCACCGCACTCCGGAGAAACAAGGGGCAACGTCGAGAAACCGGTTAAATGGGGCTAAGAGGAGTGAGAATCCATCAAATAATAATGGTGCTGTGGAGCTGAAGGAGGAAGGAAGAGTAGCATCAAATGTGAATACTCCGACTTCTACTAGGGCGGGTGGCAGGGCTACCTTGAGTTATTCGGACTGTAATTCTATCCAATCAACACCTACTAAGAGCGTGACCAAGCCTCCAAATCCGGGCTTTTCTATGCCTATTGGTTCTAGGACAGTATGCAACATGGGAGCCAGGATGGCTAACTACGCTGCATTGTCCAAAGGGATTCCGAGCTCTTGTAACCCGTCGACTGTTGTTAACACTGTCGAGATCCCTTATTTTGAGCTCAAGGAAGATCCATCATTCTGGATGGAACACAATGTGCAAGTAAGCTACATCTCTGTAATTGTGTTGTTGAAGTATGTTTGTCACTGATATTTTGCTCTATTTCAGGCTACTTATTTATCATCTTCTAAATTTGAATGTTTAGGTGTTGATTCGTATACGGCCACTGAATAGCATGGAGAAAAGCAGTTTTGGTTACAGTAGATGCTTGAAGCAGGAAACTGCACAAAGCATAACCTGGGTCGGGCAACCTGAGACGCGGTTTATGTTTGATCATGTAGCAAGTGAAGGAATAGACCAGGTTTGTATTATTGATGGATTACAAATGAATTCTGTGATGGAAATGGTTGACTAATGCTCTTTATATGCAGGAGACACTTTTTAGGATGGTTGGCTTGCCCATGGTAGAGAATTGCTTGTCTGGATACAATAGCTGCATGTTTGCATATGGTCAGGTAATGCTTTAACATACATATTTCTGTTTCTGATGGTCCTGGCATTGTGTCTAAAGTGTTCTTATAACATATTCGGTGTAATTCTTTGGTGCATGGTTCTTTAAACTAGCTTCAATTAAGAGCCCAAACTTGGTCTTTCGTATTGTGGTTTTAATTGAATGTATCACTTTGGTTGCTCTGCCGTGTAAATATGTCGAGAATGATGGTAAGTAAGCAATATCAGTTGCAGACTGCAAGAAGCTCACTAAAATTTGCCTGCTATTTCATGTGGTTTGTCTGAAGCTGACTATTATGTTACCCTCTTTATGCTTAGCACTAAAAGAGCAGATTATGAATAGCATATGCCTGTTCTTGTATTAAATATTATACAATTATGAAGACCTAAGAAATGTTTGTTTTAGTGTTTGAAGTGGCAACATTATCATTCTTTTCAAATATTTTCCTCCTTTGGCCCTGTGTATGTTTACTCCGTCAAGTCATTTGCTACAGAACTTTACTTCTGTTTGAACTGTACCAAATATTGTCGTCTTTTGCTTCAGTATTTAAATTTTACTCCAATATTTGTGTATGTAGACCGGTAGTGGGAAGACTTATACAATGCTTGGCAAGATTGACAACCTGGAAGTCAAGCCTAGTACAAACCGTGGAATGACCCCTCGTATATTTGAATTCTTGTTTGCCAGGATTAGAGCGGTAACCATTATTGTCTTTACTTTCCTCTTTGATGTTTTTTCAGTGTGAAGGGTGCTTCCTGATACAAGCAATTGACATGACACCTTTTCGATTTAGGAAGAGGAAAGCCGGAGAGACGAGCAACTAAAGTACAACTGCAAATGCTCTTTTCTGGAGATTTATAACGAACAAATTACTGATCTTCTTGATCCTTCATCCTCAAATTTAATGGTACTGTACTTCCACACACTAATAAATTAACTTCCCCTTGTGAAATATTGAATGAATGTAGTTGGTCATGAACCTCTATGTTTTTTGCATATAAGGTACGTGAGGACATGAAAAAAGGTGTGTACGTTGAAAATCTATCAGAGTTCGAGGTCCACACCGTGGGAGATATTCTTCAGCTTTTGACTCAGGTGATACATTTTATCATTGTTTTTCCTCTTAGTTTAGTATGATTCACACAATCTTGAAGCACACATATCATATATGCATCCTCGTGAATTCTTCTAAAGCATATAATTGTGAATTAACTTTCGAGTTTATGTCTTAGGGTGCATCAAATAGAAGAGTTGCTGCGACAAATATGAACAGAGAAAGCAGCCGTTCACACAGTGTCTTTACATGTGTGATAGAAAGTAAGTGGGAGAAGGACTCCGCAACTAACTTCCGCTTCGCCAGGCTGAATCTTGTTGATCTTGCAGGTTCTGAGAGGTATCAAATCATTCTTTAACTAAATTCTGATGGAATAATGATTTCTGGCACAAAATGATGTAATTCTTATTGTTCCAATTCCCAACAGACAAAAGTCCTCTGGTGCTGAGGGAGAGCGTCTGAAAGAAGCTGCAAATATCAATAAATCATTGTCCACGCTTGGGTATTGTATTATTTTCAAGCATTGCTAAAGTAATGCATTTTCTGTTTTCTCGTCTTCCTTTAGCATTGACATGGATGCTGGATGTTCTTGTTTTCTAGTCACGTGATTATGATCTTAGTGGATGTTGCACATGGAAGACCAAGGCATGTTCCTTACAGAGACTCAAGATTGACATTTCTCCTTCAGGTGAAGAATTAGTTTGTTTCTTCTAATTATCAGAAACAGTATTTAATTATCTCTTAAGGTTCTTAACCAATATGGAATAACAGGACTCTCTTGGTGGAAACTCAAAAACAATGATAATAGCTAATGTCAGCCCATCTATCTGGTAATATTTCAACCTCCTGGAGTTACCATTTTCATTGTTTTTATACCTGGAGAAGCATCTATGAATCTTAAATCTCAATTTATCTACAGCTCTGCAGCTGAAACGTTGAATACATTGAAGTTCGCTCAGCGAGCAAAACTGATTCAGAACAACGTAAGCTTCTTTGCTTGTACAGATGACATTAAGTTACTTTGTCTGTTAATGAATAATGCCTTTACTTCCACCGTGACGCAGCCTTTAAAATTTCTGTATAACTGACCAAAAAAAAAAAAAAAAAAAAGAATAATGCCTTTACATGTGTGTGTGTGTTGACCTAGTGGTAGAGTGGTTAATGCCCGAGGCCAAAGGTCTCGGGTTCGAATCTACCGTGACGCAGCCTTTAAAATTTCTGCATTAAATTGACCAAAAAAAAAAAAAGAATAATGCATTTACATGCTGTTTTCTTCATATTTTTCATGATACAGGCTATCATCAATGAAGATTTATCTGGAGATGTTGCTGCATTGAAACATCAGATACAATTGTTGAAGGTCAAACTAGCTTCATATGGTTTCAACAATTCAGAAATTGGTCTGAAAATTTTTACAACTGAACTTGTAATTTGTTATTGGGACAGGGGGAGCTGTCTGCCCTCAAATGTGAAAGGGTAAATCGTTCACTGTTGTTTAGCCCCACCATCGATGTGGACTCAACAAACAAAGATGAAGATGATTCTAATGGAGGGGCACTTGCACAGGCACACCACAAAAATATGCTTGGAAATGAATCTGAGGGAGTTCTCAGAGTGTCTTGTAAACAGGTTAGATGTGCCGTTTTATCTTGTCTAGTATCTTGCAAACTGCAAAGGAATGTATTACTCATTTCAGAAAATAAGTACATGATAATTCTTGCTCCAGCAATGATTCAATTAAATGGGAAACTTTCAGTGAATTCTGCAATTAAATTTATGGATTTGAATTAGTGCAAGTTTGGTATTTGATACATGTTCTTCTTGAAGTGGTAACTTGTCCTACATATCTTGATTGCATTACAACATGTGCTGTATCCCTGATTGCAACTTATGCAAGTAAAGAATGCCCATCACAGCCTTTCTCCTGATTTTTTCGTTTGTTAGACTGCCAGAAAATATAAATAGATTTGGCACAATGATCTCGAATTCGTACTATTTCTTGCTTTAATTGTTGAATTTGCTTTTCTCCCTCTGACATGAGTAATAGATGTCAATGTTGATGCTCGTGATCATCTTTTTTCAGTCAAGGTACACTTATGCATCAAGTAAACTGCTAATTCCCTCTTTGTCATTTTAATTACAGTTAAAATCATTGGAAACTACTCTTGCCGGTTCCTTAAGGAGGGAAAAGATGGCAGAAACTTCAGTTACTCAATATGAAGCTGAGATTGAGCTCTTGAACCGCCTTGTATTTTTCACCCCTCTTTTATGGTTCAACAGGCATTCGATGAAAAGAGTGTAAACTGATTAATGTCTATAAATGCATTGCTTCTCAGGTTAGTCAAAGGGAAGAGGACACTAGGTGCACAAAAATGATGTTAAAGTTTAGGGAAGACAAAATTCAAAGAATGGAGTCACTTCTTGGTGGTTTGTTGTCAGCAGACAACTATTTAAGGGAAGAAAATAATGCACTTTCTGAAGAAATTCAGCTCCTGCGGTCAAGACTTGACAAAAATCCTGAAGTGACTCGATTTGCAGCTGAAAATATCAGACTTTTGGATCAAGTTCGACAGTATGTTTTGCTAAACATTATTTGTCTTATTAATTTTCAAGTTTTAAACCCTTGTTTAATTTCATCTATTAAAATTCTCTGGTTGGAGCATTCAGGTTTCAAGATTTCTATGGAGAAGGGGAGAGGGAAATGTTGATGAAAGAAGTATCTGAACTGAGAAATCAGGTATCTTAACTACATCAGTTTCTCATGTCTTATGCTTCTTAAAATAGTTTGCTTCTAAGTTTATTCATGCCTCTATTTACTGATTTGTTCTTGTTGACAGCTAATGTTCTTCCTCGATGGAAATCTGAAGCATTCTACTCATCTCGAAGTGAAGGTGGCATATCGTGCAACCTCTCTAAATCTAAATATATCTTTCTAGTTTTCTAGCTAGTGTAAGATTGAGTTATCTGTTCTTCAGAAACCTTAATATTGTTGTTTCTAATCTGTGACAGGATTCCAATCATAACAACGAAAATGGCTTTCTTCAAGAGGAGGTTTGTCTCGTCTTATATCTGAAGTTAAGCTTATGATTTAAAATTTACCATAAATCATGATAGTTAATATGTACTCGTCATAAAGTTGCAGAAAACTCTTTCTGAGCTAGAGGAAAGCAAGATCAAGCATAACCGTATCCTGGAAGAAAATACAAAGCTCCATAGGTGACTCATCAGACTCATATTTGGATTTCCTCTGTCCATTATGAGTTTATGACCTCACAATTAAAGTTATGTTCTCATGCCAATCTGTTGCAGAGAAATTGAGGAGTTACGTGCTTCATTAAATGCTGAAATTACTTATTCCCAAGAACAAGATTGCAGCACGGAAGTGATTAAGGTACAGAAATGGGATGCTAATGTTAGTTTTTACTAAGATAAAGAACAGAAATAACTGAAGAAACTTCCTTTTATATCCTATTTTTTGGTGATCTAATTGGCACTCCTCAAATATGAATCTTACTTTGTGTACAGAAACTGCATTTTAGCTGTTTATGTAACTTACGAGTCTTACTTTCAGGAATCCATAGTAGAAGTTCCTCTTTCTTCTGATCAGGCCACAATGACCACTAGGAGAGAGAAGGGCGGAACAACACGTAAGAATCTCCTGATGAGTGCAGAAGATATCATGGATTTACAACTGGAGTTAGACATTCTTAAAATCATTCTACAAGAGGAGAGGTCATACCATTCAGAACAAGAGGAAATGGCCAAATCTCTAAACCAAGAACTTCAGTTCTCAGAGGAAGTGGCTACTTCAGTTACCAAAGAGTATGAAAAAGTCCACGAAGAGCTCAAAACTGTGAAATTGGTTGTTGAAGCTCTTGAGTCTGAACAAATTCAATCCATTAATGAGATAGAAGATCTCAGAAGCACTTATGTGCATTTTGAAGAAATGTTAAAGGAGAAGGAGCTTGAAATTTCATATTTAAAGAATCAAGCTTCTTGTCAAGAGTTCAAAGATCTCTCAATATATAAGTCTGCAGAAAAGGAGGACTCTCCTTTAGAAGTGAAGTTGAAGAAGATGCAAGAATCTCTTGAAAAGGCTAAGAGACTGAATGCGTTGTATCAAAACGATCTTGTATTTCAAGCATCTGACCGAGAAGAAATGGAGGAAGTTCGGAGGCAGGTTGAGGGGGAAACTGCAGAGGTGATTGTTTGCTTGCAAGAAGAACTTTCTGTTCTTCAACAGGAAGTCCATGAAAGTAAAATGAAAGAGATGGAATCAAGTGCCAGGTCTGCAGAGCTGCAAATGGAAATGAAGATCATGGAGGAAAATTTATGTCTAAAGAGTGAAGAGAATGCAAATTTTTCTGAATTGCTTGAAGACAAAGAAAAGCAATTAAGAGTACTGACTGAAGAATGGGATCTAATCACCGGTGAAATTGAAAGTATTCTCTCTGATGGGAATGTAGCTCTTAATGATGCATCTGACCAGACTGATGTTATTTCCAGATCATTCCATCACAAAAGCAGTTGGATCTCCGAACAGTTTGGAAGAATGAAACAATATATTTTTGAAAAGGAGTTACTTATTGATGAGCTTAATCAATATTTGAAGGATGCAGTTGATAAGAAAGATGACTTGGAGCACATGCTGAGGTCTCTTAGAGGGGCGGCTTTGGTTATGACTGAGACTCATCAACAAGAGTGCAGCGAGAAGGATAAAGAGATTCTCTTTTTAATATCCGACTTAAATAATAAGACATCCACTGTGGCAGAGCTTCAGAGCTTAAGTAAGCATGGAGAGGATCAGCTCAGAACAGCATCATCTTGTGCAACCGCTGCTTTGGTGATTGTGAACAGATTGTGGGAGTTGAACTCTAACTATCACAATGCTTTGCAAGATAAGGAGCTTCAGATTAGAGAGTTCAAAGAAATCATTACCAAAAAAGATTCAGATCTCCAGGATCAGGCTTTGGTAATAGATGAAGCTGATGGAAAGACTCGCTCTCTCCAAAAGAAACTAGAAGCATCAGAGGAATATTGTGCAAAACTGAGTCTAGAACTCTCCGAGGAACGAAGATCCCGGGAAAATCTAGAGGTAAATCTTGAAAAGAATGAAGAAAATAAAATTTCTGAAGCCAGGGAACAACTTCAGGAACTACATTCTGGGGTCTCATCACTGAAGGTATTGATGAACCAGTATGAGATGCAGAGTGGAGACCCTCAAAAAGATAAAGACTCGGAGATGTCTATTTGTTCTTCAGCTAGTGATGAATGTGAATCATGGGTGCGCAAATGTTTCTCTTATTCAAATTTTCCGCAGGGCCTCAATTTTTTCTTATCGTTGACTAACTAGTTTAATATTGGTGCAGACAGGTACCAGAATAGCGCAAGACTTCAATGATGTAAGCTCCTGTAAAAATGGAGGTGAGGGTACTGAGACTTTTAAGTGTCTTTCTGATTCTGGTATTGCAAATAAATGCAAAATCGATGGCAACAATTTGGAGTCTGAAATTAGTTTGCATAGTGCAATCGGGAGAGATGCTGCTATTATTCTCTTGAAGAAAGAGATAGAAGGTGCCCTTAAAAGCTTAAAAGAAGTGCAAGCCCAGATGGATAAAATGCAATCAGAAAAAGAAGAGATTTTGGCGTCTGAGAGGTGTAATCGGAAGAGCATCGAGTCTCTGCTAAATCAGACAGTTTTCTTTAGAGATGAAATAGATAATTTTGAAGGTGTGATTGAGCTCAAAGTTAGTGCTTTAGATGGTAAGATAAGGAGAATGGAAGAAGCAGTGCAAGAATCTCTTGGTTCATGGTTCCAGCAAACAGAGGTAGGTTGTTTAATTTCTAGTCTATGTTTTGAGAGTTGATATGCACTGTAATGATCATGCTTCTTTATTGCTTTTTCTGCTTTAACATCTCTATATCATAACAATCTCACAGCACCTCATCTAAGCAGTAATTACCACTGCATTTAAGGCCTCCATTATAAATAGAATAAACAGTCTTGCTAGTTGCTACTAGTGGTACCACGTATGAGATGTTGTATTATTGACTCACGGCCTCTTCCACTATGTGTTTGGATCCCATTTTTGCAGTTACTGGAACATGAACTTGATGATGCTAAACTCGCTGCTGTCCAGAAAACAATTGAAGCTTCTTGCATTCTTAAGAAATTTGAGGAGTTCCAGGACACTGTGAAAGAAGCAGACATAATGATAAATGAGTTGGTGATAGCTAATGAAGCCTTGAAGCTTAGTGCTCATGATACAAAAGCAAAGGAACATGAATTTAACAGTGAGAGAGCAAACCTCATGAATGAAATCCAAAGCCTGAAACTCTCCAATAATCTGAAAGATCAGAATCATGTGGAACTGGAGAATAAGTATAATGCTGAATTTGTCATCTTGAAGAGGATGATTTCGGAACTTGAGGATGTTATTTCAGAAGTCCAGACGAGTTTGATGGAAGAATGGATGTCTGTGGCATCTGATTTCCTCAGTATGAAGCATCAAATTCATGAATCGACTGAATCCATTAGGAAATTGCTTGAGGAGGTCTGGTCAGAGATTATCGCCAAGGACTGTGCTGTGTCTGTGTTGCATCTTTGCCATATGGGAATTCTCTTAGAAACTGCAAATGGACTAAATGCAGAAAATGGTCTCCTGCACCATGGTTTATGTGAGTCAAACTCCACTATTTCAGAACTTCGGGAGCATAATTTAAGATCAAGAAGGGAGCTTGAAATGTGCAGAGTTTTGAAAGGCAAGTTGTTGGCAGATATCAAGACAGGTTTTGATCGCGTGTCGAGTAAAGTTGATGAAACTGGGGAAGTCACTCTCAAACTTACCTCTTTCAAAAAGAAGATACAGGATCTGCAGTATCAGGAAGAGGTGATGCTACAAAGGTCGAATGACATTGGATCTGAACTGGCCATGCTAATGAAGGAGCTTGATCCAAGCAACAAACAAGCATTAACTTCTATTATGGATCAGGAAAAACTACTGAAGGAGAAAGATGAATTACTTCAGTATCAAGAGGAAAATTTCATGCTAGAACTATTAGCAAAAGATTTTGAACTGTTAATTCTGTCGGCCAAGTTAAAGCAGATATGCCTTCTGAAAGCAGATGCGGAGAATGCTTTAGTTAGTACTCTTGAAATCCTTGAACATTTCAAGAAGGAAATAGTATTCAAGAGCTTAGATGCTGCTTCCAGTGAATTGATACTGCATGATAAGGAACATAGGAATGAAAAATTAGCAGAAGACGTTAAGATGAAGGAAACTGCTATGGAAATCTCTTGTAGTCATATCTCTGAACTTCAGAAGCAAACACAAAATATGCAGAATGACATTCGGCTGCTGGAAGTGGAATCTCAGAGACTCCAAGTTGAGCTGGGAAGGAGAGATGGCGAACTTGGCAGAATAAGCTGCCTTGAGAGAGAATGAAAGCCTGTTGCTTCATCTAAGCAACTGTAAGGCAGAGTGTCAAGTACTACATAAGGAATTGGAGGACAATAAGGTTGAATTTGAAGCCTCAGCTAGAAACACCCACAGCATTGATGTCGAAAATCACAGACTACGAGACAATGTTTCCGTGTTGGAGAATAGCATTGCCAAGTTAGAGGAAGATCTAACTTTGTCTAAAGTGGAAATCAGAAACCTTGAACTATCTCAATCTTCTGTTCAAGATGACTTGTGCATTAGAATCCAGGATTTGGAAAGGCAACTGGGTGAAGTCAAAGCCTTGAAAGAAGAGAACATGTGTTTGAGAAATGAGTTAAGCCTCAAAGATATTAATGAGTCCAAATACCTCAATTCTATGAATTTAATTAGTTTGAAGAATATTGATTTGGCCGAAACTGTAGATAAATTAAGCTGCAATATGCTCAATGTAATTGAGGAGAAATTCAATGAGATAGATGATATGTTTCAGAAGATAGACAATGAAATGGAGAGGGGACACATATTTGTCAACCAGTTCCAATATGTGGAGAATCTTTCTAAACAGTTGGATTCTGAAATTTTCTCTCTTCACACAGACTTGTCAAGAAAGGATGATATTCTCAAGGGGCTGTTGTTTGACATGACTTTGCTCCAGGAATCTGCATCTAACAATAAAGATGAGAAAGACAATAAAGATGATCTGCTTGCTTCTTTGAGGGTATTGGAAAAAGATCTTGAATTAAGGTCTCTTGAACTGGAAGAAGCTACTACAGAGCTAGCCAAAATAGCTGCTCATGAATTGGATCTCAGAAAAGAAAATCAAAGAATAAAGTCACTATCCCAAGAAAATGCTGAGCTCTTAGCTATTTCTCAAGATGCCTTTGATGCTAGAAATTCCATGGAGAAGGAATTAGTGGAGGCAAGGATCAAAATTGAGAACTTAGAGTTGGAAGTTGCTGATATGGATATGGCTCTTGTCAATCTGAATAAAACTACAGAATCATTGAAGAGCAACTTGGATACTGTCACGGGTCAGAGAGATGGATTGGACAGTAAAGTTTTTACTTTGACCAATGAGCTTGAGATGGCACGATCTCTTGCTGAAGAAAATGAAGCTATAGCTACTGAAGCACGAGAGGTAAAATCAATCCTGATTTCTTGTGTCTAAATAGCTACTGAACAGGATACAGTTCTCTAATATGTATGTATATTTTTTGGCTTTTTCTATGACAGGTAGCTGAATTGCAGAAAGTACATGCTGAGGAAAAGGAAGAAGAAGTGAGACTATTAGAACGATCCATTGAAGAGCTTGAATGTACTATAAATGTACTCGAGGAAAAGGTATCCCCATTCGTAAAGTTGTATACCAATATCTATTTTGCTATCATCTATAACATTGCCATGATTCCACTCGTAAGGTTGATCTCGTCAAAGGAGAAGCTGAGAGGCAACGATTGCAGAGAGAGGAACTTGAGCTAGAGCTTCTTGCTTTTAAAGAACACATGCAGAAAGTCAGAGGCAATGATTCTGATGTAAAAAGGTCTGACAGAAAGTTTTGCTTAAGCCTTTAGAAACTGCTACTTATAATTATTACTAAGTATTGTGAGTACGTGTATTCAGATGTCTAGATGACAAAGAGAAGAACCTTCAGGAGGCACATAAACGTGTTCAGCTTCTTGAAAATGAAATAGCTGCCCGAGATGCTGAGGTGATGCCCTACGATTTCCAGATTACTTCATATGATTATATTTCAAATGTCTGAAGTAAATGGTTTAGTTTTGTTTAGCAACATTCGAAAAACTAATTTGATTCTAATTCTCCTGAACAGATTTCCCAATGTAAAGCACATATCTCTGAGCTAAATTTGCATGCAGAGGCACAGGCTAATGAATACAAGCAAAAGGTGGGTCTAAGTGTCAATTAAAATTACTTTAAAAGAACTACGAATGTCCTTCCCATAAATAGATACTTACGTGAAATGCTTAAATCAGTTCAAGGCATTGGAAGCTATGGTAGAGCAAGTAAAATCCGAAGCTCCTGCACCTAATAGCGCAAATTCATCATCAAACAAAACGGAAAGAAATCCTTCAAAGCCTAGAGGCTCAGGATCTCCTTTCAAATGCATAGGATTGGGCTTAGTTCAACAAATTAAATCTGAAAAGGATGAAGAGGGAAGACAACGGATTGAGGAACTTGAGGGTCTAGCTGCAAGCAGACAAAAAGAGGTAACATTCCTGGTGAATAACTGCACATAAACATCCCCGCTCCTGTAAAACATACAACACATGAGTTTACACATTTTCCCCACCTGAAACGCCTCACTTTCTATTCAGATATTCATGCTTAAAGCAAGACTGGCTGCAACTGAAAGTATGACTCATGATGTGATTCGGGATTTACTGGGTGTAAAACTGAATATGAAGAACTATGCTGTAAGTTTGCATTTTGATACGACATCATGAGCTTTTAGTTTCCAAATTGTGATTGCACTATCATAAAGAACATTAGCAGGTCATAACAGTTTATTTGTAATTTTATTCTCCAAATAACAATTGCTGAAAAGGAAAAATGTGCTTCTGCACAAAGAATGTGAACATGTTATATAGGCGAGAGCTGTTGAGACAATGTGAGCTCAGCACAAAAGAA
Source organism: Salvia rosmarinus (assembly GCA_036937905.1). NCBI lineage: Eukaryota > Viridiplantae > Streptophyta > Magnoliopsida > Lamiales > Lamiaceae > Salvia > Salvia rosmarinus. Next base: position 81,630,401 of record CM072815.1, on the reverse strand, counting down.
TGTGACTCATTAATATTATATGTTTCTGCCAGAATTTAGTGGATAATCAACAGCTTCACTCATTAATCGAGGAGGCTCAAAACCACGTTGAATCTGATGTCAAGGTAAAATCTTTTCCCAAGTTACCATGTCAGGATTATAAGATGAATACTGAACCACCTAGAACCTCAACTGATTTCTATTTTCCAGGATCAGGAAGTTGTTAGTTTAAAGCAGCAGATAAACGAGTTCCTTAAAGAACGGAATGGGTAGCGGCATGTTAAATTACTTTTTTAGATGTATTCTCACTTAATCGCTAGCTTACGCCTGTGCTCTATCAAATTTTAGATGGCTAGAGGAGATCGAGAGAAAACAAGCTGAACTGATGGCTGCACATGTTGCATTGGAAAAATTACGACAACAAGATCAACAGCTTGCGACTGAAATTGAGATGTTGAAGGTAGAAGCTTTGTTTAGCAATATTACTCGAAAAGGCCAGGTTTCCACATTTTTTATTTTATTTGATGTATACTACCTGCGATTTCTCAGACAGAAAATACTAATCACAAGAAGAGGGTGAGGGAAATTGAAGATGAGATCAAGAAGTTATCAGGTCAGCAGAATATTCAACAGCGTATCCATCACCATGCAAAAATTAAGGCAAGAACTCTTCGATTCTCTTATAAAGCATGAACAGTTCTCCATAGAAGTGGATACCCGTACACATTCGCACTGGGATATAACGTCTGGAATGCCTTGTCATGTCATAGGAAGAAAACAATTCCCTAAGATGTCAAAATGAAGAACTCAGCAACAAGCTGCAAAAAACAGAGGCTATTCTTTCGCGTGTGAAGGAAGAGCTAGCTCAATTCCGAGTAGCGAATGGTGGAAGTGCCTACATTAATTTTGATGAGGAGCAGCTGCTGCACAAGAAGTTGCAGGTTAGCACGGAATGCAAAGTCTATTCAGATGAATCAATCACAGATACACAGATAAAACAGAGCCTATTCTAATAACCAGTTCCTTTCTTGAAACAGGAAACAGATGAGGAGAGGCTGCAATTAGCTCAGAAGTTACTAGGCTTATGCACTTCCGTATTAAGGGTAAGACTATTTCTTTGTCTAATGTTTCAAATCTGTTCTTTTTCCATCGAAGCAAATCCAGCAGAGCGATTTACCTTGTTTGTGTGGCTTGAAATAACAGGCTGCTGGAATAACTAGACCAGCTTCTGAGATAGGTATATCTGTGGCTGAAGAAGCACTTGAGCAACTTAACAATAGGGTTGTTGCCCTCAAAATGGAGCTTGATGATGCTAAACTGAAGGTAGATATTTGTGCTATCAATTTTTGCTGATAATTTTCAACAAAGTTCATCTATTGCTTGGATTAAGTATCTATTTCCTTTTGTCCTTCCTCTTTTTGTATGAATATTTTATGTTCATAATGTGTCTTTTCCCCCCCTTTAGGTACGAATCTCGGACGAAAGAATCAGATTGTTTGAGCAGATGCCACAAATTTCTTCTTCATCAGCAGCACCAAGCTCAAGGGCTGATGAAAATTGTCCAGAAAGAAAGCGAGCTTCTCAATCTCCATTTCTTTCTGCTTTTGATCGATGAACTGATGATCGGAGTTAGTTAGCATTTTGCTAGCAGATGAAATTGCGTCTGTTTGTTCTGTAAATAGATACAAACTTTGTATATTCATCAGGGATACTTATATGAACAGATGTATATCCAGAGCCTACTGTAAATCACTTCAAAACAGAAGATTGATTTATTAATTTTGTGCTTCTGTATGCAAATCGATTTTCAAATTCATACACCAGTAAATATTAAGATCTCTTCATTCTTAAATGATTTCTCATTATGTCTGTCTGTCCTAAAAAAATTGTTGTAGAAATAGAAAGTCAGCTGCAATCCCAAATCTAAAACCCCTTGAACTGAAAACAGAAATTTCAATCCCAATCCATATTATGTCTTCACTAATGCATATGGATATATAATATACTTACCTTTCCACAGTTTATCTACTAAGAAGTGTATGTATATGATCTCATCTCTTTCTATAGAAGTGTATATATATGAACAACTCTCTCTCTATGTATATATAATATAAAGAGTAGTTGTGCAGATGGAGTTGTATAACGGTGATTCTAATTAATTCCTAATTTGATTTAGATTTGGTCTACAACAGTGTTTTTAAAACCGGATCGGATTGATCGATCGGACCAGTTTAATTGCAAACAGACTGTGTAGATTGTTCGATTTTAATTTACTTTCAAATTTGAAAAACATCATGCGAACCGCTAAAAATCGGTGACTTGATAACCAAGTGAACAGGTTTATGCGAAAATAAATTATTAGGCCGAAAAAAATGTTGCTCCCAATATGACAAACTAAGACCACAACCATTGTAGCAACTTAAGAATTTGGTTTTGAAACTACGATTTATTAATTAAACCAAGTCTAAATGTTAAAATAAATAAAAATTATATTTATCAAATAATTATCATTATATAACTTGCAATTAACATTTCTAAATCATCATTGTCAAATTATTTTTTCATAAAAGTTCCATTCATTTGGTTATTATGACATAAAAAATGATGGCATGAATTAATGAAAATTTGTAATTGTTCTTTGTTCTTTTTTTTTATTATAAAAAATTACTTTGAATTATTTACGATGTCAAATTAATATTGAAAAATAATTCTATATACTTTTAGTTGATACAATATATATATTTATTTACTATTTGATTTAATTTATATCATGTTAATAGTTTATTCAAGTATTTATATGTTTTTTATATAGAGAAAGTATTTATATATTTAATATATAAACATCACATATACGGATCATCCAATTTTTCAAAATCTCGAACCGATGCCAACGACCCAATCAAATGACCGTTTTGATGTCCGGTCTGGTTTTAAAAACATTGATCTACAGAAAATGAGAATATAGTATAAATGTTAAATAGAATCACTCTTTAATACTCCTTTTCTTCCACAGATTTGCTATTGTTTCCAGGCCCCCGAGTAAGAGTGGGCCTTCTCCACCGTTTTATTACCTATATTGATTTCCGAAATTTCTGCAAAACCAAACCTTTCGACGCGATTCTCTATAATCTGGTGACTTTTAAAAGCTAAAATATAAAAAGCTCAAATAAACCTCTATATATTTTAGTTCCCTTTTTGTTTAAAGATATTTCTGAAGGAAGAAAAAAGGGTGAAATGATGGCTTGTTTATCATCTTTCAATTCAATCTGTATTGAGCCAGTTAGATTGACAGTAGAAAAATGAGAATTACAAACACCCTTTTTTCTGTTATGTGATTGGTTATTTAATTCTTTAATCGGGCTTTTGAATTTGGTTAACAATGAGATCTTTCTTTTAGTTCCTTAGCCCATGGCTTAATGATGAATAATAGTTGTTAAACCGGTTCAAGTTCGCAACTCTGAGAGTTCAGCTTTTTTGGGTTGTGAAGTTCTTGCGCTGACTAAGATTTTTTTATTTATTTTTATTAATTGACCATTACTTCTATCTCGTATCTCCATTATTCATGAATCTTGATCTACTTAACATTAGGGGCAATTTGATTCATGTATTTAAGATGGTTACACTTCCATCACCAACATCTGTGAGCTTTATTTGTTTGTAATGTATCATTAAAAGTCCAACTTGTGTAGAAGCACAATCATCTTAACTCATTCAAGTAGAAAGTTCTGTGAAATTCTTTTTGAGCAGCTGATATTACGAGGATAGAAGGGCTTTTTGAATGGTAAATGCTAATTAAGTAAATGTAGCATCTGTAAATTATCAATTATTAGACATACTTATGTCGATGTTGCATGGGGTAAGTTACACATATAATTCTAAAGGAACAGTTCGAAATATGCTAAAGAAAAGAATTCAACAACAAATTCTATGGAAATACTAAATTCCAGCAGTAAAGACGGTGGTAGGCCTGAAACACAGCAAACAAACAGTTTCATTTGGAAAACATCACACTACAGAATGCTATTTGTAGAGAAGACAACAAACTTTCTTTTGCTTGTAGGCTTAAGAGCAATGCAGCTGGAAAATAAGCATCCTTGATCACATAGCATAGACTATTTCTCCACTGCTATCGATGTCAAGGTCAGGGTCGCTTTCAAGATCCTCGTCCATGTCGTCATCTATGTCAAGGCTTCCTGTGAGATACTGGTTAAGGCTGTTGGTTCCAGCAGGTGGGATGGTAGCCTCAGTTATTATCTGCATAATCTCACTATCACTCTGCATAGGTTGCTCTGGCTCTTCAAACTGATTGTTTGCCATGTTGTTGTCCATGAGATCCGTTGGAAGATTCTTTAAAAACCACTCGTGGTTTTTGATCTCCGGGATTGAAATCCTCTGTTGACATATCATGCATTATGAAGTTCAGTTACGACAAGATGAATAGGAAGTACTCCCTTCGTCCCCCAATAAGTGTCCCATACCGTCAAAATACACATACCAAGAAAACGGGCAATTTTACTCTTACTGCCCCTAATTATTACATTGATGTCAAGGGAAAATGGGAAGTTGGGCACCTCTTTACTATAAAATTCTAAAATAAGACATTTATTCGGAGACGAAATTCAATTTCAAATATTCGCGGACAGAGGGAGTAGCAAACTCATCACAGATTGTGAGAGCTGATTCAACTACTGACCTTTGCAGGGTCCGCCACAAAGATCCTTGAGATGAGATGACGGCATTCTGGGGATATGTGGACGTAGTCTGGGATGGAGTACTGAACGTTCAAGATTCGCTGCCAAACATGCCAACGCCTAATGAGGAAACGACGAAACACAAAGGAGTTGGGATACACTATCAACAGGTACCTGTATAGTCTTTTTGAAGTTTTTTGGTTCCTCGGGGTCCTCAAATGGATATGCACCAACCAACATGACATATAAAGTTACTCCACAAGACCAGACGTCTGCGATCTATATACATTAAACGATGCATAGAATATCACATTAGTTATCTTACTGTGCAAAAGGTAACACTAGTTTTTTTTTATTGTGTGACAAGATCTAGGAGAAACATTTGAAAATGAGTTATTTAAGTCGGATAAAGAAGAAAGTGGAAGTTTTGACTTCTCACTGAGCTCAACTGCTCTTATTTTGACCCCAACCTTCCTCTTAGTGCAACATGTAATGGCATAACGTATTTTATTTCCTCTTTGGGAATCTTTCCACGCTCTTCTAGACCCATCTCTAGACCTTAATGGAGCTACTTGCTACCTAACTGATTTCTTTATTTCACTTAGTCAACTCTATTATGAAACAATATTTAGACAAATGAAAAGGCTTTCCTTTTTTGCTACCCTTTGAACGTTTTTGGGGAACATAAAAAACATCCATGAAGGTATAAAATAATGGCAAAGGAAAAACTTTGGGCTTTAGTTGCATAGAAAATAAATAAATGAGTTGCTGAAAATCAGATGGATCATAATTAACTAACTACTCACCTTTCCGTCGTATTCTTTCTTAAGCAACACTTCAGGGGCAATATATGCAGGGGTACCAACTGTTGACTTCGGTTGTGAATGAAGCACCGACGACTAAAACAGGCAAGCAATCTCTCAGTAGACATTATTAATGAATTCATATAATCAACAACTTTAGTTTCACGAAAGAAAAGGCCTTAAGTTAATAGTAGCGAGCAAGAACAAGCATAAGTGGATATACCTTTGAGTACCCAAAATCACAGATTTTCAGCCGAGGAGCCGGGCTTCCGTCCAGTAACGTATTCTCCAACTTCAAATCACGGTGGCAAATTTGCTTCATAAATAAAAAAAGTGAACCAATTGAGGAATATGCTCTCTAGTTTAGGGGGGAAACACACATAAAAACAGTTTGATCAATTACCATAGCATGGCAGTAGCTGACCCCTGATATGAGTTGCTGGAAGAAAAACCTTGCCTAATTATCGATAATAGAGCAGCCATTAACAAAAGATTAAAACTTTACTTTGCCACTAAATCTAAAATTTCAATGCATTGGTAAGAAGGGACCTCATCCTCACTGAATCTCCCTGCATTGCATATCCGTTCGAAAAGTTCTCCTCCGGAAGCAAATTCCATCACAATGGCCAAATGCGTCGGTGTCAGTATGACCTAAAATATAAACTTATGCATAGAGTTATCATCAAGCACAAAACATACCAAGAATCAAGAATGGATACTAAAACTGTTTTACCTCTTTAAATCTGACGATATTGGGGTGTCTGAGAGACCTATGGTTAATGATTTCTCGCTGTACATTCTCATCAATCTATCACATGAACGCAAGAATCACAAAATGAGTTACACAACAACGATATTAAATTGGTAACTAAAAGCTTCGAGTAATTAAATCACATCTTCCCACCGCCGCTCAAACTAGAAGTTGCAAGTAAGGAAACAGAAACATCTAATTTAAAGCCAACAATGAACACATTGTCCTATCTCTTCACTTCCAGACTACAGTCAAATCACAATCAAATGCTAGCAATACTCATTTTTGAACACCCATTCTTCAAAAATCTTTGTGATTATTTCAAGTAAATTGATCAAACACAACAAAAGAAAACCTAAATAAACAGTTCCCTTAACACCTCAATATCCTCCTTTCACTCCACAAATATTTGAAACGCATAATTAATTCAAACACACAAACATCCCAACTATAATCCAGGACCTAGAGCTCCATAAAAATCCATTGATCATCAGCAGCAAAGAACAACAGCAACCAAAAATTACCTTCTCGCCCCTCTCGATGTACTTAACAGCAACAAGCTCCCCCGTCTGCCGATCCCTCATGAGCCGGGCCACCCCGAAATTACCCGACCCGATATCCCTAACCAGCTCATACCTATCGCTGTCATGCATGATCGGCATGTCCATCCCTGGCGGCCCGCCACCCGTCACTGGAGGTCGATCCATCCCCAGAATCTCTATCCCCCGCCCTCAGATTCCCCAAACAGAACGCACGATCACCGCAATCAAGCAGCTCCCATTAACATCAAAAAATCTTCCAAAACCCAATAAAATAAGCCGATAAAATTCCCCAAAACTAACGTGGCGCGAGATGAATCACGGAAGGGGCGAGTTCAGGTGAGTATAGATAGGGATAGGCTTGCAGCATGCCCTCGTGAAGAACTCACTTACCCGCAACACCTCACCACCAATAATTTGACCATAAGTTTCCTCTTTTTTTGTATCGGATTTCCATGATCATAGTGCGTCACTTTATTGGCGTTAAAATAAAGTGGAATCAGTTGAGAGAGAGCTTATTATATACTTTATACGTGATTCAAGGTGTGTGCGCGTTATCGAGAGAGAGAGAGAGAGAGGGAGAGGGAGAGGGTGCTCGTGAAGTGAAACTGCTTTTTAGTTTGTGCAAAAATGACAGTTGGTTCGCTTCTTTCCACTTCCCCAGAGCGGCAGAGATGAGGAGGAGAGATTTTTTGGATTATTTTATTATTCTTTTTTTTTTCAGAGGAAGAGGCTATCGTTGTTGTTGCAGTGCTGGCGTTAGCATAATTGAGAAATGACGGATCTACCCCCTGAGAATTTATAATTACTCGAGTGGCGGAGACTGCAGCGAAAGGGAGAAGGGTAGTGTGGGCAGTGGTAGAGTGGTTTCCCGAACTCACGTGTCGAATCCACCGCGACGCAGCCTTTAAAAATTTCGTATTAAATTACCAAAAAAAGAGAAGGGAGAGGGCTGTTTGACGACACGTGTAATGAGGCGGGTTGGGCCGCAGTGATACTCTTCTGGGCTCGCTTCTAGTTTGGGCCTTGCATGCTCTCTGTAGTTTGATGAAATAGAAAAGATAATTTTAATCACATAATCTTGGTCGACCATGTTTTTACTCCTCCGTATCTCCAATCAAGACAACACTTTTGCACAAATATTAAGAAAAAATGGGTTAAGGGTTTAATTGTGTTGGTCCACAAGATTTAATGTTAATAAAGTAGAGAGAAATAGAATCGGAGAGAGAAAGAGAGGAGAGGCATGATTGGAGAGAGAGTAGACATGATTTAATTTCGCCAATTTTGACGGTCTAAATGGGTTGAGACAACCCAATTTGCAATTGTGCCAATTAAATGAGACGGAGGGAGTAGTACATAAACAATTGTTTAATTTTATGTTTCAATTCCACTAATATTTTTAGGTCGAATTTAGTGTATTTAATTTTTTAAATATAATTTATTTTTTAATGTAATTCGTAAGTTATTGTACAAGAGCTGGGTTTGTTAAATGTGTACATCGATTAAGAGGTGTTTGGTTGAACATAAATCACCAAAAATTTTATAATTTGTTTTTAAACTGAAAAACAAATTATATGTTTATTTTTGTTTTATGTTCTCACCAAACACCTCTAAATGCTACAGTAGAGGATATGTAGAAAAAATCAATGGTGAGGGATGAACTTTCTAGATTTCAACTTCGAGATCTTGATAATCCAATATTCCTACCATTCAATTTGATAAGTGAAACTTTTATACAACAACTCGCCCAAAATTTCGATGATTTCACGATTTTATAAGAATACAAATTTAAATTTTTGATTGGCGAAAACGTAAAACTCGTTATAAAATAAATGAAATAACTATTATTTTTATAATTTATGTTATTATTACTATAATAATAATAAAATAATAATAACAAACTAATAATAATAATTTATTCTTATTTATGAATATTATTATCATTTTTATTATTTATATTTATTATTATATCATTGTTGTTGTTGTGGTTATTATTAATTTAATTAATATTATTATTTTTACTATTATTTTAATACAATGTTTATTGCTATTAGTTATTAGTTTTATGTAAATATTATTTATTACTATTATTATTAATTATTATTATTAATATTATTATTATTATTTTACTAGTTTTATTGTTGTTGTTATTAATGTTATTATTTTAATATAATTATTTATTGTATTAATTATTATTTATTATGTTAATATTATTAATTATTATTATTTTTATCACTATTACTATATTATTAGTTAATTATTTATAATAATTACTATTTAGTTTTTATTATAAATACTATTATTATTATTATTATTTATTTATTTTATAAGATAAAAATAAATAAGAATAGTTTTATTAAAAAATAAATAAATTTGGCTAATATCATGTTCATGAGAATAAGCATTCTTTCGGCAATGATGATTACTACCGTAAAATCTTACCAACCATAGGATTGAGAATGAACGTATGAATCACCATTCCATTTATGTGTATTAGCCGCCACTTTAGTGTTTGTAACGCTAGTTGCGAGTTTCTCTCGTTATAAAAGAGTAAAGATTTAATTTATTTAGTGCAAAAATGATAAATGAAATTGTTGAAACTTATTATATTCTCGGTGGGTAAAGTTCAATGTTATAATTGGTTGATAAGGCAAACTAAGCTATGTTACTTAATTTCAATTATTAAGATGGAGTAAAAGAAAATTGGATGTCCCAATAAATGGAAATTACTTGTGAGATGAGGGAATGACTGATAAATATGATCATCAATGAATGATACGGATACCCGATGTTGCCCCTAACTACATCATCATGCATTTAACCAAATCCATGGTCGGAATCATGAACTCTTACTTTCTTTTTATTCCATTCATAAATCTCATATTAAATTGAAAAATTACAGGGCTCAAGTATGGACAGTGGCGGAGCCAGGAATTATTTCCTGGGGGCCCAATTAATATAATAAAATAAAATTATAAAACAATAATAATTTAAATAATATAATGAGTTTATTATAATCCTTTTAGAAATTTGATTGATAATATTAATTCATATATAAAACTTTATTATTTGCATATATATTTTATTTTATCAATATAAAATAAATTATAAAAAAAAATTACATTTTATCAACATAAAGCAAATTATAGAAAAAAGAAAGATAAAGGAAAATATGTAGCTAAGAGGTATGGAACCAAAATCTCCTAAATGAGAGATGAAAATCATAACCTATTAGATTACAATAGATTTAGTTATTAAATGTTAAATATCTATAGAGAGGGCACACATGTTTAGCTAAGAGTTAATTCACATATACAGTGTTATTATTTATATACATATTTTATTTTATCAATATAAAATAAATTATATAAGAAAGAAAAAAGAAAAAAAGATCCCAAAATAAAGAGAAGAAATAGAATAAAGAGGGGGAAAAAAGGCACAAACCAAAAAGAAAGAAATAGAATAGAAAAAAAAAAAAGAGGAAAGAAAGGAAGAGAGGAAAAAAAAGAGGAAAGAAAGGAAGAGAAAAAAAAAAGGAAAGAAAAAGAATAAAAAGAAAGGAAGAAGAAACAAAAAAAGGAAAAACGTCAAAAAGAAAAGAAAAGGAGAAAAAAGAAAGGAAGAAGAAACAAAAAAAAGGAAAAACGTCAAAGCTAAGGGTCGAACTCGGGACCTCCAATAAATAATGAAGGACCTTATCAATCAGACTAAACGAATTTTTTGAAAATATATTTACATATCAAATATATAGTTAGTTTTTAAAAATGTGACCCACGGACTTCTGCGTCCGTCAGTAGCCCGCCATCTGAGTATGGATTAACATAATTTATCCGTTCTTGAAACTCATGGATTATATACTAAAGTAAAACATAACTTCTTAAAAGATGTTTTCCACAGGAAAAAAAAAAAAACTAAAGCCCATCAATCCAAAAGAGGAGAGGATATTCGATAATTGAGCGGACATTGTGTGCGAGCAGGCTTTTTGATTGTGTAAAGAGGGAATCAATATATTTTCACTATTTTATTATTTTTTCTTTTCCTTGAGAGGTATATTTAGATTTTGATGATTATTATTTGAATTTGGATCCCTACTTCGAAGAGGCTCCCAAAGGGATTTGCTCTACAGATTTAGGTTGTTTAGTTCATTGAATTTTACTTATGATTTCTTTTGAGCTGTTATTTTCTTTTAACTCTCTTTATGCGGTATTTCATTTTCCTTGAAGGGATATGATTTCATTGATAAACTATCTCAGTTCTAGGAACTAAAAAAAGATGGTCCATAAATCTTAAATAAATGAATAATAGAAATTAATTTTCATGTTAAATAATGTATCTATATATATAAAAACAATAATACGGTTTCATGATAATATAATTTGTATATTATAATAATGGATTTTATATACTATGATAATGTATTCTACTTCAATCATACAAAGAGAAACGTTGAATATTAATTCCAAAGTTCTACAAATAGACTTTTTTATTTGATCCTATATTTATATCATTTAAATTTGCGTTTCCACGTCCCTTCAGCCGTTAGGGTTTTGTTTTCTTTCCGCGTCCCCTCTGCCGTTGGGGTTGTTTCTTGGATCAGCCGCCGGTTGGCTTTTCCTGGTGTCCTTTGTTTTCTTTTGTCTCTTCCGCCTCCTCTTTCTTCTCTTGCACCGCTTCTTCTCCTTTTCTTTTCCTTGTTTTTCTTTTGTTTGTTTTGCGTGTCGGATTCTCCCTTCGGGAAGGGTGGACCAACATCTTCCTTTTCGTGGTGTGTTGCTTGGTTTCTCAAGATCTGACAATGCAATCTGCTAATGATGAGGGGCGTGGATATACATGGGGAGGACGAGGATGAACCGCTAGTGATCCATATCTCTCAAAATAACCCGAACGCCATCGCTAGTGCCCTCGGTCTCATTGGACGTGTGTGGATCAACCGATCCATCAACTCTTATGCCTTGATGGATACTATGAAAAGATTTGGAATCCTCCGGAAGGTATGACATGTCGCGAGATCGAATCCAACTTGTTCTCTTTTCGATTCAACACTCGAGAGATGTGGAAGCAGTGGTAAGTGGGAGTCCTTGCACTTTAATAAGGACGTCTTGGTTCTAATGAAGATTCATCCAGTATACAACCCTCCGCCATAACTTTCTCAAGACCTTCTTTTGGGTTCGGATCACGATCTTCCAATGGGTGCTCGAAATATGGAAGTTTTACGCAACTGGGCTCACGATAGGCAACTTGGAGGCGCACCATGAATCTTTGATGGGACCGAATCGAAATGTTCGAACTAAGGTGGAGATTAACTGAAAACCTCTTAAACAAGGATTAAAAGTGAATGTGGAGGAAACATACTATGGTCGCCTCTTAAACGACGTCTCCCAACCTTCGCTATATGTGTGGGTGGTGGGACATAGTGAAAAGGATCGTGAAAGTGGGAACCCATGGTGGAGGCCATAGGACTACCATAGGAAAGTTCAACGACGGTATAAGAGCATCACCATTGAAGAACGCCAAATATCTTGTGGATAATGGCAAAACCAGAAAATCTTTGTATGCCAAAAGTCCATCAACTAAACTCGTGTTTGATGGAAAAGAGTCCCCGTTGAGGGATAATGATGAGGGTACAAAATCTATTCCTCCAGAACAAGTGACTGAATTGTTAAGCTCTCTGGAAAAAGTTGATGTTGGGATAAAGGTCTCGCATACACCCCCAAACCATAACCCCGCCCATATTCCCTGCAACCCACCTCTAATTAACCCTCCTCCAGCCCCAAATCTCTCCCCATATCGACCCCCATATACCCATCCAGCTACCCCACAGACCTTTATGTATCAATCTAACCCCTACGAAAAATCATCTTTGGAAAGTGATCATGGCAGCAACCCAACATACACCGTGACCTATACCTCTCCTCCCACAAGGACCCACACTACTGAAACCAATTCCCTTATCACCAAAACCCAAGTCACCACACAGACCATCCATTTTGCTACCCAACTCAATCCGGGCCCAGAAACCAGCCACACTAGTAAACCGCTCAATACCTTGATCCCTGAACAGTCGACCCACATACCCTCAGCGAGCTTGCGCCGCATCAGGATTAATAAGCGACGCCAGGAGCAACAGAGCACTAAAGGGACTATGGCCCAACTGGAAATGGTGCAGAAGAGGAAGCTCCCAGAAGCTACCGATGTGAATTGTGCGACCTCACCTAAACGCACCAAAATTTCAATTTCGAACTCGAAAACACCATGGGAATATCGGCGGAGGTTGCTAAGCAACCCCGCCGCCCCCAATGAAAATCTTAAGCTGGAACTGTCGCGGGCTTGGGAACCAAGCGACAGTTCGGGCCCTTGCAAAGATCCTAAGTTGGCACCGGCCGGAGATCATATTCTTGATGGAAACTAAGAGGACGGCTCAAGAGATGCGCGAGATTAATTACCGCCACTTCAGATTCAAAGGATGCTTTGTGGTTCCATGCGTGGGTGATGGACGCCACAGACGGGGTGGTCTGGCTCTTCTATGGCGAAACACGATTGATGTTACTCTTCTAACATACTCGCAAAATCACATTTCTGTTTCCTTTACAGAGAGTATTAATGAGATAACGAGGTATGTGTCCGGGATGTACGGTTGGCCTGAGGCGGAGAATAGGTGGCGTACCTGGGAGCTTCTTGATCAGATCAAAAGAAACACTAATGACCCTTGGTGCTGCGTTGGTGACTTTAATGAGATCCTCTGGTCAAGAGAAAGAGAGAGGTGGAACTCAAAGAAATTTCTTAGCCATGCAAGCTTTTCGTGATGCTGTGGAACGGTCAAACCTGCATGAAATTAATTGTGTGGATAATCTCTTCACATGGTGACACGCTGTCGTTTAGCGTTCAAAATAAATTTATAACCTATTGCCCATCACAGGCGTAGCCAGCGATAAGTATAGGGTCGATCCCACGAGGAGTTGGTGTAGTAATCTCTGATGTCACGATGTCACTTAAAAGGGACGAGGTGGTGTAATTATCTTGATCACTATAGGTATGACTAAAGTAACCTGAAACAATCTCAAAGGGAATATCAAATAATAACGAATCTAGCTTGGGCAACAACTCGGTGAAGACGACTAACACTCGGTCATAGGTGCAAAGATTTTCTCTACATGACATGCATCAACCGGTTATAAGAGACATACGTCGTGACCCGTTGTCACGCGCCACGCCCACGACGCACCCCTCCAAGTCTATCCTTTTCGTAAAGAAGGCAAGGGACACCCTATGCAAACTATCTAACCCGTAATGCCCACGCACGAGGACACCTCAAGACATGCAAACCTACAGCAATAACGATCTAGATGGACCGGTATTGGCAAAGGCGGTGCTAGGACTACTCCAACTCGCCCACATCGATCGTCAGATTATTTAAAGGACACCGACACCTTAATCCAATTATTACTTGCAACCTCCTTTACCCACTATGTTATTTGCAACTAACACACCGAGTTTGGTTAAGTTATATAATGCCTGGGACCTAGTGCTTGGGAACACACGCATGCAGATCGTAATGCCCTACTTAGACCTCTCGAGTTATATTAATCATGCTTCACCTTGTCACGCCCAAACCAGAATAAAGACTTAGCTAGACATAAAATAAATAAACATGCAACAGTTAATTGAAACCATAATCAAACGGAACCAACTTACTATTAATTGAACGAAATAGAAACGGCGAGCCCAAAGTGCCGCCGGCAAAACATACGAATAGCAAAATAATAAGTGTTTGCCCCGAAGGGACTTAATGTACGTGGTGGTGGGGTGTGATTATAATTCAGATGCTAAGAAAACAGGATCAAGAGTGTGGAAGAGACGCACAAGCCGCGCCTTCATCCATATATATAGGCCGAGAGAGGGATCCGCGATGGTGATGGCCCATTGGCTGGAAGACCTTAGGGTTTCCTTGCTGATCGGCGCTCTTTCCTTGTCCAGATGGATCTGGGATGATCTCCTCCGGATTTCATGAGATTTGGGCTGAGCGCGCATCCTTTCCGGATTTAGCGAGATCCGCCCAGATCTCGCGTATCTTGCCCATCACCTCTCTTCTCCGTCTTCTCTTGCCCTCCTTCTTCTTCTTGGTTTCGCCGCCTTCTTCACTCCGCCGCCATTAGCCTACCCTTCGGAGATTGAACTTGCGCGTCAGTAAGCGAGGTCACGCGTGAAACCAACAGCCATCGGAGTTTGAAGCCCGCCGTGAGCTAAGCTCCTTGTGCCTCGAGGCATCGTATCTCTATTCACCCGCTAAGCAAGTTCCACTCCTTCTGCCCATTTCGCCTCGCCTTGTTCCTGCAGACCAATGTGTCCTCCCGCACACAAAACACAACAAGAAAGACACAAAGACTCGATCTAGACCTAGACAAGACACAGAAAAAGAGCACAAAACTTGGGCTCGTCACATGGTCAAACAACAGAAGAGGAGAAGAGAACATTCAAGAGTGTCTGGATCGTGTTTTCGTGAATGACAAATGGAAGCATGTTTCAGTGTTAATCGAGTGCTGCACTTACCTAGATACAAGTCTGACCATGCACCCATCATACTTTTGTATGATACCCAGGAGCGAAACGCGCATAGAAGAAAACGTCATTTCCGGTTCGAGGAGATGTGGGCACAACACCCAAATTTTAAAGAGGTGCTGGAGAATGCTTGGCGTAGTATATCGTCGACACCCTCAATGAATGAGAAGCTTAGGTTGTGCGGTAACATTCTCCTTGGGTGGGATCGTTCACAGTTTGGCAGTGTTAAAAGGAAAATTAAAATGCTGCAGGAGCAATTGGCTAAACAGCAGGGCAAAGATCAAACCATTGGGGTGATACAACAATCACATGCCATTGAAGCGGAGCTTGACGAAGTTTTGAAGCGCGAGGAAATTATGTGGCGGCAAAGGGCTCGTGTAACATGGTTGAAAGATGGGGATAAGAATACTAAATTTTTCCATGCGGCGGACCATCATGGCAGAGAAATACAATTAAGAGGTTACAGGATGTTAATGGGTCCTGGAAGTCAAAGCAAGAGGATTTAATGGAAATGATGTTGGACCACTTTCAGACGCTTTTTTCATCAGATAACCCATCTGATCTGAACAATTCCTTGGATTGCATTGAAAGCCGAGTTTCACACCACATGAATGAAGAACTGGATAAGCCCTTCACGGAAATGGAGGTCCGGACTGCTCTACAACAAATGCACCCGTCCAAAGCCCCTGGGCCTGATGGTATGAATCATTTTTTCTTCCAAAGTACTGGAACATCATTGGTACTGACGTTCTCTCTACAGCTTTAAAGTTTCTCAATGAGGGTGGGGACATTAGGAGCCTAAACAGCACTAATATCATTCTTATTCCGAAAACTAAAACTCCCCACACTCCGAATGATTTCCGCCCTATTAGCTTATGCAATGTCATTGTTCGAATTATTACTAAATGCCTTGCCAATAGATTGAAATTGATTCTGGGGGATATTGTGAGTCCTAACCAAAGCGCGTTTATCCCTGGAAGATATATTACTGATAATGCTTTGACTGCTTTTGAGATCTTTCACTCAATGAAAAATAAAAGAAAAGGCCGGCATGGGTGCATGGCTATGAAACTAGACCTAAGTAAAGCTTATGATCGGGTGGAGTGGGGTTTATTAAAAGAGGTCATGATACGGCTGGGGTTTTCGGGAGGATGGATCGAAAAAGTGATGCGATGTGTTTGCACTGTGTCGTATATGGTTGTAGTTAATGGTATGCACTCTCCTCTTTTTTACCCCACTAGGGGTCTTGGCAGAGACCCGCTTTCTCCGATTTGTTTTGCTCGCGTGCGATGTCTTCTAGTATGATCCTTGCGCGAAAGAGATCGCAAGATCCACGGCTTTAGGGTGCACGCCTTGCTCCACGGTAACACACCGTTGTTTGCCGATGACAAAGATCCTCTTCTTTCGGCAAATGTTAGAGAAGAGAGAGATCCAAGACATTATTCTCAAGCACGAGCAACTTTCGTGACAACGGATCAACATTAGTAAAACGGAGATCACCGTGAGCAGAATGTTGCCGATTCCTTAAAGGAAGAGTTGTGTGCACGGTGGGAGTGCAGCGTATGAGACCTTCCCAGTACCTTGGATTGCCGACGATGATCGGAAGATCTAAAAAAGAAATATTCTCAACAACTCTTGAGAAGGTGCAGCAAAATGCAAAGGCCGGAAGGAAATGTACTTGACCAAAGCCGGAGAGAGGTGATGATCAAGGTCATTTTTACAAGCTATCCGGTTTATGATGAGCATGTTTATTTTTCCCAGCGATCCTTCATAGTATCGAGATGACTATGGCTCGCTTCTTCCGGGATCTAAGGAAGGGAGAAGAAGATTCCTTTGGGTGGCGTGGGAGGATATTAGCAAGACAAAGGAATCCAATGGAATTGGCTTTAGGGATCTCAAGTGTTTCAACCTCGCTATGCTTGCTTGCCAACATGGAAGCTTTACAACACCGAACTCCATACCAATGCAAATTTTACAAGCGAAATACTTTCCACGGGATCTTCACACAAGACGATGGGCTTCCAACCTAGTTATTTGTGGCGGAGTATTATCAAAGAAGAGAAATTATCGACAATGGCATGGCATGGAGAGTTGGTGATGGAAAATCGATACCTTTGTGGGAGGGACGGTGGATAGGCGGTCAATGCCGAGGAGACCAACTCGTGTTGATACTCGATCTCCGGAAGATAGCAAGGTCTCACCTCATCGACCCTAATATTCATTCCGGAATCGTGCCCTTGTGCACGAGATTTTTCCCTTTGAGGCTGAGAAGATTCTGGCTATCCCTCTGAGCTCTAGATGTCCCGAGGACCTCATGGTCTGGGGACGCACGAAAGATGGACGTTTTTTAGTACGATCGGCATACAAAATGGCACTCTCTTTATACCGAGCCGGGACTGAATCATCGCATATGCACTCGAATCCGAGAGGTAACTTCTGGTCTAAGCTATGGAGTTTGAGAGTCCCCCCAAAGCTTATTCTCTTCATGTGGCAAGCATGTAGAGAAGCTCTCCCGATGCTTACCAATCTTGCTCGAAGGGGGGTGATGGACGACCCTATGTGTAGGATTTGCGGTGAGAAAGTAGAGACTCATACCCACCTTTTCCTTGAGTGTCAGATCACGAAATGTGTGTGGAGAAAAGTGCCTACACCGCAATGATGTGGAAATTTTGGCTCGCTCAAAAGCTTTGTGGATGGGTACCGATCGCACCCCACCGAAGGTAACCAACCGGCCTTGATTGCGTGGCATATCCGGTACGCGCAATAAGATTATCTTTGATAATGGCGAGTGGAATGAGGTGGAGCTGCTCAGACGGGTGGAGAGAGACCGGGCTAATTTTAGCATCATCTTAAAACTTCCTAAGCAACGGCACCCACGATGAGGAGGGACCGAGAATGCGTGGATTCCACCACCTCCGGCGGCTTCAAGGTGGACTCGACATTCATGTGATCTCGACTACCCTCATTGGGATGGGCTTTGTGTTGCGTGATCATGAAGGTAATATTCGATTGGCAGGAAGAACACAAATCGAGCGGTGGAAACAAAGATTGTCTTTGGAAGGTATGGGGTGATCTATGCTCCGAGTTTGGCAATGGAGTATGGCTTTGGCAGCTTGGTT
The DNA here is from genome assembly GCA_036937905.1 of Salvia rosmarinus. Classification (NCBI taxonomy): domain Eukaryota; kingdom Viridiplantae; phylum Streptophyta; class Magnoliopsida; order Lamiales; family Lamiaceae; genus Salvia; species Salvia rosmarinus. Next base: position 81,611,963 of record CM072815.1, on the reverse strand, counting down.
GTGGGCACCGATATTTCCACAGGAAAAAAAAACTAAAGCCCATCAATCCAAAAGAGGAGAGGATATTCGATAATTGAGCGGACATTGTGTGCGAGCAGGCTTTTGATTGTGTAAAGAGGAATCAATATATTTTCACTATTTTATTATTTTTCTTTTCCTTGAGAGGTATATTTAGATTTTGATGATTATTATTTGAATTTGGATCCCTACTTCGAAGAGGCTCCCAAAGGGATTTGCTCTACAGATTTAGGTTGTTTAGTTCATTGAATTTTTACTTATGATTTCTTTTGAGCTGTTATTTTTCTTTTAACTCTCTTTTATGCGGTATTTCATTTTCCTTGAAGGGATATGATTTCATTGATAAACTATCTCAGTTCTAGGAACTAAAAAAAAAGATGGTCCATAAATCTTAAATAAATGAATAATAGAAATTAATTTTCATGTTAAATAATGTATCTATATATATAAAAAACAATAATACGGTTTCATGATAATATAATTTGTATATTATAATAATGGATTTTATATACTATGATAATGTATTCTACTTCAATCATACAAAGAGAAACGTTGAATATTAATTCCAAAGTTCTACAAATAGACTTTTTTTTATTTGATCCTATATTTATATCATTTAAATTTGCGTTTCCACGTCCCTTCACCGTTAGGGTTTTGTTTTCTTTCCGTCCCTCCGCCGTTGGGGTTGTTTCTTGGATCACCGCGGTTGGCTTTTCCTGGTGTCCTTTGTTTTCTTTTGTCTCTTCTGGCCTCTCCTCTTTCTTCTCTTGCGCTGCTTCTTCTCCCTTTTCTTTTCCTTGTTTTTCTTTTGTTTGTTTTGCAGGTTCGGATTCTCCCCTTCTGGGAAGGGTGGACCAACATCTTCCTTTTCTGTGGTGTGTTGCTTGGTTTCTCAAGATCTGACAATGCAATCTGCTAATGATGAGGGGGCTGTGGATATACATGGGGAGGACGAGGATGAACCGCTAGTGATCCATATCTCTCAAAATAACCCGAACGCTACTGCTAGTGCCCTCAGTCTCATTGGACGTGTGTGGACTAACCGATCCATCAACTCTTATGCCTTGATGGATACTATGAAAAAGATTTGGAATCCTCTGGAAGGTATGACATGTCGCGAGATCGAATCCAACTTGTTCTCTTTTCAGTTCAACACTCTGAGAGATGTGGAACGAGTGGTAAGTGGGAGTCCTTGGCACTTTAATAAGGACGTGCTGGTTCTAATGAAGATTCATCCGAGTATACAACCCTCTGCCATAACTTTCTCGAAGACCTTCTTTTGGGTTCGGATCTACGATCTTCCAATGGGTGCTCGAAATATGGAAGTTTTACGCAACTTGGGCTCACGTATAGGCAACTTCTTGGAGGCAGACCATGAATCTTTGATGGGACTGAATCGAAATGTTCGAACTAAGGTGGAGATTAATCTGGAAAAACCTCTTAAACAAGGATTAAAAGTGAATGTGGAGGGAAACATACTATGGCTGCCTCTTAAGTACGAACGTCTCCCAACCTTCTGCTATATGTGTGGGTGGCTGGGACATAGTGAAAAGGACTGTGAAGAAGTGGGAACCCATGGTGGAGGCCATAGGACTACCATAGGAAAGTTCAACGACGGTATAAGAGCATCACCATTGAAGAACGCCAAATATCTTGTGGATAATGGCAAAACCAGAAAATCTTTGTATGCCAAGTCCATCAACTAAACTCGTGTTTGATGGAAAAGAGTCCCCGTTGAGGGATAATGATGAGGGTACAAAATCTATTCCTCCAGAACAAGTGCCCGAATTGTTAAGCTCTCGGAAAAAGTTGATGTTGGGATAAAGGTCTCGCATACACCCCCAAACCATAACCCCGCCCATATTCCACGCAACCCACCTCTAATTAACCTCCTCCAGCCCCAAATCTCTCCATATCGACCCCATATACCCGTCCAGCTACCCCACGGACCTTTATGTATCAATCTAACCCTACGAAAAATCATCTTTGGAAAGTGATCATGGCGACAACCCAACATACACCGTGACCTATACTCTCCTCCCACAGGACCCCACACCGAAACCAATTCCCTTATCACCAAAACCCAAGTCACCACACAGACCATCCATTTTGCTACCCAACTCAATCCGGGCCCAGAAACCAGCCACACTAGTAAACCGCTCAATACCTTGATCCCTGAACAGTCGACCCACATACCTCGGCCGAGCTTGCGCGCATCGGGATTAATAAGCGGCCAGAGAACAGCGAGCACTAAAGGGACTATGGCCCAACCGGAAATGGTGCGAAGAGGAAGCTCCCGGAAGCTACCGATGTGAATTGTGCGACCTCACCTCGCGCACCAAAATTTCAATTTCGAACTCGAAAACACCATGGGAATATCGGCGGAGGTTGCTAAGCAACCCCGCGCCCAATGAAAATCTTAATTTGGGCATCGCGGGCTTGGGAACCAGCGACGATTCGGCCCCTGCAAAGATCTAAGTTGGCACCGGCCGGAGATCATATTCTTGATGGAAACTAAGAGGGCGGCTCGAGATCGCGAGATTAATTACCGCCACTTGATTCAAAGGATGCTTTGTGGTTCCATGCGTGGGTGATGGGCGCCAGAGGCGGGTGGTCAGCTCTTCTATGGCGAAACACGATTGATGTTACTCTTCTAACATACTCGCAAAATCACATTTCTGTTTCCTTCTACGCAGAGTATTAATGAGATAACGAGGTATGTGTCCGGATGTCTGGTTGGCTGAGGCGGAGAATAGGTGGCGTACAGGGGCTTCTTGATCGGATCAAAAGAAACACTAATGACCCTTGGTGCTGCGTTGGTGACTTTAATGAGATCCTCAGGTCAAGAGAAAGAGAGTGGAACTCGAAAGAAATTTCTTAGCCATGCAAGCTTTTCGTGATCTTTGTGGAGCAGTCAAACACGCATGAAATTAATTGTGTGGATAATCTCTTCACATGGTGACATGCGTCGTTTAGCGTTCAAAATAAATTTATAACCTATTGCCCATCACAGCGTAGCCGGCGATAAGTATAGGGTCGATCCACGAGGAGTTGGTGTAGTAATCTCGATGTCGCGATGTCACTTAAAAGGGATGAGGTGGTGTAATTATCTTGATCACTATAGGTATGACTAAAGTAACTCGAAACAATCTCGAAGGGAATATCAAATAATAACGAATCTAGCTTGGGCAACAACTCGGTGAAGGCGACTAACACTCGGTCATAGGTGCAAAGATTTTCTCTACGCATACATCAACCGGTTATAAGAGACATACGTCGTGACCCGTTGTCACGCGTCACGCCCTGACGCACCCCTCCAAGTCTATCCTTTACGTAAAGAAGCGAGGGACACCTATGCAAACTATCTAACCCGTAATGCCCACGCACGAGGACACCTCGATACATGCAAACCTCCGAGCGTTACGATCTAGATGGACCGGTATTGGCAAAGGCACTAGGACTACTCCAACTCGCCCACATCGAGTCGTACTATTTGGGGTCACGGGACACCGACACCTTAATCCAATTATTACTTGCAACCCTCCTTTACCCACTATGTTATTTGCAACTAACACACGAGTTTGGTTAAGTTATATAATGCCGGGACCTAGTGCTTGGGAACACACGCATGCAGATCGTAATGCCCTACTTAGACCTCTCGAGTTATATTAACCATGCTTCACCTTGTCACGCCCAAACCGAATAAAGACTTAGCTAGACATAAAATAAATAAACATGCAACGATTAATTGAAACCATAATCAAACGGAACCAACTTACTATTAATTGAGCGAAATAAAGCAGGCGAGCCCAAAGTGCCGCCGCAAAACATCTGAATAGCAAAATAATAAGTGTTTGCCGAAGGAACTTAATGTGCGTGGTGGTGGGGTGTGATTATAATTCGGATGCAAAGAAAAGCAGGATCAAGAGTGTGGAAGAGACTCATGCGCCGCCTATCCATATATATAGGCGAGAGAGGGATCCGCGATGGTGATGGCCCATTGGTTGGAAGACCTTAGGGTTTCCTTCTGATCGGCGCTCTTTCCTTGTCGAGATGGATCTGGGATGATCTCCTCCGGTTTCATGAGATTTGGGCTGGCCGCATCCTTTCCGGTTAGCGAGATCCGCCCGGATCTCGCGTATCTGCCCATCACCTCTCTTCTCCGTCCTCGCTTGCCCTTCTTCTTCTTGGTTTCGCTCGTGCTTCTTCACTTCCGCTTGGCCATTAGCCTACCATACGGAGATTGAACTTGCGATGATGTAAGGAGGTCACGTGTGAAAGCGAACAGCTCTTGGAGTTTGAAGCCGGTGCGTGAGCTAAGCTCCTTGTGCCTCGAGGTGCATCGTATCTCTATTCACCCGCTAAGCAAGTTCCACTCCTTCTGCCCATTTACGCCTCGCCTTGTTCCTGGAGACCAATGTGTCCTCCCGGACACAAAACACAACAAGAAAGACACAAAGACTCGATCTAGACCTAGGCAGAGACACGAGAAAAGAGCACAAAACTTGGGCTCGTCACATGGTCAAACAATGAGAGAGAAGAGAACATTCAAGAGTGTCCGGATCGTGTTTTCGTGAATGACAAATGGAAGCATGTTTCAGGTGTTAATCGAGTCTTTGCACTTACCTAGATACAAGTCGACCATGCACCCATCATACTTTTGTATGATACCGGAGAAAGCAGCATAGAATAAAACGTCATTTCGGTTCGAGGAGATGTGGGCACAACACCCAAATTTTAAAGAGGTCTTTGGAGAATGCTTGGCGTAGTATATCGTCGACACCCTCAATGAATGAGAAAGCTTAGGTTGTGCGGTAACATTCTCCTTGGGTGGGATCGTTCACGGTTTGGCGGTGTTAAAGGAAAATTAAAATCTGCGGGGAGCAATTGGCTAAGCAATGAGGCAAAGATCAAACCATTGGGGTGATACAACAATCACATGCCATTGAGCGGAGCTTGACGAAGTTTTGAAGCGAGGAAATTATGTGGCGGCAAAGGGCTCGTGTAACATGGTTGAAAGATGGGGATAAGAATACTAAATTTTTCCATGCGGCGGACCATCGTGGCAGAAATACAATTAAGAGGTTACTGGGATGTTAATGGGGTGCGGAAGTCAAAGCAAGAGGATTTAATGGAAATGATGTTGGACCACTTTCGGGCGCTTTTTCATCGATAACCCATCCGATCTGAACAATTCCTTGGATTGCATTGAAAGCCGAGTTTCACACCACATGAATGAAGAAGCTGGATAAGCCCTTCACGGAAATGGAGGTCGGACGCTCTACAACAAATGCCCGTCAAAGCCCACGGGCCGATGGTATGAATCATTTTTCTTCCAAAATCTTTGGAACATCATTGGTACCGACGTTCTCTCTCTGACTTTAAAGTTTCTCAATGAGGTGGGGACATTAGGAACTAACAAGACTAATATCATTCTTATTCAAAACTAAAACTCCCACACTCAGAATGATTTCCGCCTATTAGCTTATGCAATGTCATTGTTCGAATTATTACTAAATGCCTTGCGATAGATTGAAATTGATTACGGGGATATTGTGAGTCCTAACCAAAGCGCGTTTATCCTCGGAAGATATATTACGATAATGCTTTGGTACTTTTGAGATCTTTCACTCAATGAAAAATAAAAGAAAAGGCCGGCATGGGTGCATGGCTATGAAACTAGACCTAAGTAAAGCTTATGATCGGGTGGAGTGGGGTTTATTAAAAGAGGTCATGATCTGGTGGGGTTTCGGGAGGATGGATCGAAAAAAGTGATGCGATGTGTTTGCACTTGTGTCGTATATGGTTGTAGTTAATGGTATGCACTCTCCTCTTTTTTACCCCACTAGGGGTCTTCGGCAAGGAGACCCGCTTTCTCCGTATTTGTTTTTGCTCTGTGCAGATGTCTTCTCTAGTATGATCCTTAAGGCGGAAAGAGATCGCAAGATCCATGGCTTTAGGGTGGCACGTCTTGCTCCACAGTAACACACTGTTGTTTGCCGATGTGACATCTCTTCTTTCGGGCAAATGTTAGAGAAGTGAGAGATCCAGACATTATTCTCAAATACGAGCAACTTTCGGACAACGGATCAACATTAGTAAAGCGGAGATCACCGTGAGCAGCAATGTTCTTGATTCCTTAAAGGAAGAGTTGTGTGCACGGTGGGAGTGCAGCGTATGAGACCTTCCAAGTACCTTGGATTGCCGGCGATGATCGGAAGATCTAAAAAGAAATATTCTCAACAACTCTTGAGAAGGTGCAGAAAAATGCAAAGGTGGAAGGAAATGTACTTGACCAAAGCCGGAGAGAGGTGATGATCAAGCGGCATTTACAAGCTATCCCGGTTTACATGATGAGCATGTTTATTTTTCCCCAAGCGATCCTTCATAGTATCGAGATGACTATGGCTCGTTTCTTCTGGGGATCTAAGGAAGGGGAGAAGAAGATTCACTGGGTGGCGTGGGAGGATATTAGCAAGACAAAGGAATCCAGCGGAATTGGCTTTAGGGATCTCAAGTGTTTCAACCTCGCTATGCTTGCTTGCCAATACTGGAAGCTTTTACAACACCCGAACTCCATACCAATGCAAATTTTACAAGCGAAATACTTTCCACGGGGGGATCTTCACACAGCACGACTGGGCTTCCAACCTAGTTATTTGTGGCGGAGTATTATTGCAGCAAGAGAAATTATTGACAATGGCATGGCATGGAGAGTTGGTGATGGAAAATCGATACCTTTGTGGGAGGGACGGTGGATAGGCGGTCAATGCCGAGAGACCAACTCGTGTTGATACTCGATCTCTCGGAAGATAGCAAGGTCTCACTCCTCATCGACCCTAATATTCATTCTTTGGAATCGAGGCCCTTGTGCGTGAGATTTTTCCCTTTGAGGTGACGATTCGGCTATCCTCCGAGCTCTAGATGTCCCGAGGACCTCATGGTGCAGGGACGCTTGAAAGATGGACGTTTTAGTACGATCGGCATACAAAATGGCACTCTCTTTATACCGAGGCCGGGCGAATCATCGCATATGCACTCGAATCCGAGAGGTAACCGGTCTAAGCTATGGAGTTTGAGAGTCCCCAAAGCTTATTCTCTTCATGTGGCAAGCATGTAGAAGCTCTCCGATGCTTACCAATCTTGCTCGAAGGGGTGATGGGCGACCACATGTGTAGGATTTGCGGTGAGAAAGTAGAGACTCATACCACCTTTTCCCGAGTGTCGGATCACGAAATGTGTGTGGAGGAAAAGTGCCCTACACCGCAATGATGTGGAAATTTTGGCTCGTTCAAAAGCTTTGTGGATGGGTACACATCGTACCCCACCGAAGGTAACCAACCGGCCTTGATTGCGTGGCATATCTGGGTACGCGCAATAAGATTATCTTTGATAATGGCGAGTGGAATGAGGTGGAGCTGCTCAGACGGGTGGAGAGGCGGGCTAATTTTAGCATCATCTTAAAACTTCCTAAGCAACGGCACCCCACGATGAGGAGGACCGAGAATGCGTGGATTCCACCACCTCCGGGCGGCTTCAAGGTGGAAAATTTGCGTTTCCACAAAGGACCAGAGGTACAAACAGTGCATCTTTTCAATCCGTTACAAATTTTTGGTTAAGTTTTTCGGGAAAAGACATGCGCATATGTATCCAGATTGCACACGCGTAACAATTCATATCTAAAAATTAAAATCAGAAAATTGTTTGGAACATATCTAAAATTACCAAATATAGATTACCAAAATAGAATGGAAGATATTTAATTAAATCCAAAAGCTGCAATTGAAAACTAAACATTAAAATCAATATAAAACTTGAAAAAATGTAAAATTTTATTTGACGTTATTACCAAATAGACCAAAATATCTACACATGAAATTAGAATGTTATAAGAAAGTCTAGAAAAGATTTGAACAAATTAAAGAATAAAGACTCCATTTTTAAGTTCAAAAGTGATATAGTAAATATCTGTTGGGGATTATTTGCATTTGTATAAAAATTTGCAAAATTATTATAAAAATGATTGAAATAGATCCGACATTATTGATGAAAGATTTTGTCGTTTTATTTATTTATGTATTGTAAAAGATGTTATATTCTTGCACTGCTAGCGTATGCATGGCATCTTTAATTTTTTATGTTTCGTAATCATTACAGTTATTTGGATTCAATGAATCTCGTTCTTGAGGATAGGATTCCAAACTGAATATGCATATTCGACATGACATAGTTTTGTAAGACATGGAGATCTATTGTCCGTAGCTTAATGTTTAATTTGCTTAAATTTAGACCCTAACAATAACTTGATACTTTTAGTAACATGCGGATTATAACTCCATATTGGAATCAATAATGAATATTTAAATTTAATATACTCCTTCCATACACTAATTTCATTTCTAGTTTTCCTTTTTGGTACATCCCCAAACTTTTTCCGATTCCATATATAGAAACTATCCCATAAAATACTCACTACTTATCATCTAAACATACCATTTATTTACACTTTTACCACCCATGACACACTACTATCCATCTTTCTTACCCTCAACAAAATCACTTATTTAAACCTTTTACTACTCATGACCCAATACTAATTAATTTAACATTACACTAATGTGAGACTCTTACTCTACTCATAATACATTCAACAACTTTTATTAAAACTTGTGCCGAAGATTTCTAAGAATGAAATCGGGGGACGGAGGGAGTAACATATTCGATAAGATGGTTGAGAGAAATAAGATTATCGCAATACCACAAGCGATATGATAATATTATATTCATGTAATATATAGGACCAACCCTGATATTTTGGAAGTCCTAGGCGAAAAGCAAAAAAAAGGAACCCCTTAAGAAAATGAATCTTCGAGAATTTTGTTGTTAGCTAGAGATATTCCATGATGGTCTTCCATAATTGTGTTTGCATAACTTCAATTAAACGATAAAGTGAAACAAACCCAAAAAACAAGGATCAGATTACTATTGAAATAATTTAGAACCTCTAGCATTTTGAGAAGCACTCATCAATAACATCATAAAGATTAAGTTAATTTTCCAATACCTCATTTTCAATGCATAAAATTGCTAGTCTATTTAATCTTTCTTGAGACATAATAGAATGCAAATATGATTTTATAAATTTTTGTTTTGAAAGTTTTCTTTCTACTGAAGCTGTAGTAATATGTATAGTCAATAATATTCTATATTTAATAAAAATATTAAGAAATTAGTCTAAAGTTGTAACAAACTCAAGAACTTCATCAATCACCTTTAATTCTGAAGGTAAACAGATTTTTAGGTAATACTATTACCAATTAATATTTTTGGATGGGTAATGTTAGGGGTTATAATAATACTAATGTAGTTTTTTAAAAATAAAATAAAATTGGAGACCATATAATTTGGGGGCCCTAGGTCATTGGCCCAATACTAATGCATGAGGGCCGGCCTTGGTAATATGATTTGTAAGTTATTCATCTGCACTAATAGTAATAGTATAGATCTTTACTTAGGTGAGTCACATATTATATAGTATAATTGTGAAAAAATATGATCGAGTCTTAATGTTTGTAGACATGTCATTCAAATAGTATAAAATGAATAGGTTACTGATGGGATATGGCCCAACCACTCGGGCCCACTGATAGGCCCAAACGAGCTGGGCCTGACTTTAATAGTGGCCCACGCGATTATGCCAAAGGCCTGGGTCTGACTTTAATAGTGGCCCACGCGGTTATGCCAAAGGCCCATCCCCCAAACCCTAGGCAACCTCAAAACCCTAATCAGGCGAAGGCTAAGAGTCCCTATGGCGCGAAGGCTAAGAGTCCCTATGGGCAAGAGGAACAGTCCCTACATAGGAGGGATCAGTTCCCGCTTTAGGGGCCCTCATATATGTATAAATATGAGTTAGATCGAAGGTAGAAGGGTTAGCAACTTGTTGAATACTAAGAGCTTTTAGCTACACTCACTGTAATCAAATCATAGTGAAAGTATTGAGGAATCACTCCTCCGTGGACGTAGATCTCATTAACGATCGAACCACGTAAAAGCCTTGGTGTTCTCTACTACTTTACATAAATCTTGCATACAAACGTATACTAGATTTATCATTGGCGCCGTCTGTGGGAAAGCTGAACAAAAAAGCTTCGTTTTTCTACAATTTAATGGCAAGAACACGTCGCAACGCCGATGCGGGCAACAACCGCTAACAAGACGACCGTGTGGTCACCGGTAGCATGGAAGGAGATTGCGACGCCGCAGCGGTCACACACCGAGGGCCACATGGAAAACGTTTCCATACACCCTCAAGATCGCCATACGACGAGGTAGAAGATGCCGACCTCATCGCCAGTGAGCAGGCGGTTCACCGGTCTCACGAAGCCCTCGCCGAGCAGGTCTCAATTCCTCAATGCCAATCTCGCCAATTCCAAAACTTTCTCCACGGAGGACAAATGAAGCGGCACCTCTCGAGTGCCCGAATCGGCGAATCGGGCGCCGAGGTCGCTCACCCCACCGAGACGGTCAACGCCACCTCGGCACAATAGCCGAGAACGTGCACCAATCCGCGCGAAGTCAATCACCTGCCGAGAGGGTCGCAACCATTCACCACCCGTTGCTCGTGAAGCCGCTCTCACCTCGGTATGCCGCCCAGAGCCGAGCAAAGCGGAGAGAGGAAAGGCGGAGCCGAACCCCCCCTCGAGGAGACGACAGACGTCGTAACCGGTCTCCCACCCCTCCAGAGAGAGATGACAACGATCTCTCGGGGTTCGACCGGGATGGAAGAATCATCTCTCCTTTCTCCAGGGAGATTCTAGACATACCCTTGCCCCAGAGGTACCGGGCACCCAATATTGCTGCCTACGATGGCCTTGGAGACCCCTCCGACTTCCTTTTCGCCTACACTACCAACATGGCGAATCAAGGAATGGAGGATTTTCACATGTGCAAAATCTTCCCCGAGGTGCTGATCTCCAACGCCCGACGCTGGTTCACCTCGCCCGCTGAGCAGTATACACCGCCTGTGACCTCATGGATCAGTTCAAATGGCGCTTCTATCAGAAGATACCACCTCAGCAGCCTTCCTCCGACCTGCTCACAATCCGCCAAGGACGGGACAAGACGATGTCGAACTTCGTCTCGAGGTTCATCAAAGAGTCGCTCAAAATTGATGACAGTAACGATCTCTACATCATCAACGCGTTCAAGAACGGGATCCGACCCGGCGTACTGAATAAAGAGATCACCAGGGAGAAACCAAAGACGGCGAGTAAACTTTGGAACCTGGTAGACAACTTCGTCGAGAGCACGAGCCGGACCGAAGAAGAGGAGATCCGGGACGCAAGCGGAGAGGAGGAAGCGGATGAGTGGTGCCGCTCCAGATCGGACCTCGATGTAACCTATACATGGGTCGTTATCCAGGTCGGACTTCGACTTCCTTTTGCAGCACATCTTTGTCAAACGACGAGCGACTCAGCTCGGTCCCCAACAAGCGGCGCATGCCCGAGCGCCAAACCGTCTACCTCGGTTCAATCAGCGAACCGATCAAATCCTGAAACCAAAGAATCGAGAAACCTTCGAGAACAACATCAGCCGAGCAACATCCTACCTCGGCAACGCGCATTCTTCACCTCACCTCGGCATGGCTGTTACTCGACTTTCGGGGGGGGCTATGATGGGATATGGCCCAACCACTCGGGCCCACTGACAGGCCCAAACGAGCTGGGCCTGACTTTAATAGTGGCCCACGCGGTTATGCCAAAGGCCTGGGCCTGACTTTAATAGTGTCCCACGCGGTTATGCCAAAGGCCTATCCCCCAAACCCTAGGCAGCCTCAAAACCCTAATCAGGCGAAGGCTAAGAATCCCTATGGCGCGAAGGCTAAGAGTCCCTATGGGCAAGAGGAACAGTCCCTACATGGGAGGGATCAGTTCCCGCCTTAGGGGCCCTCATATATGTATAAATAGGAGTTAGATCGAAGGTAGAAGGGTTAGCAACTTGTTGAATACTAAGAGTTTTTAGCTACACTCACTGTAATCAAATCATAGTGAAAGTATTGAGGAATCACTCATCCGTGGACGTAGATCTCATTAACAATCGAACCACGTAAAAGCCTTGGTGTTCTCTACTGCTTTACATAAATCTTGCATACAAACGTATACTAGATTTATCAGTTACTACGTTTTCTAAATTAAATTATCTTTAATTGAAAATACGGTCCACCCAAGGGATGGTGGAATTAGTGGTTGTGTAGTAAGGGTAAAATCTAGAGCATAAACAATTATAGAGTATAAAAAATATGAAATTGTGAAGTGTAAAGTATAGATTGTCTAGAATCTCCTATTGACGATAAGTGCAATAAGTCGTTATTGGGCTTTGCTGAGTTGAGTTCTCTCTCTTTCTGCTACAGTTTTATTCATTTGAATGCCAATTCAAGGATGGAAAGAGCCCTACGGTTTCTTGTTATGTTTATTTATTTAATTTAAAAAGTTACAACTGAACTTATAATAAAATCATATACATGTGGTTGTAAAAAAAATAGCAGAAAAACAAATAGGAGACTTCAGTTGTAGCAGATTTTTTTCTATGGTGTTGATACAAACTCAGACTCTTTTTAGTAACTCCACTTTTGATAATAGCCTAAAAACGGCATGTATTATGCGTGCACCAACACATGATTATAGGTGACATATTCCAAAAAGAAAATACAAATAACATATCCATTCAGACTGTGATGACTATTCGTGAAGTAAAGATCTCAAAAGTTCAAATTCTATGTGTAATAATTAAATTATAACCTTTTCTTTAAGTAACATAGTCAAATCAAAATGGTAAAATATAGCGATAGTTTTTAGAAAACATAAAAAAGTAAACCAATAAATAGAAAAACAAAGTAAAATCTTAAAAAAATATATAAGATTACTAAATGAGCTAGCCAAAAAAATCACTTTTTTTTTTTTTCAAAATGTGGCGACATCTGGATTAAAAGTGCATAATGTATCAATGGTGGGCTTATCTGGCTCCATAGCTATCAAGACGTACGTATAAAATGAGCGGGTATTGAAGAGAGTAAAGAAGTGCTACTAGTGTCGGTGTTTAAGGATGGTGATCTTGCAGAAGCTGAAAGTACCTCAAGCTTTTGCGTATCTAATGGAGGTCTATTCAAGGGTGCATGGGGAAACCAAAGAGACCCCTTGAAATGCAAGACCCCACACTTGTTTACACCTGGTGTTCTTGCATATTGCTATTTTGTGCCAAAAATCATTGAACTGTCGGGTTCTCTTGGAACTGATGCCGCTGAACCCTTTGTGCTTGCAGATCTGAGAGATTCTCTGAGTCTCTAGATGGGAGGTCAGCTCTCAAAAACCTAACTTTTAGCGATTTGGAGACTGATGAAAACGCTTCAGATTATAGCGATGATGAAGCTACACGTAAAATCCTGGTTTTATGTGTCGACTTGTGTTTGTTCGAAACTATGTTTTAGATCTGTGTGTCATATTTGATACTCGATCCTGCCATGAATCATGATGCATTGTAAGCATGTTTGTGATGAAGAGGAGTAATTTCCAAGGAAGTTCTGTAGTTGTACATACTGGTAGAGATACATCACTGTGAGCCAAACTGTTATGAGATTAAATTGATGTTATAACTACTTTCATGTGATCCTATTATATTATTAATTAATTTTGGATAAACTTACATTTTATATTTCCATGTGATTCTTTACTTGGCAGTGAATGTTTGAAGTGTTCAAAGACTGTCACTGTGTAACAGAACGTCATAAAGAGTCCTTGTTTTGTAAAATAGTAGTAATTTATAAGTTTTTAATGTACAGGGATGACTAATGATGAGTAATGACTAGAATTGTGTCGTAAAATATTATGCGGATTATGAGCTCTCAATAACGGATTCAAGTGAAAACCTTATTAAGAATAATTTGTGTTGTTAGATTCAAAATTATAATTATTTATTTAATTAAAACTTAATGGACTATAATTAATATTTAAAACCAAAAAATGAAGCTTAAAAAGAATATAACCCTATTATGGAGTAATTAAGCAAGATATCTCCAACTTCAGAAATAATCAAGGACTTTACTGATATTTTATGTTTTTAATTCATCTTAATAAATAATAGATTTGTTAGAATAAAAGGTAATTTTGATTTGTAAGAGTAAAGATAGAATTATTTTATAAAAGAAATATCTAGAAATTGGAAAAAAGGTTACAAGATAAATCTAGAATATAGTGCACGTGTGATATGAACATGAGATATCTAGAATGTGATAGAGAAATATGGAAAAATGGAGAATGGCCTAGAAGATGAGTTCTAGCCCAAAAAAATTAAGTGGCTTAACCGACATCTGTGTACTATAAATATGTATGTATGTTTTTTGTTGTAGAAATGGAGAGAAATGAAGAATTATGTATCTTAAATTTATCTCTCCCAAACCTCTCCCTCACACATGCACACACGTTCACACACATTTATACAAATTTACAAAATAAAATACTTTCCTTCTCCAATATTAATTAAATTCTCACACCACATTTCCTATATTTTGAACATGGTATCAAAGCCATAAGATACTACTTATGGTAGTGTAAATATAAAGTGAAAGGTTCCCGTGCTGAAAAGGAGCATCAAAAATTGAAGCATCAAAAGAAAGATGTTTTGAGGAGCCAATGACGAGAGGTGATCGTGGAGAATCAATGAAGAGCCGCGAGAAGAGGTTCAATTATCCTGAAAAGGAAGGGATACGTTATGCGTGAGGAGCCACGAGACAAGACGGCGCTATCCCAAGAGTAAAGGGATAGGTAAAGAGGACAGTGCTAAGGTGCAGGAATGCAGAAGGGAAGTGTGCGTGGAGTGTATATGCTCGTTGATGAGTTGGTTAAATAAAGAAGTTGTCAAACGCACTACATGCATGTAGTTTACACAAAACGGTTACTGTGTTATAGGTTAATAAAACGGTCTAACGGTTTACAAAGTTTGTTAGGAAAAGTTCGTTATTTTGTTATATTTCTGTTTCTCTGTTTTGATCTCACGCATCTATATAAACAGATGCAATGTAGTTGTATGTGTTGTGTTGCTGAAATAATAAGAATCTCTACCTTTCTTTTCTCTCTACATATTTCTTTCATCCAAAATTCTTTATGGTATCAGAAGCAAGGTTAACGAGAGGTTTACCTTTGAAGAAATACGATGGTTAAAAATCTAAGGGTTGTATGGAGTGAAATCCTTGAAGAGGAAGAAGGTTTTAATGAAGAAGAAGAGGAACAAATGAACGAGAGCAAAGAAATCAGGAGGCAACAAGGAAGCTCCGAATCACAGATGAATCAAAACAAACAAATTGAAGAAGCATTACAGTTGCATAGTGCTGATAATCCTGGAATGCAACTGGTGCATGCTGAGTTGAATGGAAGCAAATTCTTAAACTGGAGCAGGTCCATTAGAAGAGCGTTAGGCGCGAAGAGTAAGCTCGAATTGTTGGATGGAAGCTTACCCAAGCCTGATGCCGAATCACCATATTATAAGCCTTGAATTAAGGCTGATTACATGATATCATCTTAGATCATCAATTCTATATCAAAGGAATTAGTTGATGCATTCGTACACATTGATTTAACCAAGAAACTTTGGGAAGCATTGAATCAAAGGTTTGGTAGAAGCAATGGACCGAAGATTGCTAGATTACAAAGAGAGATAAGTGGATTTTGTCAAGGTAATCAAAGTGTTCTTGTATATTTTAACAAGCTTATGGCTAAGTGGAGTGAGTTGGATATGATATTACCACCATTGAAATGCACATATGACGCCCGAAGCTCAACCATGGAGAGAGAGGAAAATCAGAGGCTCATGCAATTTCTGAATGGATTAAACGATGGATATGAGCAATCCAGAAATCAGATTTTATTTTTGGATCCACTGCCAACTGTGGACAAAGCTTACTCGTTGATACTTCAAGTAAATGATCAAAAGTTATCTAATGATAATGTTACTGACATAAGCAATGCCATGGCTATGAACATAGGACATCAATTCATTGATAGAGGAAGTAATAAGGAAGGCAATACAGCTTTAAGCCGGGAAGAAGCAAAGAAGAAAGAATGAATTTATATTGCTATCATTGCAAGAAAATTGGGCATGAAGAGAATGAGTGTTTTAAATTGCATGGGTTTCCAGATTGGTTCAAGAAGTTAAAGGAAGCAAATGGAAAATTAAGGATTAATTTTGCAGAAAATCAAGGAGATGACAGTAAACATAAAAGAGAGATGGCATTATCTGATAATAATGCAGATATCGAGGCTTGTTCATGATGAACTAGCCAAGTGTATGGGGCAATGGATGAACAAAGGAAATGACAATCCGATTCAACAAAGCTTTAATGTGAGCTTGATGCAAGACAACATGAATGACCAGGAATTATTCAGTGGCCACTACGCATTCAGTGTTCTTAATGGAATGGAAAAAGAGCAATGGATCATTGACTCGGGAGCAAGCACACATATATGTTGTAACCCTAGCTTAATGAGTTCGAGGATGCAGCTGGAGGTACCTCAGGACATACACTTACCAGATGAAAGCAAGAAGAGAGTTATATACAAAGGAAATGTGGATATCAATAGTGAGATTACTCTTCGAGATGTTTTGCTAGCACCATCTTTTACTCACAATTTAATTTCAGTGGCTCAGTTAGCAAAGGATAGTGATACTCGGTGTTTATTTTTAAAAACACACTGCATAATCCAAAGCAAGAGATCTGATCACATTATGGGAATGAGAGAGCTTGCTGGAAATCTCTACATTATTGGAAAAGGAAATAGGTGCAACACTGTATCTGCAGAATCAACAAAGATCAAAGAATGGCATATCAAGTTGGGGCATCCATCTATCAAAACTATGAGCCAAATTTCAGTCATTAAAGGGAAATTTGCAGCAGCTGATATGGAGATACTAAAGGATTGTGAGGTATGTACAAAATCTAAGCAAACCCGACCTTTTCCTATTTTGCATAGACGAACTACTTCATTATTTGAATTGATGCACGTAGACGTTTGGGGGGGGCTTATAATACTGAGTGCATAGATAACGTGAGGTTCATGGTTACGATTATGGAAGATTATAGTCGTGTCACATGGACATACTAGTTCAGTGCTAAAGCAGTTTTTTAAAATGGTTAAAACTCAATTTGGGAGAGATATCAAAATTCTGAGATCAGATAATGGTTCAGAATTTGTTAACAAAACCGTGGAACATCTGTTATTAGAAAATGGGATTATGCATCAGAGATCATGTGTCTATACTCCACAACAAAATGGAATTGTAGAACGAAGACATAGGAGTTTACTACAGATTGCTAGAGCCTTGATGTTTGAAAGCAATATGTCCCATAAGTTCTGGACTTATTCATTACTTACTACTACTTGGTTGCTAAAAGATTACCAAGTCGTTTTAAACCGAAGAGTTCATATTCTTTGTTGTATGGAAATGAACCTATAATGGATAACGATATCCTTTTGGGTGACTTGTTTATGCCGCAAACACCGCTCCACATAAATTGAAGTTTGAAAGCAGAAGTGTGAAGAGTGTGTTTTTGGGATATGCTGTTCTCTACAAAGGTTACATGCTATTTGATATGGATAGCTCTCAAGTATTTATATGCAGAGATGTGAAGTTTGTTTCTCACATATATCCGTTTCAATCATCATCTATCTTACCTACTGACTCAACATTTGTTCTACCTGCGACTGGTATTACAAATCAATGTGAATTTCCAGTAGAATCTGATCTGCCCATTTCTTCTCAGCCATCAATGATCGTGGATAATGAAAATTGTAAGTCAAATGATGCTACTGCAGTGGATGTCAGAAGGAGCACCCGAAAAACACAAGCTCCAGCTTGGATCAATGACTTTGTCACTGATAACATAATAGTAGTATCAAAGGATCGACCTCCAGTGCATAGATCATTTATGTCTACCACACCTCCTACATTTCCTTATCAAATATCATCTTGTCTTACCACGCAGTGCACTGTATTTTTAGCTCATATTTCTAATCTGCATGAACCAACTTCTTACAGAGAAGCCAATATGTCAGCAGAATGGAGAGACACTATGCAAAAGGAAATAACAGCTCTTGAGGAAAATAACTCACGGTCGATCACGGAGCTCCCAAATGGCAAGAAACCGATTGGCTATAAATGGGTGTATAAGATTAAAACAAATGCTGATGGTAATATTGAAAGATTTAAAGCAAGACTTGTGGCCAAGGGATACAATCAAGAGTACGGCATCGATTACACCGAGGTGTTTTCTCCGGTAGCAAAATTGGTGACTGTAAGATTTCTTATTGCTATTGCCACTATGTCTAAATGGTCTAATCATCAAGTGGATGTTAATAACGATTTTCTTCATGGATTTTTACATGATGAGATATATATGATACCTCCACATGGATACATTCGAGCGAAACCAGGTCAAGTGTGTAAGTTGGTTCAAAGTTTGTATGGATTGAAGCAAACTCTACGGGAGTGGAATTCTTAATTTTGTTCTCGCTTGTTTAAATTTGGTTTTATTCAATCATCTCATGATCATTGCCTATTTTTCAAAGGAGCAGAAGGGATGTTTGTGTGCCTCCTTGTTAGGGGTGAGTGATCGCTCACTTTTATAACACTAAAAAGTGTAAGTATATAGGTAAGACGAGTATCGTATCCACATGGATTGTATCACGAAAACATAGAAGCTAGCTCAACGATAATTCATCATTATTCAAGCACAGAAATTGGGTGAAAGGTTTAAGGACTTCATAATTTAATCCAAAGCAAAGGTAACCATGCGTAAATATAAAAGAAAGCAATAAAATCACGGATGATAAAACAGATAAAAGACTAACCCTAGGGATGCATAAATCCTACCCACAATGTATGTTTATCCTGCTTCCTATTAGCCAATTTTAATCCGCATAAGATGGAAGATCACATATATAACCAACAACTTGCCATTTACAATTATGGAAGAGATTACGAGTTTTCCTACCATTCTAGGTGAAAACAAGTAACTCCAAAAGGATCACTAAGAATATGCTTCCTACGAATATCCTATCTCGCCACGACTCAAGGTTTATTCGTATCATGCATTCAAGATCGATTGACAATTAATACTGATTACGCTATTAATCGGCAACTAGATATGCATCCGATTGATCGAAATTAATACATATAAATAAGCACCAAGAATCATGAATCAATGCCGGAAGGTAAATAGCGATAACGGGAATCACAACATATAGGATCGAATAATGCAAACCCTGGATTAGAACGAAAAATTACCTAGACATAATAAACGGAATAAAATATGAATAAATCATAAAAACAGAGATTAAATGCATAAAACCCGGATAATAGCATTGGATGAACAATGGTTGGTCTTGAATCCAATCCCAAGCGATAAACGGTAAAAGACGGAAAACGATCGGACAAAACGTTCCGATCGATAACAAAGCGATAAACTAAACTAGAACAACGGAAAATTAAAGCTAGAACTAAACGGGATGAAAACTAAAGACTAAAAGTCAGAAAACCGAGGAAAAGTCGTGGAAAACGTGTCCGGGGCGCCGGGTGCGAGGAGGCGAGGAGGGTCCCTATTTATAGATAAGGGTGGAAACCCCAATTTGCGCGCCACCGCCACGCTCGTGACCGCTCCTCGCGGTCGCTAGGTCGACCATGAGGCATGTGTCGCGCGCTCTCTCTCGCGTCGATGCTCGCTCGCGGGAGTAGCCTCGCGACCGACTAGCGGTCGCTAGCCATGGCCGCGATAATTAGGCGAATGTATCTCGGCGTTGGGCGATCCTCGCGTGCAATACCGCACCGCGACTCTTCCGGCGCATTGGTTGAACTCGCGACCGACTAGCGACCGCTAGTCGGTCGCTAGAAACCGGACAGATCGCTATTTTACCGTGCTTCGTTCCTTGCTTCGATTATCAACTCATAAACCTACAAAACACCAAAAGAAACCCCAAGAGCAAGATCTTCTAAAATAGATAAAATCATTAAGATCCTATACATAAACACATTTAATAGATCTAAAATCATCTTTAAATATTATAAATAAACGTAAAACGTGCGCTTATCGTTGAGCAAAATCGAATCGACCGAAACCGAACCGAACCGAAATAGCGGTTTGGTTCGGTTTGTACAAGAATTGTTCGGTTCGGTTTAAATTTGAAAACCAAAATTTCGAGATCGATAATGGTTCGAATTTGTTAACAAAACCGTGGAACATCTGTTATTAGAAAATGGGATTATGCATCAGAGATCATGTGTCTATACTCCACAACAAAATGGAATTGTAGAACGAAGACATATGAGTTTACTACAGATTGCTAGAGCCTTGATGTTTGAAAGCAATATGTCCCATAAGTTCTGGACTTATTCATTACTTACTACTACTTGGTTGCTAAAAAGATTACCAAGTCAGGTTTTAAACTGGAAGAGTTCATATTCTTTGTTGTATGGAAATGAACCTATAATGGATAATGTATATCCTTTTGGGTGTCTTGTTTATGCCGCAAACACTGCTCCACATAAATCGATGTTTGAAAGCAGAAGTGTGAAGAGTGTGTTTTTGGGATATGTTGTTCTCTACAAAGGTTACATGCTATTTGATATGGATAGCTCTCAAGTATTTATATGCAGAGATGTGAAGTTTGTTTCTCACATATATCCGTTTCAATCATCATCTATCTTACCTACTGACTCAACATTTGTTCTACCTGCGACTGGTATTACAAATCAATGTGAATTTCCAGTAGAATCTGATCTGCCCGTTTCTTCTCAGCCATCAATGATCGTGGATAATGAAAATTGTAAGTCAAATGATGCTACTGCAGTGGATGTCAGAAGGAGCACCCGAAAAACACAAGCTCTAGCTTGGATCAATGACTTTGTCACTAATAACATAATAGTAGTATCAAAGGATCGACCTCCAATGCATAGATCACTTATGTCTACCACACTCCTACATTTCCTTATCAAATATCATCTTGTCTTACCACGCGATTACCTAATCGTATTTTAGCTCGTATTTCTAATGCATGAACCAACTTCTTACAGAGAAGCGATATGTCGTGAGAATGGAGGCGCTATCTGAAGGAAATGACTCTTGAGGAAAATAACACACGTCGATCACGGAGCTCCCAAATGGCAAGAAGCGATTGGTCGTAAATGGGTGTATAAGATTAAAACAAATCTTGATGGTACTATTGAAAAATTTAAAGCAAGACTTGTGGCGAGGATACAATCAAGAGTACGCATCGATTACACCGAGGTGTTTTCTCCGTAGCAAAATTGGTGGTGTAAGATTTCTTATTGCTATTGCCACTATGTCTAAATGGTCTAATCATCAAGTGGATGTTAATAACGATTTTCTTCATGGATTTTACATGATGAGATATATATGATACCTCCACATGGATACATTCGAGTGAAACCAGGTCAAGTGTGTAAGTTGGTTCAAAGTTTGTATGGATTGAAGCAAACTCTATGGGAGTGGAATTCTTAATTTTGTTCTCGCTTGTTTAAATTTGGTTTTATTCAATCATCTCATGATCATTGCCTATTTTTCAAAGGAGCTGAAGGGATGTTTGTGTGCCTCCTTGTTAGGGGTGAGCAAAAACCGAACCGGACCGAAAAACCGAACCGAACCGAATCGAAATTAGCGGTTTGGTTCGGTTTATCTGATAATTCGTTCGGTTTCAAAATTTGAAACCGAAATTAATTCGTTCGGTTTGGTTTGCGGAAAAAAATTCGGTTTTCAAACCGAATCGCCTTAATTTTTTTTATTTTTATATATATATATATATATATATATATGTTATTTATATTATTAATACTTAAATTAGTTAATATTATATACATATATATAATATATATATATATATATTATATTATAAATATTATAATATTTATATTAATTATAATTTAAATTCGGTTAAAACCGAACCAAATCGAATATTTCGGTTCGGTTTTGGTTCGGTTTGGATATAGAAAACGGTTCGGTTCGGTTTGGGTTTTCAAAAAAATTCGGTTTTTTAGTTTTTGGGTTCGGTTCGGTTTTGAACCGAACCGCCCGAATGCTCACCCCTACTCCTTGTGTATGTAGATGATATTTTGCTCACTGGAAGTGATGAGGAGAGTATAAGAGAAGTGAAGCAATATTTGAATGTTGCGTTTACTATTAAGGATCTTGGAGCAACTCGTTATTTCTTGGGAATGAAAATTATGCGTGGTTCTTCTGGAACTTCTCTTAACTAGAGAAAATACATACTTGATCTTCTCGATTCAATAGGACTGCTTGGTTTTCGCCAACAAGTACTCCATTGCCTTCAGGAATCAGTCTCTCCAAAACTGGATCAGAACCCATGGAAGATCCTGATAGTTTTCGACACCTTGTAGGTAAGCTACTGTATCTAAATCTTACACAACCTGACATTAGTCATGCGGCTCAACAATTAAGTCAATTTGTTGCTAATCCTTGCAATCATCATTGAGATGCTGCACTGCATGTTCTGAAATATCTCAAAGGCTGTCATTCACTTGGATTATTTTTTCCTATTAATGGCTCATTTAAGCTCAAAGGTTAATGTGATGCAGATTGGGCTTTTTGTTCAGATTCTCGTCGTTCTCTAATCGGTTATTGTATTTTTCTCGGTGATTGTCTCATCTCCTGGAGGTGCAAAAAGCAAACTACTATTTCGATTTCATCAGCCAAGGCTGAATATCGGACGCTTAGCTCCACGGTGCATGAGCTACTCTGGATATCTTACTTATGTAGAAATTTTGGCGTGCATATCTCTCGGCCAATTCCCATTCTCTGTGATAATCAAGCTACCATCCATATTACGAAAAATCAAGTCTTCCATGAACGCACAAAGCATCTCGATATTGACTGTCACTTTGTTCGTGACCAGTATAAAGCAGGATTTCTACTTCCGTTATATGTCTCCACTCATATGCAACTTGCTGATGTCTTCACCAAAGCATTGGCAGGATCGCAACTTTGTTTTTTTCGTCGAGCTCGCCTGGTTTTGATATCCACCATGCCAAGCTTCCGGGGAGGGAGGAGGGAGGGGAGGAGAGGTAAAGAGGATAGTGCTAAGGTGCAAGAATGCAGAAGGGAAGTGTGCGTGGAGTGTATATGCACGTTGATGAGTTGGTTAAATAAAGAAGTTTTCAAACGCACTGCATGCATGCAGTTTACACAAAACGGTTACTTTGTTATAGGTTAATAAAACGGTTTAACGGTTTACAAAGTTTGTTAGGAAAAGTTTGTTATTTTGTTATATTTATGTTTCTCAGTTTTGATCTCACGCATCTATATAAACAGATGCAGTGTAGTTGTATGTGTTGTGTTGTTGAAATAATAAGAATCTCTACCTTTCTTTTCTCTCTACATATTTCTTTCATCCAAAATTCTTTAATAGGTTATGCGAGACGAGGATGGATGGATAAGAAAGCTCTCTATCTTTAGGGACGACAATTTTGAGGGAAAATCTCGAGTGCAAGAACCTTCAAAAGCTCTGGAGAAGATTCGATGCAAATGAGCCAAACGTGTAAGAGAAAAAGAAGCGTAGGAGAAGATCCGATGCAAAATGAGCTAAACAAGTGAAAAAAGATAAAGAATAGTGTTCGAGTGAAAGTCAATGAGAATGTGACCAATGATAAGATCGAGCAATGAGGTGGAGGTTGTAGACAAGATCGTAATTGTAGATGAGAAGGTGACAAGAAAAAGGAATTCACTTGAACTGATCAAGAGAGGAGAAACAAAAAGTGGAGTTATGATAAATTTTTGCTCAAGTTTTATAATTGTCAAGAGTTTTAGTATTTTACTTCCAAGTAGGGCTGTAAATGAGCCAAGCTATTCGTGAGCTATTCGGAACTTGGCTCGATAAAAGTTCATTCGAGTTCGTTTAGTGAAGCTCGTTAGCTAAACAAACCAAGCTTGAGCATGATAGCATTCGGCTTGTTAGCTCGTGAACAAGTTCGTTAACTGATTTACTTTGAAAATATAAAATTATTAACTAGATATAATTATTTTCTTTCTATAATTAGTAATTATTGTGATAAATATCTAACTATTTTTATTTGTTCTAAGAAATCAATAAATATATTGTGTTATTATGGATAAAATAATTTATTTTTAAAATAAAATAATCAATATTCTAAACATATATCTAAATTTAGAAAGCTTGTTTGGGTTCGATTAAAGCTCGAATAAGCTCGTGAGCTCGAAATATTCGATAAATAAAACTCGAGACTCGACTCGATACTAAACAAACCAAGCTTGAGCACGATGGTGTTCGACTCGGCTCGGTTCGATTACACTCCTACTTTCAAGTGTAGAGTTGTGAAAATAAAAGTCGAAGATAGTCATATACGATGAAAGAATGAGTCATGAAAATGCTATGGTACACAAGAAGATAAATGAGATGACACGTGGTACTTCGACATTGGTGCAAGCAAGCGTATGCGAGGAAAAATAGTCATCAATCGCAAAGAATATGATATAACTAAATTTTTTGAAGTTGAAAGAGCAAGTTGCCGACGTCATCATGAAGTCTCCTAAGTAGGAAAAATTTATGGAAAGTTTAAAAAATTGCTTTATAACACCAAATCAAGTTTAAGAGGGGTGTTAGAAAATAAAAGGTAAACTTGATTTGTTAGAGTAAAGATATAATTATTTTATAAAAGAAATATATAGAAATTGGAAAAAGAAGAAGGTGAAAGATAAATCCATAATGTGTTAGTTTAGTGCACGTGTGATATGAACAAGAGATATCTAGATGTGATGGAAGTATAGAGAAATGGGGAATTGCCTAGAAGAAGAGTTTTAGCCCAAAAAATTAAGTGGCATAACCGACATATGTGTACTATAAATATGAAGATATATGTTTTTTGTTATAGAAATGGAGAGAAATGAAGAATTATGTATCTTAAATTTATCTCCCCCAAATCTCTCCCTCACACATATACACACGTCCATACACATTTATACAATTTTACAAAATAAAATACTTTCCTCCTCCAATATTGATTAAATTCTCCCCACACTTCCTATATTTTCAACAAGATTATCCTATACTATTTTTTATATCTTTTCATGTTATCTTAGAATAGTAAATGTCACCTGATTAAATATTATTTGCCCATAGAAGATTATAGATATTTGCCAACCAAAAAAAAAAAAAGATGGATAGAAAAGAAGGTCCGTCTCCAAAGGCTTAGTATTGGTTAACAATTAATAGATTTGAGATAATGACCAAAGATCGAGTTTAGCAGCCACAATGTGAAAATTTTACCCCTTGAGATTGTGGTAGTTTCTTAACCGTTGAGTCATCATGATTTACCTTCTCGTATTCTCATGGCCCTCACATTCTCATGGGATTTGTGTAGCTTCTTAACCATGGAATCATCATGATTTACCCCTCATATTTTCATGATCTCACATTCTCATAAGATTGAAGTAATTTCTTAATCGTTGAATCACCATAATTTATCTTTTTTATATTTTTATGGGGTTAAAATGTGAGGATTTTCGAAAGAGAGCTTCCCTATTTTGAGACCAAAAAAGGAGGTCCATAACAGCACTTAATGTTGTAGTTCCATGTCATGTGGCAAACAGCGCAATGATGGGCACAATGAAACAAGGAGCAAATGATGGTGGAGTGAGCCCATCAAAATGGCTATTTTGTTATTCTCGTTCACGCTTATGGATTCTTTAGACTATTTTTGGGCTATAAAAAAGGCTCACTGGAGGAAAATGGATTCTTTAGACTATTTTTGGGTGATAAAGCAGCAGTTTGAAAATTTTACTCATTTTAGTATGACTCTTTGTAAATATTATTTAAAGGTTTTTTAATTTCTTAACCACTGAATTACCATGATTTATCCATTGTATTTTCATGGAGTTATGATAGATTCTTAATTGTTGAGTCATCATAATTTACTCTCTCATATTGTAATGGGACTGAGATAACTTTTTAACTATTGAATCATCATAATTTAACCCCTTACATCTTTATGAAACTGGGATGTAAAAGCTTCAGGAAAAGAGCTTTTCTTTTAGAAAAACACAAAAAGAGGTCCAAAACAACTTAAATGTTGTAGTTCCAGGTCATGTGGCAAACAACGCGTTGATGGGCACAATGAAACAAGGAGCAAATGATGGTGGCGTGAGCCCATCAAAATGGCTTATTTAATTTGTTGTTCACGTTCACGCTTATGGATTCTTTAGGCTATAAAAAAGCGACATTGAGGGAAAATGAATACGAGTTTCTACATTTTTACGAGCAAAAGTGTTAACATCACATCAACACCAACTTGGAATCAACTTTTGTCAATTTCAATTCGCTCCACAATAATTAAATGGATGAAACGGGAGCATGTGTGATTTTCATGGGGAGAAAAATTATATAAGTCATACTCCTAGATAAGAAAAGATTTTTTGGGCAGTTATTAGCAATTGTTTTGCTGTAGACCTTCTAACTAAGATATCTTGAATTAAGAATAATTATGATTAAATACCTAAATTGTCACAACTATGAAAAATACCTCGGGCTTCAATTTCAGCTAACGTGGCTCGATCAGTATCCGTGTAGTTGATATGGGGAAAGCAGTTGAATACGAAAGTTTTCATGTTGTTCAACAAGATTCCTTTTTGAGCAATGAGATGTCATTTTTGAGAGAAATTTTTGGTGTAGTTTATCTTCGGCTTCGCTGTTGGCTTGTATTTTTGTGATTTTATAGATTGGGGCTATATGGATTTCTGTTTTCAAATTAGGGCCATTGACACACTGTTCAGGAAGGAAGAAAGGGGAGATGAGAGAAAATGTCAAATTTTCAAAAAGTAAGAAAAACGTTATGATCGAAACAATCCTTTTGGTTTCACATCGAATTATCTTTTTCACATTATTATTTATGTTTTTGTGTTAAAATTCATGTCAACATTGAGGGAACCACATATGCCTTTTGTAGCCAAAAAATGAAGTTCGATAAATTTTTGTTAAAAATGTGATGGTTTGGATATTTAAATAAACTTTCAAAAATGGCTTAAGTTTATATTTTTTTGCGGTTGTTGGTAAAAGGGTTGTTTTCTTATTCAAAATGATTACTTTTATAATACCGCATTGGGATTAATTACTATTATGCACAACACCTAATGGATCTTACATATTCTGTTCTCTCATTTCTCTCAGGTATCAGCATCAAATAATATAAGAGAGAGAGAGAGAGAGACATACACTAAAAAGACAAAAGTCCAAACCACTAAGTGCTCTACTGAAATTAGAATAAGTATAATTGTGGGTATAAGTACTACTCTCTCCGCTTAAAGTGTCACATTTCTTTTGGGCACGAGTATTTAGGAGAAAGATATAAAGTAGTTAAAGTGTTAAAAAATAATTAGGGTCCACACTTTTTGAAGATATAATTATTTTCTAAAATGGAATGAGATATTTATAATGGAACAATTTAAAAAAAAATGAAACATTTTAAATGGAATGAGGAATACTATATATCATACTTGGTAATATATACTAGGACATAATTTCCATCGACACACTCTATAATTAAATTCGTATAAATTATCAGACATAGCACGTGTATTCGAAATAAAGAATCTTAATTGGGTCGATGGGTCCCAACATATTCGAAATGGTAGGAAGCAGAGCCGCTGAATATGCGGCGAATGGATTCCACCCCCCACTGGCTGCCACGTTTGTCGGCGGACCACTACCCATTCAATTTCACGATTTTTAATCGCTTTCTTTATTTTATTTTATTTTATTTTATCTTATTTTTGTCTTGTACTATTTTTGTCCAGAAATTCTAGGGCTGCAATTAAATAATATTCTCAAAACAAAATTACTATCTCTATTTTCTACTCCGCTTATTCTTTTAGTTGCATGCGCAGGGAATTTTACAATAGACTTTTAGAAATTTATAGGCACGGAAATTGTTGAAGTGAAATGTTACGAAGGGAAATTGTATATTATCTATAATCTATAAATAGGAAAAATATATAGTTTTAGCTTAATAAAATGCTTTTATGATAATTTTAGTTTAATAAATTAATAATACTCTACGTCCCAATATTCATGGCACATTTTTTTTTACATGTAGATTAAGAAGAGTTGTGTTTTGTGTGTAAAGTAGTATGTGATACGAAATTCGAGATATTTTTTAGGGTAAAAAATGTTTCCTTTTTTGGAAACGAACCAATTTAATGGGACAGCCCAAAAAGGAAAACGTGCCATGAATATTGGGACGTAGGGGAGTATCTTAATTAAATATAATGAATTGAATTTTGTGATAATTTTAGCCCATAAATAATTTTTCTGCGTCAGAAAGTACAATTGATATCGGAAATGACATGTAGCCTATAAGTCCTTTCTGGCGTCGTTTCTGACGTGTTTTCCATATATCATTTTCGATGCAAACTATGCTTTCTGACACCAAAAATCATTTAAAGCCTATGGGCTAAAACTGTCGTAAAATTCAATTCATTATGTTTGATTGAAGTATTATTAATTTTATTAGACTAAAATTGTTACATGGTCTATTTATTAGGCTAAAACTATGTATTTTTCCACCTGGGTATGAAATTGCAAAGTTCGATATTATGAAGTATAATTAAATATATATATTACAATGCACTTCAACATTACAAATATTTATGTATTTCATTATGTATGGATATTTTTTCGAACGTTAGAAATTCGATCTCCTCTTTAGAAAAATGTAGTTTCGATGTTAATTTATAAATTTACCCATAATTGATAAGGCATATGTAGAAACGGCTCATTACTATAAAAATATGTGAAAAAATGTAGCTTCAGTGTTAATTAATTAGCAAAACACCGCCACATCTGTGTAGATATTAAATTCTAAATGGTTTTGGGTGTGTTTGTATAGATTATATTTGAATTGCAACTCGAATTTTCCATAAGCTAATGTAGGAGTAAAAAACTAGTGTCACCCAAATTATTATAGCCAAATTGGACGAGTTTTATCATCTTTTAAATTATAGAGAAACCTCCCTGTCAAGTCAAATGATGATAATGTCCTTCAAAGATAAACATCAAGACAAAACTTAGAGATAGAAGATAAAGAGGCGTGAAGAACGAGGTTGGGTTTGGGTAGTTCGCGTGAAATAAGAAGAAATATGTGGTTGTATACAAGTGGAGATGGAGATTGTTTCTGTTGGAAAATGAACAGTGTGAATAGTGGGTTTTTGTCCCACATCGTTTTTCTTCCTCTTGACTCTCCAAAAGAGTGCCTATAAATTAGGCTTTCCACCTATTTAGATAGGTACACCAAAATGAGATTGCATTCTCATGTTTAGAGAAAATAGGAAGATCCAAGTGAAAATTGTGTTTAATTTTTCGGGTGTCCTTGGATAGAGGGTTGAGTGTGTTGTAAACACTTTTACCTATTTTCTCAGTTATAGATCTGCGGCAGCTCGGAGACGTAGGCAGAATTAGCCGAACTCCGTTATCAAATTTTGAGTACTTTTATTCAGTACTTGTTTTGCTTTTCCACTAGTCTAAAGAAGGAAATATTGGGGTTATTTCCTAACAACTGGTATCAGAGCTCCAGGTTCGGGGCAGTGATCTTTTAAAATTCATAGTATGCTCTGTGGTTGCAGTGATTCTTGATCCTCCACAATGAAATTGAATTTTGAAACGGTCATCCGCCGGAAGGATAGTTTTGTCGAATTATTCAACGGTTATACTATTTACGTGAATAGTACAAAGTTACGCGAGGAAAGACTTGGTATTTTAAGTAGTCAGAGTGACTCACTCTCTTTCCGGGCTGGGTGTCTTGTTCATTTTATAGTCTATTCCGTTGAATAGTGATCTCCACGGTGTTCGTAGTACGGTGGTTTCACGTGAATTGTCTTCAACTAATCCGTGGGGTTAGGCTTGAGTGGGAGCAATGGCTGCAGACGAAGGATCGAGAATTGAAAAGTTCGATGGCGCGGACTTTGGCTTTTGGAAAATGCGAGATGGAGGATTATACGTATCAAAAGGGCCTTTATCAACCTCTCTCGTAAAGCGAAACCGGAGGATATGAAGGAAGATAAATGGGCCATTCTCGGCGGAAAACCCTCGAGTTATCAGATTGTCATTATCTCGCAATGTTGTTTTAACATAGCAAAGGAAAAGACCACGGCGGGTCTTATGGCGGCTCTCTCCGGCGTATACGAAGCCGTCGACCTCAAATAAAGTTCATTTAATGAGGCGGTTGTTCAATTTGCGAATGAGCGGAAGGAGGATCGGTAGCTCAACATCTCAACGAATCGAATACAATCACAACCCAATTGAGTTCATTGAAATTGAATTTGATGAAGAAGACGAGCATTGATACTTTTATCTTCCTCCCAGACGGTTGGAATGCTACGATCCGGTTGTGAGTAGCTCGTCGGGAAGTAAAAAGTTAAAATTTGATGATGTTCGTGATCTGGTTCTCAGTGAAGAGATCCGGAGAAGAGGGTTTGGAGAATCAACCTCTTGATGTGCATACAAAGTCTAAGGCGGATGCGACTTACCAACGACGGGCGTCGTCGAGGCTTTAGCGGGGATGGTTTGTTAGCCCTCGAGACTTGGTGCCGAGATGTGCCGGGCGTCGGCATATCTTGGCACGATGGTGTCAAGTCACTTGATCTAAGTGATTTGGCGTGACCCGAGATGGACACGTGACTTGCTCGATGTAGGAAGCCCCGGTGTGACTCGGACTTGTGTCGAAAGTCTTCCTAACCGGCGATGTTAGGGGCGTGTTCGTTGATCTGGCGGTGCAAGATGGTCCGTGTGTTAGAAAAGACACGGGCATGCGAGCGCGAGTGAGGCGTCGAGTGATGTACAAGGATAAGCACGACACATGTGCGGAACCTCGTAAGAGAGTGGGCGGTGTGCGCAGAGAATCCGATAGTTGAAAGTCCTCAGATGGAGGAATCAACCGACACGGGCGTGCGGCGACTCAGTTAGGGTGGGCGATGTCGCCAGGTGCCAAGAACTCGAAGAGAGTGGGCCACTGTCTACAGAGAATCCGATAGTTGAGAGTCCTCAGATGGAGGAATCGGCCCGGCACGACGTGCGGCGACTCGGATTAGGGTGGGCGGTGTCGTGAGGTGCCAAGCAACTCGAAGAGAGTGGGCGATGTCGCAAAGAATCGAGATAGTTGAGAGTCCTCGATGGAGAATCAACCGACACGCGCGTGCAATGACTCGATTAGAGTGGGCGATGTCGGTAAAGGAGCGGCGACTTCGAGAATAGAGTGGGCCATGTATGCAAAGATGCCAGCGACTCAGAATAGAGTGGGCCAGTGTTTGCAGAGATGCCGAGCGCCAAGAGATGTCGAGCGTCGAGTGTCGAGAGATGCCGAGCGTCGAGCTTCGAGCGTACGGGTGTGCGAGCAAGGGTGGCGGCGGGCGGTTGTCCCAGCGGTTATGTCAGAAAGATGGAAAGTGTGACGCTTTATGCACGAGGAAGGTTTCGAAGTGCGATATCGACCACTATTGCTACTTCAAAGAAAATTGAAGAAGCGGATGTCAAAAGAATTTGACATGAAAGACTTAGGTCCAGCAAAGAAGATACTTGGAATGCAAATCACGAGAGATAAGCAAAAATGAGTTTTGCAGTTATCTCAGACAGAGTACATCAACCGTGTTTGCAGAGTTCCAGTATGGGCTGAAGCCAAACCAGTCTGCACACATTTGGCTTCAGGACGATCTCGCAGACGGAGGAAGAGAGAAGAGTCATGGCCAAGATTCCTTATGCTATAGGAAGTTTGATGTACGCAATGGTCTGTACGAGACCAGACATTGGCCATGCAGTGGGAGTTGTTAGCAGGTTTATGTCAAAATCCAGGAAAAGCTCATTGGGAAGCTGTCAAGAGGATTTTGAGGTATCTACGAGACACTGTTGATAAGTGTTGGTACTTTGGTAGATGAGAGCTAAAAGTACAAGGTTACGTAGATGCGGACTATGGTGGTGACCATTGATAAACTGAAGTTGTGCTCAACTTTCAACCGCTCTTGAACTAACAACCGAGATGATCGCGATTGATCGAGGTGTGAAGACAGATTGAAATCAGTCTTCAAGTGGGAGATTGTTGGAAAATGAACAGTGTGAATAGTGGGTTTTTGTCCCACATCGTTTTTCTTCCTCTTGACTCTCCAAAAGAGTGCCTATAAATTAGGCTTTCCACCTATTTAGTTAGGTACACCAAAATGAGATTGCATTCTCATGTTTAGAGAAAATAGGAAGATCCAAGTGAAAATTGTGTTTAATTTTTCGGGTGTCCTTGGATAGAGGGTTGAGTGTGTTGTAAACACTTTTACCTATTTTCTCGATTATAGATCTGCGTGACCGGAGGCGTGGCGAATTAGCGAACTCCGTTATCAAATTTTGAGTACTTTTATTCAATACTTGTTTTGCTTTCCACTAGTCTAAAGAAGGAAATATTGGGGTTATTTCCTAACAGTTTCATGTCCTCTTCTAAACATCCCATTCATTTGGGAATCTATATAATTGAATATAATATATTGGTGAATGAAAATAACCGACAACGTTGAATCTCATTAGGGCTATTGTGGGAAGGTTCTTCCTCAAACTAATGTGATACTTTTTACATCTTATCCGAAATATTATTTTTTTGGTTTGATCACTTAATTTATTTTGGTCTAACTTTATTATTTGAATTTGAACTATGTTGGTTTCCCATCTTATCGAATGAACCCTTTTTGTAATACTTTAGTCACTTAAATTTGTGCGATATAATTCACTTTACCACTTTGAATTTTCTGATTATTTTCTACCAATATATGAGTTGTATTTCCATTTTATTTGAATATAGTCTAGTTTATACTAACTTGGTTATTCAATTGGATATGATTTAGTTTGTACTAACTTAGTTAATTCTTTATAATATATATTCAATTTCATGATAATATATATATATATATTGTAAAGGAATAACTAATGTATTAAAATATCATAATTTCTTTTAATCAAAATGTAAATCGAAAACTAATATGATAGTAATTACTCCTTCCGTCCACCAAAAACTTCTATTTAATTCCTTTTTTGGGACTTCCATCAAAAATTTATATTTTTCATTTTTGAAAGCATCAACTACTCTCAATCTATCACTTATTTACAAAAAAAACCACACATATATAGCCCACATTTTACTCTCATTAGCCATTAAAATATTCATTTATTATTTTACAATCACTACAATACCTACATGCTTTGATGGACGAATATATACTAATATATGTAACTGTTCCAACATCTGAATCCCTCCCTACGCGTCTTTGAAATGAGTCATCCTATAAATGGTGGTATTCGCTCCAAATGACACGCAATTATTATCATCCAAATCTTGGCAAATCCGATTAATAGCAAGCTTGTGCTATTTTATGCAAAACGTATGAAAAGGAGCGATACAACAAAGAGAGAAACATACAATACTACATATGTTACAATTTTTTACTTTATTTTAGACATAATCATATTGCCAAGTTACATAAGCTGACAAAATAACACTATTTTTATACAGAAAAACTTGTAATGTTTCAAAATCTCCCTTCAAAATTTGTCCCTAAAAAAATCTCCATTCAAATAGTTACATGTAATGTTGGGGCAGAAGCATAATTTCAAGGAGCTAAAATTTCAACTACAAATAACATCAAAATAATAATAAAAATATATAAAAAACCATAAAATTATAAAACATTGGCTAGAGGGTGCTTAATCAACCAGCTCCGCCCCTAACTACATGCATTTGAGAAGCTAATTAGTGACTTACTTGGCTATATATATATATATATATATATATATAGGGGATGAATCACGTGAGAATACAAATATTGATGAGAAATAAGAATGCAACATTTAACATATAAAGTTGTTGCACTAAATGTATAAATTTGTTGCATCAAATTTAACATATAAAGTGTAGACTTAATATAAAGTTGTTGCACGTAACACAAATTTATACATTTGCAACAAATTTATAAATTTAGTGCGATTCTCTCGTGAACATATATATATATATACCCGCACGTATAAACTGTACAATATATAGTTTAATTGTGTAGTATACAATATATAGTTTAATTGTGTATTGGCACATCACATGTATTTGAAGCACGGAAATGAGAATATGAAAGCTCCCTAAATAGCTCCAGCCTGACCGTCAAATTAGAAATTACAAAAATTTCACTATCAAATAATCATTTCTAAGATATTCAAAAGATAACGTTTTCTTTTTAATATCAACGAATTCATTCAAGAAATACATTAATTAAATAGTAAATTGGAGTTGATTGTGATTCCGATCGATTTATTGGCTTTGACTATATCACATGTATTTGACTCGAGCACGGAATCCATGAGATCTTTAAAAATAGGATCCAACGGAGCTCGGATCCGGACCTATCCGGATCCTGATAGCTCCAGCCGATGACCGTCAAATTAGTAAAATTTATAAGTATATTAATTTCACTGGATCTATGTAAGTCAATAACATTAGAAAATTATACTTTGAATTTGAATATATATATATATATATATATATATATATATATATAATAATCATTTATAAGATATTCAAAAGATATACGTATTTCTATTCCTATTATAATATTAATGTCATGAAAACAAAATAAATTTATCATTCTAGAAATGATGATTGTAGAAATAGATAATTAATAGTATATTTAAATTATGGAGTGAATTATAGTGATTCCGATTTTAGAAAAGATTTGGACGGGTTGGATCTCTGGATTGATCTAATTTTTTCGATCCAACGGAGCACCGATGGTGAATTGTAACAAGATGTATCCGGCCCATTGTCATCCCTACACCGTGGTGAATTGTAAAATGTAACGTCAGGATGAAAACCGAGGCAAGATTTTGACCCTTTTTCCATAAGATAATTTTACTCGCTACAGTACGCAGTTTTATAACAATTATCTCAAAATACAATGGTTTAACAAATACGAGTAGTTGCACTACTAGACGTATTTTCAGCGAACTACTAGATACTCGAGACAGAGAGGCTTTGAAGAATGTTGAAGTAGATTGATTATCTTCGAATTTGTAAGTTTAATCATCTTCTGCAGGGTCCCTTTATAGCCTAAGATGGCTGTTCGTAAAGTGGTGCGAAGGCCCAACTGCTGACCCGAACCAGTGTGAAGTGCAAAGTGCATTTCTAAAGCGCCCAATGCGACAAGTGCGACATGTGCACGTGCTCATGCTCGGACTCTCGGACTCAGATGGTGTTTCGCATCATCCTCGTAGGTATTTGAATTAGTCATAAAATAGCTAATTAAAAACCCACTAGGGTACACCATGGATGGAGCATATTTGATTATTCCTTATTGGTGTGCTCATTTATATATAGCTTAGAACTTCATTAATTTTTCAATGTGAGATATAAATCATTCCCAACCATTAAGAATCTAACTTTGTGTATTAATTGTTTATTCATCCCACATCGGATTTGAACACATAAATACACTAAATTGATCTACAAAAATGTAGGTTCCAAATCTAAGTTCATATACAATTTATTCCAACAATCCCCCACATGAATGATGATTAATGCAAATGCATATTTTTCAAAATCTCGATGACCTATTATTGCATCAAGATAGGTAATTGTTGGCTTTGAACCATCCTTAGTATAGTGTTATCGAATTTACCCACTGCTCAATGAATACGATGTCTTAAACCGGTCAGTTTTTGTATGAACCAAGACAATAACACATATACAATAATAGATACAATATCTTTCATTCTCACGTTGTGTCCATTTTGGCCTTGGACCATATCTTGATTCATAAGTGTTATTCATTTGAAGCGGCCAACACTTCACACTTAGATAGATGATCTCCTATGAAGAGTATCCTGCTATACTCCACCAATAAGGTCATATGAATCATTAAAAGTTCTAAAAACTTACCATTTATCACGAACTGCAGGGTTACACTTGGACAACTTATTGAAATTCCAAGTGTATAACTTGAACCTTCATAACTTGGTTGTCTATTTGAACCAAGTTTTTGGGATCTCCAATCATCATGGTTGAGTTACTATATGAACGTTCTTTAAGCGAGAATTTTAATCTCATTCCCATTACTGCTTTGTATAATTTATCACGATTAATACCTTTAGTAAATGGATCCGCTATATTATCTTTTGACCTTACATAGTCAATACACACTATACCAATCGTGATCAATTATCTAACGGTATTGTATCTTAGACGAATGTGTCGAGACTTACCGTTGTACATGCTACTCTTATCTCTTCCTATGGCTGACATGCTATCACAATGCATCATAACGGGAGGCACGAATTTTTCCGAATAGGGAATATCCTCTAAGAAATTTCTTAGTCATTCGGTTTATTCGCTAGCTTTGTCTAAGGCAATGAATTCTGATTCCATTGTAAATCGAGCTATACAATTTTGTTTAGAGGATTTCCATAACACTGCTCCTTCACCTATGGTGAACACAAATCCACTTATGGATTTGGAGTCTTTTATGTCGGATATCCAATTTGCATCGATGTATCATTCCAAAATAGTTGGATATCTTGTGTAGTGTAAATTATAGTTCAAAGTATATTTTAAATACCTTAGAAATCTAGTTAATGCGGTCCAATGATCATTGCTTGGATTACTTGTGAACTTACTCAACTTGTATTGAATATGTTATGTCGGGTCTTGTATAGTTTGCTAATTACATTAGACTTCTAATGACCCTAGCATAGTCCAATTGGATACTTGGTCTCCTTGATTTTTGACTAAGTGTAGACTTAAATCAACATGTGTCTTAGCTGGAGGTAGATTAAAAGCTTTGAATTTCTTAAGCACGTTCTCAACATAGTGAGATTCTGCTAAGACAATTCCGTCAGGTGTTCTAGAAATTTTAATTCCTAGAATCACGTAAGCTATCCCCAAGTCTTTCATGTCGAATGTCATTTTCAACATTTCTTTAATACTCATGATTATGTCATGATTACTATCCATTATGAGCATATCATCAACATAAAGACATACAATGACAAAATTATCGAATGTACCTTTAATGTATACACATTTGTCACATTCAGGGCCGTCCCTGAGGGCGAGCGAGCATGGGCGACCGCCTAGGGCATATCATTTTAGGGGGCTCAAAATTTTATATATCTTCTTATATTAATATAAATATTCCTTAAAAAATAAATTATTCAATGTCCCAAAATTTTGTTATAAATTTTGGGGCCCAAATTTTGTAAAACAAATAATTCTTTTATAAATGATATATTGTGCATCTTTTTAGATATATTCAATTGTATCTCCATTGTGGAAAAATGGCCCATTTTTTGTTGTTTAGTCCAGGACCCATTATTTATCAGGACCGACCCTGGTCACATTCATTAATTTTGAAACCATTTGATATCATCATTTGGTCAAATTTCTCATGCCATTATTTGGATGCTTGTTTAAGTCCGTATAAAGACTTAATAAGTTTACAAACTTTGTTTTCTTGTCCGGGGATAACAAACCTTTCAGATTGTCCCATATAAATTTCATCTTCTAAATCCCCATTTAGAAATGACGTTTTTAAATTCATTTGTTATACTTCAAGGTTATGCAACGCAGCTATAGCAAGTAGCGTTCTTATGGATGTAATTCTTGTAACAAGTGAGTATGTATCAAAGTAGTCATACCATTCCTTTTGTTTGTAACCCTTGACTACCAAACTTGCTTTATACTTATCAATAGTTTCTTCGGCGTTGAATTTTCTCTTTAGAATCCACTTGCATCCTAAATATTTGCAACCAGGAGGAAGGTCAACGATTTCTCAAGTATAATTATTCAAGATAGATTCGATTTCACTATTGATGACTTCTCCATATAGCAGCATCAGGATCAGACAATGCTTTTAATTGTCTTAGGATCATCTTCCAACGAATAAACCACAAAGTCTGGACCAAAGAACTTGCAGTTTTTGTTCGTTTTCCTCATCTTGTTTCGGGTGTTGGCTCAACATCTTTGTCAACATTTGGTCTAACATTTTTTGACGAGTTTTTTTCATAAGTTATCTTCTTAGAACTTACATCGTTCTTTTCTTTCTTGGGTAATATAGTTTAAAAAAATATAGCATTTCTTGATTCTATGATCATTCCCTCATGCCTGTCGGGTGTTTTTGACTTATGTATCAAAAAATGATATGCTTTACTATTATTTGCATATCCTATGAAGATGCAATCAATAGTTTTAGGGTATATCTTAACTTTTTTGGTTTTAGTACTTTGATCTTTGCGAGACACCCCTACGCTTTCGTGTATTTGAAGGACGATTTTTTACCTTTTCATAATTCATATGAAGTTTTATCTTGTTTCTTTTGAGGTAACTTGTTTAATATTTTATTTGTCGAAAGGATAGCTTTCCCTCACATGTTATGTGATAAGTCCGAGCTAATCAACATAACATTCATCATTTCCTTTAATGTTCTATTTTTTCGTTCAGAAACATCATTTGATTATGGTGAGTAAGGTGTCGTTGTTTGATGAATAATAACGTTTTCAAGACAGAATTCTTCAAACGGTGCAACATACTCGCCACCACGATCACTTCGTACATCTTGATTTTTGTGTTGAGTTGATTTTCAATTTCACTTTTGTAATTTTTGAAAGTTTCGAATACTTCGTTTTTTTTTCTCAAAAGATACACATAACAAAATCTTGTGCAGTCATCTATAAATGTTATAAAATAATTCTTTCCACCTCTAGTTTGCACAAGTTTTAAATCACATAAGTCGGTGTGAATCAATTCTAGAGGTATAGTTGATCTTTCCATTGAATAAAAATGTTTCTTTGCCATTTTTGATTCAACACAAATTTCACACTTATTGTGTTGATCAAAGATATTTTTGGCACTAGCTCTAAATTCACTAATCTTCATAATGTATTTAGATTTGCATGTCCTAATCTATCGTCCCATAAATTAGGAGACTCAATCACATATACAACATTATTCTTTATTTCATCATTGGAGATTACATTGAGTGCATAGAGTTTAAAAAGGCTGTTATCTAAATATCATTTTTCCTATAAAGTGACCATTCTTATTCATTACAACTTTTTCTGCTTCAAACATTAGTCTAAAACCAGTCTTGTTCAAAACAGAACCAGACACAAGATTCTTACGAATGTCGGGAACATGCAGCATGTTGGTCGCGTCACTTTCAATCTTGAAGTCATCTTTAACACAACTTTTCCCGTTCCAACAATCTTGGAAGCTACGGAGTTGCTCAAGTACAACTTCCTCTTTTCGGTGACAAGTTCGTAGATGGAGAACATGGACTTGTCAGCACAGATATGCTTTGTGGCACCGGTGTTAGTCCACTATCCAGTTGGGTTGCCCATCATGTTAACCTAATCTACAAGAGCAGATAAATCAAGTTCAGACAAGTCAAGGGGTACTTTTTTTATTCTGTCACTGTAATATCCCGTAATTTTAATACTGAATTACGATAATAAATTTTGTAATTAGTATTATTAACTCAATAATTAAAATCTAATTAGTCGACTCTTGACTTTGACCAAGCATAATTGGATAATTTACGTGTGAGATTCATCGATGCTTAGTGAATTAAGGAATATAATTTCAATATTCCTTTAAGCGTAATTTTCTAACGTCGAATAAATTCGTGATTCGTTTATAGTATTATTAAGCGATTAAGCTTAATTTGAAATTCTATTATTATAGGAATAAATAAAGTTGTAACAAACTTTATTTTGAACATTTTAGAGATAATTCGCCTATAAGAATTTTGAGACGTTGTAAACATCGATTTTTAGAGATGAGTCGATAACTCAGTCGAACGATTACGGAATTATAAAATTCAAATTTCTATAATTATTTTATTATATAAGAGCATTATTTATCATTAACTAATGCTAGAAAGTGTGAAGGATAGAATGTACACTATTTTGGAAGTTTTCGAAATTATATAATTCAAAATTAGGGTTTGTGAGATCTAAATTATTTTAAATACTTTTCTATGATTAAATTAATTATCTAAGACATATTATATGTCACATAAATATGTAATAGCTATTTTATACAAGGAAATAAAATGTTTGGGAATACCTTAGTGATTTTCGAAAATTAGGGTTTCTAAAGTATAATTTTTAATTTAATTCCTATCTAATTAATGATATATGATAATTATTATATTATTATGATGTCATTAAGGACAAAATGAGGTGTATTACAACTTGCACAAGTGGGGGTGCACTTGTGCTCCAAAGTGGCAAAAATTTCTAGATTTTTAAGTATGATTTCATGTGATAAACATTATCCTATAATTAAGGATAAGCTATGAGTTGGATCTTATCCTATATTAGGTGTAAAGTAGTATTAATTAACAAGAGGACAAATATCCTATCCCATTTGGTTAATAGTGGCCGAAAATTTTATGATTTTATAAAGTTCAATGCACCAAATCTAGCCTTATTAAATGTAGAGATAAGATAAGATCTCATTTAGATAGGATAAGGATCCACTTGTGTAAGGAGATAAGGTGGTGTTCAATTTGAACAAGTAATCTAGGTTTGGAATTTAGTGGTTTTCGAAAATGATATATATATTATATAATGTGATAATTCCTTTAATTCTTGATAATTATGCTATAAATTATTAATTTAATTATAATATGATATAATAAAGTGTATAATGAAAGAAAAAAAATAAAATCTATCCTAAGCTATGGATAAGGGCCGATCCATATATATATATATATATATAATAAGGTGTTGATTTTAATTAAACTATGATTCAATGTATCTAACTAAGAGATAAGGTAGCAAGTGGATGAGTTGTACATGATAAAGATTTAGATAAGATATGATAAGGTTCTTGATAAGATATGATAAGGTTAAGGATAAGATTTGGTGTGAGTGTACCAAAGATATTTTCATATAATAATAAAAAATAAGTGGCCTAAGTCATAAATACCCGTGAAGCTATTCATTTATTCATCACAAACCAAAAAATCGAAAATAGTGAGGAGAGAAGAGAGTATTCACTCATGCGAGAACCCAAACTTAGATCGTATAGACGACACCAATCAAATCCATACCGATTAAAGGTTAGATTTCTTACGAGCTTTGTATATACGTTAGAATTCATGTTATAAGCTTAGTTGGTTCATGTGATTTTGAAAATTATATAACTTATGCTAATATGTTTAGATATTATGTTTATATGATGTTATTAAGCATGTATTATAATTATATCACAAAATTAAGCATGGTATTAAATTATTTAAGTGGACCGAAATCAAGAGTACCATATGTTGATGATTTTGATTTTTAATTGTTAATTTAAGCATGAAATAATAATCTAGGGTATTAAATAAACTTATATGAATTTATATAGAATTTTTGGAGAACTTTAGTACCTAAGTTCAAGAATTTCGAAAATTTTAATATATGATAGTAGGTTGTGATATAATCCATATTTAAGTGTTATCATATCATATTGATGATGTAGATTCATAATATATGGTTGTATGAATTTATTGGAATTTATAAAAATTATTTGGACCTAAGTCGAAATTTTGAAATATGACTTAGGTAAATTAAATTCAATAGTTCATAATAAATAACAATTATGTTATAATAAGGATAATTAAGGGTGATTAAGTATTATGTGAATTTATTGGAATTTTTGAAAAATGTTTAGTGGATTAATAAAGGTGACTGAAAATTATACCCTAAGTGTATTAATGTTATAAATTTATTTTATCAAGTATAATTGCATAATATGATCTAAAATAATGTTTTAGACATAGTATGATTTTATGGAAATTTTTAGAACAAGAATTGCACATAAAATGATAGAATTTCATAAATAATTGAAAAAGTCAAAATGTTGACTTTTTGTTGACCAAAGTCAAAATTGTTGACTTCTTGTTGACTTGGTCAAAATTGTTGACCAAAAACGTTGACCAAGGTCAACGGGCACACTGGTCGATAATCGTGACCCATGTGACGTAAGACGTTTAGTAACAATGTAACTTACGTTACGTAAGTACATTAAAGCGCATATTACATATTAAAAAGATAGAATATTCCTTATAAATCAAGAAAATTCATAATCAACATCGATCGATTAGGAAACGTTAAAATAAGTCCGGCGTTAGCCTTACTTGATGCGTAGAACGTTATAGACTATGTTCGTCTCTATCAAACGTGACCGACGTACTAAAATCATTCTTACGTTAAGGTGATACTTGGACGGGGCAGTAACGTAGGAAAAGGAGACCGTAGTGTAACGACCTTCAGATCTGAGGTGGGTTTTACTCGAAACCCTTTTATTTCTGACGCTTTCTTGAAAAGTATTTATTTACAAGCTTTCGGTTGAAAATGATTATGAATCGTTATTTAATTACATGCCCAAAGTATTTATGTTTTTTACGATGTATCCTATCATGTGGTTGGGCGAGCCAACCGTGAAAGTGAATCGGTTGTTGGGTAGCTCCCAACTTTATCGATAATCGATATCGGATCTAGTCGGATGCGAATTCTCGCTAGGGTTAACGTGTACACCGGTGTGTGTTGTGAGCCGTTGGTAACATCATCGGCCGGTCATGGATCTAGTCGATGCGTAATCACGACTATGTGATTGTGAGCCGTTAGCAACATCTTGACCGATCACGGCGTCGGTAGAAGAGGCGTACTTCTACGGTGTGAGATTAGTTATGAGCAGTTATGTAAATGATACGGATCATACGAATCGAAAAAATCACAAGCAAGCGTAATCTTTTGAAAAATGATAAAGTATTTTGGTATTCACGAGTTATTTCAACTAAAACCCCGTGTTATACTAATGGGCGATGTAATTAAATAAAATCATTTGGCGTGAGTCCACTAAGTGCAATCTTGTACTTAGCCACAATGTTTGTTTTAAATGTGCGAGTTGAAATGGCGATGGGATGGACAAGTGTTGAGCGATGGAGTTTTGTCGCCGATAGCTTACCTTGAATGTATATCGTCATATATGCATTCACATGCTTTTGCTCAAAACACTTTATTATATTTTGGATATTACTTATGATACCCTCGGATCAGTTGAACCCCTTTTGTTGATGATATGTTGGTCTAGTTTGTATGAAACCATTGTGTGTTTATCTATAACAGTTTGAAATTTTGAAATGTTGATGGTCATTATGTTCTTAATCCCTGTTTAATAGTAAAAGTCCCGTTAATCCGTACTTTAAATTGGCGGGCTGTTACAGTTGGTATCAGAGCAGGTCGTCCTTTGAACCCTAAAATTTTTCTTTCAAAAGTCAAGTCTAGATTGAGTCACTAGACTTCTAGAGATCAGCTGACTGTGCTCAACACTCCATCACATCAAGCTCAACCGGGAAAAAGGTAATTTATTTTCTCAGTTTTGAGATTGAAAGTTGAAAGTTGAAACAGTTGAACTTGAAAGTTTTGAAAATGAGAGTGAACTCATATTTTTGAAAGCAGTGAAAGTTATGAAAGTTTTGGAACGTATTCCAAAAAGAAATTTTCAGTATTATGAGAAAAGTTGGCAATTTTTGTCAAAAGTGATATGATAATGAGTTATCAGTTATATGAGACAAAGTTTACAGAGAATGAGTAGCAGATGACATGGTAATGTCAAAAGTGATGCTTGAGTTATTAAAAGCATGAATACAGAAGTTATGTTATGATTTTTGAAATATTTATTCAAAGTTTTACAGTTTATCTTGAAAAAGGATATGTTATTCCCAAAAGAACATAGATGCTCTAAGAAGCATGCTCACCTCTTGTGAAAGAACATAGAAGTATGAGTTATATGAGCTCTATCCCTTTTGCGAGAACAATAGTGAGGTATTGAATTATGAACAAACGAAAAGTTAG
This sequence comes from Salvia rosmarinus, assembly GCA_036937905.1. NCBI lineage: Eukaryota > Viridiplantae > Streptophyta > Magnoliopsida > Lamiales > Lamiaceae > Salvia > Salvia rosmarinus. Next base: position 81,567,951 of record CM072815.1, on the reverse strand, counting down.
TTGGAAACGAACTCGAGTTTTCAACGAAAGGCTGACGAAAGCAAAAGAATGAATCAAAGGTGCAAGACGCATGGGTTTGATACGAACCAGAGAAAGCTAAACAAATGTTGATAAAAACCTCGTACAAAGCGGAGCATGAGCTCACACTCGTCTAGAAATGAGAAGTTCACAACGTACGGTCGCGCAGGCAGAAAACTGCACTGCATAGTATTTTTGTTTTGACTCATACTCATTCGTTTGAACTCCGTTTCGCAAACGGTTTTCGCTCACGTATTCCTATCACAACGAACTTCATTTCGTATGAAGGTAAAAACCCCTGAATCCTTCTCAAAAATTCGTGAGAGACAGTTGAAGTTAAACTGAAAATTTGCTTAGAGAAAGAACTTTGTGAAAAGGTAAGAACTTAGGAAGCTGTTGAAAGTAGAACATCTTTAGTATCAAAAGCGTGGCTAATGTATGATAAACAATAGATCCTTGCTGTAAACATTTATCTGCCTATCAGATGTGTTTGCCTTATCTGCTTAACAGATATATATATCCAGTTTGCCTTATCTGCTTATCAGATATGTATAGATGAACTTACGCTAGTACTGTCTGTATTCAGATGGAAGGAAAAGGGAAGGTTACGAACGAGGAGCTCAAATATAGATTCTTTCATTATAGACCAGGCACCGATATAGGGCAATTCCTGGATGAGTTCTTGCGCCTTTGGATAAGAGCTCATTACTACGGGATAACAGCTTTGGATGGTGTTCAGCAACTCATTCACCTACTACCGACAGATCGCGGGGAGTATGCGAGAGAAGTAGCAAGGGAATATGTGTAACAACCCGTAAAATAAAATTTTGTTAACGAAGAATTTAATCCAAATTGTTATTTTATCCTTTCCTCTTTATTTGATAAATGAGAAAATTTATTATTAACAATCGAACGATAATGTAATACGATCGAGCCGATAAATTAAATCGCTAACGCGCAATGACAATCAAGTAACGATTTCTCGGTATCCTAATAGTCGAGGATGAGTCGCAATCATCGGTTCCGTTCGAACAAAACGAGTGAAGGGTCGTAATCAATATTATTCACTTAATTCTAAAATTTTCGAAATAGAAAGTTGACCATATCTTATGTTTTAACTTTACCTCCTACTCAACAAACAACAACCCACCCTCCCACATGTCCCTATCCTCCGCAAAGAATCAAACTCGCTGAGATGAGACAAAACACTACACTCTGCACATCTGCAGCCTTCCCTCACCCAAATCCCCTTTCATATACACGACCCTCCACCACAAACCCTCCTCATTCTCTTGTAATTCTCAACACTCAGAGACAGAGAAATAAAGGAAAACGGTAAGGTAATGAAATTTCGATTCTTTCTTTTAACATTCAACATATTCTTAAACAGACAAACCATTTCCAACCATTTCCATTTCTTTCCTTGAAGCTATTCTCAGGTTTGCGATTGAAAGAAAAGAAGAGAAACATATACCTTAATCTCACCAAGGTTCCATCTTAGAACCCTACTCCATTTCTGATTTTCCACGCTTAAACTTTATAAATTTGTTCACCGAATCAAGCATACGTGGACACATGGATCGGAAATTTTATATGCTCAAGTACATAGGGGTTTAGTAAAATTCATATGCACACAAAAGCTAGTATGCTTAAATGAGAAGCATTATAGAACCAATCGAAAACAAAACAAACAAAAAAATGAAATGCTCGCCATGTCCTCTCGTTCAGCGTCAAACACACCTCGTGGCTGTCCGTCGAAGAGGCGCGCCTTAACGACGACGCCCGGAAATGGCCGTGGAACGGCAACTGCCGCGAGTAAGGTGGCGTCGCCGGCAGCTCGCGTGGCGTGACGGCAAGGAGAGGGGAAGCGACGTGGCTGATATGCGCGAGAAGGAGATGGTGGCGTGGCCGCGGGGGAATGTACGAGCGACAGTTGCGATGCGACTCCGGCAACGACGCGCTGCGAGCGGCGGACGACCGGTGATGTCGCGGCGTGAATCTGGGATGAAAGTAACGGGTGTGCGCCGAGAGAGAGGGCCGAGAGGGGAGGAGACCGAGGTCACCACGGCGGCGCGGCTCGCGGCACAGCTCACTGCCGGAGATGAAAACGCGGCTGACCGGGGACGAGGGCGGCAGCGGCAACATCTGTGTGTGAGTGTGCGTGAGTGAGGAGGTGAAAGAAGGAAGAAGAAGAGAGGAGTGGCGTTCTGTGGATTCGTGACCCGCGATATGGCGGCCGGAGAGAAGAATGACGGCATTGCTGTCATGCGTGTGTGTTTGTGGACAACAGAGAGAGAGAGATAGATCTGAAATAGAGGGGGGCGGCTAGGGTGAATTTTGGGTAGGTTAGTTCTTTTGTTTGGGCCAAAATGGGTGTGGGCCAATTAATTAAATTAGTTGGGCTGTGAATAAATTAAATGGGCTGGGATTTATTTAAATAGATGGGCTGGAATTAATTTAGTTAGATGGGCTAAACTATTTAATTAGTTGGGCCAGATTATTTATTTAATTGGGCCAAGATAAAGGTTCACGAAATGGGCGACTATTGGGCCATAAATTATTAATTAATTTGGACCTATTATTTTTAGAGATGGGCTTCGTGACGAGCCTCTAATTAATTACATTGGGCTCTTATATTTAAATGTGTTGGACATAAATACATGTAGAATTGGACTATCAAGTTTTAATTGGACTTTAATTAATTGAAGTGGGCTTTAATTAATTAAATCTTTTAGACTTAAGAAATTATTTAGATCAACTTTAATTAAATAAAGTTGATAAGCTTTAACTAATTATAATTAGACTTTAATTAATTAATTAAGTTACTTATACTTAATTGATTAATTTAGATAGACCTTAATAATTAATTGAGCTAGACTTTAATTAATTAATTAAGTTACTTAAACTTAATTGATTAATTTAGATAGACCTTAATAATTAATTGAGCTAGACTTTAATTAATTAATTAAGTTACTTAAACTTAATCAATTAGCTTGGAATGACTTTAATTAATTAAGAGCAATGGGCCTTAATTACTTAATTTAAATAGGTCTTTGACCAATTAAGTCATGTGGAGTTGATCAATTAAAAATAATATTGATATGGGCTTTTAAATTAATCCATTTAGTCAACTTAAATTGTGGATTTAATTAATTAAATTAAAGAACTTAATTAATTAATTAATGATATTGACTATGTCAAGTGGATGCTTGAGGAATATTAGTGACTTTAACTCGTAAAATGTTTGTTAGATGAAGATCGAATTACGAGAAACATTTAATGTATGTATGAAGTTTTTCCGTTAGAATATATGGGACGTGTGAGGAGAAACGCGACGAGGAAATGATGATAACGAATGAGTTACTGGAACTCGAATTCGTTGATACGCATTAACAAACGACAAATATTAGTTATGAACTTAGGATTCATAAATTGTACGAAACGACGTGAAGAAACATCGATCGCGGAGAAGAATGCAACGACAAAGTGTCGTCTATCGCTATGACGAGACTAATCGAATAGACGAAATATAATTGTTAATGGAGTCTTATCGATAACAAAAATCCTAAAACCCAAGGACTTAAAAGATATCGAGTACGTTAAATATTAGCAATACTTCTCGAAAGAAACGAATGACATACTAAATTATATCTCTTACGTTGATAAGGTCCAGCGTGGACGTAGACGAAAACGACAAGGACCACTAGCGGATACTTCAAGAAGGACAATTCTTGAGGTGGGCTTTTCTTGAAACAAAATGATTATGCATAACTCAAAGCATGATTTACAAAAGCTTTATGAATTATTATCGCATGAACTGTTATTGACTGCCAAATATTTATGTTTTGTTGTGTCCATATCTGAGGTTGATTTGTCCAAATGTGGGACGAGAATTGATTTGTATGTGTGAATGAGTTGGTCCACCAACGTTAAAAAAGGGTAACGATCGGATCCGACCTAGTTGAGGACTAACTCGGATTGTGTACACGTGTGACTGTGTGTTAAGGTTAGCTACCTCGATCGGTCACGGCGACTATGTAGGTGGCCACTCCATAGCGCGAATGAATGAACGTATGATTGATGAATAAATTACCAGATATGGAACAACGTGATGAAATAGTCAGGCCTGACACTTTTGGAAAAATGATAAAATATTTGATAGGCATGAGTCTTTAACTAAAATCCTCATGTGCTATTGTGGGCAGTTCAATAACTTTTGATAAAGAAAACGTTTTCGGCAATGAGTCCACTAAGTACTTTTGTACTTAGCCCTGCATTTCGTTTTTGATGTGCAGGTTGAGCAAGGATCGATGATGGATGCGAAGTGGTGCAGAGTGGCGATTATTTTGATGCTTTATTAGGAAGGTTTCTAGAACCTTGGGCATGCATCGTCATATGCATGTCCACACGTTTATTCTTTGCCTAACTCGATAATTTTGATGCTTTGATCATAACTACTTTTATGACGTATTGAGCTGGAGGTTATACTCGACTTAATTTTGCCTCGATTGGGTTATGTGCCGAATCTTGAATCCTTTTGACAAGTCCTTTTGTGACTTGAGTCAGATTAATTTCTTATCCCTTTTGCCTATGCGTTATCGAGTAATTGAACGATTAATTGCCTTGATTAGCTATGTTTATATCCATTGCCTTATCATCTTGGTGACGATCTATATGATCCGTACTTTATTGGAAAGTCGGGTCGTCACAAAGTGGTATCAGAGCTCTTGTTCGCTCTGAACCCTAGAAACCCTTTTCTTGAATCCTAAGTTAGAAGTTGAGTCTAGAAATTGTTTATGTTTGATCACTCTTTGCTTTCTGCTCCATCGTCGTTCCGCTTCAACGAGGAAGAAGGTAACTATTTCAACTAAAAGTTGTTTTGGAATGATGGAAATATATGAAATGTGAATTGGAGTTTCAATATGGCCTTGTTGGGAAGTTGAAAATATTTTGGAAAATGGAAACTTTTGAAATTGAAAAATTGTTCAATTGATTAGTCCTTTGTTTGAAAGAAAGTCACAAGCTTTAGGAGCTTGGTAAATGAGTAAATGAGAATACTTGATTATTCACACAACATATCGCTATTTGTGTTTATTATTGTATCTGACATGATGCAAAGAAGTATGTTTTCCCATGAGAACATAGACTCTTAAGCCGCATGATCCCTTTGCGTCGAACTTAGTATGAAAATATAAGATATTCCCAATTTAACGAAATACTAAGGAGGAGCGAGAACATAGGGATCTTAAGGATCACAACCGAACGGATTCGATGATGAGAATACGACGAGTCTATAACGACGAAGCAATTGCTTAACTGGGGGATTGCACTGCTAGGAGTCCTAACCTCTCGACGCGAGAAAATTCCGAACACCACGCGGTTGCCTCTATCGTGGCATAAGTGAAAAGAATGAACGTATAATGTTAAGGAAGTATAAAAAGAAATAACGATTTGTAAGTACATAATGAGAACGGATATGATGTGATGCGATAACGTGAGTAGAAATAAGAAACGAAAACCCAATAAGATAGGGTGACCTCTTAGCCTTTACCCGAAGGCTAGACACCGATCGTTCCTCTATGCTAAGAAACCATACCATCTCTTTCCGAAGACCCAACCATGAGAGTTGTACCATAGGAATGTAGAAATATAGGTCATAGTAGAATATAGATTGCTATAACCTTCTTGTTACAAATGTCTATTATTTACACACCTTCTATTAGATACACCGTTATGTTTACCGTGCCTGACCATAGTGATACTTTTCTTTTCGATGGCTCGGACGGTTTTACGACTAGGCGTCCCTGCCCTCTGTGGCTACCCCGAGGAGGTTATACGATCGCATCGCTTCTTACGGACGTGCCACGAGACGACCTTGGCGAGTTTACGCGCACTTCACGCCATTGGGCAGACACGCCCGAGGCACATCCCATTATGATGGTGTGCTACGACTTATCATGAGGCGCCATCCGATTGGCGAGGATACGCCCGAGAGATTTCGCGGATTATATCTATCGGCGAGAGAGTTTTGATCCGAGGCAGACCGCCTCGCTTTGCTAGCCATCCGAGCTATGTGTTCACGGTGTACGAGCTGCACCACGTGGACCGTATCTTCTGCACGGGAGTACACGTGGCGTGACGAGATTCGGAGTGGCCACCTGCAGGTGCCCTGTTTGGCGCCAGATGGGCTGTGTTCTCGCACGGCATGGCGGGGACATGTTTGAGGCCGGACCTTCCCGTCCCCGACAGCTCACATTCCCAGTCCTACCACCAGTAGGATTCCATCCCCAGCATTGTCCGCCCCGACCATCACCACCGGTCATGCCATGCCCATATCCACCCCCACAGGCACCTGTGTACCACAATTCTGTGGAGATCGAGGACCCACATGGCCTAGCTATAGGCAACGTGAGAGGAGCGTGTACTCGTCTGGCTGCTGCCCCACCCACAGCCACTGCTTTCGAGGGGATCATGGCTGAGATTCGCCGAGACCTAGCGGCTATGGAAGACGCCAGGGTCATTAGGATCCAGGAGCCCGTTGTCCCCGTGCCCGACGCTGAGGAGGAGGACCCCGAGGAAGACCCGGAGGAAGATCCGGAAGAGGACCCCGAGGAAGACCCGGAGGAGGATCCGGAGGAGGATCCCGAGGAAGACCCAGAGGAAGACCCCGAGGGCGATCTATCTGCTGATGACGAGATGGAGGGAGTGGATAGCTCCCAAGCTTCCGATCGACTCGATGCATGGAGCCCGATCTACACCCCGGCGACCATAGATCTAGTTCTTAGGACTAGATTATCTTTTGTCTATATACTCAGTATATCTTTTGATGCATGCGAGACGAGTCGTTCCGACATGAACCCTATTTGATGATCACGGTGGCGTGTTGATCTTTAGACCTTTCATGACGAGGTACGCAGAGTGATGCCGGTATTTGTTTTGGGCATCATACTGTGACCGGTATTTTGTAAAGTTTAAAACGCGATGAAAGTCCTCGTAGAGGCAATTGATATGACATGATGATAGCTCTTGAGAGCCTTTTGTTTTAATATTGTGTTATGTGGTGTTCGATGTTGTGTTAAAATTTTGCTACTTATATAAATACCAAGTTGATACATATAGATACATTAATACGATGGATGGTATAAGACGAGATCTAATTTCGTGTGTTTATGAAGGATAGGATGCCGCCGAGAAGGAGGAATCGCGATAACCCGAAAGAAGAGGCCACACCACCACCACCACCACCACCACAAAGAGACGGATCGAGAACTGTTCTCGAGGCAAAACCCTCACCACCTTCAACGGGACCGGAATCCGGACGCCGAATGTGGATTCGCGCCTGAGGCGAATCTTCATTTCCTCCATCGCACATCACAGAACGCTTATCATGCGTTGCCTTCCGGATGATTGGCGCCGACTTACGTGTGAGGCGAAGAGGAAAACTCGGCGTAAGAAGAACCGAAAGTTTCTCCAGGAGGAATTCAAAGAGGAAGTGTACGGAAGTACATTCCAAGAGTCTGGGAAGAGGAAGGAGCACGAGTTTTACAACTTGCGCCAAGGAAGACCACGGTCACCGACACGACGTGCGTTACGTGAAATGTCACGGTATGCACCTCGGTGGTCGACACCGAGCGAGAAGAGGACCGAGAAATTTGGGCGGACTCCGCCATGAGATCGTGGTGTCGTTAGGGTCACGAGATCCGACTTACCGTGAGGCCCTCGATCCGAACCTTTGGACATCGAGGCTGCTCGCTCAAGATAGAGTCGTCCATCAGGCATCCTTCGACTCACCAAGGAGATCGCGGGAAGAGGAAGTGGGAAGGACCCACCAAGGGCAAGGATCTAACACCACCAGCCGGCGGGAGGCCGTGGCAGGGAACAACGTGCTATCCGGCACGGGCAGGAAACAACGTGCTATCCGGGCACGGCAAGGAAATGGACGACTATGGTACCCGCACCTGGCAGGGAAACCAGAGGTTCATACGACCCCTCGTGTGCCCAAGGTGTCACGGGAGTCATAAGGGGCGCGGCGATTCACCAATGATGGATGCTTGAGTGCGCCGGCGGCCACTTCTCGAGATCGCCGGGATACACCGAGGAAATGGCCGCCTAATGTGCCCAACCAAGCCCAACGGTCCGGCTATTCAAGCCCAACCGTTCCAACAATGCCCCGGTCCAAGATATCACCAAACCGACGGCCATACCAACCACGGCGGCAAGCGGAAGAAGCGATGGCGGCAACGCGGCGAAGAATACCGCCACCTCAACAACAACAACAAGAAGAAGAAGACGGCTACAAGCAATAAAGAAGAAGAATACCGGCAACAACAATCGCCCGAAAGAAGCGAGGACTACGCCTCAACCAGGAGAGAGACTTCCCGCAAGAGCCGCCAAGGAACCAAGGAAATTTGGCAGGTATGGGAATACTCCTCCAAATGCTCGTTATCCCTTGCTTGACATCGGGCGCCTCGCATTCCTTTATTGCTGAAACATGCGTAGAGAACTTAGGACTAGATCCTAAAAACGCTGAACAAATAATGAGAATATCTTCTCCAGTAGGAGGCATAAGAACGGTAACCCACATATGCTCGAACCTAGAACTTGACTAGCTCACTTAAGGTCATGAAAATAACCTTCACGTCATACTATGACGGATGTGGACATAATTCTAGGAATGGATTGGCTAACGAACATAGTGCGACCATCCTGCGTAATGAAAGGAAAATCTCCTTCCAACACCCCGGAGAAGAATCTACAGACTTTCACGGGATCAGCATGGGGAGGAGAGTCCCAATCATATCCGCACTGCAAGCAAGGACGTTACTGAACAAGACCGAGAACCATGCCTACCTCGTCTACCTCCAGGAGGAAGATCAGAATGAGAGGAGGATAGAAGACGTCCCGATCGTGAAGGAATATCCCGACGTGTTTCCAGATGAACTACCGGGATTACCGCCAAACCGACAGATCGAGTTCACGATCGACCTCGAACCAGGTTCTGCCCCTGTGTCAAAAGCTCCATACCGGATGGCACCAAAGGAGCTTGAGGAATTGAAGATCCAACTACAAGAACTCTTAGAGTTAGGGTTCATTAGACCCAGTGTGTCTCCATGGGGAGCACCTGTCCTTTTTGTGAAAAAGAAGGATGGTACACTGAGGATGTGTATAGACTATCGAGAGTTAAACAAGATAACTCTTAAGAATAAGTATCCCTTGCCCAGAATTGACGATCTGTTTGATCAACTTAAAGGAGCAGGAGTCTTTTCCAAGATAGATCTTAAGTCAGGATATCACCAATTGAGGATTAGACCAGAGGATGTACCTAAAACGGCTTTCCGTACAAGGTATGGTCATTTCGAATTCATCGTGATGCCCTTTGGACTTACAAATGCCCGGCAAGATTTATGGATATTATGAAGTGGTGTTTCACCCATACTTAGACAAATTAGCCTTAGTGTTCATAGGCGATATCCTAATATACTCCAAGAATAACCAAGAACACCAAGAACACTTGAGAACTGCTACAAACATTGAGGCAAGAGCAACTCTTCGCCAAGTTTAGCAAGTGTGAGTTTGGTTAGACGGCGACATTTTAGGTCACATCGTGTCCGCCGAGGGAATCAAAGTAGACCCTCGAAGATCGACACGGTTCAGTGAATGGGAGTCGCCAAAGAACCCGAATGAAATTGAGTTTCTTAGGACTAGCCGGCTACTATCGAAGATTTATCGAAGGATTCTCAACGATAGCCCGACCCATGACCCAACCGTTGAGGAAAGGAATCAAGCACACATGGACCGTCGAGTGTGAGGCTAGTTTCGAGATCAAGGAGTTGTTGACAACAAGACCTGATCTTGGCGATGCAAGGCGGATAAAGGATACACAATCTATACGGATGCTTCAAGAATGGGCTAGGTTGTGTCTTGATGCAAGAAAGCAAGGTTATTGCTTACGCTCAAGACAATTACGCCTACATGAGTTGAACTATCCAACGCACGACACGGAATTAGCAATGGTCGTACATGCCTTAAAGATATGGAGCATCACCTTTATGGAGTTAGATGTGAGATCTATACGACCATAAGAGCTGAAATATTTCTTTGAGCGTAAAGATCTTAACACGAGGCGCAGAGATGGTTAGAGCTAGTGAAAGATTACGATCGTGGTATTAATTACCACGAGTGCAAAGCAAATGTTGTAGCCGATGCCTCGAGTCGCAAATCTCACCCTAGTTTGGGATGTCTCATCACCATGAGGAAATACTCATAAAGGAATTTCGAAGATGAACATCAAGTCATAGATCCGTCTTTGACAATAGAAGGCTATATTGCAACGTTGATTACAATCCCGCATTTAAGAATCGAATCTTAGAAGCGCAGAGGAAGAGCAAGAAGCTGAGGAAATACGAGCTAAGATCAAGGACAACAACCACCCAATTTCAAAGAAGCAACAGATAACGTCTTGTTGTATATGGCGGAGAAGTGTGTCCTGTAAGACGAAGGGCTTAGGAGCGAGATCTTGAAGGAAGCCCATGAGACTTCTTACATCGCACACCCCGAAGCACCAAATGTACCAAGATCTCAAGGAAAATTTGGTGGGATGGAACGAAGCGAGACGTAGTCTCCTTCGAGAACGTTGTTTGACGTGCCAACAAGTAAAAGACTTCACCAACGGCCGTATGGAACCTTACAACCGCTAGACATACCGGAGTGGAAATGGGATGATATAGCCATGGACTTTGTTACCGGGCTACCCAAATCACGTAGAGGAAATACCATTATTTGGGTCATCATCGATCGATTGACCAAGAGCGCACATTTCCTACCCATTCCGATGACACATGGGTCAAATAGACTATACGGTTTATGCGCTCGAGAGGTCATACGTCTACATGGAGTTCCAAAGACTATCACGTCGATCGAGACTCAAATTTACATCCGGATTTCGGATAAGCTTACAAAGGAACCGGGACTCGACTACACTTGAAGCATCGCATTCCACCCACAGACGGACGGACAACCGAGAGGACCATTCGTACGCCGGAAGACATGCCGAGAACCGTTGTCCTCGATGAGAGAAAGTTGGGAACAAGTGTTACCACTTGTGGAATTCGCCTACAATAATGACTACCAAGCGACTATTGGAATGGCCCCGTCTGGCGCTTTTACGGAAGGAAATGTCGATCACCGCTTTCTTGGGATGAAGTGGGAGAAAGAGAGTATTAGGACCCGACTACATGGGAGAGATGATTGAGATCAGCGGCTGCATCCGCCAACGGATCAAGGAGGCCCAAGACCGAAGTAAGTCGCACGCACAAACGCCGCTGTAACTACATTTTGAGGAGGAGACAAGGTCTTCTTGAAAATTTCTCCATCTAAAGGGATCGTGAGATTTGGAATAAAAGGGAAGGCTGCGACCACGTTTCATAGGACCCTATGAAATTTCGGAAGAATAGGACCAAGTGACTTACAAACTTCATTGTGCCAAGTTTTGGAAGCGTGCACAATGTGTTTCACGTTTCACAACTAAGGAAGTACATACATGATCCCACCATGTGATATCACAATGATATTGTCCTCGATGACAATATGAGTTATGTAGAACCGCCACTGGAAATCTTGGACCGACGTACCCACAAGCTAAGGGACAAAGATATACCGTTAGTGAAAGTTCTATGGAGACACCATGGACAAGAAGAAGCAACTTGGGAACTAGAATCAGCTATGAAGGAAAAATACCCAGATCTTTTCCAAGGTTAGCAAATTTCGGGACGAAATTTAATTTAAGGGGGATGGTATGTAACAACCCGTAAAATAAAATTTTGTTAACGAAGAATTTAATCCAAATTGTTATTTTATCCTTTCCTCTTTATTTGATAAATGAGAAAATTTATTATTAACAATCGAACGATAATGTAATACGATCGGAGCCGATAAATTAAATCGCGAATGCGTGCAATGACAATCGAAGTAACGATTTCTCGGTATCCTAATAGTCAAGGATGAGTCGCAATCATCGGTTCCCGTTCGAACAAAACGAGTGAAGGGTCGTAATCAATATTATTCACGAATTCTAAAATTTCCGGAAATAGAAAGTTGACCATATCTTATGTTTTAACTTTACCTCCCTACTTCAACAAACAACAACCCACCCCTCCCACATGTCCCTATCCCTCTGCAAAGAATCAAACTCTGCAGCATGAGACAAAACACTACACTCTGCACATCTGCAGCTTCTCCTCACCCAAATCCCCTTTCATATACACGACCCCTCCACCACAAACCCTCCTCATTCTCTTTAATTCTCAACACTCGCAGAGGCAGAGAAATAAAGGAAGAACAAAGAAGGTAATGAAATTTCGATTCTTTCTTTTTAACATTCAACATATTCTTAAACAGACAAACCATTTCCAACCATTTCCATTTCTTTCCTTGAAGCTATTCTGTGCTGCCGATTGAAAGAAAAGAAGAGAAACATATACCTTAATCTCACCAAGGTTCCATCTTAGAACCCCTACTCCATTTACAGTTTTCCCACGTTTAAACTTTATAAATTTGTTCATTGAATCAAGCATACGTGGACACATGGATCCGAAATTTTATATGCTCAAGTACATGTGGTTTAGTAAAATTCATATGCACACAAAAGCTAGTATCGCTTAAATGAGAAGCATTATAGAACCAATGAAAACAAAACAAACAAAAAAAATGAAATGCTCGCCATGTCCTCTGCTCGTCGCCAAACACACCTCGTGGCTGTCCGTCAAGAGGCGCCCGCCACTGACGACGCTGCGGAAATGGCCGTGGGAACTGAATCGCCATGAGTAAGGTGGCGCGGCAGCTCGCGTGGCGACGGCAGCGAGAGGAAGCGACGTGGCTGATATGCGCGAGAAGGAGATGGTGGCGTGGCGCGGGGAATGTCTGACGGCAGTTGCGATGCGACGCCAAGAACGGCGCTGCAAGCGCGGACGATCGGTGATGTGTGCGCGTGAATCTGGATGAAAGTGGTGTGCGCCGAGAGAGGGAGAGAGGAGGAGACCGAGGTCACCTGGGCGGCTAAGCGTCGCTGCATACCACCGCCGGAGATGAAAACGCGGCCGACCGGGACGAGGCGGCAGCGGCAACATCTGTGTGTGGTGTGCGTGAGTGAGGTGAAGAAGGAAGAAGAAGCGAGGTGGCGTTAAGCCGTTTCGGCCGACCGAGCATGATATGGCCGGAGAGGAGCGGCGGCGGCGAATGCATGCGTGTGTGTTTGTGGACAGAGAGAGAGATAGATGAAATAGAGAGGGGAGGCGGCTAGGGTGAATTTGGGTAGGTTAGTTCTTTGTTTGGGCTAAATGGGTGTGGGCGATTAATTAAATTAGTTGGGTGTGAATAAATTAAATGGGTGAGATTTATTTAAATAGATGAATTTGGAATTAATTTAGTTAGATGGGCTAAACTATTTAATTAGTTGGGATTATTTATTTAATTGGGCCAAGATAAAGGTTCACGAAATGGGCCGACTATCGGGCCATAAATTATTAATTTGGACCTATTATTTTTGAGATGGGCTTCGTGATGAGCCTCTCTAATTAATTACATTGGCTCTTATATTTAAATGTGTTGGACATAAATACATGTAGAATTGGACTATCAAGTTTTAATTGGACTTTAATTAATTGAAGTGGGCTTTAATTAATTAAATCTTTTAGACTTAAGAATTATTTAGATCAACTTTAATTAAATAAAGTTGATAAGCTTTAACTAATTATAATTAGACTTTAATTAATTAATTAAGTTACTTATACTTAATTGATTAATTTAGATGACCTTAATAATTAATTGAGCTAGACTTTAATTAATTAATTAAGTTACTTAAACTTAATTGATTAATTTAGATATGACCTTAATAATTAATTGAGCTAGACTTTAATTAATTAATTAAGTTACTTAAACTTAATCAATTAGCTTGGAATGACTTTAATTAATTAAGAGCAATGGGCTTAATTACTTAATTTAAATAGGTCTTTGACCAATTAAGTCATGTGGAGTTGATCAATTAAAAATAATATTGATATGGGCTTTTAAATTAATCCATTTAGTCAACTTAAATTGTGGATTTAATTAATTAAATTAAAGAACTTAATTAATTAATTAATGATAATGACTATGTCAAGTGGATGCTTGAGGAATATTAGTGACTTTAACTCGTAAAATGTTTGTTAGATGAAGATCGAATTAGAAACATTTAATGTATGTGTATGAGTTTTCCGTTAGAATATATGGGACGTGTGAGGTGAGAAGCGCGAGGAGAATGATGATAACGAATGAGTTACTGGAACTCGAATTCGTTGATACGCATTAACAAACGACAAATATTAGTTATGAACTTAGGATTCATAAATTGTACGAAACGACGTGAAGAAACATCGATCGCGGAGAAGAATGCAACGACAAAGTGTCGCCTATCGCTATGACGAGACTAATCGAATAGACGAAATATAATTGTTAATGGAGTCTTATCGATAACAAAAATCCTAAAACCCAAGGACTTAAAAGATATCGAGTACGTTAAATATTAGCAATACTTCTCGAAAGAAACGAATGACATACTAAATTATATCTCTTACGTTGATAAGGTCCAGCGTGGACGTAGACGAAAACGACCGAGGACCACTAGCGGATACTTCAAGAAGGACAATTCTTGAGGTGGGCTTTTGAAACAAAATGATTATGCATAACTCAAAGCATGATTTACAAAAGCTTTATGAAATATTATCGCATGAACCGTTATCGATCGCCAAATATTTATGTTTTGTTGTGTCCATATCTCGAGGTTGATTTGTCCAAATGTGGGACGAGAATCGATTTGTATGTGTGAACGAGTTGGTCCACCAACGTTAAAAAGTGGTAACGATCGGATCCGACCTAGTTGAGGACTAACTCGGATTGTGTACACGTGTGTTGTGTGTTAAGGTTAGCTACCTCGATCGGTCACGGCGACTATGTGTAGGTGGCCACTCCATAGTCTTGCGAACGAATGAACGATATGATTGATGAATAAATTACGGATATGGAACAACGTGATGAAATAGTCGCCCGACACTTTTGGAAAAATGATAAAATATTTGATAGGCATGAGTCTTTAACTAAAATCCTCATGTGCTATGTGGGCGCTCAATAACTTTTGATAAAGAAAACGTTTTAAGAATGAGTCCACTAAGTACTTTTGTACTTAGCCCCGCATTTCTTTTTGATGCGCAGGTTGAGCAAGGATCGATGATGGATGCGAAGTGGTGAGTGGCGATTATTTTGATGCTTTATTAGGAAGGTTTCTAGAACCTTGGGCATGCATCGTCATATGCATGTCCACACGCTTATTTGCCGCCTAACTCGATAATTTTTGATGCTTTGATCATAACTACTTTTATGACGTGTTGACCTGAGGTTATACTCGTACTTGAATTTTGCCCCGATCAAGTTATGTCTCAATCTTGAATCCCTTGACAAGTCCTTTTGTGACTTGAGTCCAGATTAATTTCTTATCCTTTTTGCCTATGCTATCGAGTAATTGAACGATTAATCGCTTTGATTAGCTATGTTTATATCCACGCCTTATCATACGGTGACGATCTATATGATCCGTACTTTATTGGAAAGTCGGTCGTCACAATATGTTATCCATAGAGAAAATTCGAGATTTCGCATATCTACCGGGGTTTGTCAACCATCTCAAAAGTACACATGACCTATATGGAGCAAAGACCGTGAGAATCTTTCCTCAACAAGACGCATGGCACTATGGAGCCCAACACGCCAACCCATATTCTACCCCATTAGCTATGCCTCGAAATGAGATCAAAGTGACACAGATTCTTGGCCTCATGGAGAGGCGAGAAGCAGATACCCCGCCCTATGAAAGAGTCGATCACTTGTTGTACGAGGCAAATACATATTCGACACCGGCAAGTTCCCATGCGAAGAATACGACTACGATGGCGGCACTTACCATCGCCAAAACCTAAATAAAACTTATGGAAGATAGTAAATCATACCATAGATAGTATGGATAGTATGTATGAAGAAAACATAGTAGTAAAATGTGACATGTATATAGTGTGCCTAGAAATGCTATAGAAGAACTATAGAAGCATAGTACTTTGTAAACGCTTTGAGATCTTTTTGAAGTCTTATGATTTGTACAGAAAAGTCCTCTATGAGGCATTTTCCTTATATATATACGATAACCCTAGAAGGGTTTTGCGACAAATGAGTATTAGATGGAATATGTGATTTTGCTAAAGCTGTTCTATGCTTAAAATTTACACAAAGATGTTAAGTATACGTAAATTGTGAAAAACGTTATCTGAATGCTAATGATATTTTACATTAGCGTAATGCCACCAAGACGCCGCACTGCAACCCGAGAATAGAAGGAGGGAAGAAGAAGGGCGAGTACCCCAACCCGAGGGAAGAAGAGGAGGAATATCAAGAACCACCTCCACCCCCACTGACCGTAGGGTTGAGGAGTTATTCCTTCAGCAAACCCACCTTCTTTCAATGGCAGGAAGCCCGAAGATGCCGACAGTGGATCGTGGCAATTGAACGAATTTTGATTTCCTTCACCGTAACACACAAGAAAGGTTAACTTGTGTAACGCTCCAACTCACCGGACCGGTGACTCGGTGGGAGGCGAAGGAAGAGACTTGACCCGTAACAAATGGAATACTTCACCTGGGAGGACTTCAAAACGGAAATGTATGATAAGTACATTCCCAAAAGCTATCGGAAGAAAAAGGAGGTTGAATTTTTTGCTTCAGGACAAGATGTCGGTCACTGAGTACGACCGACTGCTCGCATGATATGTCTAGATACGCCCAGATTTAGTAAGACCGACACGAAATGTCGAAAATTGAGGCGTGTCCGAGGTCCAAATAAGGATGTCACTAGCAAGTCATGGTGACTTAACTTATACGGAAGCTCTTAGTGAGCATTAGACATAGAGGTCGCAATGCCCAAGAGAAACCCGCACCGACTCACCACGTAATGTCGGTGATAAGGGAAGCGCAAATGGGAAGGGGTCCCAATAATAACAACTTCAACCGGGGGAGCTTTAATAATGGAAACAAAAGGCCATGGCAGAATAACATGGCTTCCGCAGGGCAAGGTGAGAGAGACCCATATTTACTCCACCTACCCAAGAGATAGTGAGAATTCGCCACGCCCGAAATGTGAGAATGCACACGGTGTGCATGGTCGAAACGTCGGTTGCTATAAGTGTGGCGTGAAGGGCCACTATGCAAATGAATGCCCAGGATTCGCCAGATAACTATGGGTAGGCTAAATCAAGCGTGCCCCACCCAACCATTAAGGGCAATTCAAGATTACACCACAAGAAGAAGAAGAAGAAGCGGCAAAGCAGCTGCAGAGACAAAGAAAGAACTGCTGCAACAACAACAATATCAACAGAGGCAAGACTCGCCGCCGCCAGCCTACCAAAGCGAGCCTATGCGCTACATAGGCGCCAAACGAAAGTAACCAAGGTAACCTAGCGGTATGGGATTACTTTGCAATGTACCTATTATACTGCTCGATCACGGTGCTTCGATTCTTTCATTTCAAAACATGCGCTGATATGTTAGAACTTAAACCACAAGAAACGAATCAGAAATGAGAATCTCATCACCTATAGGAGGTATTATGATCGTTATACGTGCTTGCTCGAACTTAGAGTTCAACTTAGGCTCACTTAAGGTTCTAGCAAATAACTCGAACGTAATACCCATGGGGGATGTAGATATAATTCTAGGAATGGATTGGTGGCGAAAACCATTCCACGATCTTATGCAAGGAGAGAAGAATTTGACGCAACCACCGGAAAAGAGTTTCGCGAACTTCTATGGGATTAGTATGGGAAAGAAAATCCCAATAATATCCGTGCCCAAGCAAGGAGAATGATGAGCAAGAAGGAATGTCAAGATTCCTTATTTATCTAAATGGAGAGGAAAAGGCGAAACAAGGGTCGAAGACGGAAATTGTTCGAGAATTTCCGCACGCCTTTCCCGACACATTACCGTGACTACCCCAAACAGCAAACTAGAGTTCACAATCGATCCGGAACCCGGATCGCCTCCAAGATCAAAAGCGCCATACAGAATGGCACCAAAGGAACTCGAAGAGCTAAAAATTCAAATCCAAGAGTTATTGGACTTGGGTTTTATTAGACCAAGTGTTTCACCATGGGGAGCACCTGTCCTGTTCGTCAAGAAGAAAGATGGTTCGCTGCGGATGTGCATCGATTATCGAGAATTAAACAAATTGACGCTTAAGAACAAATATCCACTAATGGGATGAGCGATTTGTTCGATCGCTAAGAGTGCAAGCGTATTCTAAAATCGATCTTAAGTCAGGCTACCATCAACTAAAGGTACGACCAGAAGATATATCTAAGACGGCATTCCGAACAAGATATGGGCACTACGAGTTTGTAGTTGTACCGTTCGGTCTGACTAATGCACCTTCCGTATTCATGGATCTTATGAACCGAGTGTTCCATCCTTATTTGGATAAGTTTGTCTTAGTCTTCATAGATGATATTCTCATCTATTCAAAGAACGAGGAGGAACATAGAGAACACTTGAGAACAGTGTTACAGACCCTACGAACCGAACAACTTTATGCTAAATTCAGCAAGTGTGAATTTTGGCTTAAGGAAGTAATATTCCTCGACATATTGTGTCAAGGAAGGAATAAAAGTTGATCCGCAAAAGTTGAGGTCAGACAAGGATGGAAAACACCGACCACTCAAAATGAAATTGAAGTTTCCTAGATTAGTGGTTACTATAGGAGATTCATCAAGGATTCTCCAAGATAGCAAGGCCAACGACACGCCTACTCAAAAGGGGATTAAATTCACATGGACTAATGAGTGAGGCAAGTTTTCAAACGTTAAAAGAAAAATCGACTAGTGCACCAGATTAGCTGTTCCGATTCGAACAAAGAATATGTTATCTATACCGATGCTTCCAAAATGGACTTGGTTGCAGATTGATGCAAGAAGGAAAGGTAATAGCTACGCATCACAAGCAACTTAGACCATATGAGTTGAACTACCCGACTCATGACTTGAACCGGCGTTGTGGTCCATGCCTTAAAGATTTGGAGACATCATCTCTACGGGGTGAGATGTGAAATCTTTCTTGACCACAAAGTTTAAAATACTTTTTCGAGCAAAAGATCGAACATGAGACAAAGCGAGATGACTCGAACTAGTAAAAGACTACGATTGTGGCATAAACTATCATCCGTGGAAAGCTAATGTAGTAGCGGATGCCTTGAGTCGTAAAGGTCAATCAAAGCTTGGATATCTCTTGACAAAGGAGGAAAAACTCATTGAAGAGTTTGAGAAAATGTCAATTGAGATAGTTGAACCACCAAAGACAATCATGGGTAACGTTGCTACACTTACTATGATGTCTGATTTAAGAAATAAAATCATAGAAGAACAAAGAAAGGACGAGGAACTTGAAAAGATAAGGGTTAAAGTTAGAATGGGAGAACAAAAAGGTTTCAAAGAGGAAGCTGATAACGCCATATTGTTTGAAGAAAGGCTATGCATTCCAAACAATGATGAGCTTAGAAACGAAATCATGAGTGAAGCTCATGATACTCCTTATACCGCCCATCCAGGCAGTACCAAAATGTACCAAGACTTACGAGGAAAGTTCTGGTGGGAAGGAATGAAAAGGGATATAACCTCTTTCGTTGAACGTTGTCTTACTTGTCAACAAGTAAAGGCGTTACATCAAAGGCCATATGGAAAGCTGCAACCTTTGGAAATACCCGAATGGAAATGGGACGACATAGCTATGGACTTTGTAACGGGTTTGCCAAAGTCACAAAAGGGTAACACTGCTATATGGGTAGTAGTGGATCGCCTTACAAAATGTGCTCATTTCCTATCAATTCGAATTACCTATGGATCCGACAAATTAGCCCAGTTATATGTTAAGGAAATTGTACGTCTGCATAGAATACCGAAATCTATCACTTCTAATAGAGATTTGAAATTTACTTCGAGATTCTGGGTTAGCTTACAAAAGGAATTAGGGACTAAATCAATTTTATACGACTTTTCATCCACGATCGGACGGCCAATCGTAACGAACGATCCAAACGTTAGAAGATATGTTGAGAACGGTAGTATTGGATCGAAGCGCAACTTGGGAACAAGTCTTACCCCGTATTGAGTTCGCTTACAATAATAGTTATCAGGCGACAATCGATATGGCCCCATATGAAGCATTGTATGGAAGAAAATGCCGATCACCACTTTACTAGGATGAAGTTGGTGAAAGGAAAATTTTAGGGCCTGACACAGTGGAAGAAATGATTGAAATTGTTCGCCAGATAAGACAAAGAATAAAGGAAGCTCAGGATAGGCAGAAATCATATGCTGATACCCGTAGATCCGAGCTAGAATTTGAGTGTGAAGACAAGGTTTTCCTTAAAGCCTCTCCGTCTAAAGGCATTGTAAGATTTGGGGTAAAAGGAAAGTTGAAACCACGATTTATAGGACCTTATGAGATCCTTGAGAAAATAGGCCCTGTAGCCTATAGATTAGCATTACCACCAAGTTTGGGTAATGTCCATAATGTGTTTCACGTGTCGCAATTGAGGAAATACGTGTATGATCCGAAACACGTAATACATCATGACGACGTGGTCTTAAATCCTGACATGAGCTACGAAGAGGAACCTGTGGCTATTTTAGACCATAAGGTTCAACAGTTGAGAAATAAATCAATTCGTTAGTAAAAGTCCTATGGCGCACCACGGGGATGCGAAGTTTCGTGGGAACTCGAGGACGCGATGAAAGAACGATACCCCGAACTCTTTTGAGGTATGCAAATTTCGGGACGAAATTTATTTTAAGGGGGGTAGAATGTAATATCCCGTAATTTTAATACTGAATTACGATAATAAATTTTGAAATTAGTATTATTAACTCAATAATTAAAATCCTAATTAGTCAACTCTTGACTTTGACCAAGCATAATTGGATAATTTCTGTGTGAGATTCACTGAAGCTTAGTGAATTAAGGAATATAATTTCCAATATTCCTTTAAATGTAATTTTCTAACGTCGAATAAATTCGATGATTCGTTTACATATTATTAAGCAGTTAAGCTTAATTTCGAAATTCCTATTATTATAGGAATAAATAAAGTTGTAACAAACTTTATTTTGAACATTTTAGAGATAATTCGCCTATAAGAATTTTGAGACGTTGTAAACATCGGTTTTTAGAGATGAGTCGATAACTCATCGAACGATTACCGGAATTATAAAATTCAAATTTCTATAATTATTTTATTATATAAGAGCATTATTTATCATTAACTAATGCTAGAAAGTGTAAAGGATAGAATGTACACTATTTTGGAAGTTTTCGAAATTATATAATTCAAAATTAGGGTTTGTGAGATCTAAATTATTTTAAATACTTTTCTATGATTAAATTAATTATCTAAGACATATTATATGTCACATAAATATGTAATAGCTATTTTATACAAGGAAATAAAATATTTGGGAATACCTTAGTGATTTTCGAAAATTAGGGTTTCTAAAGTATAACTTTTAATTTAATTCCTATCTAATTAATGATATATGATAATTATTATATTATTATGATGTCATTAAGGACAAAATGAGGTGTATTATAACTTGCACAAGTGGGGGTGCACTTGTGCTCCAAAGTGGCGAAAATTTCTAGATTTTTAAGTATGATTTCATGTGATAAACATTATCCTATAATTAAGGATAAGCTATGGGTTGGATCTTATCCTATATTAGGTGTAAAGTAGTATTAATTAACAAGAGGACAAATATCCTATCCCATTTGGTTAATAGTGGCCGAAAATTTTATGATTTTTATAAAGTTCAATGCACCAAATCTAGCCTTATTAAATGTAGAGATAAGATAAGATCTCATTTAGATAGGATAAGGATCCACTTGTGTAAGGAGATAAGGTGGTGTTCAATTTGAACAAGTAATCTAGGTTTGGAATTTAGTGGTTGTCGAAAATGATATATATATTATATAATGTGATAATTCCTTTAATTATTGATAATTATGCTATAAATTATTAATTTAATTATAATATGATATAATAAAGTGTATAATGAAAGAAAAAAATAAAATCTATCCTAAGCTATGGATAAGGGCCGATCCATATATATATATATATAATAAGGTTTTGATTTTAATTAAACTATGATTCAATGTATCTAACTAAGAGATAAGGTAGCAAGTGGATGAGTTGTACATGATAAAGATTTAGATAAGATATGATAAGGTTCTTGATAAGATATGATAAGGTTAAGGATAAGATTTGGTGCAAGTGTACCAAAGATATTTTCATATAATAATAAAAAAATAAGTGGCCTAAGTCTATAAATACCCCATGAAGCTCTTCATTTATTCATCACAAACCAAAAAAATCGAAAATAGTGAGGAGAGAAAGAGAGAGTATTCACCTTGTGCAAGAACCCAAACTTAGATCGTATAGACGACACCAATCAAATCCATACCGATTAAAAGGTTAGATTTCTTACGAGCTTTGTATATACGTTAGAATTCATGTTATAAGCTTAGTTGGTTCATGTGATTTTCGAAAATTATATAACTTATGCTAATATGTTTAGATATTATGTTTATATGATGTTATTAAGCATGTATTATAATTATATCACAAAATTAAGCATGGTATTAAATTATTTAAGTGGACCGAAATCTCAAGAGTACCATATGTTGATGATTTTGATTTTTGATTGTTAATTTAAGCATGAAATAATAATCTAGGGTATTAAATAAGCTTATATGAATTTATATAGAATTTTTGGAGAACTTTAGTACCTAAGTTCAAGAATTTCGAAAATTTTAATATATGATAGTAGGTTGTGATATAATCCATATTTAAGTGTTATCATATCATATTGATGATGTAGATTCATAATATATGGTTGTATGAATTTATCGAATTTATAAAATTATTCGACCTAAGTCGAAATTTTGAAATATGACTTAGGTAAATTAAATTCAATAGTTCATAATAAATAACAATTATGTTATAATAAGGATAATTAAGGGTGATTAAGTATTATGTGAATTTATTGGAATTTTTGAAAATGTTTAGTGGATTAATAAAGTAGACCAAAATTATACCCTAAGTGTATTAATGTTATAAATTTATTTTATCAAGTATAATTGCATAATATGATCTAAAATAATGTTTTAGACATAGTATGATTTTATGGAAATTTTAGAACAAGAATTGCACATAAAATGATAGAATTTCATAATAATCGAAAAAGTCAAATGTTGACTTTTGTTGACCAAAGTCAAAATTATCGACTTCTTGTTGACTTGGTCAAAATTGTTGACCAAAACGTCGACCAAGGTCAACGGGCACACAATTCGATAATCGTGACCTATGTGACGAAGATGCGCTTAGTAACAATGTAACTTACGCTACGTAAGTACATTAAAACGCATATTACATATTAAAAGATAGAATATTCCTTATAAATCAAGAAAATTCATAATCAACATCGATCGATTAGGAAACGTTAAAATAAGTCGGCGTTAGCCTTACTGACGCGTAACGTTATGTACTATGTTGCCTCATCAAACGCGACCGACGACTCAAAATCATTCTTACGTTAAGGCGATACTGGACGGGCGAGAACGTAGGAAAAGGAGACCGTAGTGTAACGACCTTCATTACAAGTGGGCTTTACTCGAACACCCTTTTATTTACGACGCTTTCTTGAAAAGTATTTATTTACAAGCTTTCAGTTGAAAATGATTACGAACTGTTATTCAATTATACGCCCAAAGTATTTATGTTTTTTACGTATGTATCCTATCATGTGGTTCGCGAGCCAACCGTGAAAGTGAATCGATTGTCGGGTAGCTCCCAACTTTATCAAGAATCGATATCGGATCCTAGTCGATGCGTAATTCACAGCTAAGGTTAACGTGTACACCAAGGTGCGATCGTGAGCCGTTGGTAACATCATCGGCCGGCCACGGATCCTAGTCGATGCGTAATCCCTAGCTATGTGATTGTGAGCCGTTAGCAACATCTTGGCCGATCACGGCGTCGGTGAAGAGCCTACTTACGGCGTGAGATCGATTATGAACGATATGTAAATGATACGGATCATACGAATCGAAAATGCTCAGCTGTGCGAATCTTTGAAAAATGATAAAGTATTTTTGTATTCACGAGTTATTTCAACTAAAACCCCGTGTTATACTAATGGGCGTGTAATTAAATAAAATGATTTTGGCATGAGTCCACTAAGTGCAATCTTGTACTTACCGCATGTTTGTTTTAAACGTGCAGTTCGAGTGCGATAGGATGGACAAGTGTTGGCGATCGGAGTTTTTGTCGCCGATAGCTTACCCTGAATGTATATCGTCATATATGCATTCACATGCTTTCATTGCTCAAAACACTTTATTATATTTTTGGATATTACTTATGATACCCTCAGATCAGTTGAACCCCTTTTGTTGATGATCTGTTGGTCTAGTTTGTATGAAACCATTGTGTGTTTATCTATAACAGTTTGAAATTTTGAAAGGTTGATGGTCATTATGTTCTTAATCCTCATTTAATAGTAATGATTCCATTAATCCGTACTTTAAATTGGCGGTTATACCATCGCGTTGCTTGTTGATGACCATCTTTCTTCTTTGATTTTCGACAATCCTTCGCCATATGCCCGGGTTTGCCACAGTTGTAACAATCTCCTTTGATTTTCTTTGGCTTCTTCGGGTCTTGCTTCTTCCCGTTGAATTTTCGTTTCTTGTTATTTGTGCTCGACTCGCCTAGATTCGTCTTTTCCTCCATAGATGATGACTTTGCCATGTTGTCAGATTTGCGGTTGTCTTCTTCGATCCTCAATCGTACAATAAGATCTTCAAGTCCTATCTCATTGCTTTTGTGCTTGAGATAGTTCTTGAAGTCTTTCCACATTGGTGGCAATTTCTCGATGATTGCAGCAACCTGAAAGGATTCAGAAAGGTTCATACCTTCATCAAGAATATCGTGCATGATCAACTGGAGTTCTTGCACTTTCAAGTACCGTCTTGCTATCCATCATTTTGTAATCTAGGATGTATCCGACAATAAACCTCTTTAGACCGGCATCTTCCGTCTTGTATTTTGTCTCTAAATAGATCCATAGTTCCTTCGACGTCTTGGCATTAGAGTAAACACTCTAGAGAGTGTCGTCTAGCCCGTTGAGGATGTAATTACGACACAGAAAGTCGTTGTGATGCCATGCATCTAATGCATTGTGTTTTTGTTCATCGGTCTCATCTTCATCCACAGTAGGAGGTGACTCATTCAAGAAACGAGCCAAATTGAGAGTAAGTAATGTAGAAAAATATTTTAGATTGCCAACGCTTAAATTCAGAACCTGAGAATTTTTCCGACTTTTCGGCATGAATAGGGGCATTCGAAACGTTGCTTCGACTTGTCGTCATTTCCACAAAATATTATCTTACGATCGTTAGTAACGAGTATGTAGAAATACGAATATAACGATAAAACAAAGCAGGATAAAACCGAGACAAGAGTTTAACTCTTTCTCCGAGATAATTTTATTTCACTACAGTGCACATGGTTCTATAACAATTATCTCTAAGATACAACGGTTTAATAAATACGAGTAGTTGCATTACTAGACGTATTTTCGACGAACTACTAGATACTCGGGACATAGAGGCTTTGAAGATTGTATGAAGTAGATTGATTATCTTCGAATTAGCAAGTTTAATCACCTTCTGTAGGGTCGCTTTCATAGCCCAGGCGATCGTTAGTGAGAAGTGGTGTGGACGGCTCAACTGGCGACCGAACCATTGAGTCGATCTATGGTGATAAGGTTGACCCGAACCGACGTGATGGTTCGACCATGCACGAGTCCAACCGCCCCGCCACGTGGTCGAGTCCTACGTGTCGCCCAAGCCGTCTCCAGGTGCCATGTTGGCAAAACTTTTGGCTCCTCAAAGCTCGCTGCGATGCGCACGTGCCCCCAATGCGACAAGTGCGACGTGTATGTGCTTGGACTCGTATTTAGGTTGGCTATAAAATAGCTAATTAAAAACCCACTAGGGTGCACCATAGATGAAACACACTTGATTATTCCTTATTGGTGTGAACTCATTTATATATAGCGTAGAACTTCATTAATTTTCCAATGTGGGATAGAAATCATTCCCAACCATTAAGAAACTAACTTTGTGCATTAATTGTTCATTCATCTCACATCGGATTTGAACATATAAATACACTAAATTGATCTACACAAAATGTAGATTCTAAATCTAAGCTCATATATAATTTATTCCAACAAATGTGACCTTTTATATTTTTATCACGCGATTCCTAAATGTAAATGGAATTCACTCACTCAGAGGAATTAGGAAATTAAGAGGAATCCCCTTTGAAGGCAAAGTTTTAAGCTACTTCATATTTTACCATAACTTTCCTAATAAATATAAACATGATACTAAAGATAAGTATTAGGGCTAAGCGTTGTAACACCAAAAATAAGAAATATTAAGTGCTTAGAGCACTTGTCAACCTTAAGGTTCGTTAGTCTCTTATGGTTCATAATCAAGTGGTCATACCATGAGATATTCAAAAGCAATCACCTTAACACAAACTTAATTTCTCATAAATATAATTTGAGTTTCCATTTCTCTTGCAATCATTATTATTTGTAAACTTGCTAGCATATCTTCACATAATTGGCTCAATCATCTCATACAACCAAACCCAACTAGAAAATAAGCACATTCTATATCTTATATACATTGGAAAAAGAAAAAAAAAAACTTATTATAGCTATCTATAATAGATAAATACATCATAGATTAAGAAAAGAAAATTCCACTAAGAACAAACATGACTAGTTAACCAACACTCTAACAATTTACCAACACCAAATGAAAGAAACATGAAAAAACAATACAGTAGCACAAAGATCAATTCTCGCGGATCATAATACAAAAATGCTGAATGTTTACCCGAATTAGAAAGAGTTCATGGTGTCAAGCCGCTTCTGGCAACGTCATCCTGTTGGATTTGTATACTGAAAGCAATTTGGTTGAGCTTGTATACAATGTTTCCTTTTACCACTATTACAATCTCCTATCTGAATTGTTTACTTGATTGCATATGTTTGTCCCTTTATCTCATATATAAGTTAGATCATACAGTGTGTAGTAAATTACAGAAGTCTGTATGATTGGTCAAGCTTAATGAGATATAAAAAGAATCACAGCTGAGACAACTTGATAGATAAGAAGTGACTTGACTTGGTTGCTTGTCTATACTGGTACGTCTCTGATGTATTGATGGATCGCAGTGAGATGAGTTCTTCTATCTGACCTTCGTGAAGAACCTAGATATCGGTGACTTCATGTTGATCTAAACCTCGATAAAGTCTTAGATGAGTATGAGTTGATGACCATCACTTTGACTTGTTATGGGTGAGAGTTTCATGAGATAACCCAATATTCTCCGCATCTTGGGTGATGGCAGTGTTTGTATGTCATGCTATTTGCCTGTATCGAGTCACCGTATTCGTTTAGGATGATAACGTCCCCTTAAGGGGCTCAAAAGGTTTATTGTACTAAACCCCCGTAGGTTGAGTTATCTCAAGTACAATAATAAGGTTGAGTGGTACTACTTAATGAATTAAAGAGATTAATTATTTTAAGCGATCGAGCAGTAAATAATTAATGGACGTATGATATCTTAAATACGAGGATTCATGAAGTCTAAGTGCGAGCCTGACTCAACTTCGGAAATAAAGGGGTAAATCAATATTTATTCTCTAGTGGCATGAATAAATGTTTATGAATTAATTTATGTTATGGATTGAACATAAGATAATTAATTTATTTGAGGTCCATCTTTATTCCTTACATTTGATCCCTAGGCTGGCCCATCCAGGGCTTGGAGCTAAGAGAATTTTCGTCCACCTCCTTAAAGAGTCCCTCTGGGAATCTGTTCTGATCCTCCCCATCTGAAGAGATATTATTATATTTATTAGATATCCAGAGATCCTATCTAGATAGGATTCATGGTTGCATTATAAATATAAGGTGAGAGAAAATCAAACCCTAATCCTAAGAGAAGAATTTTCGAAAATATACTATTCCAATAGTTAGGATTTTCGAAAATCTCAAGGTGAGAAAGAAGGCGAATTTCTGTAGTACTCTCCATAGATTGTCCTCACTCAACATTGGAGTTTAGGCAATCGGGATACAGTCCAGAAAATCAAAGCACGAGTCTTGATCCAATTCTTGCCTGACAAATTCGCAGGTTAACACGAGAAAACACCAACGTGTTGCACTTAATTATATAGGTGCATGCTAGGTATATAATCAATGTGTGGTGAATAAACATCCAAGATAGATCCTCAAGAGAGGGTTAAAATTAGATTTTCCTACAATTGGTATCAGAGCCTGTGATCAGAATCTTGGCTCTGTTGGATTAATTCACGTTTGACTATTACATGCGCAATTAATTAATTGTGGATCTATCGTTCATCGTGGCTTGTTTTATTTTTTGTCGGATTTTGTTTTTCACCACGAGAAAATCCGTGGTTAGATTAGGATTTATTTTTGTAAATCAAATATGTAAAAGAGGAAAGAAGACGAAGAACACGAAGAATGAGACGACGGAGTCCCGTCACACGGCACGACGAGAGGCTGATCGAAAACCAGCGCACCACGAGGCACGACGAGGCGCAGCCCTAGCACGCAGATCCGTCGGCAGCTCACGTGCGGGTCTCGGCAGCAGCGCGGGCAGACCTCGGTAGATCCGGCAGCCTATGCGTGGACGGAATCGGTTGATGCGGGCGAGCAGGTCTCGACGGGTTCCCTCGACGAGCGTCGGTAGTCGGGCGTACGGGGTGCGCGGTTTACCATACGGATGCTTGGCGGCGGCGGCGTCGTGGCGTGGAGTCCTCGACAAGCGTCGGCAATGGGCGACGCGGGGTGCGGTTCACCGCACGGATGCCTCGGCACGCCTCGGCGGAAGCGCGGGCGAGTGATTTTCGCGCGGATGCCTCGGTGTTGGACGAGCACGTGATTTTCTCGGCAACGCTCGGTGGCCTCGGCAGGTCACGCACGGCAATGCCTGGGAAACAACGCGCTAGTCGCGCTCGACCGCTCCCGCCCAGTAGACGACACATCTCCGGCGGCTCGGCAAGGGCGGGCGGCACGACCGTAGGGCCTCTCGGCCAGGATACGCGACGTTGCTCGACACGCCTCGGCAGCTCGAGTCGGCAGGCTGGGCGATGGCGCTGTACGTCCCAGCGATGCACGGCAGTCCTCGACAGCAGCTTCTCGGCCAGGCATGGCGGCACGCCTCGGCAAGTCTCGGCGGTCTGAGCGAGGCGGACGAGTAGGTAGGGCGGCGGATAGTGCTGGCGCGTGTTGTGGGTCTCTAGCAGCAGCGTCTGACCCGACCCGTCTTGGGCCGACCCGCCCGGATTCGCCCCGACCGATTTTTCGATCTGGTTCAAGATTTTCGACCCGATCCGGACCGATCCACTGTTCTGGCCCATTTTAAAATTTTAGGCCCAAATCTAGTTTTGACGAATTCGGTCTGTGCCCGTGCACGTGAGGCTCGTTTTGAGATTTTTGAAGATCTGTACTTTGCAAATTTATGTAATAAATTAGGCGATACTGTGTTCCACAGTGGGCGCGATGAACGAATTTATTTTATTTTTTATCGTTCAAAGCGTGTCGTGGATATTTAAATTATGCAGAAGCATGCTATATATGTTTAATTATGTAGATAAACATGTTGTATTTTTCGTGATTGGATGCGCATAGTAAGCATGCTAGGTTTATCGCGTTTTTGAAGCTTATTTTAGAATTCTGCGAGCATGTTTTACATGTTGAGTTCTATAGAAAGCATGCTAGGATTACGTGATATGCATGAATAAACCTTTTGAAACAAAAAGACTAAGCAAGAAACTCGACATATTAATTTTTAAAATTAAATTGTCAAGACCTCCACTTTTTGATCTCTAAACAAAGTGATACGCATTATGAGTAAACGTCCACACGCGTGGCTTGCTTGCATTGTTTGTCATAAGTTTGTTAGATGAGATTTCTAAATAAAACATTTTAATCTATTGAGAAATGGGAGTTTCATATGTAAACGTCCTCACGCGTGGCTTGCATATGCAATTTTCATAAGTTCTCTAGAGATAGATTTAAAGTGAGATGACAAAAGAATTTGGATTGGAAGCGGTATGGTCCAAGGGAGTATGCCAATTCTAAGAATTCATTTTCTACTGTCAAAATTGTGTTCATTGCTTAGACATCACATCAAGTAAAACTTCCCGCGAAGTCCCTTCTTGTGATAGTGATGTGGTCTAGTAAGGTCCAATCATTAATTTCATTTGTCATAAGGATAAGTTGACATGGATTGAAATTAAACGACTAAAATGTATATTTTAGTCTGATCGAGGGGTTCATGTGTAAACGTCCACACGCGTGGCTTGCATGTGGGATTTCTTGGGCGATTGGAGGTTTCAATTAATATTGTTTTATCAAAAGGTTACAATATTATTGTTACAAATTATGTGCGATCGTATGCTTATGTGTTTACATTGCTTTTCAGATATGTCTCTTAAACCGATTATCAATATGCTTGCACAAAATCCTCTATCCGGTCCAAATTTTATCGAGTGAAAACGAAACATTGAGTTTGTTCTTACTGTCGAAGAAAATTTATTTGTACTCACTACACCCCGTCCCAAACCCCTAGACGATTCATCTACTGATGAGGAGCGCAAGGAGCACGAGAAATGGGACAAATCAAATAGAATGGCAAAGTGCCTTCTTTTGGTCACCATGTGCGAGTCCTTGCAACTCCATCATCAAGAGATGGATGATGCAGCCACTATATGGCTAAATCTCATGAAATCGTATGGGGAGTCGGACATAATCGCTAGTCATAATTTGACAAAATTAATTATGTCAAGTTCAATGAAGGAAATCGATTCAGTGCATGACCATGTAGAGCAAATGATCAATCTCTTCGGAGAGCTCGAATTGGTTGGAGGATATATTGATGACGTAGTCAGAATCGATATAATCCTCAACACTTTGCCCAAGTCTTTTGATGACTTCCGTTATGGAGTAGTCCTTTATGATAAGAGTTATACTCTAGATTCATTGCAAGAGGATTTAGTAATGGAGGAACGCAAAATGAGCAAAGATGCACAGTCTTTAGTACGCACCTCAAGGAAAACCACTGCTTTATCGAAAGATGAAAAGGAAAAGTGGAATTCAAGAGATGCTAAGGCTAAAGAAAGAGTGAGAGCAAATCAAAGGGCTCTACCAGCGGTTTGAAAAAGCCAAAGGAGAAGGGCAAATGCTTCAAGTGCAGTGAGATTGGGCATTGGAAGGCTAAGTGCCCTATGCTCAAGGCTAAAGGTACGCCATTTGCTTTAGTAACGGAAACATGTTTAGCGACTTGTTCTACTCATTAATGAGTAGTAGATAAAGCGCGATCGATCATGTTTGTTACACCTGCGTGGGTTCCTGCGGACAAGGAGTCTGTAAGATGGCGAGATAACAATCCTATGGGAAGCGCGAAAGTCGAGGTGTTGCGATCGGAGATGTTTTTAAGCTTTGATAGGACGCTTTAGTATTAAAGACGTTTTATATGTGCTTGAGTTTCATGGAACCTTATTTCTGTTTCCAAACTATTTATACATAGATATTCTGTTATTTTTGATAGTGGTGTTTCTATCATAAGAAATGACGAAGTTATCTGTGGTGACACTTTACATAATTCGCTTTATACTATTTCTGCCAAGCATAATACCTTTAATTATGTTGCATCTACATCAAACCTTAAGAAGAGGAAGTCTTCTTCGCTAGATGACACCATATTTCTTTGGCATCTTAGATTATGTCACATCAATCTAAATAGGATCCAAAGACTGACTAAGAATGGAACGTTGGGTGATATTACAGTTACTTCGTTTCCAGTCTGCGAATCCTATATAGAAGGAAAGATATCGACTAGACCCTTCAAAGCGAAGGGTTATAGAGCCAAAGAAGTGTTGAAACTAGTCCATTCTGACCTGTGTGGACCAATGTCCACACAAGCTCGTGGAGGGTACGAGTATTTTGTTACTTTCATTGACGATTACTCAAGGTACGGATACATATACCTGCTTCACCGCAAGTCTGAATGCTTTGAGAAATTCAAAGAATTTAAGGCGGAAGTGGAGACGAAGCTAGGTAAGAGTATCAAGTCACTGCGGTCTGATCGCGGTGGCAAATACCTCAGTAACAAGTTCATGGACTATTTGGTGCAGTGTGGGATTACCTCCCAGCTCACTACACCGGGCACACCACAGCAAAATGGTGTGTCAGAGCGAAGAAATAAGACTATTTTAGAAATGGTTAGATCAATGATGAGTTATGCAATATTACCTATTTCGTTTTGGGGGTATGCCTTAGAAACAGCGGCATACTTGCTAAATCTAGTACCGTCCAAGTCAGTCGATAAGACCCCTTTCGAGTTATGGTTTGGGCAAGCCTAGTTTAAACCACATAAGGATATGGGGCAGTCCAGCACATGTGCTAAACAAGAAAGCTGACAAGTTGGAGGCTAGATCTGAAGCAAGGCTGTTTATTGGCTATCATAGAGGAACGAATGGTGGTTATTTCTATAGTCCTAAGGATCAGAAGGTCGTTATTAGAACTAATGCCCGATTTTTAGAAGAGGGTTATATAAAAAATCATAAATCCAAAGTTGAAATCATACTTCAAGAATTAGAAGATGATCGTATTCCGCCATCGATTAAACCAAAGGTACGAGATGTCGTGTCTAGTGGGAGGGATCGACACCAAATACTTCAAGAAATTGAAGTGGGTCGAGTTCCACTGGAGATACAGACTGTACAAGTGGAACCTATCTAGCAAGTTGTGCAAGATAGAGAACCATAGGTTACTGCACCCACCGTTGCCATTGTGCCAGTAGTGCCTCGTCGTAGTGGAAGGGTTGTTCGTCAACCCGAGCGATATATGTTCATGGGTGAATCTTCGGATTTAGTCCCAGGAAAAGAGCATGCTATAATCGACCCATGGACATACAGTGAGGCGATACAAGACATAGATGCAAAATCATGGCACACCGCTATGGACTTAGAAATTGAGTCCATAACAGCTATGCATGTATACGAAAGACACATCTACCGGATGGCAAGGAAGCCATAGGTAGAAAGTGAGTATACAAGAGGAAGAGAGATTCAGATGTAGAGGTTTCACTTTTAAAGCCGTGTTTGTGGCGAAAGGTACACTCAGATTGAGGGCATCGATTTCGATGAGACCTTTTCGCCTGTAGCAATGCTCAAGTCCATCAGAATTCTTCTAGCCATAGCAGCTCACCTAAACCTTGAGGTTTGGCAAATGGATGTGAAAACCTAAACGGTTACATTGAACAAGGTAGAGACATCTATATGCAGCAACCCGAAGGTTATGTGGTGAAGGGTGAAGAGCATCTAGTATGGAAGCTTAAAAGGTCCATTTATGGACTTAAGAAAGCTTCCCGATCATGGAACTTACGCTTTGACGAAGTGGTAAAGTCCTATGGATTTACCCAGTTGCCTAGCGAAAGTTGTGTGTATCGATTTGATGTCAACGGTGACGTGGTATTTCTTGCACTTTACGTAGATGACATCCTTCTACTTGGCAATAAAGTGAAGCTGTTATCAGACGTAAAGAGTTGGTTATCCGATCAGTTTCTAATGAAAGACT
Organism: Salvia rosmarinus; assembly: GCA_036937905.1. Lineage (NCBI taxonomy): Eukaryota > Viridiplantae > Streptophyta > Magnoliopsida > Lamiales > Lamiaceae > Salvia > Salvia rosmarinus. Next base: position 81,534,070 of record CM072815.1, on the reverse strand, counting down.
TAGAAGATGCAGCGGGTACATTCTTGGGATCAAGGTTTACCGAGATCGCAAGAGGAAAATGTTGAGCTTATCTCGGGCGCCTTACATCGATACTATGATTACTCGCTTTAGCATGCAGACCGCCAATAAGGGATTGCTACCTTCGTGCATGGTGTTCCTTTATTCAGGAGCGAGTCACATATGATCGCAAAGGAGATAGAGGAAATGAGATAAGTTCCTTACGCTCCTGTAGGAAGTCTCAAGATGCAATGCTATGTACGAGGCCGGATATCCGCTATGCGGTAGGCATAGTAGCTAAGTATTAGTCTAACCCTGGACAAGCTTATTGGATCATGTAAAGCATATACTCAAGCACCGAAAAGACTCGAGATTATAGGCTAGTTTATCAAGCGAGATAGTCTAATGCCTTTGGGTTATTCAGACTCGAATTTCCAAGCTGACCGTGATGAGAAAAAGTCTACCTCAGGCTACGTGTTTACCTTGGGAGGAGGAACTGTATCCTGGCGGAGTGCAAAGTAGCGATGCATTGCGGACTCTACCATGGAAGCCGAATATGTAGCCGCCGGAGGTCGCTAAGGAGGTCAGATGGTTCAAGAACTACCTCATGGATCTAGATGTGGTACCTTGTTTGTCCAAGAGTATCATAGTGTATTGTGATAACTCAGGTGCAGTGGAAAACTCAAAGGAACCACGGACCCACAAGGCAACCAAACACATAGAGAGAAAGTACCATGTCATACGAGAAATCATTCGACGAGGAGACGTGCTGATTGAAATAATTGGTACTGCGGATAACCTAGCTGGCCCATTCACGAAGAGCCTGCCGCAAAAAGTCTACGAATAGCATATTCGAGGACTTGGATTGCGCAAGATGGCACCCACTTAGAAAGGAAACTTTTGTATAAGTGAGATAAAGCAAAGTGATGGTGTTGTTTGTAATAGATAGTAGAGAGACACATTGTATACTAAAAGTTTGCTTTAGTATAAGTGAGAGATTGTTGGATTTGATATCGAAAGCGCTTTGGTTGAGCTTGTATACAATGTTTCCTTTACCACTATTACAATCTCATATCCGAATTGTTTACTTGATTGCATATGTTTGTCCCTTTATCTCATATATAAGTTAGATCATACAAGTGTGTAGTAGATCACGGTGAGTCCGTATGATTGGTCAAGCTTAATGAGATATAAAAGAATCACACCGAGACAACTTGAGGACGAGTTGTCGGTATAGTCGGTATAGATAAGAAGTGACTTGACTTGGTTGCTTGTCTATACCGGCACGCTCTCGACGTATTAATGGATCGTCGTGAAATGAGTTCTTCTATCGACCGTCGTGAAGAACCCAGATCTCGGTGACTTCATGTTGATCTAAACCTCGATAAGGTCTTAGATGAGTATGAGTTGTCGACCATCACTTTGACTTGTTATGGGTGAGGGTTACATGAGATAACCCAATATTCTCTGCATCTTGGGTGGTGCGGTTTTGTATGTCATGTTATTTGCTCAGATCGAGTCACCGTATCCGCTAGGATGATAACGCCCCTTAAAGAGCTCAAAGGTTTATTATACTAAACCCCGCAGTTGAGTTATCTCAAGTACAATAATAAGGTTGAGTGGTACTACTTAAGGAATTAAAGAGATTAATTATTTTAAGCAATGTAATCAGTAAATAATTAATGGACATACAATATCTTCAATACGGGGATTCATGAAGTCTAAGTGCGAGCCCGACTCAACTTGAAAATAAAGGGTAAGTCAAGATTTATTCTCTAGTGGCATGGATAAATGTTTATGAATTAATTTATGTTCGGGTGAGCATAAGATAATTAATTTATTTTAGGCCCATCTTTATTCCTCAGATTTGATCCTGTCTTTGGCCCATCCGTGCCCTGGAGCTAAGAGAATTTTCGTCCACCTCCTTAAAGAGTCCATCTAGACTCTGTTCTGATCCTCTCTATCTGAAGAGATATTATTATATTTATTAGATATGCAGAGATCCTATCTAGATAGGATTCAGAGTTGCATTATAAATATAAGGTGAGAGAAAATCAAACCCTAATCCTAAGAGAAGAATTTTCGAAAATATACTATTCCAATAGTTAGGATTTTCAAAATCTCAGGTGAGGAAGAAGGCGAATTTCGCAAGATTTCCATAGATTGTCCTCACTCGACATTGGAGTTTAGGCAATCGGGATACGACCCGTAATATCAAAGCACGAGTCTTGATCCAATTCTTGCCTGACAAAATCGCAGGTAAACACGAGAAAACACCAACGTGTTGCAATTAATTATATAGGTGCATGCTAGGTATATAATCAATGTATGGTGAATTAAACATCCAATATAGATTATCGGGAGAGGGTTAAAATCAGATTTCCCTACACATCCTTGCCGACGGTAGGTCCGAACCTGCACATAGAGAGATAGATAGTAAGATAGATGACAAATTGAGAAAATGAAAGAGGACAAAGAGAGAAGTTGTCGTTCTTGCTGATGGCAGGGAGACAGCGTCGACGTTAGGTAGAGAGCGAAGGCAGACATGTCGTTCCGAAGTCGGCATGCGATGGAGGCGGAGGCAGATGGTGTTGGCGTCGGCAGGAAGACGGCGGTGGCATTCGTATGAGATCTGCACCAGGAGGGTGAAAGAGTAAGAGACTCTCTATGCAAGAGAGACGAAGAAAGTTGAGAAAGAGAAGGGGCCCATGAGCTGATGACGGTGCAAGTGGCGGAGGCGTAGGACGACGACGGCGGAGGTAGAATCTACAGCGGAGGCAAGAGGAAGATTTAGGGTGAATTACAACGCAGAAATTGAAAAAATAAGGGAAGCCCGATTTCATATATTAGGACACATCGACGGACCACCGACAGAATCCCATTTAAAAAAAAAAAATTCACTGACGAACAAGTCCATCGTTATACAATTTTTGTTTATTTTTAAAAAAAATCACCGATAGACTAGTCAAGTCGTTATACAGTCTTTTTGTTTTTGTTTTTTTAAATATCACCGAACGGACAAGTCCGTCGTTATAGCATTTGTTATTTTTTTTAAAAATCACCAACGAACTAGTCCGTCATTATTCCGTCGGTAAACCCAAATTTTATTTTATTTTTAAAAATTAAAATAATCATCAACCGATTGAGCGTGTAGGTGACACAATCCATTGATAATCCTCAAGATCCGAAACGACAAATGTGGGCATAATTTTCCTAACCGTCACCGAATACTGACGGACAAATTGTTGTCGGTGTTTGATAGAGTTTTTTGCAATGTGCAATGATTAAGGATAATAAGAGAAAATTATTCATAATTTTAATATATGAATTTTGACATTGGAGACACTTATTAAAGACGAAATAAGTACACTGGAAATGGTTTCCACGTGAACTATCATTTGAATTTGAGGGAGATTCTAAAAAAAAGATGGAATCTCACGGCTAACATATTAAAAGGCTGTGATTTATTTATGTTTATGATGGAGATGGAAATGGGACATGTTTTTCTCTCTCTCTACGCGTTCTCGTTTGCACCCTGTATCGTTTTGTGAGACCCATCAGATTCTTCAAGAGATGAGTTTTGTTATTTGAGAAAAAAATTATACACTAAGGTAAGTTCTGAACCCCAATTATATATCTTACATTCGTAAATAAGGCTTCATGAATCATGAAGCACATTGGTTAGCAAGACCTCATGAAAAATGTGATTCCAAAAATAAAATATATACCAAAATTTCTATGTATCTGAACGAACTAGTCGTGATTTATTTCACTTTATATTAGAAGTTATGAAACTCTTATAACTTGAAAAACATACAGGACTATAAATCGAGTAAATCTAAACAACCTCTTAACATAAAACTCCTTTCTTTGGAGGAAAATCAAAACATTGATCAAAACCAATTGTTCACATTAAATTATGATTTATTTAGCTTATTTGGTACAATGCTCAACTATCATTTCCAGAATCAGTAAATTTAGAGTGATCTATCATTAACTGTGCAATACTTAAATATCTAGACCATACTTTTCGGAACTGAGGAATTTGAATCTCAAATACTTTTATTTGTTTAATTTTCTTGGTTTTCTCTCCTAATGGTAGCGATTCTATCTTGCCAATTGAGTACATTTTCCTAGAATTTGGATTAGTTTTTTAGAGCAGAATTTAGACTAGTTTTAAAAGTAATTGCTAGTATCAATTCATAATTCTAACCTGTTTTTCAGTATTAGAGTAGAATAGGGATCCCTATTATTGATGATTCTTTTCAGACTTCATCAATTATCCGGATGACCAGTTACCGCTTTTCCTCTTCTTTCCCGCCTGGCCGCATGGGCATTTGGAGAACGGCCCGCGGATGGTATGAGGGCTAATGAACGGGTATTGGGGCGATCAAGTGACGTTGATTGTTTTGAAATCAGAATCACCAATTCGGGCACTCTTGAGGCCCGCCCATTTGTCCTCGTGTTGAGGAAACTCGAATTGATTGAGGTTGGCATTGAGGAATTTAATGAACCTTTCTCGAGATGGTTTGGGCGACCATCTGGAAGCATTTTCCATGTAGCCTCGGTGTATGGTGGCGTCCGCGATCCCTTCCCCCTTGTGTCTACCGATCGGTTGTTACCAATTGCCATTAAATTGTAGAAAACACTTTTTGTTCGAAAAGAAAAGAGTGTTCCACGGAATGGCGCACCATGTATTGATGATTCTTTTCAGACTTCATCAATTATCCGGATGCCATGTTTGGTCCCTATCTTAAATAGTAATCACCACTCTTATACATTGTTTGGATTTTCAAACAGTAGTGTTGGTTGGAATAGGTTCTGTTAATTGTAATTAAGCCTCTGTCCTCGAATAAGTGACGGTAGAGTGACGCTTCCATCGGAAATCGTATATTATTATAATATTCCATGAAAAAATTGAATAACCAAATAATCTGTATTGAGAATGAAGGCGCGGTATACGATATACGACAACGAAATAAAAATGAGATGTTGAATTCTATTTTCCTTCGTTCCTTTGGTTGGTATTTTTTTTTCCAAATAGAAATCACCATTTTTGAAGATAGGTATGTTCCTATAAATACGGGATTACCATTCCTCCTCTCTTTTTAGTATTGCTTATTCTCGTCAACATGTGATGAACCAAAATTAAATTTTACTTCTTTTCTGGATAAAATTACTTTTTTTTTTTTGGCAAATTTGATATCCTAATAATAATAATGATGATTCTGTTTATTCCATTTTATTCTTACTCCTTTCAATCTCTATGTATATCAATTATTGAAATGTCAATTCCATTTCATTCTCATATAAGCTCATTTCTACATACCAGCCATCACATAAGAGTAAAATGGGATGTTTGGAACTGTTTTTCTACATAATCCTGAAATGAAATACTTATTATGAGGCAGATTGTATATTCAAGATTTTTTTGAATTGGAAATGGTGTCTCCTTACTATTTGTCAATATATCTATTGGGTCGAATTCAAATTATTTTAGTAGTATCAACCATCGTTGTTAACTTAAAGATCAAATTTTATCCACATCCAAATTTTCTAGGATCGAATTTTTGTATATATATGTACTATATGAATTGAATAAGATATAATTCCAACAGTTGCTGTCAAATGAATATGATTATATAACTTGTTTAGGTGAAAGTTGAAGAAATGCCATTAGTGTGGATGATACTTTGATAGAAAAAGTAATCTTATTCATTTATTTAGTTAATGTGACACGTAATCTTATCTGTTAGTACGATTATGTACATTGATTATATTTGCCTTTTGGTATTGGATTAGAAAGGAATGCCAGTCAAGACCCGAATCATTCAACATTGAATGTTGCGTATAATATATAACTTCATATCATAGTGATAAGATAAATTAATTTATTCGATACTCTTTATGTATAGTTTGGCTTTCAATCTTCGGTTCAATTAAATTTGACATCCGATTAACTCAAACTCACTATTATTGAGATTCGATACAAATATAAGATTAAATAATATTCCATCTTCCGAAATAATATTTCCGTATTCATTTTATGTCACTCTTAAATTTATAGTTCTCTTTCATTGGTTCCCAAGCATTAAGATACTTAATATTTTTTTAAACTAATAAAATTTTACTTTAGTATATACGAGTATAATTTAAAAATTATGTGTCAGTTAATTTTAAAATCACATTTTTTTTGTATCATGGGGAACCCGCAGTTGTTACCTTAGATGCGCACTGGGTAAACCCCACGTTCTTGTGCAATAACTTGCAAACCATACAGGACAGGTAAACCACACTTGAAAAACCAGGTGTGACAGGCTCAAACCCATAGAGGCGTTTGGTGGGGTTCGAACCTATGACATCTCGACCACAGAAAGCCACCTTAACCATTGGGCCGTCCCTAGGGGACTAAAAAAAGCACATTACTTGATATATGATTGAGGGGATGGTTCCTGTGAGAATGAAAATAATTGTAGGAAATAGGAATAAATATATAAGTCTAGCATATCTTTCATATTTGTGAAGACAATCGTAATTACTATGTTGCATATATTAGTTTAGACATATTTCATCTCTTCAGTAGCACATATGCTAAATATATTAGTTTAACACATCTTTCATTGTAGCGTAACACAAGAAGGGTTCTAGTGATGCATGAATCCGCAGAAGACACAAAACACAAAAGCAGAAGCACAACCGAAATTAAATCTCAACCATTGATTCAACGAATCAAAGGCCCAGATTCATTCTCATTTCCTACCAAATTATCATTTCTTATCTGATCCATCTCCTATGAGACCATATTTGTAGGATGGGAGTTTCTTTTGACTTGATCTGTTATTACTCTTTTCATTTTTAAGTCCTAAAACAGAAAAAAAAAAAAAGAAAAAAAAACATTCATTTTGATGTCACATGAGTTGTTCCAAGCGTGACTAGAACGCAATAGTATTCGAATGGGAAGATCAAATTAAATAAGTTTATGCCATTTGAGTGTTTTTCCTAAAATTGATTGTTTTAATAAGTTAAAAATTAAAATTCAAGATTTAAATATTTTTACAATCATGTACCTATGTTATATTTCTGCATCTCACTTGGCATGCATTATGAAAGTACATGCTTGAATACTTAAATATAATATTTTTTTCATGTAGTTCCATAATGACGGTTTTGTAACATTAGATTTTGTGTCAAAAATATCACACCCATATATAGTTATGTAAATATTGAGAGATTAGATATCAATTGTAATTTATAAATGTTAGGGCGTGCAAAAGCTGGACAAAAATCATATTTGCCCATAAAAATAAAAAACATTTTTTTATTGTGAGCAGTTGATTTATTGATTGCACCCTACGTTTTAACACGTATATACTAGAAGCATCGATCACCAACTAGTAGAATCACCTAATATTTTGTAATTTTATTCCAAGAATCTGCAGCGTGTGATTTTTATTTATTTCTATCACTTACCAAAGAAAAAATAAATAAAAAGATTCTCAACCAAAAGGAGGATTTAAGGGGGGGAAAGAAAAGGTATAAGAACTAAAGAAAGCAAAATAAAATTCTTCACAAGATAAAGGAGGCAAGGTTAATTTCGACCATAGGAATAAATTCGGAAACAAATAAAAATGAAAAAGAGGGAGAGAAATATGCGACGACTAGAAAATGACTTTTCTCGACATAAATATTCGGATTCTGAGAATGCGTTCTCTACACACATCCAACGCATCAACATATCTCTCATCTCTGTCGAAACTCGGCGTTGTTAACAGAATCTTCGCCTTTCAACCCTTCATTTCTCCCACTCTTTTTCTCTTTAAACACTCCCCGTTCACACTGATTATCGGACGAAATACTTGATAAATCCACTGGAAAATAACAAAAATTGGAGGAATTTCGAAGATCTGGTGGGAAAATGGGATCGCTAATCCACTCGGAACTCGGTCAGGATTCCCTATTTTCACCCAAACCGTGGCTTCCGAAACCAATCGGCCGGATTCTGGCCGACGTCTCGCAGATTAGCTGCGTGTCGGATAAGATTTTGAAGCTGGACGATTACGTTCATCGGCTGCTAGACGAGATGAAGAAGATCGACGCGTTCAAACGCGAACTACCTCTTTGCATGCTTCTCATCAGCGACGGTGCGATCCGTTTATCCTTCTTCTCTCGTTTTAGGTTTATTTCGGATATTTTCACGTCATTCTGATTTTCGGATTATAGTATTGTTTATGTTGATTTTTGATATGTTGCGGAAAGAATTGAGATGGAGTTGTTGGATTAATTTTAGATGATTTGAACCAATGGCGTTTTATTTCTGTTTATTGAAGATTTAGGTTTTGATTATTTCTTCGATTGCAGCAATTGTAGCAGCGCAGGAGGAGCTAGCACAGTGCAAGAAATTAAACACTGAGCCGGTATTGGAAGAGTTCATACCTATAAAAAGAATCTGCACTGATGAAAAGGATGATAAAGCTGAGGATAGTAAAGAGAAGGATGTTGGCTGCAGAGATAAAAAGAACTGGATGAGTTCTGTGCAGTTATGGAACACAGATGGTCAAAATACTGGTTCAAATACTGATTACAGCAGCAAAAAGCTGTCCACCATTACAGATAGCAACAAAAAAAGGGTATAGCAGAGATGCATATCTATTCTACTCTACAACATGTGCTAATTCGGTTTCTTGTTCATGTGAGTATTGATGATTATTCTTTGTCTTGTGTATGATAAATAGAGAATGGGGGAGGAAGTGATTCAGCGGGTGACGGATGATTTATTTGAGCATGGGAAGAACAGGGCATTTGTGCCTTTTAAAGGGAGTCCTAATCTCCCAGTGATGGCTGTGGGGAAGAAGGACATGGAGGAGTTTCCGGTTCCCGGGCTTTCGCTTTGTACACCCGGGATCAAGAATTCGAGGGAGTTGATCGATCCTATTGGATCCAGTTTTAGTAGATCAAGCTCCTCTCCTGCAACCTCAAATCTTCAACCAAGCTTTAAGGCTGCTGGACAGCAGCAGAGTGCTAGGAAGCAAAGGAGGTGCTGGTCGCCCGAGCTGCATAGCCAGTTCACCAATGCCCTGCAGCATCTCGGAGGCCCTCAAGGTTTGAAACTCGATAAACTTGACATCTCATTGAAATTTCATTGAACGCAGAAGTACTCTTGGATTGTTAAGCTTGATTGGGTTATGGTGATTGATGGGCAAAGTGTTTGTGAGTTTTGGTAAAATGCATTCATCAGGACAAAGTTGCTAGGTTAGCGGCCTAAGAATTTGTGCTGGATATGTTTGATTTGGTTTATCATTTCGAAATCTTGGAAAATGCTATAGTTGTTTTACTTGAGATAGTATTATTATCACTACTCAAGATTATTGATCTTGCAAATCATCTTCTTTTGTATAGCCTCTAGGTTTTGCTCTTGTACAATACTTGCAATTGTGCCTCATTTGATTTTGTTCTATGCTTTACAGTTGCTACTCCCAAGCAGATCAGAGAGCATATGCAAGTAGATGGGCTAACCAACGACGAAGTGAAGAGCCATTTACAGGTGCGTTTCATCTCTCGTTCTCATTCTCATTATCATCCCTTTTAACCATTCATCTAATACAAAGACAAAACTGATGCTATTGCTTCTTGATTTTTGTTGCTTCCCTTTCAGAAGTATCGCCTGCACATGAGAAGAGTCGCGACTAATTCCACCTCCCAATCCGTTGGCTTGTGGGAATCCCAAAAGCAGTTTGGTGAATCCTTGAAACAGAGCAACGGCCAATCCGGTTCCCCGGAAGGCCCTCTTCATTTATCACCGGAAGGCCCTCTTCATTTATCGAGGTGCCCAGAGGGCGATGCCCTCGAAGATGAAGATGAGGATGATGAATAATCATCACTCATATGGGAGCAATGATGTATAGTCCACCATGAGTTTTGCAGATACTTGAGATATACAGGGGAGGACTTCGATCGTAAAAATAAACTTAAATACACAAATACGTATGAAATATTTTCATGAGGCGGAGTTGTATCAAATTTTTTGCAGGATTAGGTTTCCTCATCTGCTTTTCTGAACTGAGAATTCTCAATTTATCTTCTTTCAGTATAAATTGTGACACAATCTATTTAAATCACGCTTTTAGTAAGATGTTTGCTTTCTTCCTTCTCAAGAATCAAGAAGATGGTTGTAGTTGGTATTTGGTAGACACACAAAGTGGAAAACCAAACATTTGCTTATCTAGCACAAGGAAATATCATGATCCACTTAATTATTACCAGTATATTTAGTTCAATGTATTCGGCCTCTAATCAGTTTATGATGTGTTTGAAATTTAATACAAGTATATCCCAAGAATGCGATGAAGACACGTATTTTTAAGTCAATTCCATTTGAATCAACCATTTGAAAAGGCATCAGCTTTTGATGTTATTTGAATTAAAAAATACGCAGGAAAATGCATATTTTTTAATTATTTTTTTCTTCAGAAGGTTAAGGACATATAGATGTTATTTGGGAAAAGATTTCTACTTGCATTGTATAGTATGTGCATTGTTCTACATATAGATGTTACTTGGGACAAGATTTCTACTTGCATTGTACAGTATATTAGCATAGCGAGTTCTTGTTTATTATTAAATCTGCTTCATTAAACTAATCAGTCAGTGGGGTTTAAATGTCATTTTTTTCCCTTTTTTTTTTGGGTCAATATAATACAGAAATTTTAAAAGCTGCTTTAAAGTGAACTCGAATCTGAGACATTTGACATCGGACATTAATCACTCTACCATTAGGCCTACACACTCATTTTTTTTCTTTTTAAAGTTTGCTGTAGTATAAGACTATGCCATCCCCCTCCTTTAAAAAACATAATTCTATGTCAGAAATTATACTATATTTAGCCTGTTTGAAGACTCAATGTTGTTTCCACCATTGGTCTTGCAACTGCAAGGCAATTTGGGAATCCAAGATTATAAATATTCTTTGAGCAAATTGATGGAATCCACATTAATTTAATATTAAGTAAAAAATGGTTGACAGGTAGACAAGAAGGGGAATCTTGATTTTTTTCAAACTACAAAGGAGAGAAGCCGCCTCTACAAAGCCTTAATTTATTCCTTGTCGGTCAATCTATCATCTATTAGGTACTAACTTTTGGACCCCTTTTCTTTTGTATTTTTACTATGGAGTTCCACAATCACTATTTAGGGTTAATTTCTTAAAAGGCTACCAAGTTATAGAGTTTGCATAAAAATAGTATTAAATAAACTTTTGTATCAACATGGATACTAAACTTTTTTTTCAAATAAGGTATTTATCACTTTTTTTTACACTTATGATATCCTAAAAATTATTTTCTTTTATAATTATGTTATCAAATGAATATGAATATTATTTTTATTCACTATAAATTCAAGAAAATAAATTCAGGTTTTTTCAAAAATAAATAAATTTCACATGAAATGAATGTGCATAAAATATATATTTTATTAAAATATTTAAAATTATATAAATATTATTATTTGCTAAGTAGATAATAATAATAATAATAATAATTATTATTATTATTATTATTATTATTATTATTATTATTATTAGCAGTGTTAGTTAGCAAATAGTTTTGTTAGCAGTGAATCCCAACATCGATGATGATGACGATGATGATAATAATAATAATTATTATTATTATTATTATTATTATTATTATTATTAATAATCTTGAGTGTATAGTGAATAAAAATAATATTTTTATTCGTTTGAGAACATTAGATAATAATGTTATATAAAAAAAATTCAAGATATTATAAGTGTAAAAAAAAGAGATAAATACTTTATTTGAAAGAAAATGAAAGTTTAATATCCATTTTGATACATAATCTTGTTGAGTACCCTTTTTTATACAAACCCTATAGCTTGGTAACCTTTTGAGAAATTAACTCTCACTATTTATGATAACACATTCCGCTGCATTCCCACTTATATTATAATTTAATAAATTTTAATTGGTCATTAATATTATTTAAGTAAAAATTGATAAATTCTAATATAATTTAATAAATTTTAATTAAATTTAATTATGATGAATGCACCATATATTTGAATATATACAAATATTTTCCATTTATGAACATGTTTTGAATAAACTCCGTTATAATGGAAAATTAACTATACTATGCAAATTTTGGTGAACAAATTCAGCTTAGAACACGTAATAATATTTGGCCATGAATTCACCCGTAATCAGCCACTCCAAAAGGGCATCCTATGACTTGGCTAATGCATGATTTTATTTGAATTTATAGATGGATATGTGTTCTCCTTTTCTCAATAATAATAATAAAAAAAGCATTTTCTTAATTCTAAATTGTTAAAGTTTTATGCCGTTAACGTCATTCAATGAATAAAAGAAAGACAAATTTCTTGCATTTGGGATCGTCACCCACCAAACGCCTCATGGGTTTGCGCACACCTGGTTTTAAAATAGGTATTATGTTTGGTCAAACCTAAGATAGCGGTATGGGTTCCCATGATATCAAAAAAAAAGACAATTTTCTTGCATTTGGGATCGTTCAGTGATAAAATAGGCTTATATGGTCAAAAGTCACAAGTTCAAATCCTATTAATGCCTCTATGGATTTGAATATATGACACCTGATTTTTTAGGTATGGTTTGCAGTTGCTCGTTTTTGTGGTTTGCAGGTTATTACATAGAAATGTGGGATTTACCCAGTACGATTTGTAGTTTTCAAAGTATAATTTATCCTATCATGTGTGGTTTGTAGAAAATTGCATAGAAACATGAGATTTATTCGAACGCATTCAAAATAGTGGTTGTGGATTCCATATAGATTAAAAAAAAGGAAAAATAAATTTCATTAAAAGTGAAAAACATGTTAATTGCAAATTACACGTATGCTACGATACGTAATATTTAAGTTCCTCGATAAGAAGTAAAATGAGTGGTTGATTGCAACAAATAACACCCTATTCACCACCTTTATTTACAACACCACCTTTTACTTATTTACAATTAAAATATTCCAAAATTGTAAGCGATAAAAACATCGCCGTTCCTCCATATAACAACATTGTTCTATAATTATATGTTAGACATACTTTGTCGAAAAAATGGGGAATGTTGTAAAATAACAAACCTTTTAAAATATAGTGTTATAATTACAATATTCTAAATTTCATGATAATAAATCTTAAAATAAAGGCCAGATGATTTAGTGTAATAAAATTGAAGTTCGAGTACTCAATGCATTATGGGCTCGTTTGTTTAATAAAAAAGTAAAATTAATTGAGAATATGGTTCATAAAAAATGATTTCAAGAAAAATGAATCCTAGAAGTTTCTTATCCCTTGTTCGGAAAATACCAAGAAAATTATTAGGATTTCAAATAATAATAATAATAATAATAAATATAAATTGTGGTTTATATTTTGATAAAAAAAATAAAAAATATTAAATAATGTAAGAATCCTAAGAATGTGGAAAAAGAATATGTATATTCAACTACTTTTCTTATTTTCATGATTCTTTTTATTTGTCTTATCTTGTAAAATACAACCAAACGTAAGAATTTAAAATTCTAGAATTAAATTAATTTCCCAAAATGAAATCCTTACCAAACAAACTTAAGACAAAAAAAAAGGAGAATACAATATCTTGGGGCTAATTTGCGAAACATTTACTTTCCATTTTTATATTGGATATTAAAAAATGTTACTAGAATGCCTACACTAGTGTAGATGTCTAATAACTCAATTATAAATCATTACCACACCGGCCAGTCTGCTACTTATTCCCTAAACGTGTGACACATATTTATATTCATTAATGTTAAAGAGACTAATATGTAGTTGGTTACGACATCAACGTCATGCCACCATTTAGGAAACTTAATCCAATGAACCATCAACATATAAGAAATTGAAGAATCATAGAGTGCGTGACATTGATATCATAATAAACCATGGAGCTTTGGATAAGAAGATGAACACCTTAAAAGTTAGAGCACCTTTATTGCATCTCAAGAGGTCAACTCACCAAAGAAAAAAAATTAATAAGGAACAATAGGAAGAACCCTCAAAGTTGATCCATCCCTTATACCAAACAATTAGATCACACTTTAGAAAAAAAAAACAAAATATGTTTTGTTATTTATCCAAAGATGTTGACAAAAAGTCCCTTTTACAAACAAAATAATGGAGAAAGAATCTTTAAGACAAGATGTAATGTGTAGTCCCATTGTAGAATGGCAAAAGAAAAACAAAATTGTTAGGTGAAATGGTTAATTTGAGTGAAAATATTAGAATTCACTAAACTAGTTTTCAATTATATCAATAGAATCTTTCGTCCCTAATTTGATCATACCATAGTTATTAAAGTGAAATAGAGAATCTAGTTCATGCAATCTTGTGACTGTAGTACCGAGGAAGATATATTTTATTGGAAATACTCTTTAATTCAATTGTAATTCAATTTTTAGTCTATTTCATGTTATACTCAATATACATTGATTCGAGTAGTGAAGATACTGATGTATCACGGTACGTGCGATACATGCTCTGAACTTTACAATATTGAATAAAATATAATTGAACTATTATGTAAATAATAAAGTCAATGATGTAAATCAAAAATATATACAGACCTACAATTATGTAAACAGTTATGAAATAAATATAAATCTGTTCGTTTTTAATATTTTAAATGTATAAATAATATTTATACATATGCTGATGTACATTGGTCTTTCTACAGATTTCAAGATTTTGTACAACATATAATGAACTTTGTACAACGAAGTGGTACATTTCAAGATTTTTATATCGTATAATGAATTTTTTATTCTTTATATATGTACAGTTTATGCTCATATATAAATATGTCTGAGGGCACTCAAATATAAATATGTGCACATAGATTAATTCCAATTCTGTTAATACAATACTTATATAAAATAGAGGAATCAGTATATGAATATCGATTTTAGTAAAATAAATTTTGTTTCATCCACTAAGTTGATGACTACGAATTACTGTGTCCAGTTCTAATATAAAAGTCTGATTTTTAAATAATTAAGATACATGTGCATAACCACCTTATAATAATTGGAATAACTATTACATACAGGAAATGTTAACTAGGCCTAATAAATCTATAATACAACCCAATAGACTAAGGCCCGATGAAGAGAAATGGGCTAGTTTGCTTACTTCTTTTTGGCAGCCCAAGACAAACAAAGTTTGTGAAAAATAAAACAAAATTACTTTCAACATAGGTGAAACCCTAAAATAATCGTTTCTAAATTCCAAATAAACTATTACTAGTATAAGATTGTGCATTCTATAAATTTTGGCATACCTATAATATTATTATTTATTATAAGTTTAAAGAACAATTTAAATTCATAACTTATACATATATCATTCAACTAGTCTCAGAGAAACACACATTGATTCAAGGCGTGTAGAATGATCATCTATTTTGATCTCCCAATATGTGGCTGCGGTAGGTCATCTAACTCAAGAATTTGTAAATATAGAAATTTTAAAGGTTGCATCATGGTGGACTTGAATTCGAGATCTTTGATCTTAGACATTAATCACTCTACCACTAGGTCAACATTCGTACACAAAATTATGGACATGATCGAAATATATAAATATAAAGAAAATGTTATCTTTATAAACTAAATTGGTGTGCTTGAATGTTGGATATATGAATACACATACATACGGATATGAAATGAAATACACATACATACGGATGTGAAGTGAAATTGATTTTGTAATTACGAAATAAATTAACTTAATTTGTTAAATGACTGTTACTCGGCTATGTAACGTCAAAAATGCTTTGATTACGTTCATTAATTGAACAAATATTGATCTTTTAATTGAAAATTATCCCAGTTCGAAGGAATGGTTCTGACTATTTTTATCTATGAAAATTATTCCGGTAATTTATTGTGAAGGTCAAGCAATTGATAATCTTCGATTTTTGACACAACGCTTTTGTCATTTTCCAATTATCTATTTAAATTTGCATATTCTTTTCACAATTAAAAGATACGAACCCGTACATAATTCAAACGAACCAATAGTGCAATTAGAAAAATTAAATTAAATTCGTGTATCTGAAACCAAACACTAGTTATATATATCTCTTTGAAATTAAGTTGAACTATCGAACCTTAATAAATAGCCTATACTATTAATAAAACAGTACCTTATAAATTTGTCAGAATTCTGCCCCTCACAAACCACATAAATATCATAATTCATGTTTCCTTGAATATTCCACTCATTACATGGAAGCAAAATGAATCCCATTTTGACACCTGAATTTCCACATTCCAACCATAGTTTAAATTTTCCACATAGTGCTGACTTGGAACAGATTCAGAGTTTAATATAAATGTATTACTATTAGATTGCACATGCTAAAATCCCATCAATTAATTAATCATGTTTTTCCACGAGAAAGTAAATCTGGTGTAGAGTGCTGAGTGCTAATGTAATGTGACAGACAAAATGAAGCATATAACCGAAAGACAATTAGTGGACATACCACTTTGTAGCAGGTTGCATTAGATTTTCCCCAATTCATACATTAATTAATTGACAGCATATATTTTATCAATAAGTGATCTGATTATACGCTTAATAGGGCTTCATGTTCAAGAGTTTAAACAAACAAGCAAACAATTAAGAATTGTCCTAAGTGGATGCTAATGCTAATGCTGCCGCCTTTAGTGTATGAACAAATTTTCTACAGCAGAAATGGCCGCCATTAGGTCACCATGAACATAGTGGCAATGCCACTCTAAAATCCCACCAATTTTGTCCAACTTTAAACAATCCGATGTATGTTTTCTAGCTATAAATAGAAGCAACTCACCTCTCCATAATCATCAACAACTTAGCTACAATGGATCACAAAAAATTGTACCCTAATTTCTTGTGCATAATCTTCATCTTCTTGGCTCATGGCTTCACCCATGCACGGCCCGCAGATTCTGGTTATGGCGGCTACGACAAAGCAGACGGGCCTCTGAGCTTCGATTTCTACGACAAATCTTGTCCGAATTTGGGCATGATAGTTAGAAGGGGCGTCTGGGCAGCATTCAAGAATGACACCAGAATAGCTGCTTCTCTCCTTCGATTGCACTTCCATGATTGTTTCGTTGATGTAACGTTTAATTCATTTTTCTTCTGATATATATATATATATATGCTAATTTGGATAATAATTAGTTTTTCATATATGAACTAATTTGATCGTTGACGGATTAATTATAGGGATGTGAAGGCTCTGTGCTTCTTGATGACACTAAAGATTTCAAGGGAGAGAAGAATGCTTTTCCTAACCGCAATTCGGCCAGAGGGTTTGAACTCATTGACAGCATAAAGGCCGATGTTGAGAAATCGTGCCCTTCGGTTGTGTCGTGTGTCGACATATTAGCTATTGCAGCTAGAGAAGCTGTTGTTCTGGTAAGTAAATTAGTATTTCATCTCGTATTCTAATTCACGTAGTTAAATATGTGTACCTATCGCTACAAAAGTTGCGATTTTGAGATGGAAATTTCCGTCATTAAACGCACTAACGACGGATAATGTTCGGCATGAAACCTCTGGTCGGTAGTTGGCGTTGAGACGAAAATTCAGTCGGTCACAAGGTTTGTGACGGACGTTGCAATGGTTTTTTCGTCGTCGAAATGGTATTGAGCTCCTGAGACGGCTATGTACCTATATGTATTAGGTGTGTACAACTTGTGTATGCGTCACCGACGGTCTTGTGCACACTTTGTTTTTTTTAATTATTTAATGTTATGTCTTTTGTTTTATATTAAATATAGCAATTAAGGATAATTAGATTTTTTAATTATAATTTATTAATTCATTATGATTTATTAATTCATAATTAGACTTTATTAATTAACAATTAGGGTTTATTAATTCAAAGTTAGGGTTTATTAATTTATAATTAGGGTTTATTAATTAACAATTAAGGTTTATTAATTCATAATTAGAGTTTATTATTCAAAATTAGGGTTTGTTATTCAAAATTAGGGTTTATTATTTTCAATTAGGGTTTATTAATTCAAAATTAGGATTTATTATTCAAAATTATGGTTTATTAATTCCAAATAGGGTTTATTAATTCAAAATTAGGGTTGATTAATTCATAATTAGGCTTTATTATTCAAAATTAGAGTTTATTAATTCAAAATTAAGATATATTAATTTAAAATTATATTTATTAATTTACAATTAAAATTTATTAAATTAATTATGTACAATAGACGAGATGAAATATTATTGTGAGACAGAAGATCTGAACTACTGCTGATCGTGTCGTTGCATTGAGCAGTCGGGAGGCTCGTTTTGGGCTGTTGCTCTAGGGAGGCTAGATGGACTGACAGCAAGTGAGAAATCAGCAAATGAGCAGTTGCCATCACCATTTGAGCCTCTTGAAAATATTACTACCAAATTTGTTGCAAAGGGTCTTGATGCCAAGGACATGGTAGTTCTATCTGGTATGTACAATTAACATATATAAATATTATTTCATCCATTTGTACATAATCACGATAACATTTATAAATATTAAATATTATTGCATCCATTTGTACATAATCACGACATCTAACTTATACGTGGCCAACTCTAACCCACTCTAAAACTGTAAATTTGATGTTGGACTCGCACCAAAAGCTTACACCATATCCTGCACCAACAAGATCATATTTATGTTTTTAATTTTATATTATTACAAATAATTAGATAATATTATTAAATAATCATCTTAATTACAATTTATTATGTATTTAATTTATATTTTCCATTGCTGATAACACTAAAATTGGTCCGGAAATTACATTAATCGTATAAACTATCTCAATAATAAAAAAATAGATAATATAACATCATAAACAAGCACAATCAAACAATATAATTAGATAATTCACATCAATGGTAGAGTAGTTAATGTCAGAGGTCAAAGGTCTCGGATTCGATTCCACCGTATTGTGACTTTTAAATTTTGTATTTAATTGAAAAATATATATATTATTCCTTAATTATTTTTTGATATTAATTAATCATATGTAATTAATGTGGCATGCAGGCGCTCACACAATTGGATTTGCTCAATGCTTCACATTTAAGAGGAGGCTATTCAACTTCAAAGGCTCCGGCAAAGCCGATCCATCTCTCGACGCTCCATTCCTCTCCAATCTCCAAACATCTTGCCCGAATTCCGACACCTCCAACTCCAAACTCGTCCCCCTCGATCCCCAAACCGTAACCAGATTCGACAACGTCTATTACAAGAACATCGTCAACAACTCCGGCCTCCTCGAGTCCGATCAAGCTCTCATCACGAACCCTACAACTGAAGCCATGGTCAAGGCCTACAGCGCTGATCCTTTCCTCTTTGCAAGAGACTTCGCCACCTCCATGATGAAGCTCGGGAAGATCGGTGTTCTAACCGGACAAGCTGGGCAAGTGAGGAAGAAATGTGGCTCGCTCAATTAGTTCATTAGAATAAGTGGGATGCATGACGGTTCTTGCATGCATGAGAGTGTGTGTGTGTAATGAAATAATCGTTAGTGTTTAATGTGCCATGTTAGAAGAGCGCTTTTGTTTTGTGAAGAAATAGGCTAATGTTTTGTGATATCGTTGCATGTTAATGTATATAATAATTAATCAAAGCTACCAAGGATGCGATAGGTTGAGCTATGGTATGGAATTATATATAAAAACCCCTAGTTATGGATGTACATGAAAGTTTCATAGAAAGGATCTAATGATCATCTAATGCAAATCGTATTTCATCTGAATATATGACATCATAATTAATATGGAGGAAACCATGCCAATGCAAACCATAGTTTAATTGATGATTCACATATTCTTATTTTTTAAGATACCTAATACACTCTTCACTAGTTAGAGAATATATGTATACTCCTACTAGCTAGAATAAATGCAAGATATATAATATTAATAATTGAATAAAATATGTATATCTCAAGTAACTATATTGATGCACAATATATATCTACAATATTAATTCTTCAATTGAGCTGAGATCCAAGTACATATATGATTATCTTATTTTTCTAAATAACATATTAGAAACCATTTTCTTTCCAAACAATCATCTTCCAACATAGAAAGCTAGAAATCGAAAAAAAGATATAGTTCTCAACTCCGGAGGATGACTAGAAACAGCATAAGGTATGGTAATGTAAAAATCAATAAAATAAAATATGAGAATAAAATTAAAGGCGCGTCAATCTAGTAAACTTTAGCATTTTAATTTATTCGGCAAACGTTGGACATTAAACCCTCGTGTTTAATTAGCTGCGTAGTATTCAAAAGCTTATGCTGATTGGTCCCCCCGAATGGATCTCTTTATGACAAAAACTTGGGTGAAGCCCACCACCGCGAAATTTCACTTGTTTTTGTTAAAATGATTATATATTAATTATGATGAGTAAGGATAATTAGATTTTATTAATGTATAATTAAATTTATTAATTTTTAATTATAATTTTTAATTTAAAATTAGAATTTATTAATTCATAATTATGGTTTATTAATTCATAATTGAGGTTTATTAATTCATGATTAGGGTTTATTAATTCTCAAGTAGGGTTTATTAATTCAAAGATAGGGTTTATTAATTTACAATTAGGGTTTATTATTTTCAATTATGGTTTATTAATTCAAAATTAGGGTTTATTAATTCCAAATAGGGTTTATTAATTCAAAATTATGGTTTATTATTCAAAATTAGGGTTTATTAAATCCAAATAGGGTTTATTAATTCAAAATTAAGGTTTAATTCACAATTATGGTTTATTAATTCAAAATTAAGGTTTAATTCACAATTATGGTTTATTAATTCAAAATTAAGGTTTATTATTCAAAATTAGGATTTATTAATTCATGATTAGGATTTATTAATTTATAATTAGAATTTATTAATTCAAAATTATTATTTATTAATTTAAAATTAAAATATATTAACTAATTAATTTTAATTAGAATTAATTAAATTAATTAATTAATTAAATGCATGCCACAGCATGCGAGACCGCCTCTCTTTATTTATATAATTTCCTAAACTACACGCCTCGATCTTACATCATTTTATGTTTGATGGTTTGTGACCTCGAGAATTTGGTTTGCAACAAGAATCTAACATAAACTATAATTAATATGTATATTAAAGTCTAATTAGAGATGATCAATGTATACATAGTATATACTAAAGACATAAACTCTTATCCCTCAACATATATGAGTGATATGTTGATTAGGCGTATTTTATACGTATATTTTGGGTGATTTTGATGAGTTTAAATGCTTAATATCTATTTAATCATATTCTATGAAGCTAATTGCATATTTTGTGGATTTGGAAGGTGTTGATATTATTTTGGAATAATTA
The DNA here is from genome assembly GCA_036937905.1 of Salvia rosmarinus. NCBI lineage: Eukaryota > Viridiplantae > Streptophyta > Magnoliopsida > Lamiales > Lamiaceae > Salvia > Salvia rosmarinus. The sequence continues at coordinate 81,512,618 of CM072815.1, read as the reverse complement.
ACATCAAATTGGAAGAGTTTTGGAATATCTAAAGTAAAGTTGATGTTTGAAGGTCGTGCAGTATGCCCATACTGCACTATTTCGCTGGGACTTGACGACAATGACGTGGATTAAATGGTTTTTTGAAGACTTTGTGATATCAAACGAAGTTTAATTATGTAATAGGCCTCAAATATTGAATTAGGCATCCTTAGTTATTATTTTGAATTATCTAATAGTATCCTTATTATATTATAATAGGTTCTCCCTTTTTATAGGGGATTAGATTAGATTTTATGGGATAAGATTTGTTTTGGGAGATTTTCATATAGGATAGATTTTATCCCATTTATTTGCTCTCACTCTCATTCACGTGAAGAGACACTACAGAATTCAGTTTGGTTTTGCAATTAAAAATTTGATTTTCATTCATATTGTTCTTTTCTTGTTCGTTCATCATTATCATTATTATTATTAGCTTGAATTCATTAATGAGTTCTAGCTAATCTCTTTCATTCCGGTGAAGATTAAGGAAGCTCTAGCGCGACACGTTCCGTAAGATCTAATTGGTTTTTATCCTTTGATTTTATGCAAGCATCTGTTATTCTCTGCGTTTATTGTTGTTAATTATTTCGTCTCTGCTAGGTAGTCGCGAATATTTAGTAGTTCAGACTTAATTAGTAGTCAATTGAATCGGTCATCCGTAATTGTAGTTTAGATTTGATTAGTGGTAAAGTGATTCATCAGAGTCAAGAGTTTAACGGTCTTAATTCGATAATCCTGCGTCAGAGTTTATCGGTTTTGAATCGGGTTTCTCTAGTTCTTAAAATTGTCGGCTCATTAAATCTATAGAGTGTCTCTTACGGTTGTCAGTCGATTAGAGAAGTAGTTAGTGAAACGTCTTCCTAATTACCGATAAATTAAGGAGAGATAAGATTGCGTCAGAAGCGTCTTCGGTGATCATAACTAGTTTGTTTATATGAATTGAAGTTATTTTTGCATCGAGGATCGGATTTGTCTAAGCTAGAGTGGAATTAATTGGAACCGGGATACCTTCGTCATATTTGTTACAAACAAACATCTGGATTCCGTTCTTATTTGCTATTATCGATTTTATAGTTTAGTCTCTTGCTACAACTTATTTTACAGGTGGAAAATTGAAGAAATTATAGCCAATCATTTGGGAGACGATTTTGCTTATCGCTATCTCATGCAATTTGGGCATCGACCGAGTGCGATTCGCCATCGCTATCTCATGCAAGATGGGCACCGACCGAGTGTCAGATTTATTTTTGGTGAAAACGACACACCATATGTATATCACTATGCTATACATATGAGCTTACCCATTGAGAATAGATTTTATGGTTGTGTTTGTTTTATTTAGGAGATCTTCATTAATATGATTAATTTTCTTTAATATTAAAATCTTATCGTCAAAACATATTTTCATATAAAAGAGATATTGCATCAATTATAATGGCTCCAACTACAAATAAATTAATTATTGCATCAATTATCACCAGTTTAATTTTAGTCCCTCGTCCGAACACAATTTAGAAAACGGCTTATTTCTTTTCTGCAAAACTTCTTTATTAAAACTATTTTGCTCTTATCTATGTCACGTATCTTGTCTTGAAAATAATAATACAAGCTATGTCAATGTCACAATATAATTGGAATCCTTTGCTCAATTTGGAGGAAATTCGAACTTCACAACTAATTAATACTATTATGTGTGTGTGTGTGTTATCAGTACAGAGATAGCACGCCGCTTAGATAGATACAAATTTAGCAGTACTATATTAATAAATTATTAAATATATTATGTATACAGTCACATGCATCAAAGATTTAATTGATAAAATATTACAATTAAAATAATAGAGAGGGATTCAAAATTAGTTATTGAAAGATCTCCGTACGTTGACCACCCCGGGAAAATAATCGACACTGTTTTATTATCATTATCTATATATATACATGTAATTGGTAATAACAATTACCCAAGGTTAATTAGATAAAAAAGAATAAGATTGGAAAGCACAAAAGTTCAATAGAAAAGCGACAAGCAGAAGAACTTGGAACGATTCATTCAGAAGAAGAAATCGCAAAAAAACTAACAAGAGAAAAGCTGTCTCTCTCGGAATATTAATTAATTCATTTTGACCAAACCTGTGTACTATCCATTGAAAATCAATATTTTCTGTCTCTAGCAAATTAACCACCTTCGACTGCGTGAACCTGTGTGCATGGGTAGGACCTATATATAGGGATATGATTTAAAGGGTGTTTGGTTGAGCTTATAAGCTCTTTAAAACAATTTTATAAACTGTTTAGGAATTTTATGTTCGTTCAGAAAGTGTTTTGCAAAATAAAGTTTCATAAATAATTTTATAAGTTGTGAAAATAAGCTCAACAAATTATAAGCTCCCTAAAAATAAGTTGGTCAATCCTAACTTATTTTTTCATAAACTTATAAGCAATTATGAATTTACCAAAATAATCTTATTATAGTTCGTTATTTCCTACAAATACATTATCAATTTCACATCTCGTCAATTTTATCTCTCTATCTCACAATTCTTTCTCTAGCTTATAAGATCAATTATCCAAACACTTTAACAACTTATAAGCACTTGAGACATTATCTCTTATAAACTCTTGAAACATCTTATAAGCTCTTGGAGCTTATAAGCTCTCTAAAATAAGCTTAACCAAACACCCCCTTATTATAAATCAACCTTATATTAGTAATTAGAATTAATTTGGTTCGTAGATCTTGATTGCAGAACTATGGAAATTGATATTTTAAATGAGACGTGTTTTCTTATGCATAAAAAATATTTTTTCAATTTTATAGTTTTTCACGCAAAAATTATGTTTTCTCTATTTCTTATGCTTTTACATGCAACATAATGCTTTTTGCATTAGACAATTATATTAGTTTTAGTTACTAGAATAAGGATGATTTCTATTTAATCATTTTCATAGATATAAGGTAGGGTTAACGTGAGAATCAAAAAATGATGAATTCAATCTGAAAAAATTGATGAATCCGTTAGAAAAGTTACTGAATACAAAAAAATAAAAATTAACTACTCATAGGACTTGAACCTAGCAAAGATTCCAAATTTTTGGATTTAGTAATTTTCTCACAAGATGCATTAATTTTCATAGGGAATTCATTTTGTTCATAACAAATTTTCCCGATTATAGTTCTCACGTTAAAAATAATTTTTATTTGAACTTTACTCTCTCTCTCTCTCTCTATATATATATATATATATATATATATATATATATGTGTGTGTGTGTGTGTGTGTGTGTGTGTGTGTATTAGTAGGTTAGTAACTATAAATCAATTTGATCTATAGATTTTGATTGATGAATGATCAATATTAATTTTTCAAATGAGATATGATTTCTTACACATGAGATAATGTTTTCTCATTATTATGTTTTTTCATGTATAAGACTATGATTTCTCTATTTTTTATGCTTTTTTATACACAACATAATGTTTTTTCAGGTTATTACTATTACGTTGTTTTTTAATTATTAGAATTATTTGATCCGTCTTCATATGTATTTATATATTATAAATAAATGCTGTATGAAAAAGTTAATGAAGAATGGGATGATTAGTATTGGTCACGATCACTTTCACCAATGCATTTTATTCCCTTTTTTAAACTGAGTCATTCTGCAAATATTCCTGACAAACTAATTTGTTTCTCCTGTTAGATATTCTTTAGATGGGGAGTTTTGGGTAAAATCTGTAGCTATATTAATAGATATGCATTATCGTTGATGAATATGTAATATATATAGACTGAGGTTTAAATAAAAATTATTTTAAAGTGTGTGAGAATCAAATGAATTTTTTTATAGGAGTTGGTTATGGAGGGTATTACATATTCGATAAGAATTAAGAATCAATAACCACCGTTAGATTGAATAAGATCAGACGTCTTATAATTTTTGAATGATAAAAATAATCAAATCCCTAAATTTTATTGGATCTTTCATATTTTATTCTTCGTCATTCGTGTAATCCATGTTGTTGTTCATATAATTGTAGTTCTTTTGCATGCTATCACATTCCAATTAATTGTTATGTTCATGGAATTCATGATGCTGCGGATGTATTCGTAGTGATTGTGCATATGAGTATAGTTACCATAAATGAATATATAAAATCGCTTGATTATATAGCTAAACAATTACCATTAAAATATGACAATAATAAATGATTTATAATTAATCTTGACCGTTATATTATAAAAAATGGATGAACCATATTAGTTTTTAATTCTAAAAAAAAGATGGAGTTCTTATTAGATTCATTCCCTATACATTGGGGAGGGTTGATGTACAAACTAAGAACCAAATGAATTTATTATGAAAATTGATGAATCCGTTGAAAAAGTTAATTACTGAATCCAAAAATTCAGAAATTCAAATCTCATGAGAGACGAAAATTCTATTTTTTTTATTCAATAACTTTCTCGACGGATTCCTCAACTTCTAAAGCGAATTCATCATTTTTTGGTTCTCATAATAAAAATAGTTTTTACGTTAACCCTGTATATATACCATACATGAAAATATAAATAATAAATATGGACGATCTAATTAATGAAGTGACGGAATTTGCAACTGAAAAATCATAAATTTTAATTTCACTAATACTATCTAAGTTGAGCCTTAGCGTGGTTCGCTATAATTCTCTAAATAAAGGTAATAAGACGCTGTAAATCTGAATGAGTAAATCAAGATATACATGATTTGCAATCGAATATCATTATATTATTCATTGATCTCTGACTAATTAATGGGTTGTAATATGCCACTATGTAATACTATGTTGTTATGAGCGTAATAAAAGAATGTCAATCATTTAATTCTAAAAAATGTGGAGAAATAATACGATGATATATAACAGGCTTCTAAAATGAAGAACTATCGAATTTCGAATGTATATATCCTTTGAATGGGTTCTTGTAGACCACATACTTTTATTAATTTTTGTTGGATGTGCTGATATTTTTATTGGTCTTTCAAAATTAATATACTGCAGAATGCTATTCTCTTAGCTTTTTAATTAGAAAATTGCATACTTTCGTCTGTATATACTTGCCCCGAATTCAACCTAACAAATAAATAATATTTAAAAAGACTCGCTTTCATTGTGATTACAAGTTTTAAAATTTTAAAATGCAAAGTGATATTTTCCCAAAGTTGTTATTACAAGGATCTTCCAAATACAAGTTAATTTGGCAATAAAGTTATGCACGCCAGACATGGACTCTTTTCAACGTCAATTTTCTTATAATTAAAGACGTGTTTGAATAAACAGATATGTTTTTGTTATTTGTGAAAAATAAGAAATACTTCTGGCTCGTTTGTTTGTTTTGGCAGGAAGGTAAAATTAACTAAGAATATAATTCTAGGAAAATAATTCCAAGAAAAATGAATACTAGCAGATTCATTGTCTTCTATTTGGAAAATACCAAGAAAATAGTTAGGATTCTGAATAATAATAACTTTTTGTTTGTATTTCAATAAAATAATAAAAAATATTAAATATGTAAGTAGTGTAATAATCTTGAGACTGCGAAAAAAGAATAACTAAGATTTGTTAGAGAATAAAATCCTGAAAAATTACACTACTTTCCTTGTGTTTGTGATTCTTTTTACTTTATTGATCTTGTAAAAATACAACAAAACATAAGGATTTAAAATATTAGAGTCAGATTATTATCTTAGGAGCCCTTCATGTATTTTTCATCAAACAAGACATCTATGAGATAATCAATGAAAGACGAACAAAACGCTTCTGAATAAATGAAGATGTCTCGTCTTCTTTTTCCAAATCAAATACTAAAACCATTTGACACGCTGTCGTTTAGCGTTCAAAATAAATTTATAACCTATTGCCCATCACAGCGTAGCCGTGATAAGTATAGGTCGATCCCACGAGTTGGTGTAGCAATCTTTGATGTCGCGATGTCACTTAAAAGGAATGGGAGCGGTGTAATTATTTTGATCACTATAGGTAGACTAAAGTAACACGAAACAAACTCAAAGGAATATCAAATAATAAGGCGAGTCCGGCTTGGGCAACAACCGTGAAGGCGATTAACACTCGGTCATAGTTGCAAAGGTTTTCACTACATGACATGCATCAACCGGTTATAAGAGACATACGTCGTGACCCGTTGTCACGCGTCACGCCTGACGCACCCTCCAAATCTATCCTTCGTGTAAAGAAGTGCAATGGACACTCTATGCAAACTATCTAACCCGTAATGCCCACACACGAGGACACCTCAAGACATGCAAGCTTCTGAGGCGTTATGATCTAGATGGACCGGTATTGGCAAGGCAAATTGCTAGGACTACTCCAACTCGCCCACAACATCGTACTATTTGGGGTGCGGGACACCGACACCTTAATCCAATTATTACTTGCAACCTCCCTTACCCACTATGTTATTTGCAACTAACACACCGAGTTTGATTAAGTTATATATTGCTCGGGACCTAGTGCTTGGGAACACACGCATGCATCGTAATGCCCTACTTAGACCTCTCGAGTTATATTAATCATGCTTCACTTAGTCATGCCCAAATCAGAATAAAGTCTTAGCCAGACATAAAATAAACAAACATGCAACAGTTAATTGAGACCATCAGGAAAAGGAGACAACTTACTATTACTTGAATGAAATAAACGGCGAGCCCAAAGTGCCGCCGCAAAACATACGAAAAGCTAATATAAAAGTGTTTGCCCCGAAGGGACTTAATGTATGCGGTGGTGGTAATGCTGAATGAATGATGATTCTAAGATGCTAGAGTCGGAGAGGCGCACAAGTCGCACATTCATCCCATATATATAGGCCGAGAGAGGTTGACGGTGGTAATGGCCCATGGGCTGGACTATCCGTTAGGGCTTCCTTGTTGATCGGCGTTATTTCCTTGCCCGGAGGGATTTGAGATGATCTCCTCCAGTTTTATGGGATTTGGCTGAGCGCATCCTTTCCGGTTAGCGAGATTCACCCCGATCCCGCGATCTTGCCCATCGCCTCTCTATGTCTTCTCTTGCCTCCTTCCTTCTTCCTCTTGGTTCGGTTTCGCTTGCCTTCTTCACTTGCGCTTGCCCGACTGTGAGCCAAGCTCCTTGTGCCCTTAGGGTGCAATCGTATCTCAGTTCGTCCGCCAAGCAAGTTTCCACTCCGTATTGCCCATTTCTACCTGCCCCGCCCGCAGACGATGTGTCCTCCCGGACACAAAGCACAACAACAAAGACACAAAAGACTCGATCTAGACCTAGACAAGACACAGAAAAAGAGCACAAAACTTGGGCTCGTCACACGCACACACTTTAAACATGCTTGTCCTCAAGCATGCACGTGTAATTTTCCCAAGACAAAGGAAAAAAGAAAAGACTCAAAAGACACAAAAGATTAGCACATCTCCACAAGCGGGTTATCTCGGCCAATATAATGCTCATTGGAACAAGCTAGCAATTCAAGAGAACTCAATTCAAGCAACGACCATTAAACAAGTCAAAATACAAATTTGAACATATTGGGCATTTTCCTCACCAACACTCTGCACTCTTGTGTATAGGCTAGTGTATACGCTCAGGACAACTGTCATTTCGACTATGCTATAGGCTTGCGTGCCCTCTACCATCTCCACCGTTTAGACAAAGTTTTAAACATTCATCCTTAGGTCTTTTATTTGGCTGTAATGGGGCTTAAGACATAGGTGAGAGATTTTTGGAACGAGGCTAGGGTCATCATGGACTCAGTTTTGAGGAATTTATTTTGTCCTCCATGGATTTCCTTTCGCCTTCTTCTTACGGGCCTCAGCACAAACATCTTAGGACTTCGTCAACATATTATTATTTTTTTAAGTCCTTCATGTTTCTTTCAATTCTGGGTACCTTCTTTATATTGGACATTTTGCGCATTTCTTTGAAATTCTGGTAAACCTTTGTTTCTTGCCCATTACAAGGCTACTGTTCTTCCCTTTTTGTTCGCCTTTCTCTTCTATTAGCTCCTAAGTCCAATTGACCGGGTAGGCTTCTTTTTCCAAGCTAATTTAAGTGAGTGAAAGAAATTATTAAGCTCAAGGGGGCTGAACGAGGGATTAACAATAGGTAGGACATTTTTGGCTCAGTGGGCTGTTTGAAAGAAAAAATACCTAAGTCATCTAAATGTTTTAGCTAAGTCAATAAGGCCTCGACATAAGAGTGCACACAAGTTCTAGCAAAAGCCCAGTGAAGATGTCAATTATCACACAAGAAAGGAAACTGTGTTGATCAAGATACAACATTTTAGGCTCAAAACTCACCATGTGTGCTCAAATTCAATTCGTCATCCTTATTTACATACGGTCATGCTCAAAACAGGGAACCTAAAACTACTAGCATTATTTACAACAAGAAAAATACATGCCAATCAATCCCACCAATTTAAATATGCTAACCGATACACAAAAACGAGAACCCCTCCCCACTCACACACTTTGCGTTGAGCAAAGTGGGTAAACAAGAAGGGAACACAAATAACAAACAACGAAACGACATGAGCAAGGTAGGCAGTCCCCCCACTCACACACTTTACCTTGGGCAAAGTGGGTCAGAGTGGGGACCAACTCCTCAGACAAAGCAAAACAGACACAACCCCCTCCACTCACACACTTTGCCCTGAGCAAAGTGGGTGAGGAAGGGATCACCCTAATAACAACAAAACAAAACAATAAACAAAACAAAAACAAAAACAAAAGGGAGGACAAAAGGGTCGAGGAAGGCTGGATACGAATCCAGCAGGCAAAGTAGGCAAGAAGGGCATCATGGGTCGCTTTCTGTTGTTCCTCCATCCTCGCCAAACGGGCTTTAATGTCCCCATCCTCCTCCAGCTATCTCTGAATCCTTCTCGGCCGACCGAGACCGGCGAGGCTGTCACGTCATCGTGGCTCCGTGAAGACCGGTCTGCCGTCCTGGTCATAGTAGATGTCCTTCATTCGCTCCAGCATAGCCATATCAATATATTGCTCGGGCTCTGCTTCCAGGTCGGTGTTTGCTTCGTCTAGTACTTTCGACCGTGGCGAGACAATACCACGGTTGGCAAGAGAGATCCTTTGCTTTGGGTGAGTCAGGATGTCCTTGAAGTGGGCAGCTGCGAATGCGGCAAAATTCACCTTGTGGCCATGCTCCATGCACCACAAAATAAACAGCTCCTGTTGGGAGATGAAGTTGCTGTTGTCCACCTTGCCGAAAAAACTGTAGGACAGGAGGCGATGGCACATCCGTAGTGTGTTGCTCCTTAGCTCATTGCACTTTGTGTATCCTGACTTGAATGTTGTGCCCAGGCCAATCGTTGCCCATTTTTCATTCCATTCCTCCCCGATGTGCTCGGGTATGAAGGTAAAGGCCTCCTTGTACTCCGTGGTCTTCGTCTCGAAAACTTCTATCATGCCCAGGGTTCAATTGAAATCATTCAGGGAGAACGAGAAGTTGTTGCCCATCAGCCTGAATTTTATGCAATCCGTGGTCAGCTTCACCTTGTTGGGGTTCTTCACTTCGAGGGTTTGAATGAATTCCCTTGCCAGCGTGGTGTATAATCGTCCTCGCCATTCCAAAAACGCTCCCCATCTAATCCTATCAAAATACCTCCGCACTTCATCTTTAACCCCCAGGCAGTCCAACACCTCCATATCAAGCGTCTTGGGCTTCACAATGCCTCTCATCGGCGGTCCAGTGGATGAACTTCGGGGTGGCCTCTCCGTAGTCAGGATAGCTTTCCCTTTTTCGGAAGAGGGTGTTGCCATCTTGGCAAGGTACCCGCGGGTTCTCTTTCGCGATGGCACCGGAATCTCCGACGAGGCTTCTTTCTCAGCGGTGGTGGTGCCCTCGGAATCTTTCTCAACGGGGGTCTCTTCTCTTCCCTCATCTTTCTCTTTATCTCCAGAAGGTTCATGTTCGTCAGCTTCGTCCGAGGTGGATTCCTCTGTCTCCGCGGGGGTCTCCTTCCTTTCCGTCGCTGGGGTGGCCTTCTCTTTAAACGCTTTGGCCTTCTTCTTCTTGGGCTTTGGCGTCACCTCTCTCGGTGGTTCCTCCGGTATTTCCGTTATGGGTGCGCACTGCTTCTCAATTATCTTCTCCAAGTCTTGAGTTTCTTTGGAGAGGGGCTCTTGGGCATCTCGGGAGTGGTAGGAGTTTCAGAGGGGGTCGCCATTTTCGTTTCGAGCTTGGTGGTTTTCTTTGGCTCGGAGGGGGAATTGGGAATTTTTGTGGTGTTTTTAGCTCTGGTTTTACGGGTGCTCATTTTGGAAAATGGAAGGGGGTTTCTTCTTTAAGGGTCAGGTGAGAGAGAGAAGTTGCAGAGTTGAGGCGACGTTGGGGGAGGGTTAATGATGGAGTGGCCAGATATAGGGGACGTTACGTCCTTTCTTCTGACAACCGCCTGCAACTCGTTCCAGAACTTACCCTCTTGCCCACAGAGAAAGTATAGTGTCTCATCTTGCCCACTTCGATCATGATCACAACTGTTCCTGTAGATTTACCAACACAACACCACACGCAAAACGGGGGCAAAGCCAAATAAAAATAAAAAGAAAACAACAAAGAAAGCAAATAAAATACCAGGTTGCCTCCTGGTCAGCGCCTTGGTTATCGTCGTGGCTCGACCAGACTTCTTCATTATTCTTCCCCGTCGGGGGCTTGCACTTGATGCAGTTCCCCTGGATCTATCTCGTGATGCCCATAGTAAGCCTTCAGACGCTGTCCATTGACCTTGAAGGTCTTCCTTGTCTTCAGGTCTGCGACCTCGACAGCTCCATTCGGAAATTGAACTTTGACTTCATATAGTTCGCACCACTTGCTTGTTAACTTGCCCGACATTAATTTAAACCGAGATTGGTATAAAAATATCAATTGCTCTTGCTCGAATGCCTTGGCTTTGATAAGACGGTCGTGTGCCTTCTTTAATCTTTCTTTGTACAGAACGGCATTGTCATAGGCCTCTAGCCTTATCTCCTCTAGCTCTTGAAGTTGAAGTTTTCTAGCTTGGCCATCATGGTTCCAATCAAAGTTGAGCTTGTTTATTGCCCAAAATGCCTTGTGCTCTAGTTCTACAAGTAAGTGACACATCTTGCCGAACACAATTCGGTACGGTGACATGCCTAAGGGGGTTTTGTATGCAGTTCTGTATGCCCATAGCGCGTCGTCAAGACGAGTGCTCCAGTCTTTACCCGTAGGCCCCACTACCTTCCTCAATATGATCTTAATGATTCTGTTGGACAATTCCGCTTGTCCATTGGCCTGTGGATGGTAAGCAGTGGTTACCCGATGGGTTACACCGTACTTCTCGAATAATTTTGCAATAGTGGTGTTGCAGAAATGAGTTCCTTGATCGCTGATAATTGCCTTGGGCACGCCGAACCTGTTGAATATAGTAGCTTTGAGAAAAGCTGAAACCACCTTTGAATCATTGGTGACACTTGCCTTGGCCTCAACCCATTTCGAAACATAGTCCACTGCAAGCAGGATGTACGCGTTGCCCCTAGAGCTTGGTAATGGTCCCATAAAGTTCATCCCCCATACATCAAAGATTTCGACGGGGATGATAGGTATCATGGGCATCTCATTCCTCCTTGTGATATTTCCTTCCTGTTGACACTCCTTGCATTGCTTACATAGCTTATAAGCATCATTGAATATCGTGGGCCAGAAGAATCCGTTGTCTAACACCTTCCTCGCTGTCCTCTTGTGCCCAAAGTGACCTCCACATTCTTTGGAATGACAGTGATCCACGATGTCTTTGATCTCATTTTCGGGCACACACCGTTGCAGGACTTGGTCAGCACACTTCCTCCATAAGTAGGGATCATCCCATATGTAGGCACGACAGTCTGCTTTGATCTTGTTTCTTTGATACGTAGTGAGCCCAACAGGGAGTTCTCCAGTGGTTTTGTAATTCACCAAGTCTGCATACCATGGCTCGAACTCCGTCGTGCCCTGAATGAAGTATAGATGTTCTTCAGGGAAGGTCTCCGCAATGGGCATAGGGTCTTCCCCCTTCAATATCCTACTCAAGTGGTCGGCCACAAGGTTTTGTGCTCCACTTTTGTCTTTGATTTCTACATCGAACTCTTGGAGAAGCAAGATCCATCTGATCAGTAGTGGCTTTGACTCCTTCTTTTCCATCAGGTATCTCAGGGCAGTATGATCGGTGTAGACGATTGTCTTGCCCCCGATTAGGTATGATCGAAATTTTTCAAAGGCAAAGACGACCGCCAAGAGCTCTTTCTTGGTTGTGCTGTAGTTGCATTGGGCGGCATTGAGAGTTCTCGAGGCATAGTATAGAGCATGACTTTCCTATCCTCTTTATTGTCCCAAGACGGCTCCCACGTGCACTTGCCATCGCACATAACTTCAAACGGCATGCCCCAATCGTGGGTGGATGATCGGTCCGAGATTAAGTTTTTCTTGAGTGTCAAAAGCCATCTTACACTCTTCATTGAATTCCCATGGTACATCATTCGGAGTAGTCGTGTCGTGGGTTGGGCGATCTTCGCAAAGTCCTTCACAAATCTTCAGAGAATCCAGTGTGCGAGGAAACCTCGACTTGCTTTCTTGAAGTCGGATAGGCAATTTGGCGATGATCTCTAATTTAGCTCTATCTACTTCTTTCCCTCTTTCAGATACCACGTGCCCAAGAACAATCCCTTCTTGTACCATGAAATGACATTTCTCATAATTGAGGATCAAATTCTTTTCGACACATCTCTGTAGGACTACCTCCAAATTCTTCAAGCACTCATCGAATGATTCCCCATAGACGGTAAAGTCATCCATAAAGACCTCGATGCATTTCTCCAATAGGTCTGAGAAGATGCTCATCATACATCGCTGAAATGTCCCTGGGGCATTACACAAGCGAAAGACATTCTTCAGAGGAAATGTCCCGAATGGGCATGTGAAAGTGGTTTTATCCTGATCACCTTGGGCAACCCAGATCTGCATGTAGCCCGAGTATCCGTCTAAAAAACAAAAGAATTTGTTCCCAGCTAACCTTTCCAACATCTCGTCAATGAAAGGTAATGAGAAGTGATCTTTTCGGGTTACCGTGTTGAGCTTTCGATAGTCAATACACATTCTCCAACCTGTTTGGAGTCTCGTTGGGATCAGCTCTCCTTTCTCGTTTTTCACTACCTAAATGCCTGACTTCTTGGGCACGACGTGTACTGGGCTGACCCATTTACTGTCTGATACGGGATATATGATGCCTAAATCGAGAAGCTTCAAGATCTCCTTCATGACTACCTCCTTCATAGCTGGGTTCAACTTCCTTTGTTGATCGCGTAGCGGTTTGGCTTCTTCTTCCATTAAAATATTGTGAACGCATATGGATGGGCTGATGCCCTTGATGTCGGCCAATGTCCATCCAATAGCTTCCTTGTATTGCCCAATAACATTCTTCACAGCTTCCTCTTGATTCGGACTAAGTTTAGCATTGATGATCACGGGCAAGGTGTCGTCCTTCCCTAGAAATATATACTTCAAGTGGTGAGGAAGAGTCTTTAGCTCGAGTTTGGGAGCTCTCATAAGGGATGGAACGAGCTTTTCTTCTTCCTTCAGCTTGGGCATGTTCTGGTATATTGACCACTTGAGTCCCTCGGGCTCGCTCCACAAATAAAGAAGGGCCTCCCGACATTGTCCGTAAGCTGTTTCTCCGTGAGTGTCTTCCTCCTTAAGTCCACTTTGAATGGCTGCATCCAGAGGGTCTTGCAAACCTATCTCGGGCAGGATGTCTCCCACCATGGTTTCAATGTGATCGATGAATTTCACGATTTCAATATCAATCGGATGCTCCATGGCCTTGAAGATGTTGAAGGTCACCGTCTCGCCGTCGAATTCACAGGATAACTTGCCCGTGTCGCAATCAATCCTGGTTCTGGCTGTCTTCATGAATGGTCGACCCAATAACATAACTTAGGATTTGTTACCCATCGTGCCCATATCCAGAACGTAGAAGTCCGTTGGAAATATGAGTTCCTCCACTTTGACCAATACGTCTTCGATGATTACTTCTGGATAGACGTTAAATCGGTCTGCTAATTGGATAACCACTCGTGTTGGCTTCAGGGTTCCCACTTTTAACTCGTTAAACATTGATAAGGGCATGACGTTTATATACGCCCCCAAATCCAGCATGGCCCTTTCGATCCTTGTATTGCCTATTACGCAGGGAATAAAAAACATCCCTAGATCTCCACACTTCTCGGGCAATTTCCGCTGTAGGACTGCGGATACATTTTCTTCCACTTGGAATTTTGCATCATCTTTGTATTTTACCTTTCGTCGCACAATTCTTTCATGAACTTTGCCCACTTCGCCGTGCCCAGAGCGATGATGAGCGGTATATTAATTTCCACCTACGAAACACGCGATACATCTCACTCATTTCTTCCTCTGCGGTTCTTGGCCAATCTTCCGGAAAGGAGGTAAAACCTTAGATTAGGTTTGGCGAGGTGGGCTCAATGATCACATCTTTTTTCCGTTTTTCTTGGGTGGCTCCTCCCGACCATCTTCGTCTTGATCAATGTGTTCTGTGAGATCTTCCACTTCAGGTATGATTGCATCGTCTTTAGGCATGAAAACTTTCTCTGGCAGTTTCTTCCCGCTTCTCAGGGCTACAACGTTCAGTTGGGCTAGCTCGTTTACCTCTACTTGTGGAGGTAAATTTTCTTGCTTCTTCTCAAGACGCGTTACGACGGCCGTCAATTGGGAAACTTGGTTCCCAAGGCTCTGGAGGGCTCCCCTTGTCTCGACCTTGAATTTCTCGTTCTCTTGTTGAGCCTTCACATTTTCTCGTGCCATAGTATGCACAAGTTCGGCCAACGATGGCCCACCGCTTTGGTCACGCTGATTATTCATGTACTGCTGTTGTTGTTGTCCTGCCCCTTGCTGGTTGTTAGACCACCTAAAATTTTCGTGGTTCCTCCATCCTGGGTTGTAGGTTTGGGAGTTTGGATCATATCTCCTCTGTTCGTATTGCCCATTACCATTTTGACCCACTGCATTGACTTCTTCTTCTTCAAACAGTGTGGGACATTGATCCGTGTGATGTGTCACGCCAGCGCAGATTTGGCAAACTTTAGCTTTCTTTTGCCATGGCCCCGTGTTAGTTATGAACTTATCGAACAGGTTACAAAGTTTATCCAGCTTAGTCTCCACGGTTGAAGAAGTAGCGGCGGCTTGCCTCGAAACTTCTCCTCCTTCATCTCTGTTTTCTTCGGTCATCTCACCCAATAGTCTAAAGGCCTCACTGGGAACTTTATTCATTATCGATCTTCCACAAGCTGCATTCACCCAAATTTTCTCTGTTGCCCTCAACCCGGCCATGAAATATTGGATCAGATCATGGTCTGGAATTTGATGTTGAGGGCATTTCGCCTGCAGCTGTTTAAACCTTCCCCAATAATCATAAAGGTTTCCGCCCATTTTGATCTTCGCTTATCCTTTTCTCATGTTACGAATGCGGGCGGCGAAAGTACTTCTCGAGGAACCACAGTGCGGTTGTGCCCAAGTGGTCACACTTCCTGTGGGCAAGGTGTAGAGCCATTCTCTTGCTCCATCATGCAGAGAGAAGGGGAATGATACTAATCTCACATACTCTCCAAGGTTTTCATTGGCGCGGATAGTCCCACACGCCATCTCAAAGTCTTGTAAATGTCTTTGTGGATCCTCCCCGGGCATGTCACTGAATCGGTGGAGGATCTGGATGAATGAATGCTTCATCTCCCAGTGGCCATTGATCGCGGGCAAAGTAATGCCCGTTGGCCTCAGGTTCTGGTTGTTGGGGAACACCATTTCCCTCAATGTTCGCTCTACTTGCGGATGTTCACCCATCGTATTGCCCTCTAGGTTTTCTTCTGGGTTAGCTGCCCTTGCAGCTTGTCGTGTCCTCCGTACTGCTGCTCTCCTCCGCCTTGCGTGCTTTTCGACCTCAGGATCGTATAAAAGTTCTCCGTTCTCTCCTGCAAGGTTAGGTCGTAGCATACAATAAAGAAAGCAATATAATCACAAGAAATAGAGATTACTACTGGAATGCGCAACTCCCCGGCAATGGCGCCAATTTTGACACGCTGTCGTTTAGCGTTCAAAATAAATTTATAACCTATTACCCATCATAGGCGTAGCCAGCGATAAGTATAGGGTCGATCCCACGAGGAGTTGGTGTAGCAATCTCTGATGTCACGATATCACTTAAAAGGAATGAGAGAGGTGTAATTATTTTGATCACTATAGGTAGACTAAAGTAACACGAAACAAACTCAAAGGGAATATCAAATAATAAGGCGAGTGCGGCTTGGGCAACAACCGTGAAGACGATTAACACTCGGTCATAGGTGCAAAGGTTTTCACTACATGACATGCATCAACCGGTTATAAGAGACATACGTCGTGACCCCGTTGTCACG
Source organism: Salvia rosmarinus (assembly GCA_036937905.1). NCBI lineage: Eukaryota > Viridiplantae > Streptophyta > Magnoliopsida > Lamiales > Lamiaceae > Salvia > Salvia rosmarinus. Next base: position 81,496,136 of record CM072815.1, on the reverse strand, counting down.
CGTCACGCCCACGATGCACCCCTCCAAATCTATCATTTCTGTGTAAAGAAGTGCAAGGGACACCCTATGCAAACTATCTAACCCGTAATGCCCACGCACGAGGACACCTTAGTACATGCAAGCCTACAAGCAGCGTTATGATCTAGATGGACCCGGTATTGGCAAAGGTAGCTGCTAGGACTACTCCAACTCGCCCACACCAGTCGTACTATTTGGGGTGCGGGACACCCGACACCTTAATCCAATTATTACTTGCAACCCTCCCTTACCCACTATGTTATTTGCAACTAACACACCGAGTTTGGTTAAGTTATATATAGCTCAGGACCTAGTGCTTCGGGAACACACATATGCAGATCGTAATGCCCTACTTAGACCTCTCGAGTTATATTAATCATGCTTCACTTAGCCATGCCCAAACCAGAATAAAGACTTAGCCAGACATAAAATAAACAAACATGCAACAGTTAATTGAGACCATCAGGAAAAGGAAACAACTTACTATTACTTGAATGAAATAAACGGCGAGCCCAAAGTGCCGCCGTAAAACATACGAAAAGCTAATATAAAAGTGTTTGCCCCGAAGGGACTTAATGTATGCGGTGGTGGTAATGCTGAATGAATGATGATTCTAAGATGCGAAGATGCTAGAGTCGGAGAGGCGCACAAGTCGCGCATTCATCCCATATATATAGGCCGAGAGAGGTTGACGGTGGTAATTAGGGGTGTGCATCGGTCGGTCGATCGAAATTTTTAAAACCGAAAATCGAACCGAACGAATTTTTTTGAACCGAACCGAATCGATTTATAATTTCGGACCGATCGAAAACCGAACCGAAAAAACCGATCGGTTTCGGTCGGATCGAAAAACCGACCGAAATATAAATTATATATATATTTTCTAAATAAACATATTTTTATCCTAATTATTTAATTAAAATATTAATTAATTATTATATAAAATATATAAATATATAAAAATAATAGTTTCGGTTCGGTTCGGTTACCGACCGAACCTAAAACGTAAAACCGAAAACCGATTTTAGCTAAAATTTTGAATCGAACCGAAAACCGACTTCCTCAAAAACCGAACCGATCGAAACCGATCGGTTCGGTCGGTTTTTTCCGTTCGGTTCGATCCATGCACACCCCTAGTGGTAATGGCCCATGGGCTGGACTATCCGTTAGGGCTTCCTTGTTGATCGGCGTTATTTCCTTGCCCAGAGGGATTTGAGATGATCTCCTCCGGATTTTATGGGATTTGGCCTGAGCGCGCATCCTTTCCGGATTTAGCGAGATTCACTCCGATCCCGCGTATCTTGCCCATCAGCTCTCTCTCTGTCTTCTCTTGCCCTCCTTCTTCCTTCTTCCTCTTGGTTCGGTTTCTGCTTGCCTTCTTCACTTGCGCTTGCCCTGACTGTGAGGTAAGCTCCTTGTGCCCTCGGGGTGCAATCGTATCTCGATTAAATCCGCCAAGGAAGTTTCCACTCCGTATTGCCCATTTCTACCATGCCTTGCCCCTGCAGACCAGTGTGTCCTCACAGACACAAAACACAACAAGAAAGACATAAAAACTCGATCTAGACCTAGACAAGACACATAAAAAGAGCACAAAACTTGGGCTCGTCACCATTCTATAAAAGATGTGTGTTATTATTTTTCCTTTTTCCTGGTTAAAATATATCATTTCTTTTTGAAGAAAAAAATAAGCCCATTTCTTAAAAAGTGAAAACTTTCATTGTAAGATATTTAAAAAAGGAGAAATTCATGAAGTGGCACTAAGTCTCCAAATAGTTGGCCCTTTTTGACTTTTAAGTTACGTAAAAAATTTAAATAACTCTTCTTTAGGTGGCCACTTGTATAGTTGATCATTGTTACCATTATCAAGCGGATGTTGCATCTCATCTAAATCTCCTACTTATGTATATGTATTTTTCACTTTCCACACAAAATTACATACATGGTCTCATATAAGTATGTGGACATTAAGAATAAATGTTACAGTCTATATATTGATTGAGTATAGTATATTACTTTCCTATATGATCTATACCTTTATATTTATGATACATATTCCTAACAATCTTCAATTGCGAATAAACAACTAATGATAAACTATACGGCAATTTATACTTAGGTCGCAGTTATAATTTAGTAAATATAATAATGGGAAAATCTTAAATAGTTATTATAAGTCAAAATATATTTTGCCCCTTGAATTTCTCAAAATTGTTTGATTAAGTCCTTAAACATTTAATGTTTCGTCCCTTCAAAAAAAAAAAAAATCATGTTTCGTTAAGCCTTTGAACTTAATTTCATTGGTTATTCTAAGTCTTTTCTTTCTACATATATTCTAGACCAAAAAATATATTTGTTTCTATATTCGTAAAAACATATATAAGCACGCTTGTTTCTGTTTTATTTATGCCCTGAAAAAGTACGTAACTATCCAAGTGAGAATAAAAGATCAAAATACAATCAAAAGATGAAGTATTTAACCAAAAAACAAATCTAGATGTTTATAGTGACACTTATAATTAATGATATAAAAACTTGAGAGTCGTGGATCAAAATATGTATCTGCCAAATTACTTTTAACCAAAATTTGAAGCTTATCACATTGGCCTATGATTGAGACGCAAGAACCAAAATATAAAATCTTCCATTACTGAGGTATTCATTATAATAGTGACAATTTGCAACTTTAGTAATTACAGATATGATCCACCCCACCAAAAGCCGATCACCATTCTCCTTTTCCACCGTTTGCATATGGAGACAATTGGCACAGAAAATTGACTATTTTACTTTTTGTACACCAAATAAATTTGGTCCAATAGGAAGCTGGTTTAATCAATTCAGTAAGAATTTGATAGAATCGGTCAAACTCAGTCAAATACATAAAAACCCCGTTAGTATTGCTAATGTAATATTTATTGTTATAACATATATTTCCCAAAAAGTGAAATTACAGAATTCTGTAATTTAATGTTTAACTTACAAAATGAAATTAATGCAAGTCATAACACAATTTATACAGAAGAAATCCTAAAATCCTAAAAAGGTAAAATCCAACACAATAAAACTACCTAACTAGATAAATCTAAAATGTAAGACTAGAGGAAGAATCAACATATATCTCTTTATATATAATGATCAATGCTATGGACCAATGAAACTAGCCTTGATCGTTACAGAGGCCGATGCTACCACATTGATAGAGAAAAAGAAATTAGTAGCTTCGTGACTTAACTCGTACTATTCTTTTTCATGCTCTTCCCAGAGATTTGGAAAATGATACAATTAATAGGATTTTCCTAATCCGCTATTCCCCAAAGAAGCATTAATGCACTCTCTTAAAAGATCCAAGATCCCAGCTTTCATAATTTGGTTGGTCAATAACAATATATATTAGAGTATTTATTATATATACGAGAAGTTCACAATGTCAATTATGATGACAAAAAATAAAGTTATCATTCATAAATGTTTTCTGGATTCTTACTCTTTGCATTAGCCGTAAAGGCACAAGATATAATACCCATCAGACAAGCCTCACTTAAAAAAGTAGTGATAAGTTCCAAACTCGGATGTTAGAAATCTAAACTCTCTAATTCTAAATCCACCTTCTAAACAAAGCTAAATAGATTTCAATGGCGGTTACGGGTTTCTTTCGTTATTTAAAAGAAGAAGGTAAATAGGATTAATTTTGGAGCTGAGACATAATCATTGCATGATTTACATTATAATAGAGATTTATGCCCCCAATGGCTATCTTTAAGGACAGCATGTGTGTTCTGTTGTGAAATAGAATCAATACTTGCCAAGATTAGCACTTAGCAGTGCACCCCAGAGAACAAACAAGTATTTATTTCATTCTTCTGCCATTAAGGGATACCAATCTACCATATACTAGATACTACATAGTAAAGATAATATAATCAACTCAAACAAGATATTAATATTTTTTCTTCTTTGGATGCAACAAATATATTCATTTCCTAACCTGTATTTGCATACTAAAATGTGACATAAATAAATTTGTGAGTATTGCGACCAAGGAGACAACCACCCCATTTTACATCGCCATAAAATCAACAAAAAAGCTCTCTATTTAGAGTTGCGGTAAGAGTATAGCACCTGCTACGAACACTGTTGATATGTAGTCCACATCATCATTTTTCTTTTTACTTTTGCATTTTGTTTTTTCTCTTAGTTTTCATGAGTTACGACTAGAATCATCAAAACAACAAATTACATAAATATCAAAACATGCATTGTTCAAATCCCCTTAAACTTAAAAGAGATTAATAGAAAACATTTCAATTTTTATGTAACTTGTAAATTCCTAATCGTAATTTGTGAAATATAAGAAAAGAAAAATTAACATAAACTACATTTCAGCAGTGTTCGCAATAGGTCATCACAAACTGTGTATAGTGGATCACTCCTCTTCTTCTTATAGTATTGATCCAAGTAATATATAAAATTTGAAACCCAAACTTAAAACTTCAGAACTTAAACCCTAAATCTACTTATTTGTCAATCGAGACACAAGGTATGATTGAAACCCAAATTGTAAGAACTAAAATTCCAGTGGTGGACCATACAACATGAAGAAATCATATCCGACAATAGTAGATCGGAATGATATGACTACATTGTCATTAAACATACACTTTTGAATGGGAGCTAGTAACAATTCTGGAAACCAACAACAGAAATCAAAGTCCAATAAGTCCCATAACCAAATTAAGAATTTTACTGTGGTCCCAATAAAGAGTTATTTAAAATAAGAATTTATTAGAACAATGTAAACACAGCATGAGACTGAAAGGGCATCAATTCGGCTTTGGAAAAGACCAGGTCTGCTGCTATCTGGATCTCTATTCTCTAGTCCCTTTACTCTTTCCCAATCCCACAAAATGCTCTGTATTTTCTTGAAATTTTCCATGCAAAAACAGACACCCTTGCTCATCTAATAATAAATTCATTTTTTGAAACTATGTGATTGTCTCATCTGATGCTTATATGTGTCATGTTATAACACTTTTGGTCTTTAAAAAAATATAAAATATAAAACCCTTTTCCCACCACTTTTAAGCCCTACCTTTTTTCCGCGCTTGGATTTCTCATTTTTGAAAAAAGGCAAAGAAAAGAGAGAGGGAATTTGGGGTACCTGTAAACAACAAATAGTACAACTCTCACACCCTTTTTAACTTCATTTTCTTACAGTCTTTGGCTCCAACATTCTTGAGAAAACTTAAGTTTCTCAACATTTGATGCCTTAATTTTCTTCTTTTCCCTCCTCCAAACTTTTATCTAATCCCAAAAAATACACCTTTCTTTACCCTTTTCTTGACTTCTTTCACTCGAATATCCTGGAACACCTTATCTTCAAGTAACTCAGAATTGTAATCACTCCCTAAAAATGGCCACTTTCCCTCCGGTGTTAGACCCTTTACAGCCGCCGCCGCCGCCTGTGGAGATGGAGCAGCAAGCCTATACCGCGCATTCGGGTCACGGGTCGGTCGGACCCGTAATCGGAGTTTTAGCGGCTATAACGATTCTGGGCGCCATCGCGGTGATGATTGGGCGGCTTTGTTCGGGTCGGGGCATAAGGGGCCACGCGCAGTATGATTTTGAGAGATGGGTCGAGACGAAATGCGCTTCTTGCATTGACGGGCGGGTCGATCCGCCTCCGCCCCGGGTGGTGCTTGAGCACCGCGTCAGCAGCTCGTCAGGAGACGGCGCCAGGGCGGCGCCGTCGGAAGAGAGAGATGAGGAGGCGAATGAGAGCCATCATCAACAACATGAGTAGAGCTCGAATCAAATCTTTGAAGGTTTTCACTGTAAAATGTTTCTTCTTTTTTATTTTTTATGTTTCTATTGGGGGAAAAGAAATTTAAATTTTTTATGGGTTATATATTATGTTTCTTTAAGATACGACATTGGCGCAAATTAATTTATTTTTCTTGGTGCTCTAAGGTTAAAGATGATAAATTGTGAGAAAAAACTTCAATTGACAGTTCCATAATCAAATTAGAAAAATGTACACGTTGCTCGAGAGTTGTATGGATTTAATGTTTTGGTTTCGTAAGAAATATAAATGGGGAATTGTTGCAAAGATTTTAACAGTGTGTATAGTAAAATGCAGACTCCAATGTTAGGAAGAAAGTAGTACGAAGTATTTCAGTTTCGCTCATTTTTGCGTTGCTACAGTTGCTTGCTTTTATGAATTTTGTACAAGTTAGTTCGAAACTCTAATTTCTTTTTTTCATTTCTTTTCAAAATTGCCTAATAATAATTTCCTTTTTTCACTTCTTTTCAAAATTGCCTACTAATAACTAGAGTTTTCAGTATCTCTCACTCTGAAAAAAAGAGTAAAAATAAAAAGCTAGAGTTTTCAATTTATTTATATTATACCAAATGAAAAAGGGTGAACTGAAGGAGCTGTTTTTTATTCGAACTTTTTCATAATAAGAATTCAAAAGTAGGGTTGATGGATGGCTAATGGCTTCTTTGGCAAAGAATAATTTTTTTCGAGCAATAATGTCGCTCTTTTAAGAAACTGGTGGCGCACTTTCTTTTTTCTTTCTTGTGTCCCACTTTTTTCCACCCAAGCAAAACTATTTCGTAAATTTACTCTCACCCGAATAAGCACAAATTTTATTTATTCAATTTTAACGTAAGAAAATAATTAAGTACATATCTCATATCTTTTGTGTATATGGTGGCGCGGCACGTGGCAGGCACGAGAGGTGACATAGAGATTCCTCTGATTGGTTTGACTTTGACCATGTGAATTTGCAGCTTTTATCGAGGAATATGCAGCGAGCGGCAGCGGCGAGGCGCGGTGCCAACCACCAACGGGACTTCGCCGCCGTATCCAGCCGCGGCATCGATCCCAACCTCGGCTTCCTCACCGCTTTCCCCTATTGGACGTCGCCTTAATACAACAATTATAAAAAACAGACGACGTAGCTCTTTTGTCTACCCATCGCCAAGAGGGAATCATATTCATTGGTTGTTAAATCTTCTCTGCAAATACAAGACATCTTGTTTCTAACAAGATTCTCTATTTCATGCAATTCCAACAACTAGCTATTAGTTATTTAAACAGTAACCAACTATAGCTATGGACTAAACCTACATAACTAGCCCCATCTAATTGCTGAGTCATTTGTGGGCCAACAATTTTTCTGGATAATTCGAACTATTGCAAGAAAATGGAAAAGGAAGACTGGGATGTTGCTGGATAAAACTTATTACTCTCGACACATCATTTATTTATATATTTTACTACGCATTGCTTATTAATGATTAATTTAACACTACACTCATATGAGATATTTACTTCACTCATAAAACACTCAATAATTTTTATTAAAAACCACACCAAAATTCTCATAAATATATTTTAGGGATGGAGGAAGTATTCTTTTTGTCGGGAGTGCTTGAGCTCATCCCGGCTCCATCCGTTGACAACATTCACATTCCAATACCAACATATACATGATACTAGGGATGTCAACGGGTAGCTTTTACCTGACCGTAACCAAGAATTAATATTGGTTTGCCTGAACCGACCCAAGAATACTAGAGACGGACCGATCCGGACCATCAAATTATGGATCCGGATCGGGTATTACCCATTTCTAATCGGTTACCCACTGGATCTTATTCTCAATTACCCCCAAATCCTAATTACCCAAATCCTTACTCATTCCAATCAGAAAACAAAGAAAAAGTTTACCCCTAAATCCCCAATTCTTCTCTCAAACCTCTACTTTCTTCCTCACAAATCAAATTATAGAATCGAAGAGGTCATTTTCTTATCATTTGGTTGTTTCAATTCTCTGTTTCGTCCATTTTCAATTTTATTTTGTTATAAGTTTCTGCAATAACACAGAGCGCCATCATTAGTGCATAAAATTCTGGAGATTTAAGACTCATCCACTCATAGCTTTTGATACATCAATTTTCCAACTACCATAAAAGTTGTAATGTTTACTTCGTTTCTTCCAGCTCCCGCCACGTTGTGGGATTCGGCCCCCAACTGCTGTAATGGAAATTCTATGTATTACCAGCTTAATTAATTAATCACCCCACCCTTTCCCTTAATTTTTCATACCTCACCAGTCACCACCCACCAATTTCATTTCCATAATCTCTCTTTCTCTCTCTCTCACCCCATTTTGAAGACTGTTTTCTCTCTCTAAATTTTTCTTGCTGTCTAGGAAGGTCTGGGTTTCACATCTCTGCTTTATGCTTTGTTTCCTCTCAGAAGGGGGAAAACAAAGGTGGGGTGGATGAGTTTTTTTATTACGTTAAAACTTTTTTGTAATTTACAACAAGTTTTTTTCCTTTAAAGATTTGATTTTTATCTGTTTTCTTGTTTTTCTTTTCTATTTTCAGGTCTTAACTTTAGATCTGTCGCTGTATTTGCTGCTCTTTGGGCCGGTAAAAATTGCAATGCTCAAATTAAAATTTGTAAAAATAAAAAATAAAAAAAATTGACCGGGTCGGACCGGAACCGGACAAAACGGGCCGGGTCTTGATCGGTCCGGGTCCAAGTGGTTCTGGAACCGGAACCGAAACCAGAACCGTTGTTTTAAAATTTAATGGGTTTGAGCGATTAGGATCGGTCCGTAGAAAGCCGCCATCGACATCCCTACATGATACTACCACCAATGTTTAAACAAGCATCGATGTAATGACATCATAATGTGAAATTACAACAGGCAAAATTCTTGGACAGTGGCTGCAACAGAACAATATGAATATGATGAGAGAATAGAATAGTAAAGTTCACCAGTTGTAATTGTCCAAACCTAAATCCCTTAGAGCATCAGTGCCAGTGGCTGCATCTTTGCTGCTCTTGTGGCTCTGCTTCGCCCTTCGGATCAGTTGCTCGATGCCATTAGCAAGCAAAATTTTCTGCACATCATAGTGCCAGCATCTGAGAGGATATACATTTGGAAACACTGCAGCAGCACGTATCAAAGTCGAAAACTATTTACCTGTTTTCTGCATTTCTAACTACAAGGTTCCTGATCATGAAACATGAACTCCTCTGCAGCTGATCCGACTGGGGAAACTTGTTCATAGTTTGAATAGCGAGGTCCCCTGCTCCAGATTCAATCCCACGAGCTGCGTTCTCTGAGGACCTCAAACATAGAGTAGTTATAATTGACATGACCTGTTCAACCAGGAACCAAATTTTGATGCATTAGGTGCTTTCAAGCTCCAAATTTAGCATAAACAGATTATTAAGTGAACAAAAACACAGACAATTGAAGCATGCATAAGCATAAGAAACTGAAAGTAACATCTGGTCGTCGTTCACACTTCATTTTAATCATCTATCATTTTTATCCTTCTACCTTCTTTTCCTTTCTTTTTGTTGGGGAGGAGGGACCATGGGGGTTGAGTAGCATAGAAGTTGATCAATATTCAGGTTACATCTATAATTGTTGATTCTCTCACTATTCCACCCTCATGCAGTTTACATTTCTAGAGTATTATTTTATCAATACCATTAAATATAATGATAATTTTCAGTTATCTACTAATGTATTGTATCTATGATACAGACTATCTAATACATATAATTAGGGGTGTCTATTTGGTTAGAACCGAACCGAATCGAATCGACAAATTCGTTAACCTAAAACCGACAAATTTGGTTATCGGTTCGGTTTTGGTTCCGAGTTGAAAAAATTCGGTTATTGGTTAACCGATAACCGAACAGTTCGGAACCGAAAAACCGAAAACCGTTTTTATTTTAAATTATTATTTCAATTACTAATTAATTAATTAAAATTATGAAAATCGATTTTAATTATTACTTTATTAATTATTGTTAAATATAAGTTTCAGTTTTTAATTATTATTTTATTTATTTTAATTATTATTTTATTTATTTTTATTATTATTTTATTTGTTTTTATTATTAATTAATTTTAATTCGGTTTTTCGGTTAACCGAAAACGGAACCGTCGGAACCGATCGGTTTTCGGTTAACCGAAAATTTAAAACGGTTCGGTTTCGGTTCCACTTTTTCGGAGAAATTCGGTTGATTAACGAAAATTCGGTTCGGTTAACCAAAACCGAACCGTTAGACACCCCTACATATAATTTTATGAATTATATAATATTATATTTCATCCGTCTCTAATTTTTTTTCCTGAAAATCTTCGATACGGGTTTTAATAAAAATTGTTGAGTTTATTATGAGTGGAGTAAGGGTCTCACATTATTGTAGTGTTAATTAAATTAGTGGTGGGTCGTAGGTGGTAAAATGTATAAATAAGCGTTGTTGATGGTAATAAATAAGATAATGGTGGGTCATGAATGGCAAAAGATTTAAAGAGTATTGTTGAGGATAACTAGTAGGAATTATTTTGTAGGATAGTTTTCATAAATAGTATAGGAAGAAGTTTGAGAGACGTACCAAAAAAGAAAACTAAGAAGAAAAATAGGGACAAAGTATATGATAGGCATATTGATAATTTGACATTACACATTTTAAGTAATAACAATGTATTCCATTTTCTTTGTAAAATTATTACTTTTTAAGTTGGATTTTTGAAATAAGAGTTTATATTATATTAATAAAAATTAAAAAGAGTTTAAACACCTCAAAAAACTATTATGAATGTAATTATAAATAGGGATAAATTGCAAATACATCCTTAAATATTTGAGTCAAAAAGCAAATACACATCTATCGTTATATTTAATACAACTTCATCCCTAATGTTTATAAAAATTGTACAGATCACCCTGTCAACTAACGAGCCTCTTAAATTGTTAATAAGTTTTTTATTTTTTCTTTTCTTTTTTCCTCATATTAAAATATATTAAACATGGGGATTGGAGAGACATTCCTTATAAACGACTTTTTATTTTAAAATTCCTCTACAATAAACGTTTGAGCAAAAAATATATTAAATTCCTCTATAATAAATTACTCTATATCAAAATGGGGATCAAAATATATTTTGTACACAGGGTTGGAGAAGCTTTTATTTGTAAAGCCTTTTGGAGTGAACGAGGAGGAATGTCTCCAACCCTGCTAGATATAGATGTAGGATTCCAAAAAAAAAAAAAAACTCGTTTATAAGCAATCCCCATTTTTATATAGGGGTGTAACTATTAGAGGAATTTAATATATTTTAATCCCCATTTTGGTATAGAGGAATTTAAAAAATAAAAAGCTCGTTTATAAGGAATGTCTCTCCAATCCCTATGTTTAATATATTTTAATATGAGAAAAAAAATCGAAAATTTATTAACAGTGTTAAGAGGCCCGTTAGTCAACAGGGCGATCTGCATAATTTTTAAAAACGTAAAGGATGAAGTTGCAATAAACATAACAATAGAGGTGTATTTGCTTTTTTGTTCAAACATTTGAGAGTTCATTTGCACCTTATCCCTTATAAATATTTTTGTCATGGGTGCTACTCTAGGAACAACTAATAACTAATTACTGTACAGTCAAAAGCTTCCAGCCCCACCTCTACCAAAAGAAGAGTTTATGCTATAGTACTATAAATTTATGGGGGCTCAAGCATTTTCTTGGCAGCAAGTTGCATACTTACCTCCTGCAGCACCAAAGGATCATCGGAGAGTCTTGCTGAAAGATTGACAAGCTTATCCATGCCACCCTTTTCAACAATAAGGTTCTTATTTACATCACTTCCTGCAAGCTAATCAAAACATTATATTAGACAGTTTTCAAAGTTCCGGACCAGAGAACACAGAAGCTTGGTAATGGTCCCATAAAGTCCATCCCCATACATCAAAGATTTCATTTGGATGATAGGTATCATGGGCATCTCATTCCTCCTTGTGATATTTCCTTCCCGTGACACCTCGCATTGCCATATAGCTAAGCATCCTCGAATATCGCCAGGTAAGAATCACTGCCTAACACCTTCCTCGCCCTCTCAGGCTCAAAGTGACTTCCACATTCTTTGAATGACAGTGATCCACGATGTCTTTGATCTCATTTTCGCACACCGTCAGCAGACTTGGTCAAGACACTTCCTCCATAAGTAGGATCATCCCATATGTAGGCACGACATACCGCTTTGATCTTGTTTCTTTGATACGAAGTGAGCCCAACGGAGTTCTCCAAAGGGTTTTGTAATTCACCAAGTCGATACCATTGCTCGAACTCCGCCGTGTCTCGAATGAAGTATAGATGTTCTTCAGAAGGTCTCCGAATGCGGCATGGTCTTCCTTCAATATCCTACTCGTGGTCGGCCAAGGTTTTGTGCTCCACTTTGTCTTCGATTTCTACATCGAACTCTTGGAGCAAGATCCATCCGATCACGTGGCCAATTCTTTTCCATCGTGCATCTCGTAGCATGATGATCGGTAGACGATTGTCTTGCCCCGATTAGGTATGATCGAAATTTTCAAAGGCAAAGACGACCGCCAATAGCTCTTTCTCGTTGTCTGTAGTTGCATCGACGGCATTGAAAGTTCTCGAGGCATAGTATATAGCATGACTTTCCTATCCTCTTCATTGTCCCAAGACGGCCCCACAACAGCACTGGCCAAGATGACATAACTTCAAACGGCTTGCCCCAACTGGGGCCGGATGATCCAGCCGAGATTGTTGTTCTTCGAGTGTCAAAAGCCATCACACTCTTCATTGAATTCCAATGGTACATCATTCGGAGTAACGGTCAATGGGTCCTTCGAAGTCCTTCACAAATTCAGAGAATCCAAATATGTCTAGAAACCGCATGCTTTAATCAAGTCGGATAGGCAATTTGCGATGATCTCTAATTTAGCTCTATCTACTTTTCCCTCTTCGTATACCACGTGCCCAAGAACAATCCCTTCGTACCATGAAACGACATTTCATAATTGAGGATCAAATTCTTTTCGACATCTCTCAGTAGACTACCTCCAAATTCTTCAAGCACTCATCGAATGATTCCCCATAGACGGTAAAGTCATCCATAAAGACCGATGCATTTCTCCAATAGGTCTAAGAAGATGCTCATCATACATCGCCGAAACCCCTGGGCATTACAAGTCGAAGACATTCTTCTCAGAGGCAAATGTCCCGAATGGCATGTGAAAGTGGTTTTATCCGATCACCTGGGCAATCCAGATCCGCATGTCCGAGTATCCGCCTAAAAACAAAAGAATTTATTCCGCCAACCTTCCAACATCTCGTCAATGAAAGGTAATGGAAGTGATCTTTCAAGTTACCGTGTTGAGCTCGATAGTCAATACACATTCTCCAACCTGCTTGGAGTCTCGCTGATCACCTCCTTTCGCTTTTCACTACCTAAATGCCTCGACGGCACGACGGTAATCGGCTGACCCATTTACCGTCTCACGGGATATATGATGCCTAAATCGAGAAGCTTCAAGATCTCCTTCATGACTACCTCCTTCAATGGGTTCAACTTCCTTGTTGATCGCAACGGCTGGCTTTTCTTCCATTAAAATATTGTGAACGATATGGACGGGTCGATGCCCTTGATGTCGGCCAATGTCCATCCAATAGCTTCCTTTGTACGCCTAATAACATTCTTCACGCCTTCCTCGATTCGACTAAGTTTAGCATTGATGATCACGGCAAGGTGTCGTTCTTCCTAGAATATATACTCAAGTGTGGAGGAAGAGTTTTAGCTCGAGTTTGGGAGCTCTACAAGGGATGGAACGAGCTTTTCTTCTTCCTTCACTGGGCATGTCCTGCATATCGACCACTGAACCGGCTCGCCTCCACAAAGCAGGCCTCCCGACATTGTTCGAAGTCGCTTCTCCGTGAGTGTCTTCCTCCTTAAGTCCACTTTGAATGGCGCATCCGTAGGGTCTTGCAAACCTATCTGGTGATGTCTCCCACCATGGTTTCAATGTGATCGATGAATTTCACGATTTCAATATCAATCGGATGCTCCATGGCCTTGAAGATGTCAAGGTCACCGCCTCGCCGTCGAATTGGGGATAACTTGCCTGTCGCAATCAATCCCGGTTCGGGCCGCTCATGAATGGTCGACCCAATAACATAACCGAGATTTGTTACCCATCGTGCCCATATCCGTAACTAGAAGTCCACGCTGAAATATGAGTTCCTCCACTGACCAATAAGTTCGGCGATTACTCGATAGACGTTAGACCGGTCTCTAATCGATAACCACTGTGTTGGCTTGTGTTCCCACTTTAACTCGTTAAACATTGACAAGGGCATGACGCTTATACGCCCAAACAAAGATGGCCCTTTCGATCCTTGTATCGCTTATTACGCAGGAATAAAAACATCCCCAGATCTCCACACTTCGGCAATTTCCGTAGGATCATGATACATTTTCTTCCACTTGAATTTTGCATCATCTTTGTATTTCACCTTCTCGCACAATTTTTCATGAACTTTGCCCACTTCTCATTGCGCCCAGAGCGTTGATGAGCTGTATATTAATTTCCACCTTCAAACACGCATACATCTCACTCATTTCTTCCTCTCGGCTTCTCAATCTTCCCGAAAGGAGGTAAACCTTAGATTAGGTTCGACGAAGGGCTCAATGATCACATCTTTTTTTCGCTTGTGGCTCCTCCCGACCATCTTCGCCTCGATCAATGTGTTCTGTGATATCTTCCACTTGTGTACGACCGCATCGCCTTTAGGCATGAAAACTGCGCTTTTCCCGCTCGTGGCTACAACGTTGGGTCACTAGCTCACCTCTACTTGTGGAGGTAAATTTCGCTTCTTCTCAAGACGCTACACGACGGTCAATGGGAAACTTGGTTCAAGGCTCTGGAGGGCTCCCTGTCTCGACCTTGAATTTCGCTTCTGTTGTTCACATTTTCTCGCCATAGTATGCAAGTTCGGCCAACGATGGCCCACCGCTGGTCACGCCGATTATTCTGCATCGCCGCGATTATTCATGTCGCATCGTTGTTGTTGTCTCCGCCTCACGGTTGTTAGACCACCTAAAATTTCGTGGTTCCTCCATCCCGGTTGTAGGTTTGGGAGTTGGATCATATCCTCCGCTCGTATTGTCCATTACCATTTTGACCCACCGCATCGACTTCTTCTTCTTCAAACAGAAGGGACATCGATCCGCAGATGTGTCACGCCAGCAGATTTGGCAAACTTTAGCTTTCGCCCGCCCCGTGTTATTATGAACTTATCGTGTTACAAAGTTTATCCGCTTGGTCTCCACGGTTGAAGAAGTAGCGGCTTGCCTCTAACCTCCTCCTTCATCTCTGCTTTCTTCATTATCTCACCCAATACTAAAGGCCTCACCGAACTTTATTCATTATCGATTTTCCACAAGTCGCATTCACCCAATTTTTCTGCTGCCTCAACCCGCCATGAAATATTGGATCGATCATGGTCCTGAATTTGATGTTGAGGGCATTTCGCCTCACTGCTTAAACCTTCCCAATAATCATAAAAGGTTTCCGCGCCCATTTTGATGTCGCTATCCTTTTCTCATGTTCAACGCAAGGCGGAAAGTACTTCTCGAGAAACTCGTGCACAGCCCAAGTGGTCACACTCCGTAAGGTGTAGAGCCATTTCTTGCTCCATCATGCGTAGGGGAATGATACTAATCTCACATACTCTCCAAGTTTTCATCATGATACCCACACGCCATCTCAAGTTCAGAATGTCTTTATGGATCCTCCCCGCATGTCATCAATCGGTGGAGGATCCGATGAATGAATGCTTCATCTCCCGCTGATCGGGCAAAGTGATGCCCGCTGGCCTCGTGTTCGTTGTTGGGGAACACCATTTCAATGTTCGCTTACTGCGGTTGTTCACCCATCGTATCGCCTCAGGTTTTCTTCGGGTTAGCCGCCTGTCGTGCCTCCGCATCGCCGCTTCCTCCGCCATGCGTTTTTCGACCTCGTGATCGTATAAAAGTTCTCCGCTCTCCCCGCAAGGTTAGGTCGTAGCATACAACAAGAAAGCAATATAATCACAGAAATAGAGATTACCACCGAATGCGCAACTCCCAAGAACGCCAATTTTGACTGCTGCTTAGCTGCTCAAAATAAATTTATAATCTATTGCCCATCATAAGCGTAGCCACGATAAGTATAGGTCGATCCCAGGAGTTGGTGTAGCAATCATGTCACGATGTCACTTAAAAGGAACGGAGGTGTAATTATTTTGATCACTATAGACTAAAGTAACTCGAAACAAACTCAGTGGAATATCAAATAATAAGACGAGTCTGCTTGGGCAACAACTGAAGACGATTAACACTGGTCATAGGTGCAAAGGTTTTCACTATATGACATGCATCAACCGGTTATAAGAGATACATACGTCAGACCCTCACACACGCCACGCCCACGACGCACTCCAAATCTATCATTTTGTAGCGTAAGGACACTATGCAAACTATCTAACCCGTAATGCCCACGCACGAGGACACCTTAGTACATGTAAGCTTACAAGCCATATGATCTAGATGGACCCTAGACAAAGGTAGTGCTAGACTACTCCAACTCGCCCACACCAACAGATTATTTGGGGGCGGGACACCACACCTTAATCCAATTATTACTTGCAACCCTCCTTACCCACTATGTTATTTGCAACTAACACACCGAGTTTGGTTGTTATATATAGCTCAGACCTAGTGTCGAACACACATATGCGATCGTAATGCCCTACTTGACCTCTCGAGTTATATTAATCATGCTTCACTTAGCCATGCCCAAACCGTAATAAAGACTTAGCGACAAATAAACAAACATGCAACAGCTTAATTGAGACCAGAAAGGAAACAACTTACTATTACTTGAATGAAATAACCATGAGCCCAAAGTGCCACGAAACATACTAAAAGCTAATATAAAAGTGTTTGCCCAAGGGACTTAATGTGGTGGTAATGTCGAATGAATGATGATTCTAAGATGCGAAGATGCTAGAGTCGAGGCGCACAAGTCGCGATTCATCCCATATATATAAGCCGAGAGGTCGACGGTAATTGTAGGTACTCCATTGTCGATCGAAATTTTAAAACCGAAAATCGAACCGAACTAATTTTTTTGAACCAACCGAATCGATGATATTGACCGACGAAAACCGAACCGAAAATCGATCATTTCGCCGGATCGAAACCGACGAAATATAAAATATATATATATTTTTCTAAATAAACATATTTTTATCCTAATTATTTAATTAAAATATTAATTAATTATTATATAAATATATAAATATATAAAATAATAGTTTTGTCGGTTCTACATCGATCGAACCTAAAACGTAAAACCGAAAACCTGGACTTGATCACGAATTGCCCACCAAGCCAAGGAGGTCCGAGGTGCCTCGGGCCGAGAGGACCAAGACGTGTTGTTTGGAGGAGCCGGTTCACGAACCGACCAAAGCCGCCAAGATGGACGCCACCAGGCCATCCCCGACCGAAGAAGAAGTTGCAGAGGTCGATCGGAAGCGCCCGCCTCGGCCGAGAACGAGGCTCTAAAGCTAAGGATCATACACCGAAGTCCGGGGGCACTTATCCGCCGATGTGATCCAAGGACGCCGATAATGTGGAGGAGAGAAAGCCGACGATTTTGAGAAGTTAGCTCGGATCTCGGAGGAGCACACCGAGTATGAAAGGGTGATCCACCGATCCGTGGAGTTACCATATCGTGGCCGGCGATCGAGTCCAGAGCTTGCTCGCCAAGGCATGGTGCCGAGGGACGCAAGAGGGCCCAATAGTAAAAGTTTTAAAGACCCCTACCCATTGTGAAATATATCCGACGCATTTAGCTCATCCACAGCGACGACGCCCACCGCCGTCACGAATCCGCACCGGCCCTGATGTGATAATCAAGAACCCGGCGGCGGCGGCGTCGATCATGCCGAGGTACTCCGCTGGCCGGGTCCGCCAAAGGCGAGCGCAGAGGTCTGCCGCCGGTAGGCTCGAGGCGCACCGAGACCGCGGGCGTGGCGGGCGGTGTCGGGAAGAGGCCGATCCCGCCCGACGCAAGTTCGCGGGTCGAGGAGACTCGCGCGGAATGCCCCTTTAGGTCTGGAACTCCATCCGAGCCGCCTGAGGCGCCCTGAGTAGGCCGGTGGTGCCGACCATTGATTGGGTGGAGGGCACCGAGTTCGCTCCGTATTCATCGCCGCCCGTAGATTTCATTCTAATCGTGCATTTCAATGAGTCCCGCGAAAGGAGCCTCGAAGCCCGAATGAGGTGTATATAGCTTAGACTTTGTATTTAGTCGAAATGTATTTAGATCGGTAATCAAGTGTATATTTTCCCCGAGAGGTACAAATATAGCTAGACTTGGTTTTAGTCGTAAATGTATTTAGACCAGATATGTGTTGTATATCTTCCCAAATAAAGCGGGCATAATTTGACGAGATCCGATGCGACGCCGCTTGCATGTAGATGTTTCAACTTAATGAGTAATCAGATGCTGCATGTAGACGCTCAATTTAATGAGTAGTCCGTATGCCTCGCACCGAGATGTTCAATTCAATGAGTAATCTCGTGAGGCGCGCGCTTAGTCGAGCAATTCTACTTAGCGGGTTTCATATTTTCGTAGCGCGTCCTCGCGGAAGGTTAATTATGTGTTATCCAATTGAGAGCATGTGCACATAACATAAGACGAGACTAAGTGAAATACTTATTCAGAAAACAAATGTTTTATTGAGAAGAATAACATCGATTTCGCAAAGCAACAAGAGGACTAACATGATGTCGATCCGAAATCAGCTATGTAAAGACCTCAAATGAGTGATATGCCGCCGGGGATAAGGCACCGATAAGGAGTGCTTATGTGCCCTTTGCCGAGGTCCTCGTGAACGCTGTATGGACCTTCCCATGTCGGATCTAGCTTGTTAAGACGCCGACCTCATCGGGCTTCATTATTTCAGAGGACGAGGTCGCCACTTGGAGTGTGGCGGCTTTTACTTTTGTTGTAGTACCGCAAGCACGGCCCTTATATTTCGCTTATGAAGGCGAGCCTGCTTTCTCCCGAGAGCATCAAGGTTGACACACGTGTCTTCCTTGTTCCCGCTCGGTCGGAAGTGAAGAGGCGCGGGCTGCCGCAAGATCGATTTCAAAGAGTATGACCTCGTCCCGTAGGACAAGTCAAGGGGTTTCTCCGCAAAGTCCGAGGTCATCTCCAGACCAGAGGACTTGGGAGATTTTCACCCAATCACCCTTAGCTCGGCCTAACTCTTTTTCAACTTGTACGATCGTGGCGGTTCGTCACCTGGTCGACCATTTGCTGCTGGTGTGCGATCGAGGTGAAACGTTGCTCGATCCGGAGCTCTTCACACCATTCCTGAAAGTTTTGTCGATTTAACCGGTGCCGCTGTCCGAGACCAAAATATGTATAATCAAGCTGCAAACTATGTTTTTCCACACGGTCCTAATTCTCCGCGAGGCTCGAAAGGGCTCGCCGACCCATTTTGTGAAGTAGTCTACTACCACGACTAAGTAGCAAAGCCGACCGGTGCTCGGTCAAACGGACCAACCACGCCGATCCCCACCGCATGAAAGGCCATGGACTCGTAAGTCGCTTAGACTCGGCCCCTCGTAGCTGACCGTGGAGTTGAAGCCGGCACTCTGACACTTTTGACGAGCTCGGCCGAATCTCGGATTGAGCTGGGCCGCAATATCCCGACCCGCCTCTTCGAGAGAGCTCACGACCATGTGACTTCCACAAGACCCTCCGTGAATCTCATTGAGCACGTAGTCGGCTTCTTCCGCCCGAGGCACCTCGTGAGGGTTGAAAATAAGACTTCAGAGAACACTCGTGGCGAGGTACTTTGGGATTTCACCATCATCTTTTCGCTTCGAGCCGATCTGAGGTAGCGCCATCTTCCAGATAGGCCTTTATGGAGACATCCAGCTCGCTTGTCTCGATGATGATGATGGGACTCGCGATGCTCGAACGAACCTCATCCATCGCGGACTTGTTGACGACGCAACTAACTTGTCGAGGACGCCACCGGCTGCTTTCCTCTGTGATTCGATGAATACCGGCACCGAACGAGGTCAAGATCTCCTTCGCTTCTCAAGGTATTGCTTCATTCGATCCTCCTCGCCTCAGATCTCGCTTTAGACCGGTTTACCACGACTGGAATCTCCAAAGATCCGGATCTTGTCCACTTTCATTCCTTTCATTGGCGAGGCTGAGTCCCGAGATCGGCAGACTCCACTCGTTGTTTGTGGTCGGAAGGTAAACCGAAAGGCGAGGTCACTTGTTTGTCGGGCCGGCGAGGAGGACGCTCGCTCACGCCTGCTTTGCACGAAGCTCCGCCCACGACATCCGCCAAAGAACCATCGTGTGGGAGGCGATGTATTCTCGCAGCTGGGGGACGGAGTTGGAGTGACCTCACTGTGAGCCGACTCGTGAATTTGGCCTCCACCAGAAATCGAGAGTTGCCTTTATCGCCCACTCGGAAAGACGAATGTCGTGGCTCACGAGCCCAGCTCCCACTGCTCTACGTCCGATGACTCGCTCGGACAAGACTTGTCTCAAGGGTAAGTCACACACCGGACGGAATGGGCTGGAAGTAAGGTCTGAGGCGCCGCCGCTGCTCACTGTAGCCATACCTTTTCGAGTCATGTACTCATCTCCCATTCTTCGAGAGCCCCGCCAATAAAGTAGATGGGAGTTGACGCCCCACCTCATCTCGCACTAACACAAGACTGATTGCTTCGTCCGAGGCGGCCAGATATAAAGAAAGGAGCTCACCTTCTTTCTGGGACGAGTGGTCGGTAGGTCGGCGAGATACTCTTTCAGCCATTGTATGGCTACGACGGTGTTCTTCCCGCCAGCGAAGTCCGAGCTCTCCTCAAGATTTTGAAGAAGGAAGTCGCTTCGGCACCGAGATAAGAATCGCCGAGGGCCAGCACCCGTGAGTTTGTGGATCTCACGATGGTCTTTGCACCGCATGTCGAGCAATCGCTTTCACCTTAGTGGGATTTGCCCAGCCTTCGAGAAACCCAAGATCCCGTGAATTTACCGTCTTCACCATGAATGTACACTCGGGGTTGAGCTGAGGTCACGACCCGAGGAGTCGGAGGATAGTTCCGAGGTCGCCGGGCGTAGCTCCGTGATTTTGACTTTCGACTATTTATGTCGCCGACGAGACCTCGACAATCTTCCCTATGTGGTCTTTGAATATTAAGGCCCACCATCCTCCGTAGGTAGTCCCGCGCTCTTCAGCCAAAGGCATCTTCCAGCACGCAAAGACGCCAAGTCGTGATGAACGCTGCCTTTGGGCGCCCTCCCGGATCATCGTGATTTGGTGGTACCCTTTGTACGATCTAGAAGTTCAAGACTTCGTGGCCCACCGCCTCCACCTTCTTGTCAATATCGGGAGGGTGACACGCCGCTTAGCTGCTCAAAATAAATTTATAACCTATTGCCCATCACAAAGCGTAGCCGATAAGTATAGGTCGATCCCACTATGAGTTGGTGTAGCAATCGATGTCACGATGTCACTTAAAAGTGGAGGTGGTGTAATTATCTTGATCACTATAGGTATGACTAAAGTAACCTCAAACAATCTCAACGGAATATCAAATAATAACGAATCTAGCTTGGGCAACAACTCATGAAGACGATTAACACTCGGTCATAGGTGCAAAGATTTTCATACGACACGATCAATCCCAAGTTATAAGAGACATACGTCAGACCTGTCACGGCCACGCCCACGACGCACCCTCCAAATCTATCCTTTCGTAAAGAAGGCAAGGGACACCCTATGCAAACTATCTAACCCAGTAATGCCCACGCACGAGACACCTCAAGACATGTAAACCCACAGCAAATAAGTATGATCTAGATGGACCGGTGATTGCAAAGGCAAATACATGACTACTCCAACTCGCCCACACCAACAGATTATTTGGGCGCGGGACACCCGACACCTTAATCCAATTATTACTTGCAACCTTCCTTACCCACTATGTTATTTGCAACCAACACACCGAGTTTGTTGTTATATAATGCCCAGACCTAGTAAGCCGGGAACACACGATGCAGATCGTGAATGCCCTACTTAGACCTCTCGAGTTATATTAATCATGCTCCACTTAGTCACGCCCAAACCGTAATAAAGACTTAGCTAGACATAAAATAAATAAACATGCAACAGCTTAATCAAAACCATAATCAAACGGAACCAACTTACTATTAATCGAACGAATAGAAACATGAAAGCCCAAAGTTAAGCCGCAAAACATACTAATAGCAAAATAATAAGTGTTTGCCTGGTGACTTAATGTAACGTAGGTGGGTGTGATTATAATTCAGATGCAAAGAAAACAGATCAAGAGTGTGGAAGAGACGCAAGCCGCGCCTTCATCCATATATATAAAGCAGAGGGATCCCGATGGCGATGGCCCATGGGTTGGAAGACCTTAGGTTTCTTGCTGATCGGCGCTCTTCCTCGTCCAGATGGATCTGGATGATCTCCTCGATTTCATGAGATTTGGCCGAGCCGATCCTTTCTCGGATGAAGCGATCCGCCCGCATCTCGCTGATCTTGCCCATCACCTCTCTTCTCCGCCTTCTCGCCTCCTTCTTCTTCGTTTCTCGCCGCCTTCTTCACTTCCGCCGCCATTAGCCTCACCCTTCCGAGATTGAACTCAGGCGGTCAGAAGCGAGGTCACGCCATGAAACGGAATACCATCGGAGTTCAAGCCCAGCCGTGAGCTGCTTCCTGTGCCCTCGAGGCGCATCGATCTCTATTCACCCGCTAAGCAAGTTCCACCTTCGCCCATTTCGCCCGCCTTGTTCCTCGCAGCACCAATGTGTCCTCCCGCACACAAAACACAACAAGAAAGACACAAAAGACTGATCTGACCTAGACAAGACATAAAAAGAGCACAAAACTTGCTCTCACACGCACACTTTAAACATGCTTGTCCTCAACATGCACGCAGAATTTGCCCAAGACAAAAGAAAGAAAGAAAGAATGCACTCAAAACGTAAAAGGTCAAGACATTTCCACCAAAGCAGGATATCTCGCCAATATAAGCTTCATCGTAACAAACAAGTAATTCAAGTCGACCCATTCTGCAACGACCATCAAACAAGTCAAAATACTAATTTGAGCATATTGCATTTTCCTTACCAACACTCGCACTCTTATGTACGGGCTAGTGTATACGCCACGACATCTTTCATTTCGACTATGCCATAGTTCATGTGTGCCTCTACCATCTCCACCGCTTAGACAAAGTTTTAAACATTCATCCTAGGTCTTTTATTTGGTTGTAATGGGCTTAAGACATAGGCGGAAATTTTTGAACGAGGCTAAGGTCATCATGGACTCGTGTTAGAGGAATTTATTTTGTCCTCCATGGATTTCTCTTTCGCTTTTTCTTACGGGCCTCAAGACAACCATTTTAGGACTTCATCAATATATATTCTTTATTTCAAGTCCTTTCTTTCAATTCGGTATCTTCTTTTATATTGGCATTTTGCCCATTTCGCTGAAATTATGGAAAACCCTTTCTCGCCCATTAAGAGACCATCGTTTCTTCCTTCGCCCTTCTTCTATTAGCCCCGAGTCTAATCGACCGCAGCTTCTTTTTCCGTGCTAATTTAAGCTTAGTGAAAGAAATTATTAAGCTCATAATGAACGAGGGATTAACAAGAGGTAGGACATTTTCGCTCTGGCAATATTTGAAAGAAAAATTGCTCAAGTCATCTAAATGTTTTAACTAAGTCAATAAGGCCTCGATTTAAGAGTGCACGCAAGTTCTAGCAAAGCCTAATGAAGATGTCAATAATCACACAAGAAAGGAACCGTGTTGATCAAAATACAACAATTTAAGCTCAATTCTCACCATGTGTGCTCAATTCAATTCACATCCTTATTTACATACGGTCATGCTCAAATGTAATTTCTAAAACTACTCGCATTATTCACAACAAAGCAAAATACGTGACAATCAATCCCACCAATTTACACATGCCAACCGACACACAAAACGAAACCCTCCCACTCACACACTTTGGCTGAGCAAAGTGGGTGAACGAGAGGAACACAAACAAAACAACGAAACGAACTGAAAGCAGTAGGGCCCCCACTCACACACTTTCGCCTTGGTCAAAGTGGGTCGAGTGGGGACCGACTCTTAACTCAAACAAACAAACAGACGAACCCTTCATTTCACACACTTGCCGCAAAGGGGCGGGGATAGGGTTGACCACCAACAACAACAAAACAAAAACAAAAGACAAACAACAAAACAAAACAAACAAACACAACAAAACAGAAACAAAAAGGAGGACAACGGTCGTGGAAGTCGATATTTAATCAACGTGGGCAAAGAAGGCTAGCGGTGGCATCGCGGGTTTCTTTCTGTTCCTCCATCCTCGTCAAGCGGGCTTTGATGTCATCATCCTCCCGGCTATCTCTCGACTCTCCTCCCGGCCGACCGGGCGATCACAAGGCCGTCTCGTCATCGTGGCTGGCGTGAAAATTGGTTTGCCGCCCCGGTCATAGTAGATGTCCTTCATGCGCCCAAAGATAGTCAGTGTCGATATACCTGGCTCTACCTCCAGATCGGTATTCGTCATTCAAGATTTCTTCCTGTGGCCAAGACGGTCACCAAGTGGGCAAGCTGAGATCCTCCGCTAGACGAGTCAGATGTCCTTGAAGCTGGCTGCAAACGCGGCGAATTGATCTTGTGGCCATGCCACATGCACTACGTAATGAACAACTCCTCACCGAGATGGAGTTGTCATGTCTACCTTCCCGAAAAGTCAGAAGATTGTGAGGCGATGGCATACAAGCAGAAGGCTGCTCCTCCTCAAACTCATCGCCCTTAGTGTATCCCGACTCAATGTTGTGCCCAAACCAATCGATGACCATTTTTCATTCCACCTCGCCTGTGTGCTCGGGACGAGGTGAAAGCCTCCTTATACTCGGTGGTCTTCGCCTCAAACACTCGTAATGCCTGTGGTGCAGCTGAAGTCGCTCATCGAGAACGGTAGTCGTTGTCCATCGCCAAATTTGATGCGCCTGTGGTCGCCTTCACTTTGCCTCGGTTCTTTATTTCGAGAGTTCAATAAACTCCTCGCCAATGCGATGTACTACCGCCCTGCCATTCCAAAAGTGGTCCCATCCAATCCTTGCGAAAACTTCTTCACCCGCCCTTAACTCCCTGACTCTCCAGACCTCCATGTTCAGCGCCTCGGGCTTTACGATGCCTCATCATGGTGGTGTTGAACCCGAGGGGGCCTCCGTGGTCGTGACGGCTTTTCCTTCGTAGGAGGGCGATGCCATCTTCGCAAGGTACCCTGCCTCTTCCTGAAGGCGGAGGTGGCTCCACGAGGCTTCCTTCTGGTGGTGGTGGCCTCGAGTTTTTCTCACCGGGGCTCTTCTCCCTTCGCTTTTTCCTCTCGCCGCGGCCTGCTGCTCGCCGCCCGTCCGAGGTGGACCTCCGCTCCGCAGGGTATCTTCTTTCTCGTCACGGACAAAATTTCTCCTTGCACGCTTGCCTTCTTTTTCGGGTTCCGCCACTGCCTCCTCGGTGGTTCCTCCGGCCGCTTTTACGAGAGGCGCATTCCTCTATTATTTTCTCCGTGTCCCTGAGTTAACCGAGACGGGCTTTTAGGCATCTCTGTAGTAGGAGTCTCGCAGGGTCGCCATTGCTGATTTTAGCTCGTGGTTTTTTGCCCTCGGAGTAATCGAGCTTTTTTGGTGGTTTCGCCTGTTTTACGGGCACCATTTTTTTGAAAATGGGAGGGTTTCTTCTTATGGCTCAAAGTAGAGAGAGGGAATTTGCAGAGGTTGAGGCGACGGGTGCAGGTAATTATGGAGTGGCCAATATAAGGACGCACGTCTTTCTCCCGACAACCGCCCGCCACTTGTTCCGAATCACCCTCTCGCCTACGGGCGAATGTCTAGCGCCTCATCTTCGCCTCTTCGATCATGATCACAACTGCTCCTCGTAGATCGACCAACACAACACCACACGAAACGGGCAAAACCAACAAAACAAAAAGAAAACAACAACGAAAGCAAATAAAATACTGTTGCCTCCGCCGGCCATTGTTATCGCCGTGGCTCGACCGCACCTTTTATTACTCTTCCCCGCCGAGGGCTTCAGACTCATGCAACCGGATCTATCTCGTGATGCCCAGAGTAAGTTTCGACGCTGTCCATCGACCAAGATCTTCTTCGCTCTTCGTGTCCGCGACCGCTACCCATTCGAAATCGAGTTTTACTCATATGGTCCGCACCACTCTGCTTGTTAGTCATTCGACATCAACTTGAATCGAGATCGCATAAAAGCACCAATCGCCCTCGCTCGAATGACTGGCTTGATAAGACGATCGTGTGCCTTCTTTAGTCTTTCTTTATATGTAACGGCATTGTCATAGGCCTCAGCCTTATTTCTTCCAGCTTCTAGTTCAAGCTTAGCCTGGCCATCACGGTCCCAATCAAAGTCGAGCTTGTTCAACGCCCAAAATGCCTCAGGCTCTAATTCCCACCGTAAGTGACACATCTTCACGAACACGATCTGTATGGTGACATGCCCAAGGGGGGTTCAGATGCAGCTCAGATGCCCATAGCGTCATCAACATTTAGTGCTCCGCCCACCGTAGGTCCCACTACCTTCCTCAATATAGTCTTCGATTATTCTGTTGACAACTCCGCTGCCCATTAGCCTCATGGATGGTAGGTCAGTCACACGATGGGTTACACCGTATTTCTAACAATTTGGTGATAGTAGTGTTGCGTAACGGGTTCCTCGATCACGATAATCGCTTGGGCGCACCTAACCTGTTGAAGATATTAGCTTTAAGAAAGTCAAACTACCTTTGAGTCATTAGTGGCACTCGCCGCCTCAACCCATTTCGAGACATAATCCATCGCAAGCAAGATGTACGATCGCCTCGAGAGCTCGTGAATGGTCCCATAAAGTCCATCCCCATACATCAAAGATTTCGACGTAAGGACGGGTATCATGGGCATCTCATTCTCTTGTGATATTTCCTTCTTGTCGATAATTTTCGCATTGCTTACACACCGTAGGCATCTTGAATATCGTGGGCCGAAGAACTGCTGTCTAAAACCTTTCGTCGCCCTTCAGGCTCAAAGCGACCTCCACATTCTTTGAGGGCGTGATTCGTGATATCTTTGATCTCGCCGCACACAACGTCAGCAGACTTGGTCAAGACACTTTCTCCATAAGTAGGTTCATCCCATATGTAGGTTCGATACCGCTTTGATCTTGTTTCTTCGACACGTAGTGAGCCCAATAGGAGTTCTCAAAGGGTTTTGTAATTCACCAATCTGATACCACAGCTCGAACTCCGTCGCGCCTCGAATGAAGTACAAATGTTCTTCGGAAGGTCTCGTAATGGGCAACTTGATCTTCTCCCTTCAATATCCTACTCATGGTCGGCCAAGGTTTCAGCCCCACTCTTGTCTTTGATTTCTACATCGAACTCTCGAGAAGTAAGATCCATCCGATTAGTCGCGCTTTGACTTCTCGCCATCGTGTATCTCAGTAAGATGATCGTGTAGACGATGGTCTTGGCCTCATGAGATATGATCGAAATTTTCAGGCAAAGACATCGCCAAGAGCTCTTTCTCGCCGTGCAGTAGTTGCATTAATGCATTTAGAGTTCTTGAGGCATAGTATATAGTACGACTTTCCTTCCTCTTCGTTGTCCCAAGATTGCCCACGGCATATCCGCATTGCATCGCACATAACTTCAAACGGCATGCCCCAATCGTGGGTCAATGATTGTGCCGAAATTAAGTTATTCTTCGTAGTTTCAAAAGCTATCTTACACTTTTCATCGAATTCCCATGGTACATCATTTCGAGTAGTCGTGTCAGCCGGGTCAAGCGATCTTGCAAAGTCCTTCACAAATCTTTCTCAGAACCCGCAGTGCCCAGGAAACCTCGCACTTGCTTTAATCAAGTCGGATAGGCAATTTGCATGATCTCTACTTTAGCTCTATCTACTTCTATCCTCTTTCGTGACACCACGTGCCCAAGAACAATCCCTTCGTACCATGAAACGACATTTTCATAATTGAGGATCAAATTTTTTCGACACATCTCAGTAGGACTACTCCAAATTCGCCAAGCACTCTTCAAATGATTCCCGTAGATCGTAAAGTCGCCCATAAAGACCTCGATGCATTTCTCCAATAGGTCCGAAGATGCTCATCATGCATCGCCAAATGTCCCGGGCATTACATGTCGAAAGGCATCCTTCAGAGGCAAATGTCCCGAATGGGCATGTGAAAGTAGTTTTATCCTCGATCACCTGGGCAACCCATATCCGCATGTAGCCCGAGTATCCGCCTAAAAACAAAAGAATTTGTTTCCAACTAACCTCTCCAAAGATTTCGTCAATGAAAGGTAATGGAAGTGATCTTTCGGTCACCGTGTTGAGCTGATAGTCAATACACATCCTCCAACCTGTTTGAGCCTTGTTGACGGCCTCCTTTCTCATTTTTCACTACCGAATACCGACTTGGCACGACATGTACCGGGTGACCCATTTATCGTCTGACACGGATATATGATGCCCAAGTCGAGAAGCTTCAAGATCTCCTTCATGACTACCTCCTTCATAGTCGGGTTCAACTTCCTTTGTTGATCGCAGCATGTGTTTGGCTTCTTCTTCCATCGTAATATTATGAACGATATGGAAGCGGCTAATGCCCTTGATGTCGCCAACGCCCATCCAATCGCCTTGTATTGCTTCTAACAACACTCTCACGCCTTCCTCCCGACTCGAACCGAAGTTTAGCATTGATGATCACGGCAAGGTATCGTCCTTCCCTAGAAAGATGTACTGTGTGGTGAGGAAGTCATTTTAGCTCGAGTTTCTGTTTCACAAGGATGGAACGAGCTTTTCTTCTTCCTTTAGCTTGGGCATGTTCTGGTATATCGACCACTGAGTCCCCTGCCCGCCTCCGCAACAAAGCAGGCCTCCCGACATTGCCCATAAGTCGCTTCTTCGGGCGCCATCCTCCTAAGGCCACTTTCAATTGTCGATCCAAATGGATCTTGTAAACCTATCTCGGGGTGATGTCTCCCACCACGGGTTCAATGTGATCAATGAATTCCACGACTCAATATCAATAGGATGCTCCATGGCCTTGAAGATGTCAAGGTCACCGCCTCACCGTCGAATTCACATGATAATTGCTCGTGTCGCAATCAATCCTAGTTCGCCGCCTTCATGAATGGTCACCCAAGAGCATAATCGAGGATTTGTTACCCATCGATGTTCTCCGGGTTTTTTCTCGATTAGCCCGCCGCTTGTCGTTCTCCGCATCGCCGCTTCCTCCGCCCATGTTTTCGATCTCGTGATCGCATAATGCCTCGCTCCTCTCGCAAGGTTAGTCGAGCATACAATAAAGAAAGCAATATAAATTCAAGAACAGAGATACTCACCGAATGCGCAACCACCAAGAACGCGCCAATTCGACATCGCCGCTTAGCGCTCAAAATAAATTTATAACCTATCGCCCATCACAGCGTAGCCACGATAAGTATAGGGTCGATCCCACGGGAGTTGGTGTAGCAATCGATGTCACGATGTCACTTAAAAGGACGAGGGGTGTAATTATCTTGATCACTATAGGTATGACTAAAGTAACCTCAAACAATCTCAACGAATATCAAATAATAACGAATCTAGCTGGGCAACAACTCGGTGAAGACGATTAACACTGGTCATAGGTGCAAAGATTTTCTACATGACATGCATCAACCAAGGTTAAGAGACATACGTCGTGACCTCTGTCACGCTGGCCACGCCCACGACGCACCCTCCAAATCTATCCTTTCTGTAAAGAAGGCAAGGGACACCCTATGCAAACTATCTAACCTGTAATGCCCACGCACGAGGACACCTCAAGACATGTAAACCTACAGCAAAGCATGATCTAGATGGACCCAGATTGCAAAGGCAAATGCTATGACTACTCCAACTCGCCCACACCGTCAGATTATTTAAAAGGGACACCCGACACCTTAATCCAATTATTACTTGCAACCTTCCCTTACCCACTATGTTATTTGCAACTAACACACCGAGTTTGGTTGTTATATAATGCCCAGACCTAGTGCTTCGGGAACACACGATGCAGATCGAATGCCCTACTTAGACCTCTCGAGTTATATTAATCATGCTCCACTTAGTCACGCCCAAACCGTAATAAAGACTTAGCTAGACATAAAATAAATAAACATGCAATGCTTAATTGAAACCATAATCAAACGAACCAACTTACTATTAATTGAACGAATAGAAACGGCGAGCCCAAAGTGTCACAAGAAACATACTGAATAGCAAAATAATAAGTGTTCGCCTCCAAGGGACTTAATGTACGTGGTGGGGTGTGATTATAATTCGATGCAAAGAAAAACAGATCAAGAGTGTGGAAGAGACGCATGCCGCGCCTTCATCCATATATATAGCCGAGAGAGGATCCGCATGGTGATGGCCCATTGGTTGGAAGACCTTAGGGTTTCCTTGCCGATCGGGCGCCTTCCTTGTCCAGATGGATCCGATGATCTCCTCCGATTTCATGAGATTTGGGCTGAGCGATCCTTCCTGGATTTAGCGAGATCCGCCTGCATCTCGCGTGATTCGCCCATCACTCTCTTCTCCGCCTTCTCGCCTCCTTCTTCTTCTCGTTTCGCCGCCTTCTTCACTCCGCTGGCCATTAGCCTACCCTTCCGAGATTGAACTTGCGCTGTCCGTAAGCGAGGTCACGCCATGAAACCAACAGCCATCGGAGTTTGAAGCCTGTGCCGTGAGCTAAGCCTCGTGCCCTCGAGGGCATCGATCTCTATTCACCCGCTAAGCAAGTTCCACTCCTTCTGCCCATTTCGCCTCGCCTTTGTTCCTCGCAGACCAATGTGTCCTCCCGCACACAAAACACAACAAGAAAGACACAAAAGACTCGATCTAGACCTAGACAAGACACGTAAAAAGAGCACAAAACTGGGCTCGCAAGCTGGTAACAATCCTTCGGCAATGCTTGTCGAGGTTGGTGTAGTCGACGCACACGCGCCACCCCTCTCGGTTCGAACCACGATCGATTAGCCATCCGTGTCGGTACTTAACCTCGAACAAGATTTTAGCCTTCGAGCCGAGTCACTTGCCTCTTACGACCGGCCGCGCCTCGTCAGAAACACTTTTTTCTTTCCGCCGAACCGCTTAGTGGCCGGGTCAATGTTGAGGCGATGAGATATGAGCTCGTGACACTCCGGTCATGTCGAGTGGGGACCATGCGAACACGCCCATGTATTCCTCTAAGTCGCATGACATGCCGCCAATATCACCGGGCCTCGACGCCGACCTGACAACTTTGAGGGTCGCCGTCAGATAGCCTGGAGGTTCTCAAGTCGTCCCGAGGTGGCGCTTCGGGATTCTCAGAATTGTTATGCCCGGCAAGGCTACATCCCGGGTTGAGACTCAGATGCATTCTTTCGTCGCCGCTTGGTCACCCCGATGTTAGCACCCCACCGGTGGGTATCTTGATCGTGAGGTGGTACACCCAAGCAGACGGCCTTGTATGAGATAGCCAATCTCCTCCCAAGACGATGTTGTATGGAGAGGAGTCGCATCAGAAAAATTGAATGGACTTTGTGACCGACTGAGCACGCCCCACACTGAACCGAAAGGCGATGACACCTTCGGGTTGAACCGCCTCGAGTGAAGCTCCAACCGATGGTGCGGGCGATTTCAATTCCTTCGACCTCAAGTTTATCCAGATAGCTCGAAGATAATGCCGACGGAGGCACCGATGTCGATTTAGACCCGGGACGTTTGCTGCCCACCACGGCTTGTATCGTGATGGCCTTGGGGGGCATGATTTTGGGCACCGGTCATCTTTGAGAACACGATGTTCTCACCATCCCGAGTCGCTTGTTTTTCGCCTCTGGGCCGGCCTCCGAGCTTCATTCTTTAACGACGACCGCTGCCCTTGCTGTGCATCCGCAATGGCATGACACTGCCCATGGCGCTGGGACCTTCGCCCCGCTGCCTCAAAGTTGGGTCGCCGCTGAGGTCGCCCACGCTTGTTGCCACCATTATTCTTCCCCGCGCCTCGCTCCCCGGCCCACCGGCCGAGGTATTTCGAGGCTCCTCCTCGACGAGCTCGTCAATCATGCGAGCCCAGATCGCAATCTCGTATCGTGACCATATCCTGGTGATAGTCGCAATACTTCCCTGGACCTCTTCAGATCCTCCTTCATAGGAGGGCTTCGGAAGAGCTCTGAGTGGAGCTCGAATATCTCCGCCTCGATTTGAGCAGACGAGGCGCTTTGCCGCTGTGGTTTGGCCGAGGTCCCAGCCTCGACTCCAATGGCCCTCTCGATTCTATCAAGGCACTTCGCGATCGCCGACTTCGGCCATCCGGCTTTTTCGCTCAACCCTTTGCTCATCCCTGCATCTCTTTTCTTCCGATCCGACTCGCCCCTTCGACATAATTGTCCACCAGCTCCGTAGTTTACTCGCTTCTTCGTTTCTCCTCGTTATTTCTTTGTTCAGGCGCCTGTGTCGGATCCTGCTTGAACGCATTGATGATGTATGATCGCTACTATCATCAATCTTGAGAGATTCCTTGATGAACCGTGGGACTAAAATTGACATCGCCCTGCCTCGCCTGGCGGATGGTGAGCAGTGTCGACGGTCGCCGAGGTGGCATCTTTGCAGAAGCTGCCACTTAAACCGCCTCCATGAGGTCCCGGAAGCAGTTGTATATTGTTCTCAAGGAGCGAGGTGAACCAACGCCTGCTAGAGATCAAGACTCGGGAAGATTTTGCACATATGAAAATCTTTCATTCCTTGATTCGCCATGTTGGTAGTATAGGCGAAAAGGAAGTCTGGAGGGTCTCCAAGGCCATCGTAGGCGTGATGTTAGCGCCTGTGATCGCCGGGCAATGGCGTGTCCGTAATCTCTCCGAGAGTGAGATGATTCTTCCGCTCCTGTCGAACCCCGGAGATCGCTGCCATCTCTCTCGAGGGCGGAGACCGATAACGCGCTTCATCGCCTCCGAGGGGAGTTCGCCCGCCTCATCTCTTCGTTATGCTCACCTCTCCGGGCCATGCCGAGGTGAGAGCGACTGGCGGGCGTGTGGGGTGAATTGTGCGACCATCTTGGCGGTGATCGACCTCGGCGGCGGTCGGCGACGCTGCTGCCATTGTGCCGAAAGTAGCGCTGACCATTTCGGGGCGAACGACCCTGCGCTCAGAACCACCGCCGGGCACTCGAGAGGCGCCCGCCCATTCGCTCTCGTGAAAGAAATTTTGAATCGCCGAGATTGGCATTGAGGAACTTTGACACGCCGCCAAGGGCTTCGTGAGATCGCGAACCGCCTGCTCACCGCGCTGAGGTCGGCGCCTTCCTCGTTGGGGAGGCGATCCCGAGGTGTATGGAATGTTTTCCATGTAGCCTCAGCGTGTGACCGCTATGGCGCGTCGCAATCTCCTTCCGCGCGCTAGGTGACCACCGGTCGCCCTCACATGGTTGTTGCCGGCATCATCGGGCGGCAAGTAAGCCAGACGTGTTCTTGCCATTAAATTGTAGAAACCAAGCTTTTTTGTTCGTTCCCACAGACGGCGCCAATGATAAATCTAGTGTATGTTAGTATGCGAGATTTATGTAAAGCAAGAAAGAACACCATGCTTTTACGTGGTTCGATCGAGAATAAGATCTACGCCCACGGAGGAGTGATTCCTCAATACTTTCACTATGATTTGATTACGTGAGTGTAGCTAAAAGCTCTTAGTATTCAATAAGTTGCTAACCTTCTACCTTCGATCTACCTCCTATTTATACATATTCGAGGATCCCATATGGATCCGATCCTCCCATGTAGGACTCTTCCTCTCGCTCAGAGGGACTCTTAGCCTTCCATGTAGGTAGAGTACCGACAGGTTTGAGGTCTTTCGCTTAACCGCAAGTCGTTATTAATGTCTGCCACTGTCGCATGTCATGGCCGAGCGGTTGGGCCATATCCCATCATCTATCAATAATGCTTGTGGATCGATCTACAAGATTAAGCTAATCGAATTGCATACAACTAGAAAATCTACCGAAACTTGAAACATCAGTACTACAATTCTATCATCAAACACAACAGCACAGAAGTCAATACCATGAATGACGGAAGCCAAGGCCTTCAATCCCGAAGCCAAACCCCGGCGATGCTCGTCGCGGAGCTTTGCACAAGCAGAAATAACCAACTCCACTGCTCCATTTTTGCCGCAACAGCCGCGTTTCCCGACTCTTTATCACGGCAAAGAACGCTCAACTCATCCAAAATTCAACAATTTCCGGCATTGGCTTGTCCTCTGTCAATTTCCCCAAACACTCAATTACTGGATTGCTTTCCCCCGGTACGGAGGTGACAATACCTGAATAAAAATGGGGATAAAAAGAGAGTTAGAAATGTTGTCCTGCAGCTTGCGAAGAAATCTGAGAGTTGTTGGAGATGCAAACCGGATAGATCGACGCCTTGAAGAGTGAGTGTCTGGATAGCGTCGTTGAGAGCTTCAGCTGGATCCATGCCGAGGTCGTCTATGTTTTCGTGCACCATTTCCTCGAAAGCTTGCTGTGATATTTTACGCGCCGCCACCTTCGCCGGTGCCATCTTGTGCCGCCTATCCGGGGAGAGAGATGTGCCGGGGATAATTCGTGATTTAGAATTTGAATTACTAGCGGGCTGGGTGGGTATACTGAGATGATATTTGAATTCGGGATGGTTGTTTCTTAAAAGAAAAAAGATGTTCTGGCAGAAGGGATGGTTTCCTGTTTAATTATTATCATGTAGTAATTTCTATTCATATAATTAACCTCTTTTGTCTATTCCATTTACTTACATGCATTCAGTACATAAGGGGTATGATTTAAGTGCTTTTAGAGTGGTATTCATGATGTTTATGATTTTTGATATTTTTCAGAATCGCATGCATGATGTTTCTTTTCAAGTTGCATGCCTGATGCCTCTAACAATTCACAATTACTTTTCAAATCACATGTTGGTTCATATAATTTAAACTTTAAAACTTTCATATATTTCTCTTAAAACCCAATCAAGCGTATCTACAAATCTCTATCCGACCAATGAGTAGGTTATATCTTTATTTGTTTCAATATATGGTTTAATTTGTACTAATTTGATGATTGGTTTGAATAGGATCTAGTTTGTACTAATTTGATTAATACTATGTAATATATATTCAATTTCATAATATAATTTATATTTGTATCTAAAAAAACAGTCTATATCACACACATCTGTTGCATCTATCTAAAACCCAGTGAAGGGTATAGTCCAAATATATAATCCATTTTCTTTTTAAAATAAACATTAAAATTATCTTTTTTTTCTTAATGAACTCGTATCACATTATTTTGGAAATTAATAATACTTCTTAAAAATTAAAATGTAGTCCCGTGTCTATTTAACTTCTTAAAATGTAGCAGTAAATATATTTGAAAAGAGGAAGAAAATTGTAATTTCGAGACTATGCAAATTTTTAGTAGGAATGAGTACCATACTGAAATCACCGCACTATAATGTATACCGCTTCAAAACTCCTACTATGAAAAAGCTTATATCGATATCGATCGAATTTTTCGGTAACCATGGGCTAGTACTCTGAAACTTCGATATGACGAATTTTGAATATCGATACGATACCGCTTTCACGATATAGCATATCAAATTTACCAATATGGTGCTTACTGAAATTTGATTGTATATCATGCTTATTAAATTATATTGATTTTAAAAAAATATGCATACTGATAAATATTTTTATTTAACTTTTAAGCTTGATATATATTTTATTTATATTAATATTAATTAACTCAAAAAATATATTAATACTAATATCTATTGGTATTTTTAGTGTATACTGCAATACCAGTATTGTATGTGGGTACTTTCATGTATGTACTGCGATTCTATCGGTATCACAAGTATCGCCCTATATATTGAGATTCGATACGGTATACCACGGTATATCATATTGTAGCGGATATTATGACTTTCTAAATATTTTTTTAGATATGATAAGTAATATAATATATAAAATAAGTAAAATATACAATATCTACAACAATTTTCCCCACCCCTAGTTGGAACCGCAGAGGACCGGATTTTGCCTGCCTAAACTGAGACGAGACTTTTGTTGCAATATTCGATTAAAATAAATCAATTCTATCACGTCGGAGGCGGAGATTGTACATAAATTTTAACTCAGGCGATTTACGGAGTGATTTTGAGATGAGAGTTTTCGCGGCGATAGCTGGGCGCGGGAGGTGCAGCACCAGAAGCGAAAAGTCGAGGATTTGATGACCAAAGGCATCGAGTCATCTGCTTATAAGAAACATTCCCGGCACTTGGCCCTAGCAATGCCTAGAGGGTGTTTGGCTGTGCTTATAAGCTCCCCAAAGTTCACCCTCTTACTAAATCTCATTTTGAATTCATTTATTCAAAGAGTAAATATCCCAGATTATTCGTTTTATTTTTGGAAATTTAATGTCTGAAATTAAAACTATTTTGCGAATGATTTTTTATTCTTCAACAAAGTTACATTGTTTACACATTGAGAGCTGAAGGAATTAAGATTGATAAAAGTATATTGGTTCCAAAAAAAGCCTAAAAAACTGTGATTTTGGGTACAGACGCATGTGAGGGGCTCACGCCATCGAGCTGCTGAGCTGAGGCGTAAAAATAGAGAATTGGCTAAGCAAGAAGAAGTTAAGAAACGATTAGCGTTTTCGGATTGTGTTAGCTCTAAAGCTCCTGCCAGTAGTGCAACGAAGTAGTTGAAATCAACCAGAAAACCCTTGATTGAGCGAGCACGAAAGGCTTTATTGGAAGAACTTCCGCCGAAGTTAGTCTTCCGGAGGTGAAACCCCCAGTTGCTAGTATGGGGATGCCGTTTGTTACAAATAATGGCAGCAATTCTGATCACATCGGAGTTGTTAGAGAGGTGCAGGTTTGCAGCCATTGAATTATTGACTACGCCAAGAGAGGGAACTCAAGTTCACGGCTGCTGGCTGGAAACGTGATTGCCATGGTAGATGGTTCAAGGATGAAAATGTTGGTTCTTTTATTTGGCTGAAGCTTGTTGTTATAATATTTGGGTTTACATTTCAGTTCGGATTTACATAGTTGTTCATTGTAAGATTTTGGTGAAGATGACCGCTAATTGTAGACTGTTTGATGCATCATTTGGTCCGCAGGTCAAATTTGATTCTGGTGAAGAAGATCCGAACATTGTCTTAAACGAGACCACTTGATTTAAGCTGTATCAGGTTTGGAGATTTCTGATTCTTTAAGATGATTGTATTGTTGTTCAAAGGGTATGCAT
The DNA here is from genome assembly GCA_036937905.1 of Salvia rosmarinus. NCBI lineage: Eukaryota > Viridiplantae > Streptophyta > Magnoliopsida > Lamiales > Lamiaceae > Salvia > Salvia rosmarinus. The sequence goes on along the minus strand of CM072815.1, from coordinate 81,458,781 downwards.
GCCTAGCAGGAATAACAGCTCAAAAGTGTTCATTTGAACTTGTAAGATTCTTTTTCTAATCATTATTGAGGATGTAGAATGAGGACTGGCATCGAAAGTCTCTGAGATGCTGAGGGAAGAGTGATATATGATTTGCTTGATTTGGTATAAATTCTGGAGTAGTTTTTGGATAGTTAGAAATGATGTATGTTGTCCGAAAACCATGATGACTTTCCTCCCTTTCTTGGTTATATGTGCCTGAATCAGTTGTTCATCTTTGAAAACCATGCTGCTTTCCTACCTTACAGGCATGCAATAGATCTGACCTTCTTCTGCCTTTAGGAACAACTGACTTTGTTATCTCTTGCAGAGTAGAGTCTATTTTAGGTACAGAAAAGTTGTAAAATTCAGCGTGAGACTCTTGTTATCTCTTGCATTTGTTCTGAATGATTGATACTCTGCTATCTGTTGTGTAGGCGCTTTCCATCACCCAATAAACTGGCAATCCTCCATCTTAACGCCGAGTTGGATCATCTTTCTGTGGAGCTAGTCATGTAGCTTGTGGCATTTGTATTATCAACACGCAAGTATGGTGAGAAATGTGTTAAACTGAAATATGGAGAGGGATTTCATATTTGTGGGCGAGTAAAGGAGTTTGTGATATTTTGGAATGGTGGTCAAAGGCAAATTGATGGCATGAGAGAACTAGCGGGCTATTTCTTCATTGATGTATACTTTTCCAAAGAGGGTGACCACTCTTGGTGGATTCAACGTGTAGTCGATTGATTCATTGCTTTCACAACTTTTTTTGTTCTTTTTTCTTTTTCTTGGATACTGACAGAATTATCTTGTGAAAGCTATGTTGAAATTGGAGCACTAAATTTATTAGAGGCAACGAAATTGAAAATTTTATTTTACAGCTCTTGATATAAACCTTACTACCACTCTCTGTTGTGAATGGTGATATTGCTCAATTCATCATCTCTTCTGCTGCATAACGTGTGCTATTAATTCTTTTACTCTTTGTTCTTTTTTTTTTCTTTTTGTTGTTTTTTTTTGGGGCTTGTCTTTGCAATGCTGTTTCGCTGGACAAAATCTAGTTAGGATCAAAACATAATCAGACATAATACAAATAGGTCATCAATTATTAAGAATGTAATTAGATATGAATAATTCAAATCTTGAGTCTTCTTACCATGAGGTGATCCCACAAGTATAAATATCCAAAATGAGTGTGTCGTTTGTATATATAGAAGTGCATGTACGTACATATAGTTTATATTTTAATAACCTTCGATATTTATTTTATTTTATTTTGTCAACACTTTTCATATATTGAACAACGTCGTAACTCGTGTGTGGTAACTTCCACCGTATAATGGGTTTTAGGATTACTATACAACTCCTCTCCAATCCACCTAGCTTTTGTGATATGACTATTTTACGATAGGTTAGTGCGGTCTAACCATAGATATCAACGAAGTTACAAATATGTTATTTGTTGAGAATCTAGTACCGAAACAATGAATGATTAGATTTTAAAATCAACTGAAAAGATATTCAAAAAGTCTTATCTACTCAATGATAATCATCTGATGTTTTGTCTATAGTTAGCTTACTTGTTAGAAAGCTGAATGTTTGCTTAAGATAAGTCTTTGTCCGAGAAGGAATCAAGTCAAGATGTTCAAGGAGGAACGAACTCGCATTTAACCCTACTCAACTCACTAGAGGTCACACCTCAAGCTCAAGAAGCAAGATGGAGTCAACGAAGTCAGAAGCAACAAACAACGAGCTCAATGCGTGATCCAGAAAACATCAAATAACAAGGGAAATATATCAGTCTGAAGGAAGTCAGAAAAGATGAATATAGCGACGAGACTCGGTAAGTCTGATGAGATCAGAGGAGCTGATGATCGCTATGTTCAGTGAGTCTCAATCACATGGACAAAAGGTTATCTGATCCTGAAGGACTCCAAGATCCAAATGGAGCTCGTGAGGTGATCTAGAGTCACCACAACCTTGTCGACCGAATGCTAAAATATCGAAACCAATAGAAGTAGTATGGGATGATATGGACTCATCTAAAGATGGACGCCGATGGTTAAGAGTCGATATTCGCAAACGCTAAAAGCCTTTATCTTGACTCACAAAAAGCGCAAGACGACAAACCCAATAGTCGTATTTGTCAGAAAGAGTTTGAAATTCAAAAGACTCATTTTCCAACGGCTAGTTTTAAATCCATACTTCTATAAATACGAGAGCTTTTTAGTTGGAATAAGTGGCAAATACAAGCAAGAGAAAACTTTAGCAAAAACACCAATGAATGTTTGGTTGTCTTGTGCTCCAACTTTTGGTTCCAACTCAAAAGATTTGGACAAAAATTTATTCTTCCAATGTTAATGGTTTCACCATTTCGTCTATGGTGAAACTACATTGGTCCAGTTTCTCTTTTATTTAAATTACTCATTCATGTAAAATCTGTAATAGAGCTTAAATGAGTATTGTCTACTTTTACTCATGTTCTTCATTGTAACGGCACACTCAATTTTAGTTGAAAACGTAAACTTTAATCAAGTTCAACAGAGGACGGAGGTTAAGGTCAAGCCGTGAGTCGACATCACGCCAGAATTCCGAAAGCAATAATGGCATAATAGCCCCAAGGTGAACGAGGTGAAAGTGAAAGTGATAGGTCCCGGTCTTATAACCATGAACAGATGATCTCAAGTTGCGTGGCATGAATACTAAATTCATTGAAAGTGGAGGTTTCGCATAACATTGGGGAAATATCCAATGCGAGCTCTCATGTTTAACGTAAATAATTATGAATATGCTACTTATTTTCTTTTTCGTCGTCATATCCTAATATATTTCACAAGGATTTTCTTATTAAACATAAGGTAACAAATTTCTTTATCAAACAATATCAAATTCTTCAATCAATCAATTCACAATAACATTGAAAATAATACTTTAGTAATTAAATTACCTATAAACTAATAAAATATGTAATAAATAATTAAGTATTGATAAAATACGGATAAATAGGTCGATTCATAAAGAAAATGTGGTTTTGACATGGTGCAAATAAAATATTAGATAATTAAAGATAATATTTCAAAACCAAATAATAATAAAAACATTGCTCAAATTATAATATTTGAAACAGTTAATGTATTTTACAATATTTAGCCGATTATAATTTAAGCCTTCTTTTTGGAGTTGAGGAAGGATTAGAAATTGAACTCCGACCTCCCACCCTTAAACGAAAAAGGAATAGATGATGAATAACACTAGACTGTACATCGATTGTAGAGTGGCCATCGTGAAAATATGGAAATACTATATTGATTGTATAAAATTATTATAATAAATATAGTACTCTATATCTACTAAATTAATTACTTTTTTTTTTGGATGATTTACTAAAAAGTTTACTTTCCTCTTATGGACATAAACCTCATATAAATCTTCTAACTTTTTCCTTATACTATCCACTTATTTACAAAAACTAATATGACCATCTTTTAATTTATTTAACAATTTATTTTTATCCATTACTCCTTATAATTATGGGTCATTTTCTCCACTATATTTATATTTATTATAATTTAGTAAAACTTTGTATCATTAAAGTTGTAAACAAATTTCATGAAGGGAATGAATATTTAATTTATAACTTTATAGATTAAGTGCAATTTTTTCCGTTCTTGCAATAATTAAATTTTCACGCAATCCAATTCATATCGATTACAATTTAAGATTATCTTAAGTCGGAAATGACGTTTACTGAAATTAATTTGCAAGGGGTAAGAAAAAAAGCAGTTGTACATACGTGGCAGCCTCCAATTCGATATTTATAGTTTGTATTCAAACTAACTGTTTAAAGAAAGATACTTCTAAATTGCGTGTTTGATCTAATTGCTGACACATTTGGTGATTTAGTGACAGGAATCTACTTGATATTATATGTTGGGAGCGCAACTTAAATGCCCAATTATGAATAAAAGTTTACCATCAATATCCATTTCAAAATTTTCTACCACATATACCCATTTCATTTATTTATCAGTAGTTTTTCCAAAAGTGCAAAGGACGTTTATTGATGTGAGGATGATCTTTTCATTCATTAGAATCATGCACATTCAAACAAAATAAGCATTTTTGACTTGAAAATTTGGTTGGCATTTAATAGTTTTTCACGGTTTCTTTGATAAAACAAAATTTGTGCGTAAAAATTTCACTTTCCTTCCAGAAAAATTTCAAAATTTTAGAAGTTTGCTTAGCCCGAAAAACCCACCTGCTCCCTGAAGTGAAGAACCCATTTCAAAATTTTTAGAAGTTTGGCTTAGCTCAAAAACCCATTCCTGCTCCCGTGAAGTGAAGAACCCATTACCGTCGTGGTGAAGTTAAGCGTGAAGTGTTACCACCGAATCATTTTGAGGTAATTTAATTTCCTTACGAAACAACGAATTGTTTCAATATATACATATTAATCGTTGTTTCCTACTTTCTCCTAATAATTATGTATTAACTCAATTTTCTAATAATTAGGTTTTGCTTATTCGAATCAAGAAAGTGAGAATATTTGGTTGCTTATTCGAATCGAGCGAGAATATTTGGTATGTTTTATGTTTTCGCATATTATTTGGAATAAATATAGTTATGCGATTTTGCATTTTTGTTTTGATATGTTAAGATGATTTTGATGATTTTGATTTTGTAAGATTATAATAATGTTTAGGAAATATAGGAAATATTTTGTTGTTATTCGTTGTTTCGATCGAATTCACCTACTTTCCGATCGGTGAAGCTTTTCTCCCACGACCGAGAGAAGCCTTCACCGATCGGAAAGAGGTGATCGATCGAAACAACGAATTGTTTCAATATATTTGTTGTCTCCGATCGGAAAGTAGGTGAATTAAAATTGAATTATTTGTTAGAATACTGATCTTTCGATCGACGGTGAAGGCTTCTCCTCCGAACGGAGAAGCCTTCACCGATCGGAAAGTTCAATTGGTCGATCGAGACAACAAATTAATTAGTTATTAATATTTAGTTATTAATGAATTATTTAATTTTCTAATTATTAGTTATTAATTGAAATTATTAATCAATTTTGTATAATTGAAGTTATTAATTATTAGTTATTAATTGAAGTTATTAATTGAAATTATTAATTGAATTTTGTATAATTAGTTGTTAATTATTAGTTATTAATTGAAATAATTATTAGTTATTAATTGAAATTATTAATTGAATTTTGTAATGATGCGTATTATTTTCAAGGCAATATGTCGATTTACCTAAGATGTTTTCGTGTGAACCCTTAGTATGTTTACCTTAAATATATTTTGTAATTGAGATCGATAAATGTTGGTAGATGTGATTGAATAATATGATTGTGATTGTATATGATTGCATATGAGTAGTGAATTATGTTATTGAGATCGATAAATGTTGGAAAATGTTATCAATAATATGATTGTATATAATTGAATATGAATTATGTTATCGAGTATGTTAATATTGTTTATGGCTCAGATGTTTTCTAGATATCTGCTTTGGAATATGATCAATAAATAGCTTTATGGTATATGATTGAATAATATTTCATTTATGGTTTAGAATGGTTAAATTGTATTATTAAGTTATGGCCGCTTTTGATAGGTGATTTGTAGTTCTAATTATTTTTATATTTGTATGATAGGATGTTTATTGATGTGAATTATATTCAAATGAAATAATTATCAGTAGTAGTTTGTTGGTTTGTCAGACGTTGTGTAATATGTGACATTGATATAATTGTAGGTCGATCCTGTTTTTTGAGGCCTACCACGATAAATGTGGTGGCGGATGTAAAGACTTATTATAGACCGATTATTTTAAATATATTAAGAATGTCTTGCTAGATAAGGCATACAAGAGTTGGTAGATATGTTTAGGGGTTGCTTTGGTCATCCGATTGATCGACCCTGCCTAAGTCTAGTTTTTTTCGCACCATTTAGTCTCCCGCCGACAGAGCCCACGATCCCGAGATGTATTTTTCATCAATGGAAGATATATATGTTTTTCGATTAAAGATTATGCTCTAGCCACCGCCCGCATTGGGTCATCATCATTTGATCCCACACTGACTACGACTGAGCGACGCTGAGGTCTATAGCCTTTTATGGGGCACAGATTACATTACGTAATCTAGTAGATAGATTTTATAGTAATGGTTTTAGTGATGATGTAGATCTTCGCCACTATTTACGCGTGGCCCACGTTATTACCTCTATGGGTTCGTATTTGGATACGATACGGGAAGATAATAGCTGATTGGGTTTGGGCATTGGTCGACGATCCGAGGCGCTTTGCCGATTTCCTGTGGGCCCACAGCTACTGTGATCTTGAGATATTATACGACGCAGTTGTCAACCTAATGCTCAATACCACTTTTACGACCACCGGGCACTATATGCTTGGTCACCGAGATCATACCAGCTGGGAAGTATAGCTGGACGACATCAATCCCACAACAGATCCGAGAGTGTTGAGGTGGAAGTTCAAGAGTAGGATTTCACCGCAGCTTTTATACCACTTTTGAGCAAGAGGTATCAATTTTATTATAATTTTAAATCATGTATGAGGTATTGTATTTATTAGAATATTAAATAACATCTTTCAATTTATCAGAGGTCGGTTATCATCTCACATCCATCGAGCCGACTCATTCGAGGTTAGCACCGCCATCGGGTGTCTGCCTCACACCCTCTCCACCTGTGTGACTTTTGTTATACCACAAATCCTTCGGCGGAGGGACTACGCCCCTCTCGTCAGGCGTGTCTCATCCACCTCCTGGATGAGCCTCGACGAGACGCCGAGTTCGGCGGAGGCTCCACGCTTGTTGAGGATCCCGATCTTCGTGGTCTCCATCGAGCAGCCTCGAGCCTTCACCTTCGATACCCACCCGAGGACATCGCCGGTTGGGTTCGCTGAGGTTCCGTTGTTGACGAGCCGCACGCCATATGTGGATAGCCGCCCATCCGCTGAGAGACGGATACGGGAAGATGCACTGTGAGGCAGCTTCATCGAGCAAAGGTGGTCAGCACCTGTATGCCTTAGTTCCGCCGATCGCCGCTGGATTCTGTGAATCTATCCGGAATCTGTCCGGAGGGAGGACAGAGCAAAGGCGACGCATGGAGAGGTCTATCAAGACAAATTTATTCCAAAGATAAAGAAGTGGTTTGAAAACCTCTTAGAGAAGAGTCGATGTGGTTGCACACATAGGGATGATACGGCCCACATGCACCTCATGTCCCACTTCATCCGACGACGACGACGACGAGAGGTGAAGATCGTGAGACCACATCACCGCCACCCGATGTCCTCGAGACAAGGGGGATATTGAGCCTACCGAGGCAAGACCGCATCGCCCCAGGATACCCTCCCCGCTACTCTCACTGCATCCATGGTACCGCCCCGAACTACATCTCATCATTCCATGACGGGACCGACCTATTTAGTGATCCGACGCCTCAGACGCCGCGAGGCGCACTTTCGAGTCTGCAGCAGCAGCTGGAGGAATGTAACTATTAAGTCTCATATTCGCGCTTATAATATTTCATTATATTTGTTATGTTTTCATTTTCTAAATTAAATGTTTGTAGTTCGATCCGAGAGGTGAACGGGCACGAGACCTTCTATCAGAATGAGGTCACCATACGTGAATAGCCCGATGCCACGCCCATTATCCGATGATACATTGGTAAATTACCGCTTTTGAACACAAATAAGGCAATGGTGGTTGTTCGGTACCGATCGACAAGTCCAGTTGCATTTTTCGTGAATATCGAAAATCCGCAGAGGCGCTTTGATGTTCGGCACGCTTTTATACAATATGCTTCGCTTTTTTAAGTACATCTACTTATATCGATATGTATCCCTAAAATAATTTTGCAGTGTCGTCGATCTATTCATGGTGTATTTGAGGACGAGACTCATGCCGGATCGACTTATTGGACGGGGTGGATTATCAAAACACAATCATCCTCGATACTAGTTTTTTCGTAAGTCTTTAATACAATCAATATATAGTATATATGTGTAGTATCTCTAATTAATTAATTTTCAATGTCAATAGATGTTTTGCAAAATTCATGGTCCGAGGTACACGCAATCCTTGATCCTACATTCAAGACCGCGTGAGGCACCATTGATCATGACCCCGAGAGCATTGCTTCTACATGGCAGCCACCATCGCATCGATAGCAGCTTGTCCTCGCATGGCGGGTTATACATCATGGTTACGTACACGCAGTAACCTTATTTAATACAATAAATATTAATTTATCTAAATGGTTACGTGTCCTTGTTTATTTTATCTAAATATTAACTTTATAGATCATTATCCTCGCGCCATCGAGCGGGCGCTTCGTGATAGTACGCGTGATATGCACTCGTCATTGCGGTCGCTTCGACTCGCGATTTGGAGGATGGACCAGATCAAGTGGATGCGAGGATGATGGACTTCGTGTGCCCCGACTAGATTATTGCGGCCGCTTTTTCTCTTCACTAGATGGTTCGAGGCTAACTCCCACCGATACCACCATGGAATAATGATGCGGTTATTACACGAGCCGCTTCTTCGAGGTATTTCACTGTGAAGACGATTTCGTTGATGGTCCATTTTGCGTACGATCGTGGAACGCCTTATTTCGGTTCACCGAGCATCGAATGGGGTATGTCTAATGTTGTAGCATATAGACATAAAGTAGGTGGAAATATATATGAGATATGTGATCCATATAAGAAGTTTAGATAAGAGGAAGATAAGATAAGAGGTAGAAATTAGCATGTACTAGTATATCGTATGTATTTGTATATTGGTATGTATCGTATATCGATGCAAATGGATGTTCATATTATTTATCGAATATTTGATTTTATCGTGTTAGTGATATTTTTGTTCAGATTAGAGGTCGTGACCTCTATGTATATGTTGTGGAGGCCGCGACCTTTCAGATATTGCTTGTTGTGGCTATTGCTTGTTGTTGGCTATTTGTCGAGCGCAGTGGCTTATCCATATTTTAGAGGTTATGTCGCCGCTTTTTACATGTATATTAACCGAATGTTGTATATTACATGTATAGTTTGTAAGTTTAATAGTTTTGTCGAATTTGCAATTAACCGAATAGGGATGAATTGGATTCAATTAACCGAATTTGCAATTAACCGAATTTGTCGATTAGGGGATTGCACGGGCGCACGATCGCAGTATGGTACACGGTCGCGCACGACGCGCACGATCGCGCACGAGGGCACACGCCCGCACGATCATCGCACGCCCGCACGATCGCAGATCGCGCACCATCGCACGCACACGATCGCAGTACACGGTCGCACGACGACGCACGATCGCACGGCGCGTACCGCACGCCCGCGTACCGCCGCACGGGCACACGCCTGCACGCATCGCACCACCGTACCGTGCACGCATCGCACTGCACCCCCGCACCCCGCACTGCACGCCGTACCGCACGCCGTACCCTCAAGCAGTACGTAATTTTACGCTTAAAATGAGAAGTTGGTACAAAATTTCGTAACACTAGTTAAATATAAGCAACTCTATGAACCACCATCAATAGTGTGGCCTTTAGTCGGGTCGTCATCGAATCTTTCTCTTCATCACACGACGCCTTCCTCTTTCATTACTTTGAAATTATTTTCCTGTGTTTTTATACAATCCTTAATCGCTTTCATGAGCCCGAAATGAGGTAAAAGTTTCCTTCCGTCCTATTTTTTTTTGTTTCATTTTCTTTTGATACTTTTGTTTGTTTGTTTGAATAGAGTGAAAACTTTGATTTTCACAGTAGTTTTTAGAACCGATGGAGTGCTAGTATGTGATTTCGTTGCTTATTTTATCTACATCGACGGATGCATGTTAGTGCCGATTCTCGCTTCCTTCTCGCCTGCCGAGATCGCTTTATTCATTTCTCCGATAGACTATCTTATCGATTGCGCCGCTTGCTTGATAGGTTAAAGTGTATGTTTAACGATTCACTTAACATTGACCGCACGATCGCAGCACTCCCGTACCCCGCCGCACTCCCCGCACCTCGCACGCCCGTACCCCGTGAATCCAACATAATCCAACATAATCCAACAAAACCAACATAATCCAACTAAAACCAACAACAATCCAACCGAATCCCCTAATTCAACAAAACCAACATAATCCAACAAAACCAACAACAATCCAACCAATCCCCTAATTCAACAAAACCAACAATATTCAACAAAATCCAACATAATCCAACAAAACTAACAATATTCAACCAAATCCAACATAATTCAACAAAATCCAAAACAACGAAATCTAACAATTTTCCGTCATTGTCAGATGTTTTTTCTAGGTCAATTCAATTCAATTCAATTTGATTAAGTTAAAATAATAATAATGTTAATAATATCTTTACATGAATGTTTTCATTACAATGTCACTGCCTCTCGGATAAGTAAGGACACTTCCGACGCTGATGAGATTCATTACCACACAAGCTACATGTCCGTAGTGCACCACTTCTACTACTCGATCCCACTTCGCTGGATGACGATATCGACCCACTTTCGCGCCCCACCGACGGACTCTATTAGGAGGCATAACCGTAATTCCAAAGAACATTCGGAGGAATACCCAAGTAGATCGTGGTCGAACAGATTGATCCGATACGAGTATGCTTCGCTAGCTTTGCGTAATGGTAGTACCTCACATAGTTAGATATATGGTGACCTTTATGACTAAAAATTTATATAATCAATTATATGTAAGTGAAATCAATTTGATCAAAAAATTAACATAATTAAACTTAAATTGCATCATATAGTCAGAATAAAGACGAGAACACCAGATCATATCCATGTCCCACTCCAAACACGCACACGATTGCGTATTGAGATCGACTCAATGTTTTGCTCCGTGCCGACTTTGAAAGTGGAGTCCATGAGGGCACTACATCGATCCGCGTGATAGTTCCATCGATACCATCATCTTACGCGCTGCTTCGTGGGTCAATTCACCGCGCACTTTGTCGCTTCATGTCTCTCATCGAACCATTTTTCAGAATGTGACGGATTGCCTCAATCATTGAGCAAATTGGCAATCGCTCAGCCCACAATATTCGAGAATCGAATGATTCGCAATGTTCGATGTCATAAACCGTAGCGCCTAACGGGCATCGTGATTCAGCCCACTCGCACTCCAACCTCCACCAACTGGTATATGCGCCACTACCATCGGCCTTCACGGAGACTTTAACATAGCCATCGCTTCAAAGTGTGCATCTTGCACGCATAAGCGCTTTCAAATAACTTATGGATGGTTGCCCAAACGGGTGATTTTTTTCACAGATGGTAGTAGCATAACCGTGTGTCGCATCGTGGGTACACACTCGACCGCTGCTCATTATAATCGACACGGGCATCTCAAACAATCAACATCTCGGATTTGATCCATAAGCACTTGTAGTCGAGATGTAAACCAAGTCCATGAGACATCATTCTCGATCGACCAATTCCATAAGCTAATGGAAAACTTGCTCGCTGTCGCCCTTTGTCACGGCAACGAATAATACGCCTTTATTATGCCCTTCGCGCGCATCGTCGACTACAATCACGGGTCTGAGGCACAATGTGTACGCCTAACTGCATGAACCGAGGGCTTACAAAGAGGCGACGGAACCACCATCCGATCCAATATCCAAGTCACCATCGAACCGGATTGCTCATCCGTAACATATGCGATAACCTCGTAGTAGCTGAAATGATTCTTCATGTCCACCGATATCATCTCGATCGCCTATTACGGGCTCGCATTGCACATCGTATGTAACGTGTACACCGTACTCGCCGCAAATCACCCATAATGGACCTCGCTTTAGCACTTCACCGCCTTCGCAGATTTTTCGTGATATGTATGCCGCAATTACACGGCATTAACCTTCCTTACTCCGATATTCACTAGTTTCGCGCAAGTATGTATAGCATCAAACTTATGGACAAACCAAAATCCACCTCACGCGATGCACGTAGTAGAAAAGGACACCGATTATGATATCGACATTTGAATGTAATCCTCGAATTATCGGATCGAGGAATAACAAATTTACCGACGCTCCAAATGCCATAGCCCCACGGATATCTTCGCTCACCCTTGTTGTCGAAGATGGAACCTTCGCCACCATCGGGTTCGGAACCGAGTCCAGAGGACGAGCAAAGAGATTAATCAAGCATCATGAGGAATAACAGGACCAGCCAGCTTGCTCATCTCCTCAACTTCTTCCTCGCTCTAGCCTCCCACGCGTTTTGCGTGTTACTCGCATAATCGTAGATAAGCTTCCGAATCCACCCTCTCGACGGATCCATGCGCCAAACTCTACAAATGAGCCATAGCTCACCAAAGGCATCACGATCTTCTTCCTCTTCATCCGACTGCTTCATCTTCTTCTTCTTCAACGTAGTCGCCGCCATCGCCGCCCTCAACAAGTGTATCACCGTTGTGGTTGCAAGATATGTGGGAAATGTAATTCTCGGATGGATCCATGTGTTATGCATATATTGAGACGTATCAAGATCAAACCAATCGATGATGTAAATTGTTGTGTCAACGACGATCGAACGATATGTTTTGGGAAGTGTAGTCATATGTTGACGAGGATGGTATCTCAAACGAAGGTCTATATAGTTCTTGTCCGATTGGGACGTGTCGGCATCGCGAGTCACATAGACCGCTGGGCATCATGAGCCAATCGAAAAGTTGATCATCATTACTCAAAAGTAATTTGATAATTCTACCACCCGAGATCTCGATAGATAATGCATTGGTAGGTTGTACTCAACTAATTTCCCAACATAATTTCATTAATCATCTCTATGAACTCCCACAAAATTACATTGTCCATTCGAACAAAGGCATTTGATCGATACCCGCCAATGTAACATAAAGAATGATCCCACCGCCTCCATATCGAACAATAATGCTCTTCCATCCCGACATCTATAACAAATACAAGATTACATTAATGTAAATATACGCCTTAATATGATTTTTCTAATGTACAAAACAAATATACATTCTAATCAAATATACAAATAAGAAAAAATAGCAATCTAATTAAATAAATAAAGTATCTAATAAACTAATTATGTCGGCACTTATCTAAACGAATTATCCAATAATTATATCCAATTATCTAAACGAATTATGCAATAATTATAAATAGCGTAAACAATCGAATTATCTAAACAAATAAGCAAAACAAATGTAAACAAAATTAACAATAATTAATGTAAACAAAATTAACAATAATTAATCTAAACAAATTTAACAATAATAAATCTAAATAAAACTAACAATAAGAAATCTAATATCATAAACAACAATAATTCAAGATTATCCTAATTGATTTCATTTAAATTAATTTCGTGGATTATCCTAATTGATTTCATTTAAAATTAAAACAACAAATAATTCAAGATTATCCTAATTGATTTCATTTAAAATTAATTTCGTGGATTATCCTAATTGATTTCATTTAAAATTAAAATTAAGGAATTGGTCTAACGGAGAAGGATTTTAACTTAATTTAATTAAAGTATGAATTAATTAGTTATTTACATTATAATTAATTACTATATTCATCCTAATTGAAAACTTAAGATAAGTACACTAAAATTATCCTAATTGAAAAGACTTATATGATAAGTTCATTTAATATTAATTTCTAAAACTAAAAATCTATCTCCTGTCGAACACATTGATGTCTCCTACGATATTTCCTTGTTTTCAATCGACCGAGACATCAATTAATAACTAATTAATAATTAGTATTAAATTCAATTGACAATCAAGATTTATCGACCGGATACATCAATTAATAACTAATTAATAATTAGTATTAAATTCAATTGACACTGAAGATTCTACGACCCACGACCGAATCATGATTAAATAAGTTGTTTTTATTATAATTCTTCTTTCCCATCGAATCAATCAAAAATAATTTAAACGAAAATCCATCTCCTACGATGATTCCATGATTCCTACGACCGAATCATGGTATCATCGACCGAGAGATGGATTTTACATTTAAATTATTTTTTTTGTAAAAACCATGATTAAATGATTTAACTATTATATATAATAATTATGCAATTAATTTAATTATGCTATTATACCGATCGAATCAATCAAAAATAATTTAAACGTAAAATCCATCTCTCCTACGATGATTCCATGATTCCTACGACCGAATCATGGTATCATCGACCGAGAGATGGATTTTTACATTTAAATTATTTTTTTTTGTAAAACCATGATTAAATGATTTAACTATTATATATAATGAATTATGCAATTAATTTAATTATGCTATTATACCGATCGAATCAATCAAAAATAATTTAAACGTAAAATCCATCTCCCGTCGATGATTCCATGATTCCTACGACCGGAATCATGGTATCATCGACCGAGAGATGGATTTTACATTTAAATTATTTTTTTTGTAAAAACCATGATTAAATGATTTAACTATTATATATACTAATTATGCAATTAATTTAATTATGCTATTATAAAACATCTAATTTCACCTAAACGAATTATATCCAATTATATATACTAATTATGCAATAATTATCTAAACGAATTCTATCCAATTATGTATACTAATTATGCAATAAATTCAAAACACTAAACTAATTATCCAATTAATTTAATTATCCAATTAATTTAATTATGTAGATGAATTATATAAATTATGCAATAAATTCAAAACACTAAACTAATTATCCAATTAATTTAATTATCTAAACGCAATAATTTATCCATACCAATAAACAATAATAAATCTAAACTAAATTAACAATAATAAATCTAAACACAAATTAATATCATAAACAACAATAAATTCAAAACATGTGTCTAAAATAAATAAAATTTGAATAACTTACTTGTTGAGACATAGTCGCTTGTTTCGATTGAAGAAATAAATTTGAAAATTTTGAATATAAAATCGAAATGAACGAATCTAAAATTAGATGAGCAAGAGCAAGAGCAATTGGTTGGATTTGTATTTGTTACGATCGATTGTATAAATAGAGAGAATTGGTTCAATTATTGGTGGTCAAATCTTTGTTCAAAGAATTTTTCCGCAATTTTTCAAAGATTTATTTGTCTTCTTCAATTTTTCTCGCAATTTTAGTCGTAGTTTTACTTTTCAGAGTACTATTTTGTACAAGATTAATTAATATCAGAATATTAAGGATAATTTCATTATTAAATATTTCAAAATTAATAAGTTGTGAGTTGTGTAAGTGGATGAAAAGAAATTAATATTTTATTAAAAGATTGGGTTAAATTAGATTGAATATAAATATTAATTTAAATATCATACATTCAATTTAAATTAATTAGTATTAAATTAATTTGATATATCTTGTTTTCTATTCGAAAATGGCTGATTCCGGTCGATCTTTTATGTTTCCTACGATCGGATACATGAATAAATAATTTGTATTAATTTCATCGCAAAATTGAAGTTTTGTCGATAATTCTCTCTCCTACGACCATTTTATGTTTCCTACGATATGAGATAGGAATTAATTAAAATTGTTATTTTCATTTTAAAAATTCAAATTCTACGATGAAATCCAAAATTCTGGCCGATGATTCCTTGATTCCTACGACCGAAACAAGGAATTGTCTAATCGAATTTTGGATTTTTTGTTAATTAATTTTTGATTCATTTATGTTTTTTTATTTAAAAAACATGATTCGCTTATTTAATTATTTTTTCTCACACTTTTAACATGATTAAGATATATAAAAAACATGATATAAAAAAACATGATTCGAAAATAATTTCGCAATATATCGAAGTAATTTAACGAGTCGTTATAATAATATCAAGATACAAAGACTCAATAGATAAATAATTTCGATACACTGTATCAATCATTTATTGATTCACTTTTGTAAAAGTATGTACTTGTATATATTTCCTTATATGTTTCAGTTATAGTCAATTTCACATCAAGCTAACATTTTGTATCAAGAACCTTTCAAAATTTATGAAATTTTCCAATATATAACAACAATTATTTCCATACTACATTTATTTTGTAGATCCTATAAGAGTTATTTATACTTAAATTAAGTACTATATATATATATATATATATATATATATATATATAATATTTTAATTTAAATTTAATTATTATAAAATGATAATATAACGATAACAACTATTAAGAATATAGTGTTTTTATCTCTTCATCCGTGTAGTCCAGAGCAACATATTTTGATTCCATGTTTCTATTATGGCATCGACATAATCTCCATAAACATAATAATCAAGATCAATCGATTGTATATATGATACCTACTTATAAGGTTTGTAGATAAATGATCATAGATAAAAGCCATCAAGATTGCAAAGAGATTCAGATTGTTCTGACATTATATCAAACAAAATGCAAACATAAACCTAGTTTCTGCATTGCTATGAATCTTGTCTCTCTCAATTTGCATTCAAAGATTAACTTACAATAGCTCCATAAAAACAATAAGAACACATACAAACTCAATGTAACGGAGATCTGGACCCGGCGTGTTAGAAGACAATGACTCCGCGAGTGAGCTTGAAGGGCTAAAGAGATATGCTTTGCCCCCTTTTTCCATATTCTTCCTCAGATTTCAATCATACAATTTTTATCTAATTATAACAAAAATTTTCTCAAAAGAATAAATAATAAAAATAACTGTATCAAAAAAAAAACTAAACTAAGAATGCATGATATCATAGGGAGGCACTGATCAGTATTACTTCCAAAAAATATACATAGGAAGATAAATTATAATCAATTTTCTATAGAATGTTGGTCGTTGTTGTAATAATAGGACGAGATATACTATATCTCATAATCCAGAGAACTAAGACAAAATAGCTTATATATATATCTGTCTCATGAAAAATGGCTACATGCATAATCATTTAAATTTCAAATTTCAATTTCGAAATGTAAATTCGTATATAAGAAACTAAATAATGAAAAATAAATTAAAATTGGAAAAGATAACTCTTTTCTAGGGAAACCAAAAGGTTGTATGTGTGTTAAATTTAGCAGCTCTAGGGAGCGATAACCGAATCGAATCAAAATCGAATCGAACCGATGAGTTTCGATCGGTTTAAGATGCGATTCGATTTCGGTTTGATTATTAAAATCAAAACCAAACTTATTTCGGTCGGTCGACGGTTTGGTCAAATGGGATTCGTTCGTTCGATTTGATTCTGTTAAACCGATCGAAAATAGGTATGTGACTAGGGATGACAATGGACCGATCCGACCTGATCTTGCTAGGTTCAAATCTAGATCCATAATTTTTATTTGGGTTCGATCCCATCCGATCAATTGGTTCCAAAAAATTAGATCCAAACCCAATCCATAAGATCCGTAGGATCATGGTCTGTAACCGAATCCACATGTTTTATCTTATAAAATAAATCATAAATCAAATATAATTCACAAGAACACCATAATAATAATAATAATAATCTAAATACATATAATACTATAATAATTATTTAGAAATTCTACAATCATCACTATATAAGAAGATGTTAGTTACAAATTTAATTTTGATTTCATGACAAAGAAATAATATTGTAATAGTAATAGAAGAAAGTACACATATCTTAACAAATAGACCACTCATATACAAAATTTCCTCAAATACAAGGTACAGTTTATAATATTATCGACATACTATCCAATTTCGACTAGAAAGAAAAATAATATAATACACTTATAAATATAAATAAAATTATATATATATATATATTATATGGATCCATGGACCGGATATGGATCTCGTAAATCCGCATCCAGATTTTAAAAGAATGGTCCGGATTCGTCCAGATCCGCTTGATCCAATTTTTGAAGATCCAACTCAAAAATAGATCCTGATCTACTGATCCGACCGGATTCGAGATCTACCGCCATACCTATACGTGATTAATATTATATATATTTCACGATCGACGGTTTGACTACTTGCATTTTGATCAGCTTTCGTTCGATCGAACACATAAGATCGGTTCGGTTCGATCAAAAAATTTAAATCAATTAGATTATCGGTTCGATTTTTAACCGAAACCGACCGTTGCACATCCGTAGGCAGCTCATTTGGGTAGCTAAATGATTTTCCCAAATTTGAGAAATGTTTCTATGAATAACTAAATACTCATTCCGCTTCATCTAAGGTCCATTTTTTCAAGACGATTATTTAGAGAATGATATAAAGTGATAAAAATAGTAGGTCCTACAACTTTTAAAGAGATAATTATTTTATAAAAGGAATATGTCATCTTGGACGAGACAACTCAAAAAGAAATACAGATCATTTTAAGTGGGACGAGAATATGTAAATAATATATGCACGGGAATGGTGACTTTTCGATTTTACTATTGATGGTACAAATACATGATAACTTTGCATAATACAAAGTACTATTTACATGAAAAGAGTTAAATTTGGGAGGGAAAACTATTTTGGGGAAATATATACAAGTACACACTTTTACAAAAGTGTGTACAACCTATATCCATATTTCAAATTTGATACCGTATACCCAAACGCCATTTTTAATATATATCTATCGAGTCTTTGTGCGGTCTTCATGTGAAATCGACATAACATCGATTCAAACATAACAAACACGTGAATCAATAAATGATTATAAATTATTTTCAAAGTATTCGACATTATTATGTTAAATTACTTTATATATTCTCAATCATGTTTTTTATAATCACTTAATCATGTTAAAAGTGTGAGAAAAAATAATTAAATCATCAATCATGTTTTTTAAATAAAAACATAAATGAATCAAAAATTAATTAACAAAAAATCCAAAATTCGGCCGACAATTCCTTGTTTCCTACGACCGAATCAAGGAATCATCGATCAAATTTTGGATTTCATCGACCGAATTTGAATTTTTAAATGAAAATAACAATTTTAATTAATTCCTATCTCCGTCGATCGAAACATAAAAATGGTCAATCGAGAGAGGAATTATCAATCGGAAACTTCAATTTTACGATGAAATTAATACAAATTATTAATTCATGTATCCTGCCGATCGAAACATAAAAAGGTCTAATCGAATCAGCCATTTTTCAATTTAAACAAGATATATCAAATTAATTTAATACTAATTAATTTAAATTGAATGTATGATATTTAAATTAATATTTATATTCAATCTAATTTAACCCAATCTTTAATAAAATATTAATTTTTTCATCCACTTACACAACTCACAACTTATTAATTTTGAAATATTTAATATTGAAATTATCTTAATATTTACAAGATAATTAATACCGTATAAAATAGTACTATTTAAAAGTAAAAGCTACAAACTAAAATTGCGTAAAATTCAAGAAGACAAATAAATGCTTAAAATTGCGTAAAAATTGTCGAACAAAGATTTGACCACCAATAATTGAACCAATTTCTCCTATTTATACAATCGATCGTAATAAATACAAATCCAACCAATTGCTTTTGCTCTTGCTCCTCTAATTTTCGCTCGCTCATTTCGATTTTATATTCAAAATTTTAAATTTATTTCTTCAATCCGTAACCAGCAGCCTATGTCTCAACAAGTAAGTTATTCAATTTTTATTTATTTTCTACACATGTTTTGAATTTATTGTTGTTTATGATATTAATTTGTGTTTAGATTTATTATTGTTAATTTAGTTTAGATTTATTATTGTTTATTGGTATGGATAAATTATTATGCTTAGATAATTAAATTAATTGGATAATTCGCTTAGTGTTTTGAATTTATTGCATAATTTATATAATTCATCTACATAATTAAATTAATTGATAATTAAATTAATTGATAATTGCTTAGTGTTTTGAATTTATTGATAATTCAGATACATAATTGGATATAATTCGCTTAGATAATTATTGCATAATTCAGATATATAATTGGATATAATTCGCTTAGGTGAAATTAGATGTTTTTATAATAGCATAATTAAATTAATTGCATAATTGTGATATATAATAGTTAAATCATTTAATCATGGTTTTTTAATAAAATATTTAACGAAAATCCATCTCTCCTGTCGATGATACCATGATTCCGGTCCGAATCATGGTATCATCGACCGAGAGATGGATTTTACGCTTAAATTATTTTTTGATTGATTCCTACGAGGAAAGAAGAATTATAATAAAACAACTTATTTAATCATGATTTCACGACCGAATCTTCGAATTGTCTAATCGAATCTTCAATTGTCAATTGAATTTAATACTAATTATTAATTAGTTATTAATTGATGTCTCCTACGATTGAAAACAAGGAAATATCGAATTTGAGACATCAATGTGTTCAATCGAGATAGATTTTAGTTTTAGAAATTAATATTAAATGAACTTATCATATAAGTCTTTTCAATTAGGATAATTTTAGTGTACTTATCTTAAGTTTTCAATTAGGATGAATATAGTAATTAATTATAATGTAAATAACTAATTAATTCATACTTTAATTAAATTAAGTTAAAATCCTCTCCTACGACCAATTCCTTAATTTTAATTTTAAATGAAATCAATTAGATAATCCCTGAAATTAATTTTAAATGAAATCAATTAGGATAATCTTCTAATTATTGTTGTTGTTTTAATTTTAAATGAAATCAATTAGATAATCCCCAAATTAATTTTAAATGAAATCAATTAGATAATCTTCTAATTATTGTTGTTTATGATATTAGATTTCTTATTGTTAGTTTTATTTAGATTTATTATTGTTAAATTTGTTTAGATTAATTATTGTTAATTTTGTTTACATTAATTATTGTTAATTTTGTTTACATTTATTTTGCTTATTTGTTTAGATAATTCGATTGTTTCGCTATTTATAATTATTGCATAATTTGTTTAGATAATTGATATAATTATCGATAATTGCTTAGATAAGTGCCTACATAATTCGCTTATTAGATAAGTCCCTTTAATGAATTTATTGTAAAGAGACTTTAATTATTTAATTAGATTGCTATTTTTTCTTATTTGTATATTTGATTAGAATGTATATTTGTTTTGTACATTAGAAAATCATATTAAGATCAGATATTTCGTTAATGTAATCTTGTATTTGTTATAGATGTCTGGATGGAAGAACATTATTGTTCGATATGGAGGCAATGATCCTTCTTTATGTTACATCATGGTATCACCAAATGCCTTTGTTCGAATGGACAATGTAATTATCCTGGAGTTCATAGAGATGATTAATCAAATTATGTGGGAAATTCGCTGAGTACAACCTACCAACCGCATTATCTATCGAGATCCTGAGTGGTAGAATTATCAAATTACTTTTGAGATCGATGATCAACTTTTCGATTGGCTCATGATGCCCAAGCAGAGGTCTATGTGACTCACGATGCCGACACATCCCAATCGGAGCAAGAACTATATAGACCTTCGCTTGAGATACCATCCTCGCCAACATATGACTACACTTCCCAAAACATATCGCTCAATCGCCGACACAAAAATTTACATCATTTGATTGGTTCGACGATACATCTCAATATATGCCGCAACACATGGATCCATCCAGAATTGCTTCCCAACATATGCCGCAACCACAACCGTAATGATACACTTGTTGAGGACAACGATGACGATTTACTACGCTGAAGAAGAAGAAGAAACAGAGTCGACGAAGAGAAGAAGATCGCGAGTTCGCTGAAGTAGCTATGGCTCATTTGTAGAGTTTGACGATGGATCCGCCGAGGGTGGATTCGGAAGCTTCTATCTACGATTATGCGAGTAACACGCAAGAGCACGCAGGAGGCCTAGAGCCGTAAGAAGTTGAGAGACGAGCAACCGCTAGTCCTCGCTATTCCTCATGATGCTTCGCTAATCTTTGCTCGCCCTCCGACTCCTGCCTGCACTCACGAGCCGAGCGAAGGTTCCATCTTCGATGCTAGCGGGCGAATCAAGATATCCGCGGGCGACATTTGGAACGCCAAGTAGAATTTGTTATTCCCATCCGATAATTCGAGGATTACATTCAAATGTCGATATCATAATCGCGTCCTTTTCTACTACGCATCGCAAAGAAGGTGGATTTTGGTTTGTCCGCAAGTTTGATGCTATACATACTGCGCACGTAACCCAGTGAATATCGGAGGAAGGTTAATGCCCGTAATCGCAGCATACATATCACGAAAAATACGCCAAGATGGTGAAGCTAAAGCCGAGGTCCATTATGGCCGATTTGCATGAGAGTACGGTGTACACGCTACATACAAGTAGCAATGCGAGCCCGTAATAGGCGATCGAGATGATATACGGTGGACATGAAGAATCATTTCATTTACTACCGAGTTATCTCGTGATATGTTACGACGAGCAATCCTTGCTCGATGACCGACTGGATATCGATCGATGATCGGTTCCGCCACCCTTTGTCGCCTCGGTTCATGCGATCAAGCACACATCGGCCTCCGACCCGTGATTGTAGTCGACGGCACGCACTGCGGCCGCAATAAAGGCATATTATTCGCGTCGTGACAAAGGACGGCAACGAGCAAGTTTTTCCATTAGCTATGGAATTAGTCCGATCGAGAATGATGTCTCATGGACTTGATTGCCTCGACTCACAACCGCCATGGATCAAATCCAGATGTTGATTGTTTCGATGCCCATGTCAAGATAATGAACGCGGTCAATGTGTTCACCCCGATGCAACGCACGGATTATGCTACTACCATCTCGCTGAAAAAATCATCCCGCTTGGGAAACCATCCGCAGTTATTTCGTAAAGCCGCTTATGCGCACTCAAGATGCACACTTTGAAAAGGCGATGGCTATGTTAAAGTCTCTCGAAGGCCGATGGTAGTGGCGCATATACCAAGTTGGTGGAGGTTGGAGTGCGGTATGGGCTAGATCACGCAAAGGCCGTTAGCGCTACTTTTATGACATCGAACATTGCCGAATCATTCAATTCTCGAATATTGGGCTAGACGATCGCCAATTTGCTCAATGATTGAGGCAATCCGTCACATTACGTAAAAATGGTTCACGAGACATGAAGAAAGAAAGAGGTACGCTGCTGAATCAATTTCAAGCAACGCAGAAGATGATGGTATCAATGGAACTATCACGCAGACACGATGTAGTGCCTCATCGACTCCACTTTCAAAGTCAAGCACGGAAGAAAACATTCGTAGT
Source organism: Salvia rosmarinus (assembly GCA_036937905.1). NCBI lineage: Eukaryota > Viridiplantae > Streptophyta > Magnoliopsida > Lamiales > Lamiaceae > Salvia > Salvia rosmarinus. Next base: position 81,435,479 of record CM072815.1, on the reverse strand, counting down.
CAATCTCAACACGCAATCGTGTGCGTGTTTGGAGGGACATGGATATGATACGTGTTCTCATGTCATTGCAAATATATGGTACTAATTTAAGTTTAATTATGTTAATTTTTTGATCAAATTGATTTCACTTACATATAATTGATTATATAAATTTTTAGTCATAAAGGTCACCATATATCTAACTATGTGTGAGTACTACCATTCTCGCAAAGCTAGCCAAGCATACTCAGACGGATCAATCCTGCTCACCACAGCCTAGTTGGACTGCTCCTCCGTATGTTGCCGAATTACGCTATGCCTCCTAATAGAGTCCGTCAGTCGGCGCCCAAAGTGGGTCGATATCGCCATCCAATGTAAGGATCGAGTAATAGAAGTCGCACCACGGACATGTAGCTTGTGTGGTAATGAATCTCACACGATCGAAGTGTCCTTACTTATCCGTAGACGAGTGACATTGTAATGAAAGAAAACATTCATGTAAAGATATTATTAACATTATTATTATTTTAACTTAATCAAATTGAATTGAATCGACACTACAAAAACATGCTAACAATGACGGAAAACTTTGATCTTCAGTAGTTTTTAGTATTAATGGAGTGTTAGTATGTGGTTTCGCTGTTTATTTTATCTACATCGACGGATGCATGTTAGTGCCGATTCTGCTTCCTTCTCGCCTGCTTTGGAGACCGCTTTGTTCATTTCTCGATAGACTATCTTATCGATTGCGCTGCTTGCTTTATAGGTTAAAGTGTATGTTTAACGATTCACCTAACATCGACTTAAACCCGAGTCCTAAGATTTATGTTTAGTTTGAGATTTACGCTTGATATCTTGTTCTCGATCGATGAGATGTAGATTTTAGAGGCTAAGAAGAAGAACATTTCCATTGAAGGAGATACCAAGTCCAATGGACAACAATATGCCAAATCTCATTGTAGTTTATTCTAGTAAAAATAAATTTAACTCGAATAACGCTCGTTTATTTTTACAGTTATGTAATACTTATTTCATCGAGCTATGATTCTTCAAAACAAAGACACAAATTCATTCAACGATCTTAGCTTCGAAAGTTAACATCGAGTTGTTGTCACGAGGATTAATAACTATCGATAATCAAATATTCGATAAATAATATGAACATCCATTTGCATCCAATATACCAATACATACCAATATACAAATACATACCAATATACCAAGACATGCTAATTTCTACCTCTTCCTCTTCCTCTTCCTCTTCCTCTCTCTCTTCTTATATGGATCACATATCTCATATATTTCCACCTACTTTATGCCTATATGCTACAACATTAGACGCATTCTCATTCGATGCTCTATGAACTGTAAATAAGACGCTCCACAACATGCACGCAAATGGACCATCATCAAATCGCCTTCTCGTCAAATACCCAAGAGGCAATGTGTAATAATCGCATCATTATTCCATGGTGGTATCCGTGGAGTTAGCCTCGAACCATCTAGTGAAGAGAAGAAACGGCCGCAATAATCTAGTCAGCACACGAAGTCCATCATCCTCGCATCCACTTGATCCTCGGTCCATCCTCCAAATACACGAGTCAAACAAGACGCAATGACTGTAGTGTATATCCACGCTGCATTATCGCGAAACGCCGATGACGCAAGGGATAATGATCTATAAAATTAATATTTAGATAAAATAAACAAGGACACGTAACTATTTAGATAAATTAATATTTATCAGATTAAATAAGGTTACCGTGGCACGTAACCATGATGTATAACCCGTCATGCCGAGGACAACTGCTATCCAATGCGCTCGTGGTACGCCATGTAGAAGCAATGCTCTCGTGGTCATGATCAATGGTGCCTCACGGGTCTCTTGAATGTGACTTAAAGCATCATGGTACCCTTTGATCATGAATTTTTGTAAACATCTATTCAACATTGAAAATTAAGTAATTAGAGATACTACATATATACTATATATTGATCAGATTAAAGACTTACTAAAAACTAGTATCAAGGATGATGTGTTTTGATAATCCACCCCATCCAATACGCCGATCCCGATCTAGTCTCATCCTCAAATACATCATGAATAGATCGACGACCGCAAAATTATTTTAGGATACATATCAATATAAGTAGATGTACTTAAAAAAACGAAGCATATTGTATAAACGCATCGAACATCAAAACGCCTCTCCGGCATTTCGATATTCACGAAAATGCAACCGGACTTGTCGATCAAGACTCAACAACCACCATCGCTTTATTTGTGTTCAAGAAACGCCGGTAATTTATCAATATATCATCGGATAATGGACGTGGCATCGGGCTATTCACGATGGTGACCTCATTACAACGAAGGTCTCCGTGTCTGCTCACCCTCCGGATCCCGAACTACAAACATTTAATTTAGAGAAATGAAAACATAACAAATATAATGAAATATTATAAATCACAAATATGAGACTTAATAGTTACCGTTGTTTCAACCGTCACGACGGGCTCGAAAGTCCGCTTCACGACGCTCGAGGCGCCGATCACTAATAGGTCCAATCCCATCATCAATGACGAGACGAGTTCCGTGATCGTACCATGGATCCGCGAGAGAATGGGAGGGTATCACTGGTCGATGCAAGGTCGCCACCGGCTCAATATGTCCACCGCCTCGAGGGACATCTGATCGGGCGTGATGTGGTCCCGATCTTCACCTTCGCCGCCGCTGCCGGACGACGGGATATGAGGTGCATGTGTAGTCAGATCATCCCTGTGTGCAACCACATCGAGTCTTCTAAGAGGTTTTCAAACCACTTTATCTTTGAATAAATTTGTCTTCGATAGACCTCTCGACGCGTCAGATCATCCTCTCCTCCCTCCCTGACAGATTCCTGGATAGATTCCTCGAATCCAACGACGATCGGCGAACTAAGACGCCTGGTGCTCACCACCACCGCCGACGAAGCCTCCTCGGTATGTCTTCTCGTATCCCGCCTCTCAACGTATGGACGGCTATCCACATATGGCCGCAATCATCAACAACCGGAACCTCAACGAACCCAACCGACGATGTCCTCTCGGCCGGGTATCGGCGCGGCGCTCGAGGCTCGCTCGATGAGACCCCGAAGATCGTGATCCTCAACAAACCGTGGAGCCTCCTCGAACTCGACGCTCATTGCCGAGGCTCATCCACCGGAGGTGGACGACACACCACGACTTACAGAAGGGAACTGCTGCCCTCCTCAAAGGATTTGACAGATAACAAAATTCACACCGAGTGAGAGGGTCCGAGATGACACCCAAGAACGGTGCTAACTCGAATGAGTCCTACCGATGGATGTGAGATGATAATCGACCTACAATAAATTGAAAGATGTTATTTAATATTCTAATAAATACAATACTCATACATGATTTAAAATTATAATAAAATTCAATACCCTTGCTCAAAAAGTGATCAGAAGTCGCATGAGAGCCTACTCAACTTCCACTCAACACTCTTGACACGCTGGATTGATGACGTCCCACCTATACTTCCCAAGCTCGGTATGATCTCGAGTGACCAAGCATATAAGGCCCAGATCGTCCGTAAAGTGGTATTGAGATTAGTCGACATCACACGATAATATCTCAATATCTCGTAATCGAGGCCCCCATGGAAATCGGCAAACGCCCGCATCGCCAACCAATGCCCAAACCCAATCGCTATTATCTTCCGATCGCACTCCAAATACGAACCCATGAGGGTAATAACGCAATACACGTAAATAGTGACGTAAGATCTACATCATCACTAAAATCACTACTATAAAATCTATCTACTAGATTACGAATGTAATCTGTGCCCCTCAAAAAGGCTATAGACCTCAACGCTGCTCAAGTCGAGTTCAGTGGATCAAACGACGACGACCCAAATTCGGCGCCATGATCAGAAAGATAATCTTTAATGGAAAACATATATATCTTTCATCGATGAAAAATACATCTCCTGACGCGAGCTCTATCCGACGGGAGACTAAATGTGCAAAGAAAACTAGACTTAGCCCGGAGTCCAATCAATCGACGACCAAAGCAACTCCCCTAAACATATCTACCAACTCTTCGTCGCCTTATCTAGCAAGACATTCTTAATATACTTAAAATAATCATCCTATAATAAGTCTTTACATCCGCCACCACATTTATCGTGTAGGCCTCAAGAAAACAGTGATCGACCCACAATTATATCAATGTCACATATTACACAACGACAACAAACCAACAAACTACTACAATAATTATTTCATTTGTATATAATTCGATCAATAAACATCCTATCATACAAATATAAAAATAATTAGAACTCAATCTCTACAAATCACCTATCAAAAATCGCCATAATTAATAATACAATTTAACTATTCTAAACCATAAATGAAATATTATTCAATCATATACCATAAACGCTATTTATTCAATCATATTCCAAAATGTATATCTCGAAAACATACAAGCCCATAAACAATATTAACATACTAATAACATAATTCAACGATTCATATTCAATTATATACAATCATATTATTCAATAACATTTACCAACATTTATCCAATCTCAATAACATAATTCAACTACTCATATTCAATCAAATACAATCATATTATTCAATCATATCTACCAACATTTATCCAATCTCAATTACAAAATATATTTAAGGTAAACATAACTAAGGGTTCACACTTAAAACATACCCGTAAATGCAAATATATCATTTCAAAATAATACCGATCATTACAAAATTCAATTAATAATTTCAATTAATAACTAATAATTATTTCAATTAATAACTAATAATTAGAAAATTAAATAATTCAATTAATAACTAATTATTAGATTGTTTCACGACCAATTCAACTTTCGATCGATGAAGGCTTTCTCCTCCGAACTAGAGAGAAGTTTTCATCGATCGGAAATTAATTGGTCGACGGAGACAACAAATTAATTCAAGAATCGAATTAATTTGTTGTCTCCGATCGACCAATCGAACTTTCCTACGACCACAGCATAAGGATTAGTCGATCGAAAGTAGTGAATTCGATCGAGACTTGCTTTAGTCAACCTAATCACATATTCGACTGAAATCTAAAGTTTTAAACAATATTCCAAAACTTAAATTCAAGTTTTCGCAATTAATAACTTACCTTGTTTGAGAAAATTTGTGCTTCAATTATCTTCTTCTCTCGACTAAAACCGCATTCTCCACAATTTTTTTCTTCTTCTACTACTCTCCCAACTTTCAAATTTAATATAGTTTTCTTCTTCTACTCTTTCTGAGACTTCTTTCGAATCAAAGAACTGCTCCTGAGTAATTTGTTCCGCCAAGTAACGTTATTGAAATTGAATGGTCCCGAGTAATTTGTTCGCCCAAGAACGTTATTGAAATTGAACGGGTATGAGTCAGAAAAAGGACCAAAAGTAGTCAAAAGAATCTCGCAAAAATCGGTTGAGTAGTAAATTTTGTTAATGAAGTCGTAATCTCAATTTGCACGTAAAAAGGAATCGATTCTTTCTCTCACATCACTTTACGTAAGATATAGTAATTTAATGAAACGTGATGCGTGTAGAAATTTTATTAATGGATATGAGGAATATACTCACACAAAGACGGGTACATAAGTTCGCCCCAACTATTTTATTGGAGGAGTTTTCATGCAACAACTCTCCTTTAGTATATTAGATAGATGAGTCTTTCTGCTAATATCTTAATTTCAACGTGAATAGAATGTCAACCGGTGAGCTTTTACTCTGACCGTAACCAATAAATAAGAATTGCCCGAATCCACCCATTAGACATCGAATCCGGACCGACCCGCCATCAACTATGGGTCTTAAGCGATCCAGATCTTAATGGGTCCGAAACCGTAACCCAATCGTAATCAAAATTAAAACCAAACTGCTTTATAATTTAATGCTATGAGTGATTTTGAATCTATATAGATAAACTAAATTTCATCGATGTTCTATTTAACTTGGTTTGTCAATGATCGGTTTTACCTGACCGTAACCAATAACAGATTGATTCTCGATTCGAACCAGAACCGCATCCTGACCAACCATCAAACTATGGATCTAAACGGTCCGGTTCAAAGCGGTCTCGAACCGTAACTGTAACTGCAACCGTAACCGTAACCGATACTTTAAAATTTAATTGATTTTGAACTGCCCGAATCTGCTTTGTGAAACCCACCCATCGACATCCCTAACGCGAACCTCTTATTTTACACTAAAACTTAATAATAAAAAGAAAAGAAAATTAGTAGACGCTAAACTGTAAGCATTGCACTTTCATTTGCATCTTGCCTTTACTTGCAATAAAAATTGTTTTTAGTTATTATTATTAATTAAAAAGATGCACACCACTAAGTTTTAAAACAAATTAAAGTACATGTAAAACTGCTATGACTCAACATTTATAATTTTTTATTTTCGGATTGTTTAATGTATATAAATAGGAAAGGCAGGTGCTTGATTTTACCGGATATTCCGTCTTTACGAAATCATAATAAAATGAATTTGGGTTACTATGAAACGAATTTTGAGCAGTAATAAAACTAGTAATCGTGATGAGATTGAGTTGGATTTTAAAGTAACTATGGAAATTGTTATCCGAAACTAACTTGAACCCATTTATATATAATATTAATATTATAATTTTAAAATTAACTAAATAATTATATTATATTAAATTTATAGTTAAGTGTTTTGAAATTAATTAAATAATTTTAAGATAGATTTTGTCAATAAGTATGTATTTTGAATTTTTAATAATATTTTATATTTATATTTTTCTTTTTCTCACTGTAGTCAAGAAAGATTATATGATGAGATTGACCGAAGATTTGAGAAGGTCGAAAATCATAGCTATATATGTATATATATTTGATGATCTAGAATATTATTTTAGATTTGACAGATTAAAGTGATTTTATAATTTTATTTTTATAATCAAAATTTAGTTTTTAATCAATCATTATTTCTAATTATTATTAATATTTACTTGCAATCTTCGAATTTTTATTTAGGCGTGCATCAACGGTCCATATTTGATTATTTAAATATTTTATAAATTAAACAAGTCTAGGTGGATAATTACCAGGTTTTACCCTACAGGTTTGGGATGCGTATAGGTATTAAAGTCATTTTTAAAACGAATTTATGACGGTATGAGTAGACAATTTCTAAACAAATTTGGGTTTAATAAATATTTAATGGATGAATATCTGACTCACCATCATCCTTATTTAAATATATAAACACAATAAAATATGTATTTGATTTTATTATGAATAAACCATAACATTTGTAGACTTGTAGTATTTGTATTGAGGTAAGTATTGAGGCTCCATCAGTCTTGAAATAAATTTCATAATATATAGATTTATAATGTCGAATTTTCCAGTTTATCTTCACCAACAATGTAAATTTTAATCGTGCGATTGTTCATATAATAATTAAGGATTAAAATTAAATTAAGTCATTATCTTCACATACAATTGTACGATAGAAGATATTTATTCGAAAATAGAGAAAATAATTATATGAAAAATGGAAGCAACCGCCACCATAAACGTCAAACGATGTGCGATAACGTTGGAAGTAGCTGGACACTAATTATGTGCATGTGATGTGATAGCTAAAGTTGCAACTGCTTTTGCGGTGCTACAACTCAACAACCCGTCAACCTTAGACTATTCAACAAAAATACTAGTCTTTTCAAATACATCAATGGATATTCAAACATATACATCCTTTTTATGTCAAGTAACATAAATTTGCAATACAACTTTTCAAATATTACATTTCTATCAGCCCTTCTATTATTTTTTTTTTTTGTAATTAGGACGTTATGTGACGCCAGTAGGGTGATGATGATCGCAGTATGCATTGATATGAGCGACTGATTACGCGCTTCGTCGGAGGATACACGAACGAACCAAACGCACTGAATGAGAGGATTTCAAAATACGCAGTATGAGATCAGATATACGGAGGAGAGCTAAAGGATTTGATATGTACTACTCATACCAACAAGACGCATCTTTTTCTAGTCCATCTCATAAAAACTCTAAAGCTAAGACGCCTTACGGAAGAATCATGGATGATGACCCCGAGAAGTTTCTCGTGAGTGGCATGGATGACAAAGACACCGAAAAGACTCGTTGGTTCATGTCACCAGAGTCGAGCAAACCAAACCATACCGAAACCTAATCGAACCGAAATTAGCGATTTGGTTCGATTGTACAAGAAACGGTTCTTCGGTTTAATATTTTGAAACCGAATTAATTCGTGTTCTAGACGCTTGGGGAAAAATCGGTTTTCAAACCGAACTCACAATTTTATATATATATATATATATATATATATATATATATATATATATTATGAGTATTATAATATTTATATTAATTTTAATTTAAATTGTTATATCCAAATCGAACTGAACCGAACCGAATCAAACGAATCGAACCGAATATTTTGTTAGATTTTGTCTGGCTTGATATATAAAACGTTCTTGGGCTTTGAATTTTTAAAAATTGATTTTTGGTTTTTTCGGTTCGTTCTTGCTTTGAACCAACATCCCGAACGCTCACCCTAGTCAATCAATCCTAAACCGCCGTTACATTGTTCCATCATTAGAACGTGTTGTTAGTAGTAATCGATGTGCATATTGCAATCGCTTTTTTAAAAAATATTTTAATTACAAAATCCCTAATTTATAAAAATCACATTGTAATTGCACTTTATAGTAAATATTACATACCCAATTAAACAAGAGGCCGTGACACTATTCATGTAGGATTATATATTGACTTTCAAATTAACTTACAATATTCGAATGGGAGAGCCCTTATCAAGATTCAAATCCCGCACGGGGTTCCTTTAAAGAGAAGGTACATATTTTGTTAGCTAGATGTCTTGTACTATATGTAGATTCGTTGACGACCCACGATACAAATTTTGGTGTTACTTCATTTCTAAATATATAAAATATAAAAGGAGCACTATATGTAAGTATAAGTACAATTTTTGTAATATATATATGATGGATCAAATGAGAACCACAAGTAATTTGTGAGATGAGAATTAATCCTAATAGTTGATTGAGTTAATCCTACGGTCACTAATTAAATACATCAATTCATGTTTTAGATCAAGAATATTAATGACGAGTACAATTTTGTCATTTCAATGTATCTTCAACGGATATAACTATATTTATGGGATTTGATTTGCATAATTAATGTTTTCAATTATAGCTTATCTTAATTTTTAAGATTAACTCAAATATTCTCTCTCATCTTCCACATTATTCCCATCAAGATTTTTCACAGCAATAAAGACATCATCAGATTTGCTTGTGTGTTATTTTATTATTGAAATTATATTTTATTTATTTATTTTCTTATTCTTGTTAGTTTGTAGTGTACAAAGTACATTCACTAACTTAATTTCATCTATGCAAGAATAATGAATTCTTGTGCAACTAAAATATATGATTATGCATATCTTATACCATATGTCAAATGAATTCTCAAAGCAAGACACATGTTTTATTCAAACAAAACTATTATTATGCATATCGTTATTGTATCATCGTAAATTATTTTCTCACCAAACTTGCATTCACCTATTCAACAAAGTTACATATTTTTTGTGTTTATCTTCCACAATTTTGATTCTGTCGATCTTATTTTGTGCATAATCTCATGCATATATACATTAAATCTTAAGCACGTGAGTTTGTATGTTTGTGCATAAATTTCATGCATATATGCATTAACAATATGATGTAGTTTCAGAGAAATAAATCTCATGCATTTTTTTTTGTTAACACGATGCAGCTTTGTGTTAAAACATATATGCAATTTTATTCAAACGTATGCGCTCGTTTAAAACATGCATGATTTATTTTTTGTATCACATAAAAATCAAATTACTAATACGCCTTTATCAGAATAAATCAATACCGAATGGCTTAAAAATCCAAAAATCTCTACCATAGGATCTATGAGATAAGTGAACGAGATTGAGATTACATACTACCGACGACTGATACTATTTGATCTCTCATATATATATGGAGTGAATCAAATGAGAACCACATCTTTTTACGAACTCGTAACCATGCATAAGACGTCAAGAAGATGACAAAACAGTATAAAGTTATGATAACTAAAACTTTCTAAAATTATTTTGTTGTGCAACAATTTTAGAATGTTTTCAAGCACAACTTTATAGATTTTATTCATCAACTTTATACTATATGCATAGTTCTCAAGTTCTCATAAAAGATTTAGCTCATCGGATCCAACCCCTATATATATATATATATATATATATATATATATATATAATAGAAAATGGGAACCATGTAAGAAGTCTAAAGTTTATACGATTCAATCGAAATACCATATCTTATAATTTTTATCTGTGAAACGATTTCACAATTTTTTTTAAATATTAATATGATATTTCTATAAATTAAGATGGCAATAATAAATTAATAGATCATTCTTATATGCAAATTAATAAATGAATATTTGTGATCTTTTAACGTTAAAATTTGATAATTTGTATGTAACTAGATATTTTCTTTATCAATAGTGATACCACTTGCTAATATAAAATTGATGTAAGCAAGCTGAAACTCAAATGCTTTACTTTTTCGACATTATTTATTTTATAGTAATTCATAGTTTTGCCTGTAATATATAAGATGCTAAAATGTTAATGGGGAATTAGGATACGATGTTTCCTCACCCCAGTCCTTCAAATGTCCAAATCACAAATCAAATCATAAATTAATTGCTCCATTATGCATGAAGATGAGAATTAATGTCACGCCCGGTTTCTAGAAATAACGGAAGCTCGTAAATCGAGGAATACGAATAAAAATAATAGAAATGAAAGAAATGAACTGACTGAATGGTCCGAATAAACCCTTAGGATTTGGGATTAGCTTCCTAAATGAAAATGGAAGACATCGAATGATGTAATCCAAACAAAACAACATCTATCCTCGTGATCATAAGTTTAGTTTCGTGCTTCGATAGCCAAGACACATCAAAATACTAACATCAATGGTTTAGAGTCTAAGCTCAATCAAAGATATAATTCAAGTCATAGACAAGTAGGAAAATATAATTAGAGCTAGCTCATCATCGAAGTCTAAATGCGGAATAATCCACAAAATACGGAGTGAACTCTAATCTCACCGCCTGTCACCATTGATCAACCCGAAACATTTGAAAACATTCGCTAAGTACTAATGTACTACATGATTTTCATAAACATTTCACAACCAAAAGCGCTTTATCCAATCATGATAACATAACTTAGAAGGTTTTAAAAGAGAAACCACTTCTAAGATGCAAAATATTTCATTCATTGGGCCCATTGTCACGACTCTTCATTACATCGCTTTGATCCCTGACCTCTAGCCACCGTCGGATCACATGCTCCCATTATTGTCATCGGGACGAACCCGAGAATTCATGACGCACTTCGAACGTATCCGCATAAGCACCATAATAACATGACGCACTCAAACGCATCCGCATAAGCACCCTTATAACGCTCATGACTTCGTTAGTGCCCATGGAGATCAACCCACCCAAACAACTAACATGTACACAATTCTCAATTAATGTATTAGATTAAAAGAGAATCTCGATCGATTCATATACGGGCCTTAAACAGAGTAGAGCTTACAAAAACATTTTATTGATAAACAACAGATTTCATGAAATATCGAGCATATAACTCAAATATACTTTTGTAAGATAAGCCCACCTTGATAGGACAAAGTTCAAGAAATCACAATAATATGCATCTCGAAAGAAATAATCCCTCGATCGATAAAACCTACAAGAAGCACTAATTTTAATAGGTCTCAAAAGCTAGCCTTAAATTCAAGTAAAGGAGGATACTAGTTTATGATTCGTTGTTCTAGTTTTCAAAAATATAATTAAATTTGAAAACTAATATATATCTGTTAAGGCACCAACAATACCCTTGCTCGACTTTTCGCTTAGAAACAAACTTAATTTCATAATCTTCTTTTGTTAAATACTTTTTTAAAAGTATAATGCAATTAAATTGCATACTAAAATCATATATATATTAAGGACTCTCGCTAATATAACACATAATATAATTATCAAATTATGCACTGACTAGCATAATTTAATTTATTTAATTATTCTAACTTAATTAATTTCATTAAAAGAAATTAATTACATTAATTAAAGAGGTCTTAATCATAAATTAAAGATAATTTAAACTTGACTTAACCTTGATTTAATCAATTAATTAATTAACTTAATAGTAATTAATTAATTAATTAATTAACTTACCATAATTAAATAATTTAAACTTATAATTAAGTTTAAGTTAATTATTTAATTAATTAGACTTAATATAATTAATTAAGTCTCAAAGATAAACCTCATTTATTTAATTAATTAAAGTCCAAAGATTTAATTAATTAAAGCAAGTAATTAATTAAATTAAAGCCCAATCATTAATTAAATCTAAGTTTCAATTATTATTTAATTAATGAAGTCCAACTATTAATTAATCCAAGCCCACATTTTATTATATTCTACCAAAACATTTAATAAATAAATAAAGAGGTCCAAAGCCCATACTTAAATTAAACTGAGCCCAACATTTAAAAAGAATCGCCCACATCACATAGTATTTCTACCAACCCATTTAATTAAAGAAAATAGCCCATCGGATTTAAAACAACACAAGTCCATTTAATTAAAACAACCCAAGCCCAGCCCATTTACTCACAAACCCTAAACCTAAGATCGCCCATTTTTCTAAGGCCTGCTCCGTCCGGCCGGCGATCGATTCCCATGAGGTTGAAAAATATTTTTTCTTCCTCTTCTTCTATCTCCTCTCTTCACGCCCTCTCTCTTCCTCTCTTCTCTCGGCTCACTACGGGCGATGGGGCCCTAGGAGACGCCACCGCCATATTTGCCTGCCATGTCGCCGCCACCGCCTCCTCCCTCGCTTGCCTCGGACGACACACGACACGCACACACAAAGCGATTTAAACGGAGATACACGCACGCACTCCACGCACACACACACGCCGACGGCAACAACCTCATTTCCACCTCCGCCGCCGCCACCCCTTCTCTCCTCGCCTCGTCCTGCCTCTCGTCTCCCCTCATTCACGCACACACACCACAATATATTCACAACTCGCTTTTTTTCTTTAAAACTCACGACACAACAACAAACACACGCGACACGGCGGCGACACGCTGTCAAGACAACCGCCGGCCGCCGCCAACCCTTCTCTTCTCACGAACGCCAAGGGTCGGAGCCACCAACGCCGTCGCCGATCCTCTCCATCATCTCTCGCCCATCTCTCTATATCCACACGCACAAATAAGCATATACAACAACATATACATACATACATATTCGATATACACTTAAAGAAAATAGAGATAAAGGTTTAACCTTTGTAGATCCCTCTCATATGCTTGGAGGAAATGGGAGAGTGAATTTCAAAATGGAGGCTAGGTTCCAAAATGGGAGGGAAGAGAAGTTTATATAGTTAGGGTTTTTATTACCTATGGGCTTTCATTTGGGCCTGTTAAACCAAAACCCATTATACGATTTATTCTCACTGCATCAAATTCGATCTTAAAGACTATGAATTAATAAATTAAATGTTAACATGATATTATTGATATGATGATTTATATATAAATATATATATATATAAATCGCATTTGATTATTATATTATATATAATAATTTCTAAATCACTTTATAATAATTAGTGAAATAAATTTTTTGTTGAATTTTAGAAATTTTCTTCATCGGGCACTTAATCATTTAAATTTAAGTTCAGGTCCTTCTAATCTTATTAAGAAAGACGGATATGACAATTAAGAAGTCACCGCTTATGTTTTTTTTTTATGTCTCAACGGTAAAGTGGGTTCTTATAGTCAAATATCAATATTCAATCTCATTAACGCCTTTACGATCCGAGTCATTATATATGATTTTTCAAATATAGATTATCTATCTGTGAATGCGAGCTATCAGATAAGAATGCGCATTATCCAATAGATACTTAAAATAACAACTATGATTCCTTATGAATTCAAAAAAATATCACCATTTATTTAGTCTTCAATACAATTGAGATTTATGTTGACTTGAATAACTTGATCCAATAAATAAGTCGTTTTGATTTATTATACGTATCTATCACACCTAATATCATATATTGAGTTACTAGCATTATTTTATTTTTAATAGCATTATATATATATATATATATATATATATATATATATATATATATATATAGGATTGCCCTGAGAATGAAAAATGTGTAGTAATATGAATAGATATGTAAGTCAAGATATCTTTCATATTTGTGTAGAAAATCGTAATTACTACGTTATACATATTAGTTTAGCACACATTTCATCTTTTCAGTAGCACATATGCTAAATATATTACTTTAGATATCTTTCATTACAACGTAGCATAAGAAGGTTTAGTCACACAATAATACGATAAGACACACAACACAAAACCAGAAGACAACTAAAATTAAATCTCAACCATCGATCCTGCTAATCAAAGGCTCGATTCATTCCTATTTCCTACCAAATTATTCATTCCTACCGATCCATCTCATATATATATATATATATATATATATATATATATATATATATATATATATATAAAAGTGTTGTTTCACTAAATATAAAATCATATGTAAATCGTTATCCACACACGAGTAAAACAACGAATTAAAAACTTGAAGAACATTGAAGAACTTTTCTGATTAAAATTATAATCAGAGATGCCAATGACGAAATTATTCAATATAAACTTTACAATGAACTTTACAAAAACCCACTACTTTATTACAAGATAAAGTCTGACAATGAGACAAAAGCTATCTATCAAGATATATGAAAAATCAAAAGCTATCTATCAAGATATATGAAAATACTAAAGATTTCTCACACCACTGCAGTATTAAAAAGAACAACCTTCTAAAACAATTAGAAATTAAAACACTCGTGCAGGATATCGAAATGTTAAAACAGACTCAACAACATAAACAGATCTTCGATACTTCTTCAAGAGTTGCGACTTTCTGTTGTCCCTTTGCCTCCTTTATGTGAGTTGAGAAGATTCGATCAACGACGCCTTTGACCACCGATCCTCACCCACTGTGACGCGACTAAGTCGCAGTAGTTAGTCGCTAACTTACTTCTTGGAAAATAGGAACCCAATGCCTAACTTAGTCCACCCCGATCTCTATTGATCTATTTTCTCGTGTTCTTCTTGCTGCTCCCATCGCATCCAATGAAACATTCGTGAACTCCGCATACACCAAAGAGAAGAAAACAAAACACTAAAATGACTAACTCCTTATATTGAGAGACTTAATGAGTTAACCAACTCTAACAATATATATAATTAACATTTATATCATTGTTAAAAATAACATTGTATAATTGTATTTTAGCATTACATTTTAATATATCCTGACTATTCGCCCGTGCCTTATTTACAAAATGGCACCGTATTTCTTAAGTAATGTTATTGACTATAATACCAATGCCTATAATGTCTATCATGAATTATCAATCGTCTAGATAGGCTTGATTGAGATTAATTCTTATAAACACATTATGCCAAATTTTTATTGAGATATGGTCATGAAATAAATTCATACATACGAACACACGTGTGCCTCAGTTCACGAGACTCAGAAAATCGTTATTTATATGACAACAAGTGTAATCTATTAATTATTTGCGTATGAATATACATAAGAAAGAGAAACGTGACTCTATATACGGATAACACATAAATTATTATTTGAGAAATTATAAAATTGTTATGATGCTAGTGTGCATAGTATAGGATCATGTAGACTTTAGTAAGACTTGATTGATAAAGTTTCACTAATAAAATAATTTCATTTTATCATATGTTTTGTGTTTTGTTTGAACGATTGAACTCATGATGGATAATTCGGTATATGCTCCATTATCCATTTAGGTGATAATTTTGAGTTTATTATTTAACCTCATATACTCCATAATGCAAAATTATAAACACACCCTTATCAAAATTATTTTCGATCATCTTTGTCTCGACCTTTCCATTTTTACTATATCACAAAGACAATTTCAGTATTATATTAAGTTTTATTCATAATCCTCCTATTTATCTCACACTACAATCAATCAATCAATCAAAATAATACTAAATAATTCAGATAATCATATTCTATTTTAACCTATCAATCGTATCTATCTCATCTACCAAATCAAACGAGCACTTATTGTATCCGTTTATGAATAAGCAAAATAGTAATATCTTCTTTGAGCCAATAGAGACTTAGAGAGTAAATAAAATCATCTTATAAAAAATAAAACCGTAGAGCTTGTTGGAGGAGGATGTTCAACCCTATAGAAAATGGTAGGTAAATTATATACATACATCGATAATAATACTATGTACTCTTCCCATACATAAACAAACGATAAGAGCACAAATTTCATGTTAGAAAGCTAGTAATCTTCCACAATTTTTAAATTTAAAAATACTAGTTGCTCTCAATATGCCATCGCCATAACTCGAGCAATTAAAGCTCATTCCGCCGCCGCCGGGATTCTCGAAGCGGCGCGACCATGGGGATATTCGCCCCAAGCCACTTCCCAAGTCCAATCCCTACGCCAGGACAGAAGCACCAGAGCATGCAGAGCCGCCGGCGGAGACGCCGCGGAGGAGGTTGAATCCCGCCGTCGCCGGCGAAACACCTGATGGCGGTGCTGCTGAGGAGGCACGCGTCGATGAAGCCGAATGTGGCGGAGATACCGGAAGGAGGAGGAGGAGGAGAAAAGGAGGCGGTGGGTTTGGATAAGAGCTTTGGGCTCTCGAAGAAGTTCGCGAGCAGGTTCGAAGTGGAGAAGAGGTGGGGCGAGGTATTTTGGGTATACATGCTCCGCCATTGGCAAGAAGGGTGAGCTCAAAGGTCAAAAACTCGCCGTTAAAATCATTCCCAAGGCCAAGGTGAGTATATCTTATGCATGTTATGAGAGAGAGAGAGAGAGAGAGAGAGAGAGAGAGAGAGAGAGAGAATAATTCAGGTCACTTTGAATTTGAGTCCAAGTCACCTAGCTGAAATTTTATATTTTTTAGTTTATGCACTAAATGATTTTGTTACTTGATGTGCAAACTAGCATAAGGTTTGGGATTGTCTATTTCTTCATGATTTTATTTAAATCTGCTCCCATTTTCCAAATCAGATTGTTATGTTTATATCAAGATGAATCCCATGATTCATTTTCAGTTATCTTTCATAAGATTGGAGAAATGGGATTGTTTTTCGGTTTGGATCCACGCCTGCGTGTGAACAGTGCAGTAAAATACGAGATGAAATACCATTTTCGAGGGCTATTTTTTCGATATTTACGAGACAGTGGAACAGAAAGTTCAAAGCACTCATCTATTAGGCGATGAATAGTCATAGTTTGATTACAATTCATTTATTTTCGAAACGTGTAGTATAATGTGAGTTGGAGAATCTAGGAGCCCACTTAGGTAGTAATCTTGAACGCTAGATTGATTGCTAAATACTACTGGTAGAGAAATAGGGTCATTAATAGCTCCATGATTGGGACAACTCTATGGTCCATAATTTCCCATGACATATGCTCTTTAGTATAGTTTATGCTTTGTCACTTACTGTATATATGCAGCCCCAAACACGATATGTAGAAATAACATCATGTTTTTCTATTCTGGAGTTTGCTGAGGATCTGAGGTTTAGGTGATAACAGAAATTTTATCTGGATAGTGAAAACAGAGGAGCTAATGATCTCGAGCTATGTATACGCCTCCCTGCTTTCTCTTCATGCATGATCTGGGATGTAATAAGTGGCTTTACGCTACTAATCTGAAACCGCTGCATCCGGATTGTTTAGATCCATACCATTTGGTTTGGTCCGGATCCTGCGTTGCCCGTAACCGTAACCAATACTATTTATTGGTTATGGTCCGAGAACTCAGTCTCATTAATGTTCTAAGTTTAAATAGGCTTGTCAACGAGCTAGCTTTTATCCATATCGATTCAAATCACTCATAACTCATTAAATTATAAAGCAACGGTTTCCATTCCAATTTCGCTTTCTTGTTCGCTCGTCCTGCCTCGATTCCATATCCGCCGATCCCGACCGCTACACCTATAGTTGATGGTTCGGATCCGTTGTTTAATGGATCATCTGCAACCGTAACCATTTTTATTTATTTGTTTTATCCTGATAAAACTCACTCATTGATATCCCTACATGATCCATGGCCCTGTGGATTTGAAAATGGACAATGTTTTGTCATCTTAGATTGAGTTGCATTTTATTTATCAGATGCTACAATCCTTTATTTAGTTGATGATACTATAATAAGCAAAAGCAGCATCCCGTATTTGGTTTCCTTCATGTGCTTGAAATACTCTTTTCTTTCGTTTTCTACCAACTTCTGTCTGCTACGGCTTAAACTTTTTCCTTTCTTCCATATTCAAATCTTGCTTTTCTCACATGGTTTTGGTCAGCAGATGACAACAGCTGTTGCTATCGAAGATGTTAGACGAGAGGTTAAAATATTGCGCGCTTTAACAGGACATCGTAATCTGGCACAATTTCACGATGCATTCGAAGATTCCGACAACGTCTATATAGTCATGGAGTAAGCATCCAAGATGTTACCTCGTATAAGCATCCAAGATGTTACCTCGATCTATTTCAAACAGTATATGAATTTGACAATAATTTCAACTGCTTTCCAATATGATCTAAATCATCTGCTACAAATTTTGTTAAATCTTCATACATGCTTGTCCACGATAGCCTACCATTTTGGAAGTCAAATAAGCCCTATGTACTTTTTTGCAGATTGTGTGAAGGGGAGAGCCCTTGATAGGATACTTCAAAGGTTCGATTCTATTTCACTCGAGCTTATTATCTTTCGTTTCTAGCAATTGATAAGCACGACACGCGCCTAATATGCTCGTCTTGTTTACTAGAGGCGGAAATCCCGGAAGATTATGCAAGGACGATCATTGTACAGATTCTAAACGTCGTAGCATTCTGCCACCCCAAGGAGTAATCCACCGTGATATTAAACTGAGGTAACCATGCAACCTACAATGTTTTAGATGAACTTGTTTGGTTTTCAAAATTGGCAATGATCTCAAGATAGGACTATGTTGTGCACTTACCAATGTTACATTCAATTTATAGACTCATAAATGCATCATTGTGCAGAATTTCTTGTTCTCTCCAAAGATGAAGATTCTGAAATAAAAGCTATTGATTTTGGGCTATCAGATATAATCAGACCAGGTGTAGTCTCCTTCCTCAAAATTTCAACATCTTGATAATCTGTATGTACAAAATTTTGATGGAATCCAACAATATGGCCAATCTACACAGATCAAAAGCTCAACGAGATCGTCGGAAGTGCATACTATGTCGCGCCTGAAGTCCATACGAAGATCGTATGGCACTGAGGCCGATGTTTGGAGCATAGTGTGATAGCATATACTACTATGTGGCAGCCACTGCTCTGGGCTCGCATCGAGTCGGGCATTTTCCGAGCAGTTCTTAAGGCCAGTCCACATTTCGACGACGACCCTTGGCCTTCATCCTCTCAAGTCGAAGGATTTTGTAAATGCCTATTATGCAAAGATCCCAACCGTAGAATAACAGCAGCTCAGGCTTTATGTGAGTCATATATATATATTTTGAGAGCTATACACTCACACACTAATTCTTTTATATGACTCGAGCCCCAACTTACTGTTTGGAGGAGAAGTGTCTTACCGACTGATTTGCATTTCATCATCTCTAATTTCAGAGAAGCTACAACTTCCTTTACTTGTCTCAGACCTTCTACTCCCGTCTCGTTTGCAGGTCATCCATGGCTCCGAGATCATGAGAAAGTCCAGCTCCAACTCGACGCTCACATATTTAGACCCATGAAAGCGATATGCGCCGTCGCCTCTGCATAGGGCTGCATTGAGGTGTGTATATTTTCACATCCCTAATTAGGTACTTTCGAACTCGTTAAGACTATCGCGCTATTTGCCGATTCTTGCAGGCGTTGTCGAAAACATTGACAGTAGACGAACTCTTTACCTAGAGAAACAATTTGCATTTCTTTGTCCACATGCAAATGGAGGCATAACTTTGGAAACAATAAAATGGTGTGTTCATATCATTAGCCAGCCTTCTTGCTTTTCTCTCATTTATGAGCTGAAAACGGTTAATTTTTCCGGTTTGCTTTTGGTCCGAGCAGGTATTGACAAGAGGTGCTACAGACGTGATGAAGGAGACCCGATTCTGGATTTCCTCGAGCCGGTAACAACACGTGCGGCTTTATTTTATACATCGTATGGTTCTTGATGCCCTTGAAACTCATGGTCAAATGTTTTGCAGCTAAACGCTGGGATACAGAAAGATGAACCGTGAAGAATTCTAAGCAGCTGCATTGAGCGTCTATCAGCTGGAGATAGTTGATAGCTGGGAACAACGAGCACGATCTGCATATGAGATATTTGAGAAAGATGGAAACAGGGCTATTCTCATTCAAGAACTAGCATCAGTAAGCTGGGGTTTTCTTATGTTTTCGAGAAGCCATCTTTTCGTATGAGTTCTAACTGATGTGATTTTACCAGGAACTCGGCTTAGTCCTTCAATGCCAATCCATACAGTTCTGCAAGAGTATATAAGACGTAGTGATGGGAAGCTGACCTTGCCGGGTTTCCTTAGATTGTTGAACAGCCTGCACCAAAGCTCGCCCACAAAGACACAGTAAGAGCTACAACCATGTTTTGATAACAATGGTTAGAATAAATTGCAGGCCAGAACCAACCAGGACGCCTGTTTCTGTCCTCGGCTCTTCTATTATAACATGATCCCATTTATCACTACTGTTCTGTATTCTTGGCGAGAAAGCAACATAGTTACACCAAAACTGTACAGAAAGCGGCATCCTATGGAATATGGATAGAGCTGGTGTACTAAGTTATGCTACTTCAAAATTCTGGCATTTTACTTCATTACACCACAGAAATATTTGTATGGTATATGTATATTCTGATTTCTGATGCAAATAACATTCCAATCTACCATTTGGTTATATTTCTGAAGTGCATCATATACTTTTAAGTTTCAGATTTGGGTGAAGAACAAGAAAAACAGGGTAAAGACAATTAGCCGCATCTAGATATTACAAGGAATGAATCCTAAGGTATCCTAAGTCTAGAGCTGAATTCCTTCATAACTGGATTCGCTTCAGATGTTCCGTGCTGTTTTTTCTGTGACGGAAGAGGAAAAAGAAGAAGAAGAAGAAATCGAACCAGGTATCAGGCAAATCTAGCCACCATTAACACATTGCGAATACATTGAATTTTTAAAATGTAACAACTAGGGTTATAAGTATTCAGATAGGGCTCAAAATCAGTTCCTTTGCCGTTGTATATAAACTTAAAACCGTGTTCAATAGGAATGGAGTAAACACAGAAGATCAAGAGCACTTGTTACCTAAGAATCAGTCACAAAATTGAACAGGCTATCAAAAAAGTAATTCATTCTGAGCAATAGCACGTATAAGCAACAACTTACAGTAGAGACATATTCATATCTTCCAATGCAAGTTTAGGACTAAAATCAGACTAATTGATCTTAAACACTATAGGATATAATATAACTACCAACAAAACATCAAAAAAGCACAATGACAAGCTAAGCTGTGTTAGTAATACAACGATAAGCAATCTTACATTTACCGCACAACAATCCCTCCATTCCCCTCATCTTGATGACAGTCGCTGATACAGATCATCGGCCAAGACCTGCCTCAAGTTCTCCCTGTAGTAATAACACGACTTCTCATTCTCCAGTACCCTCGGTGGCTGCCCACTCTCCTCGGGCTCCTTCCACAGCTCCGGCTCAGGCCCCTGGCAACCTGACACAGATTATGCAAAACGCAGCAAGCAACAATGGTTTGAGGCGCGTGATTCAATCCCACATTCAAGTCCTGCAGAATCTTCCACCTCCTTTAGCAACCCAATCGCCTCTCCTCCACCGCCTTCTGCCCTTTCAACAACGCCTCATCAAACGCATTCTGGGCCGGACTGCCCATTTTATTATAGCTGAACGGCGTTAGGAGAAACGAGAGCAACGGGAAGCCCAGTCCCCGACTATGTAGGGTCTTACCGGCTGCCCTTGACGCTCACTGCCTTATCCCAGACAATGTCACTTGAAATCAGCTTGTTGTAGAGCAAACTATCCCTAAAATGATCGGCGTCGTCGTAGCCTCCGGGGCTTTACACAGACATCCCAAAATATCTTCTTGTGATCGGCGACGACCTGCAATAGAACTGAGGGAACCGTATTTGCAGTAATACATGGAGCCGTTGATCACATCGGGGCTGAGTTTGTGGAGCTTGATGGGGTGGTGTCAATTGCGCCGCAGACATTTGGCAGTGGCGTCAGCTCCTGAAACCCCTGTGTTGTTTCTACCAGGCGGCGGCGAGCCACCGGAATTTTGATGAATTGGGTAGAGCTTGGTGAGGAGGTGGGTGACCATGTTTGTGATTTTGAAATTAGGTAGGGCTCGAGGGCGTATCGGGAGGCTAGAGTTTTGAGGCTGAGGCCGTGGCGAGGCGGAGAGAACCATGGCAACGGCGTAATCGGAGGGCAAAGAGAGCTGCGATTGGGTGATGTAGGGTTTGAGTTTCTCGACGACGGTGGTGAAGACAGGGTAGGACAGGCCGTAGAGGGATCGCCATTGGGCGTCGCGGAGGGGGCCTCCATCGCCCAAATGTGCTCGGTGGAGAGGGCGCGGAAGGCGGCGACTGAGAATCGGAGGGGATTGGGCAGCGGAGGAGGGGAGGCAGGAGGAGGGTTGGGTTTTTGGACGGGGGTGGGAGGCGAGGTAGGAGAGGACGGAGGCGAGCGTGAAGAATAGAAGCGGCGCGGCAGAGGTGGAGGTGGCGTCGGCGGCGGAGGAGGAGAGGGCGGTGGAGGAGAGGAGGGGAGGAGGGGTCCAGGTAATTGTGGAGGTGGAGGAGGTTTGATAACATCAGGAGGAAGGATTGGTCCATGATTGGAGAAACCCTAGAGCGAGAAAATGTTGGAGTTTTGGCTGAAATTTGGGGTTGCAGCAGAAATCGGCAGGAAAATAGGGTGGCGGCGACAGCAACTACAACGCCGTTTTGATGCTGCAGGCGGATGGGAGTGTGAGAGGTGGACAATTCTGTGTATCAGCGCCACGTCATTTGTTTAATAATTGGATCCCACACCTTACCCCAAGATTCCCTGGCGTAAGTTGGTATATCAGAATTTTGCTGTGCGTATAATTAAATGAAATATTTTTTTTTTTTTTTTTTATATCACGTGAACCCGCACCGCCACTGCTGGCTACAAGACCGTGAAACCCCACTTGCCCGGCATACCACAATAAACAAACCACACAGATGTGACCACACTGAAAACCAGCATGATGCGTCAAACCCATAAGGCTGCTGATGCTCAATCGCGATCTCTACCATGCGAACCCACCTTAACTATTCCATCTTCCTTGGGACAATGAAATATTGTTTTGATTCAAGATATTCACTGCACCGATTTAATCTGTGTCGTTAGATCCATGAAATTTAGCGTTCTTTGTTTAGTTATTTTACTTATTTAAATCAATATTATTTATATAACTCTCTCGTCAATGATTAAATTTATGTACAATTTTTAGAATTTGCAAGTTCGTTTCACTAACGCGCGTGATTGCTTATAGTTTTTTTGGTAAAATGGTGTCACAAAAATAAAATATTACAACTAGAGAATATTAACAAAATATATGTAATACTGAATAGCCATTAATAAGGTCACACATGATACTCTATCAATAGATATGTGGTAGGTGAAAGAGTTTTTTTTTTTACGAAAATCAAATACTCCTTCCTTTCTTTGTATTTCATTGGAGAAATTTATTTGACCTTTTGACTCTATATGAGAGGCACTCTTAACAATTCATTAATGTCTGTCTGTCTGTTCCCATTTCCTCTCATTCCCAATGTTTGATGGATTCCATTTCCTCTCATTCACAATATTTGATGGATCGAATCTTTCTCATCCTTCCCTTTCTAAATTTTCCATGAAATTCTTTTAAACTCATAATGCTTTTCCACCATGATCTAATTTGTCTTTAAATAATATTTGTCTTATAATATTATTTTGAGTTATTTATGTGAAATGCCCAAGAATTATATGTTATTTTTATATAATATGGGATTATATCCAATGCATACTGAAAATATCATATAGATTCCCAGAATTCAAAAATAAAATAAAAAAATGAAACCTTAAACGAGTATGCAGATTGTTGCGGGCCACCTCCAAAATAGAAAGATAGCAAAGGCCCAACTGGTTCCAACATATGTCTCTGTCTCTATGTATATGTTTTCCCGCAACTTTTAAAATCGCGTACGGCGTCATGGACTCGTGGGACACAAGAGGTAATAGGGAAGAACGTGGGTAATAATTTTATTAGGATTTATTATTTGAGCTCGTTCCAAAAATTCTGCTTCTCCGGGAACTGAAGTTGATCATAATCATCAGCCATGACAGAGGTACGAGAGAAGTCTTTCGACGCATTCCGATTTGTTTCTCGCTCAAAATTTATAATTTGAAGCTCCATTTTAAAGCATAGAGATTGCGTGGTTATGTTTGAATTACTGATTTCGTCTTGGTAGGTATAATCATAATCATAAACATGTATCTTTACAGAAGAGCAGTTTGACAAGATGGAACGATGGCCTTTTTAGTATGATTAGAAGAATCTGAATTCAAGGATTTTTTTTTTAAAGTTTGGTTATTTAAATCTTTTAATTAAGTTGTGAAAGATAGTGTAAATTTGCAATGTGCAGATCCGATTGAGTATTTTGAGGGATTTCATTTGTTGATTTAGGAGCACAAAAGATTAAATGTGTTGATTCACCGGCTGCTCGTAGTTTTGGCTTGTCAGAATCCTAAAATTTATGACAGATCAATGAATATACCTTTGGTTTCGGCATATTCAGTTGCTTGTCCAACTTGAAATTGCATTTACAAGTTTATACTACAATCACGAAGAAAATGAAGGGTTTATGGTGTGTGGTTACTTGCCTCTCCCCATATCACTGCAAAAGGAAGACAGTTTTTCTTGGTGCATCATAATGACATTTGTTCGATTATTTTTCTGTGGTTTTCTGTTCTTGTTTTCGATCAATATATATTGTTAATGCTGTCAGAGAATCCATAACTAATGTTGTCTCCAGTTCTGGGTAAGTCAGGGTAACAAGTGGTGTGACACCTGCAAGATTTACATTTCGAACAATCCCTCCAGCATTAGAAATCATGAGCTTGGGCAGCGGCACAAGGATAGTGTCACCAAGAGGATTAATACTATGAGGGAAGACAAGACGAAAAAGATAAAGAACAAAAGCAAGCAGCTAAAGTCCCGGAACAGAGAAGCTGTGAGTTATCAACTTATCATATTGTTTTGTATGTGGTCTATTATTATTTTATTCAAAACAGGACCAACATAGTTTAATAAAAAGGGGAAGGTTATAATAATGTTTATTTGTAATGTTGGTGATTTTTATTTACCTGTCTCAGATAATTCGTTATGCCAAGTGAACCTGTGAAGCATATTGTCAGCTATTATGGTGAAAGGCATGTTCCTTATCACAAGTCATCCATTTTGTTAATTTTGTTACTTCACTGGTATGACTACTTGCTGCTTATAGTCTATTACTCACTTACTTCTCTTGTACCCGATCTTCTTCATTATTCACGTTTTCTCCGGTATTCTATTCTTGCCTTTCCTTGCAGGTGTCTATACCAGATTATATTTTCATTGTATTCCGCAAGTTGAACCTTTGCGATCAATGTGTATAAACACAAAACCATCATATCTCATCGTAGCTGTAATTTTGTCATTGCTAATGCTTAATATATTATACCTCCCATGATATTAGATATCCAGTAGTATGAGATTCTATGTTTAGTGTTGCTCATAATAATTGTATTATCCAGGTAATATATCTGAGAATCTTTATATCTTTAATATTCACCCAGCATAAAACCCTTGAACTACTACTATCTGTACTTTTACTTATTTGGTGTTATGCGACTCTGGTGATCTTATAATTTACTCGTGTCAGAAAGCCAAGGAGCTACCAGAACATAAAATCATACTATGTCTAAACATTATTTTAGATCATATTATATAATTACTTTGGTCAAATAAAATTATACACCTTAGTATTGCATTATATGGTTTTCGCTTTCATAATTCACTAAGTAAACAATTTTTAAAAATTTAATAAATTCACATAACACTTAATCATCCTTAACTATGCTTACTATAATGTAATTGTTATTTATTATGGACTATTGAATTTAATCTACCTAAGTCATATTTAAATTTTGACTTAGTCCAATTAATTTTTATAAATTCCAATAAATTACACAACCATATATTATGAATCTACATCATCAATATGACATGATAACACTTAAATATGGTTTATATCTCAATATCATATCATATATTAAAATTTTCGAAATTTCGAACTTAGGTACTAAAGTTCTCCAAAAATTTTATAAATTCATATAAGCATATTTAATACCCTAGATTATTATTCCATGCTCAAATCAACAATTAAAAATCAAAATCATCAACATATCATCCTCCTAAGTTTTCGGTCCAATTTTTAAATTAAATAGTATGCTTAATTTTATGATATAATCATACTAATGCTTAATAACATCATATAAACATAATATCTAAACATATTAGCATATGTATGTAATTTTCAAAATCACATAAACATACTAAGCTTATAAATGAATTCTAACGATATATGAGCTCAAGAAATCTAACCTTTAATCGGTATGGATTTGATCGGGTCGCTATACGATCAAGTTTGGCTCTACACAGGTGAACACTCTCTTCCTCTCCTTATATTTTCAAACTTTGGGCGATAAGAAAGAGGCTCTTATCAGTATTTATGTAACAGTCACTTATTTTTTATTATTATATGAAAATATCTAAGTACACTTCACCAAATCTTATCTTTTAACCTTATCATATCTTATCAAAACCTTATCATATCTTATCTAAATCTTTATTACACAACTCATCCACTTGCTACCTTATTCTAGTTAGATTCATCAGATCATATGATCACATAATATAAGAATTATCTTCAGACAATGTTGTTTGTGTGTGTGCTTCATCAATAGATTAGATTTATTTTTATTTTATTACTATATTATATACCTTATTATGTTATATTATTACTTAATTTAATAAATGGTATCATAAATATCAAGAATTAAAGAAATTATTACATTATATAATATATATACCATTTTCGAAAACCACTAAATTCCAAACCTAGATTACTTGTTCAAATTCAACCACCTTATCTCCTAACAAGTGGATCCTTATCATATCTAAATGAGATCTTATCTTATCTCCACATTTAATAAGCGCAGATTTCATGTATCAACTTTATAAAATTTATAGAATTTTCACCTACTATTAACCAAATGGGATAGGATATTTGTCCTCTTGTTAATTAATATTACTTACACCTAATATAGGATAAGATCCAACTCATATCTTATCCTTAATTATAGATAATGTTTATCACATAAATCATACTTAAAATCTAAGAATTTCGCCACTTTTGAGTACAAGTGCACCCCCACTGTGCAGTTGTAATACCTCATTTTGTCCTTAATGACATCATAATAATATAATAATTATCATATATTATTAATTGAATAAGAATAAAATTAAATTGTACTTAGAAAACCTAATTTTGATTTTCAATAAGGTATTCTCAAATATTTTATTTCCTTGTATAAATAAGCTATTACATAATTATGTGACATATTATATGTCTTAGATAATAAATTTAATCATAGAAAAGTATTTAAAATAATTTAGATCTTAAAACCTTAATTTCGATTATACAATTTTAAAATTTCAAAATAGTACATTCCATTCTTTAATTTTCTAGCATTATTTAATGATAAATAATCTCTTATATAATAAAATAATTATAGGAATTTGAATTTTATAATTCGTAATCGTCGAATCGAAAGTTATCGACTATCTCTAAAACCGACAAGCTACAACGCCTCAAAATTTTATAGGCTAATTATTCTAAAATGTTCAAAATAAAGTTTGTTACAACTTTATTTATTCCTATAATAATAGGAATTTTGAAATTAAGCTTAACCGCTTAATAATATCAGAACGAATCGTGCGAATTTATTCGACGTTGAAAATTACGCTCAAAGGAATATTGAAATTATATTCTTAATTCACTAAGCATCATGAATCTCACAGTAAATTATCCAATTATGTTTGGTCAAAGTCAAGAGTTAACTAATTTAGATTTTAATTATTAAATTAATAATACTAATTACAATTTATTATCGTAATTCAAGATAAAATTACGGATATTACATTCTACCCCTTAATGAAATTTCGCCTCGAAATTTCATGATGCCCATAACACTTCTCATAGCTCTTTTCTTTCTCCAATCGCATTTTCCATTCCGACGCTGGTTCCCGCCTTTTATTCGTCAGATAATCTTAACTTTCATTCAGATCACTCAACTATCGATTCTTATAGAGGTCCTATGTCCAAATCTAAGTTCAAGCAACTTATACTAATGTTGTATCCCTTGTCTTTGATGTAAGAGATTTGTATTCCTTTATCTCGTTACGTTATGTTCTAAAATGCTCGCAATAATATCGTGGTCTCAAATTTTATAAATAATATATTCACAAGTATGTTGAAAGCTATCTGACTCGCGGTTGTTCGGTCATTTCGCTTTGTTGGTTGAGGGCGAAAGCCCTGCCTGCCGGGTCCAGATTCCTTTGCTATTGGGTTTCGTTGGCGGGTTAGTTTTATCTATCATTCATGTGTCCTACTTGTGGCAATTATTTCGAAGTGCCCCTGGACCACATCTAAAAACCACACGCTCCGCTAAACAAGGACCAATGTGATCCTATGGCATTGTGGGCATTGAGGCCGCTAGTTTTCGTGGTTGTTTCGACCTTGTCCAAAATTTATGACGACCGCTCGCCTCGATCCACGGGTCCTTCGATTGTCACCACGGCTTTCTCACCGGTCAGTAGTTTTTGTTATGAACTTCCTCCCATTTCCTTTTTCCTTGTCGGGCTAAACCGGTTTATTCTCCGCATGCTTCCTCTATGTCCAAAGCTCGCCCTAAAGCTTCAGCATAGTCATTGTTCCAGGCGGCAAGAGATATCCTAATCTCGTGCCTTAGTCCGATCTAAACTGTCACCATCTTTTCGTGATTCTATCAAATTCATAGCAAATTGACGATCACGTATATCCATCATTCGTTACCGACTTATCTCCTTGCTTGAGTCAGAATTCATTTCTCGCTTCTTTCTATAACTTTGGGAATATATTTATCATATAAGCCGTTTAAAATCTTCCCGGTGAATTCCTCCATTTGTTCCTCGTCATAACTTTCCTTCCTCTCCCACCGTAAGTCTCGCAACCCGTTAATTGAAAGGTAACACGAGAGCCTTTCGATTCGCATAATGCGTGAAATTGAAGATTCGCTCTATCGCTCTACCCATAGTTCAAATACCTAGGGTACCATCCGTTAAATGTAGGCGGTTTGCTTGAGAAATAATGCTCTATTCTACGAGGGTGGTGGTTGTTGGGGTTCAGTTCTGAGTTTCCTCTTCTATCGTCCCAACTCTCTTCTAGAGGCATTCTTAACGCTTCAAAACAAACGCTAACTTAAATTAATAACTAGCACATAACTTTATAGGTCATGGATCATAAAACATATTACACGCGATATTTTCCTCAAGTTTATCTATCGTACTAGATTAATTCGCTGAAGCACAACAATTATGCCGTAAAATCTTAAGCGAGAAAACTATGCCCATGTTGCAAGTATTTTTAAACTTCCATTCCTTCACGTAGCATTCCACCTCGCCCAAGTCGAACCTAAAGGCATTCTAGTTCTCAAATTCCGTGTTTTGTCAAACACACGTCATACATGGAAGCTAATTTTATGATTTCGCTCAATCTAAGTTCTTCATGAAACTTAGAGCTCATCTACATTCTTTGAAATTAACACATTTCATAATTCAACTCGCTTATAAACATACTTTTCATTCAAACTTACCGACATATAACTTTATATATGTCCATTATCAATACTCATATACCAACCGGTATAAGCTCTCAATCTCTTTCAATTTCATCACAACAAAATGATCACATACCAACCGGTATGAATTTAAACAAAATCACATACCAATCATGAATTCAAACAAAATCACATACCACGGTATGAATTCAAACTTCTTCGACAAACCACTTGTTTTTCTTATGACTTATCACAATTCAAAACTACTCATTTAACGGCATGTCCACTTTAAAAAAAAAATTTCACAAATACTTCCTCAAACTATAACATAATTTTTCAAAAAACTTTAACACATACCTTTATGTAAATCACTTTTCTCGCGGTTGAGCGTGATGAATGTAAGTTGAGCTGAGATGATTTACTTCATAGAAAGTCTAGTGATTCAAGCCGACTTTCGATAGAAAGAATATTTTTGGTTCAAAGCAAACGAACTACTCGATAACCACTGTCATACGGTTTGGCTAATCCTACCCGACCGCGACTGGTTCTGGGTGAGTGAATATGACAAGAATAAGTTTTCAACTCATTTCATCTACGAAGAAATATAGATGTTTCAACAGCAGACGAGAATCACGATGGATCAAAATAGCTATATATATATATATATATATATAAGATAGTTCGTAGTTCCAAGTACAAAGAGTTAAAGGACGAGCCCAAGTTTTGCCTTTTTCTAGGTCCAGATCGAGTTTTTGGCTCTTCGTTGTTTTTGTCCGGAGGACATTGGTCTCAGGAACAAGGCAGGTAAATGGGCAAGAAGGGGAACTTGCTTGGGGGTGAATAGAACGATGCACCTCGAGGGCACAAGGAGCTTAGCTCACACCGGGCTTCAAACCCAAGAGTGTCTGCTTTCACGGCCCTCCTTACAAACCGCACAAGTTCAATTCCGTAGGTAGGCTAATGGGCAAGCTAAGAAGAAGACGAGCGAAACCAAGAAGAAGCAAGGAGGCAAGAGAAGAGGAGAGAGGTGAGGGAGATCACGCGAGATCGGGTGATCTCGCTAACCGAAAAGATGCGCCTCCCAAATCCCCGAATCCGGAGATCATTCCGCATCCATCCGGCAAGGAAAGACCGATCAACAAGGAAAACCTACCAGATTATCCAGCCCATGAGCCATTACCATGCCGCTCTCTCGGTTATATATATAGGATGAATACGACTTGCGTATCATCATCGATCATCTCATCTTCCGAAATAGCATTTTCAGCATCGAATTATCATCACCACCACATACATTAAGTTCCTTCGGCAAACACTTTATTTACTTTGTCAGATGTTTTGCTGGGCATTTGGCTCGCCGCTTTATTTCGCTCAATTAATAGTAAGTTGGTTCCGCTGATTATGGTTTCAATTAAGTCAACATGTTTATTTATTTTATGTCTAGCTAAGTCTTTATTCGGTTGGGCTGACAAGGGAAGCATGATTAATATAACTCAGAGGTCTAGTAGGCATTACGATCCGCATGCGGTGTTCCCCAAGCACTAGGTCTCGGCATTATATAACTAACCAAACTGCGTGTTAGTGAAATAACATAGTGGGTAAGGGAGGTTGCAAGTTAATTGATTAGGTGTCGGGTGTCCCGCACCCCAAATAAGACGTCTGGGCGAGTTGAGAGTCATAGCACGCTTTGCCAATACACGGTCCGTTTGTCATAACGCGCGGGTCTGATGCATATGAGGTGTCCTCGCAAGGCATTACGGGTTAGATAGTTTGCATAGGGTGTCCTCGCTTCTTTACACGTAAAGGATAGATTTGGAGTGCCGTCGGGGCATGCGGACAACGGTCACGACGATGTCTCTTATAACCGTGATGACGTCATGTAGAGAAAATCTTTGCACCTATGACGAGTGTTAATCGCCTTTCACCGAGTTGTTGCCAAGCTAGATTCGTAATATTTGATATTCCGCTGAGATTTTTTAGTGTTACTTTAGTCATACCTATAGTGATCAAGATAATTACACACCCTCATCCCTTTTAAGTGACATCGTGACATCGAGATTGCTACACCAACTCCTCGGGATCGACTTATACTTATCGGCGCTACTGTGATGGGCAATAGGTTATAAATTTATTTGAACGCTAAACGACAGCCGCGTGCAATGGCGCTGTCGGGAGTCATGACCAAGAAGTAGTATCTCTATTTCGAATTTATACGCTTTCTTTATTGTATGCTACCACCCAACCCTGTGGAGAGAACGGAGAACCAGACGATCCCGAGATCGAACACGCAAGTGCGGAGAGCAACAAGATTTAGGGCACCCACGCGCCGAGGGTCGCTAATCGAGAAGAAACCCGTAGGCAATAACGATGGTGAACAAGCAATCAAGTGAGCGAATATTGAGGGAAATGGTGTTCCCCAACAACCGTAATCCCGAGCCAACCGCATCACTTTGCCCGCGATCAATGGCAACGGGAGATGCATTCTTCATCCAAATCCTCCCGATTCAAATGATGCCTGTGGAGGATCCATTAGCATTTACAAGATTTTGAGACGGCGGTGGGACCATCCGCCCAATGAAAATCTTGGAGAGTATGTGAGATTAGTGTCATCTCTCTTCCGCATGATGGGCAAGAGAACGGTTTCACACCCGCCTGCTGAAAGTGTGACCAGTGGGCACAATCACCGAAGTTCCTCGAGTTATTTTCCTCCACCGTATTCGTAACATGAGAAAAGGATAAGCAGCATCAAACGTAACGGGAGACCTTTATGATTATCGGGAAGGTTTAAAATGCAAAGCTAAATGCCCTCATCAAATTCCGATCACTGATCCGATCCAATATTTCGTCGGGTTGAGGGCAACAGAGAAATTTGAAGAATGCGCTAGGAGGATCAATAATCGAATAAAGTTCCTATGAGGCCTTGGGATCATAGAGATGGTCAAGAAAATGAGACTAAGGAGGAGAAGTTCTCAGTAAGTCGCCGCTACTTCTTCAACCGCGGAGACTAAGCCGATAAACTCAGAATCTGCTCGACAAGTTCATAACCAACACAGACCAGACCAGACCGTGGCGGGCAAAAGAAAGCTAAAGTTCACAATAGCGCCGCGGGACACATCACCTGGATCATCGCCCCACTGCTTGAAGAAGAAGAAGTCAACGCAATGGGCTCGAATGGCAATGGGCACACGAAAGCAGAGGAGATATGATCCAAACCTCGACCTACAACCCGTGATGGAGGAACCACGAAAACTTTAGGTGGTCTAACAACCAGAAGCGGGCGTAGACAACAAAGAGTGCGACGAGGGGCGTGACAACAACCGACCAGAATAACGCCGTGACTACGCGCGGGGCCATTCGCCGAACTTGCACTATGGCACGAGAAAATGGAAGGCTCAACAAGAGAATCGAGTTAAGGTCGAGACAAGAGTGAGTCTCCAGAGCCTCTGGGAACCAAGTTTCAATTGACGGTCACAGAACTCGCCTTCGAGAAGAAGAGGAAATTTCTACTCATGGAGGTAAACGAGTTAGCTCAACCGAATGCCGTAGCCCTAAGAAGCAGGGAAGAAACGCCAGAAAGTTTTCATGCCAAGACTCCACGCATGCACAAGTGGAAGATCTCACGAACACAATGGTCAAGACGACAATGATCAAGGAACCGCTCATGAAAAAGACAATAAAAGAAGAGGCAATCATTGAGCCAACTCATGTCAAACCTAATCCTGTTTTACCTCCCTTCCGTGCATCGTGGCAGGAAGAAATGAAGAATGACGCTGTGAGCCTGTATGAAGGTGGAAATTAATATACCGCCATCATCGCTTCCTCGCACGATGCCAAAATGGGCAAAGTTCATGAAGGAATTGTGCACGAAAGCGAAATACAAAGATGATGCAAAATTCCGTGGGAGAAAATGTATCCGCAGCCTTGCATAAATGAAATTTAGAAGTTTGGAGATCCAGGATGTTTTTATTCCCGCGTAATAGGCAATACGAGGATTGAAAGGCCATGTCGATTTAGGGCATCTATAAACGCCATGCCCTGTCAATGTTCAATGAATTAAGCTGGAACCCCGTCAACACGAGTGGTTATCCACCAGCGCATTGTGTCCAACGCTTATCCGTATGAATCATCAAGACGATTGGTCAAAGTGAGGAACTCATATTTCCAGCGGACTTCACGCTCGATACGGGCACGATGGGTAACAAATCCTCGCTATGCTCTTGGCCCACCATTCATGAAGACGGCCGTAACTAGGATTGATTGCGACACTGCAAGTTATCACGTGAATTGACCACAGACGTGACCTTCAACATCTTCATGCCACAGCATCCTATCGATATTGGAGGTCGGGAATCTATTGATCACATTGAACCCATGGTGGAGACATCCCCGCCGAGATAGTTTACAAGATCCTACCGATGCAAAGCACCAAATGGCTCATGGCGACGACGCCCACGAAGAAACAATTTATGGGCAATGTCGAGGTCTCGCTTATTTATGGAAAATAACCCAGGATTCTGGTCAATATACTGTAACATGCCCAAGCTAAAGGAAGAAGAAAAGCTCGCTCCATCCCTTATGAGAGCACCGAACTCGAGCTAAAGACGCCTCACCACCAAGTACATCTTTCTAGAAGCGACGACACCTGCCCGTGATCATCAATGCTAAACTCACCGAGTCGAGAAAGTGAGAAGTGTTATTGGGCCAAGTTTATTGGATGGGCTGGCCGACATCAAGGGCATTAGCCCTTCCATATGCTCATAATATTCTATGGAAGAGTTAAACCAAGACGCCATCAACAGTCAAGTTGAACCCAGCCATGGGGCGAGGTAGTCATGAACAGACCGCCTTCGACTGGGCATCATATATCCCGTACGCAAAGAAATGGGTCAGCCCAAGACATGTCGTGTGCCTAAGAAGTCGTATTCGTGTAGGAAAATGAGAAAGGAGAATCGATCCCAACAAGGCTCCAAACAGGTTGGAGGATGTATGACTATCGAAAGCTCAACACGGCGACCGAAAAGATCACTTCCCATTACCTTTCATTGACGAATGTCGAGAGGTTAATGAAACAAATTCTTTTTGTTTTTTAGATGGATACTGCCACATGCGCATATGGGTTGCCCAAGATCAAGATAAAATACTTTCACATGCCCATTCGGGACATTTCACTATGTAACGACGCCTTTCGCTCGTAATGCCTGGGACATTTCATTGATGCATGATGAGCATCTTCCTGACCCATTGGAGAAATGCATCAGAGGTCTTTATGGACCACTCTTACGCCACGGGAATCATTTAAA